>JAODJX010000119.1:15705109-15731675 GCA_026776945.1 Isichthys henryi | reverse complement strand
CCTCCCTCTCCTTCTCCATCTTGTCCCGCTGCTCCCGTTTCCTCCATGCAAAGTAATCAGCGGGCCAACGGCGTAAGCTTGTCCCTGGTGGTCGGGGCGTGGAGGTGCGCAGTAGCACCCTCAAATTGAGCTGTGACCCAGAGTTGCCAGCGTCAGTCTAGGGTTGGGTTTTGGGGGAGGGGTGGATGATCTGCGGGGTGGGCTGCATGCTGACTGGCCTACACACGCCACGCATCATCCCGCTACACAATACCCCATCTGCTCCCCGTCCTCTCCTCCTCCCATCTCTAAGCTCTCCCCGGTGCCTCATTTCCCCACATATTCCGCTCATTTATTTTATCCATCCTATCAAATCACTTGCCCCAGCTTCCTTCCCTGTCTCTGTTTGTATGATCTCCACCTCTGTGATGAAGGCAGCTGTGTATTGCAGCACTTACCACTCAGTGAAAATGACTCTTGAACAGGGATTCCATCCCCTGTTTAAATGCTTCCAAAGAGGCGGGCAAATTTCAGACTTGAGTACTTACATCATCAGCTTAGATACTACAGCAAATTAGCTTTGGATGAAAGAGAAAACGCAAAGGAATATCACATGGGGATCCTTTAGATCACATTGTCTTGTTTACCACTGGTTCCCAAAATTCCAATGTTGTTTTTATGGTCCCCCATTATTCAGTCTCCAGCTAATGGGCTTTAGATTCCTCTGCTATCATACTGGAATTGAGATAAAACCTGCAGTTTCTATACTCAAAAGGCAAGAGAGATTCCATCTATTTCTAACCTTTTCAGTACAATGTAGTATTTGGCCGCAAAGGGCTGATCTTTTTTTCTGGTCAAATTCCACAAATCTAAAAGTTCTAATAGATACAATAATATTTTAATAACTCTGAAAGAAGGGCACTAAAGTTCCTTGTGCCTTTGGCTGTGTAAGACTTCAAAGATGTCGAACGGGCCTTGAAGCCTCCCATTCCGGGGGCCACCTGAAAGAATCCTAGGTTCCATTCGGGCAGCTTAGTACAGATTACAAGGACCCAAGACGTTCAGTGAGGAGGAGTCACTCAGCAGTGCCACTTGATGGTAACTTCAAGGAGTGAGACTGCATGGTGTGGATGTCCTGGATTAAAGGGTCAGAATGTTGCAATGATGATTATTCCTGTTTTATGAATGATACATGTCTGTATCATTTACGTTTATACTTATTAGTCGATGAATAGGCCAAAATTCCATGTTTTGTATTCTAAAAGGACACAGCACAGTTATTAATGTTTTGCAAGATCTCGCAAATGTTTCTCTTTTTTTTCCCTCCCATGTCTCCTCCCGAGCTCCGTACTTTTTCTCTTGAACTCGATAGTTATTTTCCTCACACAGTTGAATGCTTGAATATCAGCTGCATTGTTCTGGCATGAAGGTTTATAAGCTTCATGTCCACTGACATCATTAACTGTGATCAAGCCTCCCCTAAGCTTTGGTGACTTCCTCATATTAATGTCTGTTCAAAGGGCTCAAATAGACTGGACTGATTTCAGAGGGAAGTAATTCTCTAATTCATATTCACAATGAAATGAACTAAAAAAGTGGCGAGAGTGGAATGGGGAAAATTATGTGGAAAAGATCAAGCACATCCAACATGCATTGAGTATCTGTTAGAGAAACAACCTCTTTTCATATTTATTCATCTCTCTCGCCATAGTTGTTCAGGATTACGATTAAATTAAATGACAGGATGTGGCTAATGTGTTTACAGAAAAAGTAGAGCGTCGTAAACTTCATGCTGTGGGTTAAAATCATTAACTGACTCCACGCTAAAGCAAAAGCTAAGTTGCAGTCACAATAGCTGAAGGTGTCCAAAGGGCCGAGGACCAACCATCCATCCATCTACCCATCCGTCCATCCATCCATCCATCCATCCATCCATCTACCCATCCGTCCATCCATCATCCATCTACCCGTCCATCCATCCATCCATCCATCCATCCATCCATCCATCTACCCGTCCATCCATCCATCCGTCCATCCGTCCGTCCCTCCATCCATCCATCCATCTATCCATCCATCCATCCACCTATCCATCCATTTTATGTAACCGCTTGTCCTATTCATTGTCGCGGGGGGTCTGGAGCCTATCCCGGAGGCTATGAGTGCAAGGCAGGGAACAACCCAGGATGGGGTGCCAGCACATATTGCTCTACCTGCAGATGGTCCATAATCTGAATGCTCATTTGGACGAGTTCAGCTGAAACCATCGTGCTACTGTAGATCATGTTGACAGATTTTCAAGAACAGTTCTCAAAATTAAGTACATCTTCTTGAAAATATCAAGTACATGCTCTTCAAAATTTCTCCTTAGAATGTGCTGGGAAGGCCATCCATTCATCCTGGCTGGGGCTGCAGGCAGTCTTGGTGCCTGTCCCAGACAGCATGGGGTGCAGGGCAGGGATCCACCCAGGACCGACGCCAGCCCATTGCAGAACACACACATGTACAATCTAAAGATGCCTATTAACCCAACTATGGTAGGAAACCTACACAATACAGAAAGAGTATATAGATGTCACCCACACAGAGAAGAGACTGGATTCATATCCCCAACCTTGGAGGTGTGAGGTAGCAGTGCACCCCACTGAGCCCCCATCCCACTAAGCTGGGTGCCGTTTGAATTCATCATCTGACAGATCAATAGAATTGTGTGTCTCATATTACCAAACGGCTCTTTCCAGTCACGACAAACTTTGGCAGCTCTTCCTCCACTGAGGCCTTGAGAACTTTGTAACAAATCCAAAGCAACTAGAAGAGAAGGAATGTTCAGCCTCTCCAATTTCATTAATTGTCCAAAGCTCTTGCATTCTGGCCTTGATTTCAACAATAAAACTTATTGTCTTTGTTTATTTTTGTCATGTGTTCACCAAAGTTTTATGGTCCTACTTTTTATCAAACTGGTCCACTTGCCTTAAACCTGGCCTCTCACCAATACATTTTCTAACAGGTTTCATCCAAGCCTGTAGATGACATGCTGCTATGGAGGTGAAGAACCAGCCCCCTCAAAACCTACAAGCAGTAGGTGCCAGGCGAGTCTGTGGGAGGCACTTTCACAGCAGCTCTGCAGCAGGACACCAGGAGTTATCTTCTGTCACTGCTCAACTACTGGTCACATGCAGAGGGTGACCCTGCTCAGACTCTAAACATTGTCTGTGCTGAAGGGTGCAGTCTAGGCTTCTGAAGGACCTGCTTTCGGAGGTTCCACGGGAGCCCTGAAGCTGCATTTCCTCTACTACCCTATTGATGGTGAACAAAGCGTTGGTTATATGGGTGACAATACTGGCCCGATGAAAACGAACTCATAACAGATTATACAATCCCCCTGCATTTTGGAGATGTTCTCACCAAGACTAAAACCTCTGAAAACAATCAAAATGGATTATCCTGTAGTAAGCATTTAATGCATTTGCACTTGCAGTATTCAATATTATATAGCAGTATTTAAAGTCACTAATGACTTGAAAGCACAATATGTAGTGACTAATCGACGATGTCTAAGAAATGTTACACTACAAACATGAGACATACAATCAGTTCTGGATTAAAGATATGTTGAAGTAGTGACTCAGTGTATATTCTGAGCTACAAAGGTTTTAAATGCCAGTGTAAACGATGGCAATCGTGCTCGGTCGCAGTGCGAGTAAAAGTAGCAGCAGGAGTGACATTCAAAAGCTTTGTGCCCTGGGCCTGCTTCTCCCACACCTCCTGAAGCCACAGAGCCGCTGCCCTTATAGGGCCCCTTTTCATTAAATGCCCCCACAACCGCCCGGTCAATAACCAGTCCCGGTTTTGGCCGTCGCTGCTTTTTGCACCTTCCTCGGTGTCACCGGGGAGACATCACAAGTTAGCAAGGATGGAGAGGAGACAAAAGCTACTGCCAGAACATCCCAGAAGTCACCATGGCAGGACACTCCTGATCCTCCCTGTAGCAGCTATATAGATGTGAGTCCTCTGTCCATGTTTAAGGCATTTAAATGTCAAAAAATGTCCCATGTTGCCTTGTGTTTTCGCCGCTGCGAGTTGCCACCCCAGCCTTGTGCTGAGGATGCATTATGCCCTCGTGTATTTTTAGTGATGCGACTGCAGTGGCTGGTGACTGACTTAAATGTTCTTGAATGTGCAGCAGGGATGCAGAACTGTAAGAGGCTTTCGGCTCTGCAATGCGTGAGATGCTGCACTGTAGTCTAAAATGAGCATTAAAACATATTCCAGCTTTACTGCCACAACCTACAGTACTGAACTGGAGCTATGTGACATCCTAATGCGAGACACAAACACAAATAAAACTGGCTGGGCTTCAGCTGTGAGAAATGCAAGGACAAAGCGGGTGAAGTACGGGATAGAAATAAAACGTAATTTACTCTTTTAATCGTCAGAACTTCTCAGATGTAGATGCAGTTCTCTCCCTGCATGGAGCCTGAATAATTCATGCATCGGTTCTGTAGGCTGGATTGGGCTGGGAGGTTCTTCTTAAGACTGGCAGCATCGCATGCTGTTAGCACATCGCATTCCCCCAGTACCCTCCAGCTACTTGCCCTCGGTGTCGCCCTTCCGCATTCCTATCGCTTGTCAGTGTCTTTCGCGCAAAACCAGAAGGTGACCTGTAAGGTAAGCTTCACTTGACAGAATGTCCAAAGTACAGTACCTGCCTTACTGCAACATAATGAAACCAAAGTGTTAAATCCAGCTGAGGCGTTAGACGCAGAAGAGCATCATGGGAGATGGGTTAAAATACCAGGCTTAAGGTTTGCTTTCAGAACCTACCTAGACAAAACTGCCATAGTCAAATCTGTCTTAAGAAGACAGTTCATGAAGTGTAATGAGCACATTAATAAGGTGGCTTGCATGGGCTCGGTTGTGTCAAGCCTCCATCTCACCAGTGAAACCTACAGCCCAGCATCCTGAGCATGTGACACAGTTGGTTCTCCTCTGGTTAATTACCGTGACCTGGATTAGAAGGCCTGGATGTGTCGCCTGCAGAGAGAGATTGATAGGAAACAAGAGACGGTAGCTATTGAGCTGCTTATGACGACGTGCCAGATGCCAGATCGTTCTCTCCCTACACATAGTTTCAGTTTCAAACTTTGTTTAATAATTCTTTGACTCAATCTATGGTTGAATTCAACAGCGTAGGAGAGAGCTTGATATTGGGGGGACATAACTTAATTATTTAAATACAAAGGTCTATTTGTTGGGGGGAAGAATGAAGCCAAATTAAATATCGGGGGGCACATTCGCTTCTTCACCCAGTTCTCACATCCCTGGTCAATTTTAGAAACCATTATTATGATCAGTAGCACTGGGGGTACCAATAGCTAAAGTCACTTAGCTCATCATGTGTAATGTGCCACAACCAACCTGTATCATATCACATCAAACACTTCAATTCCCTCCTGGCTGTAGTTATCAGACAATACCATGTTCCAAAAACACAGCACTGCCTTCATTTAAAGCTAGGCATCAAGAACCTTAGAGTTCTGAGAACCAGCAGTACAACTGAATTGCATTGAACTGGGTTTTATCATGTGATCCTATTCTTGGTTGAAGACTGTATTGACTTTCATTTAGATGGTGCGTTCGTGAAGATCAACAATGACAAGAACAAAGCGGTTAACAGTCACAACCATTATATTACCGTTACATTAATGGCCCTTCCCCTGAGATTAACACGTTACATCAATGGCCCTTGCACTGAGATTAACACGTTACATTAACGGCCCTTCCCCTGAGATTAACACGTCACATTAAAGACCCTTTCCCTGAGATTAACACGTCACATTAAAGACCCTTTCCCTGAGATTAACACGTTACATTAACGGCCCTTCCCCTGAGATTAACACGTTACATTAACGGCCCTTCCCCTCAGAATAACACGTCACATTAAAGGCCCTTTCCCTGAGATTAACACGTCACATTGACGGCCCTTCCCCTCAGATTAACACGTCACATTAAAGGCCCTTTCCCTGAGATTAACACGTTACATTAACGGCCCTTCCCCTGAGATTAACACGTTACATTCACGGCCCTTCCCCTGAGATTAACACGTTACATTAACGGCCCTTCCCCTGAGATTAACACGTTACATTAACGGCCCTTCCCCTCAGAATAACACGTCACATTAAAGGCCCTTTCCCTGAAATTAACACGTTACATTAACGGCCCTTCCCTTGAGATTAACACGTTACATTAATGGCCCTTCCTCTGAGATTAACACGTTACATTAACAGCCGACGTTCTTGACAAATTCCTCCTGAAAGTGCTTTCATTTGGGAAGTGCTTTTTTACTCAGGAACAGGAGTGGGTGACCAAGAAACATTTCGAGAACATGCGCGGGGTTACGGCCGGCTTCCATCATGCGGGAAGAAAATATCCACTGACAGACATCCAGTGCGAACAAGAGTGAGCAATGTGAAATCCTGACTCATTCCCAAAGCGTAGGCATCTACCAATAGCATTCAAAGCCTTAATACCCCACAAAGAACTCATTAGCTCCGGTTTTAAACTAATGGCCTTTATTACATTCCTGTTCCATTACAAGACATAAATAATCTTTGGTGGAACTGGAAAATGTATTTTCTGTCTTTGTGAGCGTGTGTGTGGGTGTGCATGTACGCCTGTGTGCCTGTCTGTGTCCCGGGGCTCGGTGTCTCACGGAGAGGTATAAACGTCTGTTTGGAGTGTGGTGAATGTACAGACACTTCCACATCGTCGGCAATTAGTGGCTGATAGTGAGAAAATTGGGTGTGCAACAAAGAGGATGCATGCTGAAAGACTGACATAACTTTGAATACGCCACGACCGGCACACACAAAAGGGGGGGGGGGGGGTGAGGCACTGTGAATTTGCTGTTCAGTCTCGCTACGGAGACGCCGTTTTTGAAACCTCAAACGAGGAAATTCAGCATACTCGTCAAGGCTCTGTGGATTACAGTGCAGAGCCGATCGCAAAGAAATGTAAATTTAATTGGTAAACTGGCATTTGGCCCTTTGATTTATGGGGCAAAAAAGGAAAAGCTTTTTTTGTAACTTTAATTTAGCAAAACTGTAATATCTTAAAAGGGAAGCAACTGTTTCTGCAAAATGACACACCAAAAACCAAAAGGGACAATACATTTACTAATGGCGATGCTTTTTTTCCTTTTGTAAATGCTGCAGCAATGGACAATATTTTCGGGTTTCTTTGAAGTGGGGGGTATTTCAACCCCCCAGACATTATTAGGGATGTCAAGGAGATGCAGAAACCACTATTCATAATTCATGAGCGAGGAACTCCACACGTTTCCTGATTTATCGTTTGCTTATTAAATTCATGGCTGTCAGCGGCACTCAAAGCCTGCCATACATCTGTAGTGCTCCATTCGTGCTGAGACAGGCGGCCAGGCTTAAAATCCATTACGCCGGGCAAGCGCTTAATGGAGGCAGGACCCAGCTCTGCTGTACTCTAGGGCAGGGCAAGCAGATCCTGCGGACCTGATCGGGCAGGCAGGCAGACCGAATGGGGCTGACAGCCGTCGCCTCAAAATCCCAAGCGAAACATGACCTAAAAAAACGTAGTTCATTTATATTCTTTGCATTTGACAAATACGGACATTTCCGAGGAGTTTTTCTATAGGATAAATATTTTCTCCTCATCCAAGCCTTCCATCACCCATCCATTCCTCTCTGTCTCTCTTTAGGCTTCCTCATCCAGTTAAGTAATAAGGACTCAGTATCAACCCATAACAAATATGGAGTCGTTCCTTTCTGAAGAATGAGGTGTGATGCAGCCTGAATGCAGTTCTCCGGGTAACAAATGTCCTACTTACAAAGTGACTTCCATTATTATTATTATTTTTATTATTATTATTTATTAATTTTTTTTTCTGACCTACAAATTCAACTTAAAGACAGAGATAGGGAATGGATCTTATTTGTAACCTCAGGACTATCTGCAATCGGTCAGAGGCACTTTACTGCTCAAACGTAGACAGGAACAAAGAATAGTCATGGAATCTTGCGTATGAACAAAGAGGGAATATAGAAATGCTGTATTAAAAGGACAGCACTGCAAAACCGCTTTGAAAACATCGGTCTCCTGCTGAGCAACACAATTTCAGCTCCTACACAAACACCAATATCTCCTTGAGACTCTTTTCTTTGTCTGGCCGGTCACCGTTATACCTGTATACCCACACTCAGATATTTTGACTGCATGTCCTCTGGCCGGCTGAATTCTGACAGACATCGACAGAAGCAAACTCTCCTCATTTGTAACTCCTAGACTGCACCCCTGCATCACTTAATGACAGCCAGCTAAGCAAAACAGAAGAGGAAGGATGGATGGTTCAATTCGAAATCAATATATCCCTGCAGAGTGATCAAAAAGGTTTGTGATTAAGGGCGGCCAGTCAATCCTCATTAACCTCCAGAACTGCGCATCAAGCTAAATATAAAATAAAAATCATGAAACTAATATCACAAGATGCTTGTAAAGAGTTTTGTATTCAATAAATATTAATGCAAGATGAATTAAAGGCAAACTCGCAATATGCGACATGTATTGCAGAATGTCTGTTGCTGTGAATATGAAATCATCTGCGTGAAAATCACAAGACAAAGGCAACAGCTTTGAAAGTTTCATATGTTTTTGATTCTAAATATTGTGAATCTTTGGTAAGACATATGAATTATATTCATACCCCCATTTTGTCAAGTATTACTGGAACTCTGATTACCACCTGACACTGAGTTTGAAAGTAATTCAGAGTCAGTTCAACCAGTTAATTAGGTAGGGTTCTCCATTATATAGAGAAAAGCAAATCGCTGTCAATAGGCTATTCATTAGCTTCTGATCACAATGACTGCATTTCTCGCACACTTACGTAATGCTTCAAGATTGATATAACAACTGAATTCTAAACTGGGAGTTTATATTACTGTAAAAGAAGTGCATGAAAAGAAAGGCTTCACTCGTGCTGGAGTGAATGTCTTACCAGGTAGCTGTAGAGCGATGGCTGCTTTGCAGGACAGCTCTGAGCCCAGGGTTAGCAGATCAAGTCTAATGATTGTCAATGGGGTTTTCAAAGTGCTTGATAAAAGATCTGCATGCCGGAGTCCTACAAGGTCGAAGGGGCTCCCGACAGCCGTGCCGAGTGCAGGCAGCCTTCCTGAATGGAGCCCATTAGTGCAGATGTCAGGCTCAGAAATCAGGACAGTATGAAGGGTAACGTAGTAAGTGGGCACTTTGGCTTGGACTCAAGTAGTTAGAAAACAAAGTTTTTAAAAGAAATTGTGTGCCAGTTCAGCAAATGTTTGTTGGACAATGAAAGAAATTTTGGCTAGCCTCTACTTGAAGGGACACAATAAACTTAGTAACTATTGAAGTACCAATCATGAACACATACAGTAACTGGATGAAACACAAGAACTGTTATGATTGATTAATGATGAACGAACATGGGAGCAGTATTTAACTAATGCATTAAGTAAGAGTGTAATACTACATTATTCATGCCCCCCTCAAGTGAAGTGTTACAGAAAGTTCAGTATCAGAAATAGCATTAAATGACTATTGTCTTGTTTTTGTCCTACTGGGACTCTAACTCAGAACGTTTAGGTTGAGCTGAACTATATCTACAGTATCTTTTGTGTACTGAATGGGTGATTTATTCTAATTGTAACAGATGAGAGCAGCCATAAAGAGTTCTGGTCTCCTTCAGACCACCAAAGAGCTCCGCAGCCTGACCTGCTGTACAGTAAGATGGCTTTGCGTCGGGGGATGTCTTTCTGTTGTTCAAGGGCCGCCTTCTTGGTAATTAAGAAGGAAGTTTTCATGAAGCTTTCTCTGCAACTATAAAGCTCCTATCACAACCTTGCAAGAGTTACCACAACGTCACGTTTGCGTGGGTGTGGACTTCCTGGTATTGTGTGATAAGACCATGTCCTAATTTTGCCGAGTTTGATGTGAACCTGGATCAGCTATGGAGGGGTTTGCATTTCACTGCTTTAACCAATCACAATCTTCATCATATGACATCACTGCGTTGGCCCCAACTGGTAGGCTTCCAACTGGTAGACAAGGGGCAGTGTGTGTCTCAGCAGGCTAAGCCTCTGTGCTTCTCACCACAAGGTTGCTGGTTTGATCCTTGTTGTTTGTTGTTGTTTGTTGTTGTTGTTATCAGCATGAAATAGACGTCTTTACAGTACATTGCTCTGTAGGGCCTCTGCAGGTTTGCATATTCCTGTTTAGTCTGTTTATCCATGACACGCCCCTTAACAAAAGGCATTCACAGTAAAACGGGTACTTTAGAAATCTGTGCACCTTGCCACTTAACAGAAAGCATTGGTTTTAATTAATGTGATGATGTCATACAATGAAGACTGTGATTGGTTAATTAAGCCCCTCCCTTGCTGCCCTAGGAACACAGCGAACTTGGCAAAGTCAGGACGCGTCTCAGTGTTGGTTCTGTTCTTCCCCAGAACCTCCTTCCTGAGCCCAGTTTGTTCCCTTGTGCTTCTCTTGCCCCCCAACTCAACGAAGTCATCTTTGCTTTTCATCCCCCCCCCCCCCAGTCCTTACTCACGTTCTCAAATAAAATCCCTACCCCATCTTTCTCACCGCCATGTCGTACGATTCCGCTGGCCATCCGACATGCAGCATCGTGTATATCAACACCTTGCAAAAGTCTTTAAACACAAAACAGAAACACGTACCATAATATGCAAACTGCATGCCTCTGTATGCTTCAGCTGAGCAAATCCAGCTCACTTTTAAAAAAGTACTTGTGCTATTAAAACTCATGCCATGGTCTCAGTTTCTTCGCCCAGAGCCAAAGTAAATGTGTGACAAAGAGAGAGCGAGTGCTACCCAGGAAAGATGAGAAACTTTGTCCGTCACAAACATCTGAGAGTCTTAATGTAACTAATTAGGGTAGCTGAGGGGCACTTCCTGCCACAACGATGCCGTCACTCTCACAGATGGTGTTTTTTTTATTTAGAGAAACAGTGGGTTGAGGAGAGGGAGGTGAGCAGTGCTGTGGCAACGCGGAGCCACAATGAGGAGAAACTGTTACTAAGCAACCAGTGTGGTGGGATCTGTCAGCCTTAGCATCTCAATCACAGGAGGCTGTCGTGTAATTGAGGAGGAGGGCAAGGAACATGGGAGGGGGGAAGCCAGGGTACCTACCCAAGGGGGGAGACAGGGTACCTACCTGAGGGGGAAGTGGGGAGACAGGGTACCTACCCGAGGGGGAAGTGGGGAGACAGGGTACCTACCTGAGGGGGAAGTGGGGAGACAGGGTACCTACCTGAAGGGGGTGGGGGGAGCCAGGGTACCTACCCTAGGAAGTCCTGCAGAACTGGGCCGGAGAGACAAACATTTAGAAATGATGAAATCCAACAGAAAAGGCGGCACAGTGGCTTAGTGGGTAGAATTGTTGCTACACACTCAATTCAGTTCAATTCAGTTTTATTTGTATGGCGCATTTTCGCAAAATTATATCATCTCAAAGCACTTTACATTATCCCCACCCAAAGCCCCCAGTAAGCAAGCCAGCAGGGACAGGGGCAAGGAATAACTCCCTCCATACCTGCTGGGTTGGTGAATCAAATGTCGCCTCCACTCTGTGTGTGTGTGTGAGTGTGTGCGTGTGTGTGTGTGTCAGTGTGTGCGTGTGTGTGTGCGTGCGTGTGTGTGTCAGTGTGTGCGTGTGTGTGTGCGTGTCAGTGTGTGCGTGTGTGTGTGTCAGTGTGTGCGTGTGTGTGTGTGTGTGTCAGTGTGTGCGTGTGTGTGTGTTGTATGTTCTCGCCATGTTGTGAGGGTTTATTTTGGTTACACTCGTTTCTTCACAAAGACACGCAGTTAGCGCCTCTGAATCGCCCATCGGGTATGAATGTGTGTGTAAGTGCCCCCATCCTGACTGGCATCCTGTCCTGGGTGCCCCCCAGCCCCATCCCCCATGCTGCCTGGGATCGGCTCCAGGTCTGTATATAATTTGGAGGTTTTGCCAAAGATATAAATGAGTAAAAAGTCTCAGAGTGACAGAGGCAGAAAATTCAGAGTAACCTTGTGTCTCTGGAACAGCCAGTTCCCATTATTATTAATATGATTATTAATAGGCTGTTCTTATTGAAGTCCTTTGAGTAGTTTGATGAGGCGCAGGTTCCTGACCAATGACAGGATCATCGTCGTGGAGGAGGCTTTTGGGAAGCGTCCATCACAGTATTGGTGTGTTGTGATCCTGCTCTCTAACATAACAGGAGCATCATGAAACTCATCACTGATCCGTAACATGAAGCCTTCACAACTTGCAATACAATCATGTGGAACAGTTTCAGACAGCATGGAAACGTAGGAAGAGTGACAGAAGCGTTTCCAAGCGTTTGCAAGGAATGGGGTAGATGTGATGAAACGCAGCATGTAATACCAGGCCTAGGCACCAGGGGAGGGAAGCACTGCTTCGGAGTCTGATTGGAGAGGCTGGGTGTGGGGGAGCATAAATGGCTCACGCCCAAGGGAGGAATCAGATAACTTTTACACACCTGGCACTTTTCAGCTGGACCTGATCCCACTTTATCCAGATCGCAGCTGATGCCACGACACCCCACTCAAAATCATAAACCTGCGGGTTTCAAGGGTAAATTCTGACATGGTTCCTTTTTTTCACAGTTTTCCCTGACCTTAACGCTGGCAAGCTTTGTCCTCTTCAATACAACCAGACCATCCGAGGCTATTACAGAAGACCGTCGATACGGCCTGTGCCGAACGCTGTGGGCTGCTGCTTGTGAGCGAGCTTCCAAGAGAAGAAGGTCACCTTGAAGCCGTGTAGCATATTTTTAATTCAGATCAATAACGCTGCAAGGTCCCTTTAAAATTCAATTAATAACAGATTTCAGTGTATCTCAGATGCACCTTCTTGGCTTTTCACTGACATAATCCAAAAGGGCAAACAACAGCCGTATTCACACTAAGAAGAAAAAAAAAGAAAGTTTATATCACTAAGAAATCTGTGTGTTTTCATTGTCTTGGGTGGGCACAGTGACGAGGTGGAGTTTTTCCTAGCAATCTTTATCTTGCATCGTTTTGGTCAATATCATTATCATATATATATTTATCGTATTAAAGTATTGAAATAGATGGGGCTTAAAGATTGCGATGTGCTCGCGCTGCAATTATAACTGCGAGAAGGATTATGTTAAAATATGCATGCTGAGCTCCTGCTCACGTTTAATTTTTAAAACTCGCCTAGAGGTGCGAGTGAGTGCCGCAAAGACGCGGCTGATTCTCTACGTCTGGGCGTCACACGGGCATGGGCTCAGGCGGTAGCCACGGCGATGGCGGAAGCTGGTCATCCGGCTCGGCCTTTGTTTAAGAATTAGCTGAACAATGAGGTTAAGAGACAAGACTAGTGGGAGTGAGGGGCAGCAGCAGAGCCGCAAAGCAGGCCTGTCTTCCAAGTGCTAATTACAACGGCGATGCATCATTAACCAGGAAGCACCACTAGAGGGTATGGCGTGCCTGTCCACTTTCCTGACCCCAATATTACGCCCCAATTAGCAGCTCGTCCCATTCCATCACTGCCACTGCTTAGAGGAGGCAGTTTACAAAGATAACGCGACACAAGCAATTAGTTTAATCTGTTATTGATGACAGTCACACGGTACCGTGCATCTTATTTAAGTGGCCGCCCCTCCCTTTCTCTGTCACCGGGTGAAAAATGCCTGTCATACGATGCCTTGATCCCGTCGCAGCAGATGCGCTCGCAGATGTCACACGTAGAAAGTTACAAATCCCAACCAGATCAGAGATGGACAAATGTGTGGTGCAACTGAATTGACTGGGGTAAGAAATGCTTCCATAACTGTTTTTTTTTCTTACTGTTTTCACTAAACTAGTATCTCCAAAAGATCTTCTGAACCTGAAGATGTTTTCTTCAAACCGTATTCTGCCTCAAGCACCATGGGGTACTGACAGACACCCATGGAAATGTTTATTCGCTCATGCATTTTTATGCTTGTATAAAATAGCACCTTAAAAGAAAAAAAGGTAATGAAAGTATAAAAAAAATCTTTTAGAGGCAATGCAATTAATTGCATTAAGTTGGTCTCTACATTATTCAACCTGTGTGACAGAGAAACACGTGCCATTGGTCGCAGAGCAGTATGGGATCCACCTCTTCTATGGTTATAAATACAAATAAAAATGAGAGATCAGCTGGGTGGCTTCTGTTCTTTTCATTCACAGTGAGAAATCCCAAATTTTCCTTTGACATCTGTGCACACATGCAATTTGCACTCGGTTTTAAGATTACACGTACTAACGATAACCGCTCCCAGCTGAATCGCTGCTCAGTTACGTCCATAATTAAGTTAACGCCGAATGGCATTCGCTGGTGATAAATGGCGCCCTTGTCACTCTCCCGTTCCTGTGTCAGGCTTCCAACGGGGCGCACTGCTGGGCTGACCCAGGAGTGCAGATCAGCTGGCTGGCTGTAGGATCTCTCCAGCCAACTAGTCGAGCCATCTGGAAGGCGAAACCATGACGCCTAGAGATGCCAGACCTGAATTGCTGTCGCATGCCAGCTCTTGTTTCATGGTGTCACCCTCTTCCTAGTGCCGGCCGCTCGAGACATGGCTCTCCTCATTAGCCGTCCACCGTAAAGCCAGACAGCAAGGTTAGAGACGAACAGGTTCCCATCAGCTGTGAAAATGCTGGAATCCCTCTCACCGTGGAAGAATCCTAGTGATACCAAGTACTGGCCATTTTTCTAAGTAAATCATTTCTCATCTCAAGAATAACAGAATATTCTACATCTAATAGAGCCTGCCATTGTGCTTCAACTGTAAAACAAGTACTAAATAAACTACTGCAGATCATAAATGTGCAATTTTCTATCAGATGAGGTGTTGCTGACATATAACAACTAACTATATAATGTAACACAAGCCAAAGCCTTCTCTGATAAAGATCCTGCAGATACATTTCATGTAGAGCACCAGACTAGGCACCATGGAGCCCTACCTGCATGTTATACGAGGACCGTTTGATTGTTGTATCATGGGCATCACTAGAGAAGAAGTGTGTGCAAAAAACAAACACTGTTATTTCATCCATATAATTGTCTTGGGCATGAGAAACAAACCTGCCTAATGTTCCGCCTGGCATGTGCACGGTTAACACAGTGGGTATGCGTGTGCTGCTTTGGCTGATCATCATGCATTTGTTCATTGTGACATGTTTCGGATTTCTGAAGAGTAACTGTTAGGGAGACTCTGTCATCAGACGTGACAGACAGAACTGCATTCATGTACGATCCCCTGCAGACTGAGGGAGTGAAAGCTACACTTTTTGAATGAGATGAAAGCAAACTGACTGTAGCTTTGGGTCCATCATGACTAATAAACAGATTCAAAGAGTTATGGATGAATAATTGAGGATGGAGATGAAGGGCGCTGTGACCAGCAGCGTTGGATCACACGGCACCTGCGTGTGCCTGCCAAGGAGAGATCACCCAGATAGATGGTCACAAGGGTCTCCAACAACAACAGGGGGCCTTCGTACATCGCAGAGTCTTCATGGTTTAGCAAAAGCTATATTTTTAGCTTTGGCTTATTAAGACAAAATCCTACCTCATAACACAGACTCTAGCCCCATTCACACAAAAGATATATTATATAGGAATGCTGTTCCTGTGGGTGGTGCAGTGGTCAGCGCTGTCACCGCTGGGATCAAGGGGCTCTGCAGTGGCTCCAGGTGCAGTGTTGGAGAAGTTACTCACAAAAGTAGGACCATTACAGAAAAATCCAGACCAAGGTTTTGTTTCAGTCAAACATACTCAGTAGGCTGGTTGAAATAAAACCTGAACCTTCCACCTCTGCCTTTAGTGGATTAGTTTTGTGAGAAACTTCCCCAACACTGTCCATGTGTGTGGAGTTTGCATGTTCTACCCGTGTCGTCGTGGGGTTTCCTCCAGGTACTCCGGTTCCCCCCCACGGTCGAAAAACATGCTGAAATTGTAGTTACCAAACTGCCCATAGGTGCAAATGGTGTTTAACTGTGCCATGCAGTGGGTTGGCATCATATCCTGGGCTGTTCCCCGCCTTGTGTCCATAACATCTGGGATTGACTCTGGACCCCTGAGACCCTGAACAGGACAAGTGGTTTCAGAAAATGGATGGATATTGTTATAAAGACAACAATTCGAGTATAAGGTTTGCTGACATATCTAAAGTTCTAAATTGTATTATATGTTAAGATTCCCAGAGGGACTATCAAATAACGGGCGGATAGCAGCCTTTGGAAGAAGGTTTCTTCTTTTTTATGACATTAAATTGAAACGAATACTAGAAAGTAATGTAAATAGGAATACAATCAAAGAGACAATCAGACAGGAAGCAGCGAAGTCTCCAGCGCAGACTTCATATCAGAAGCAGTCGTACTGTCCCTTTGGATGACAAGAGCGCGATAATCACAACAAGCGACACCTGTTAAATGCGAAAGAGACAAACAGCTTCAATACCAGTTACAATTAGCAAACCAAAGTCATTCCAAACTGCATAAAATTTGAAAAATACACCAGTACCTTAAAGCAGAACCCCGCGCCCCCGTATCCTACATTATTGACATGTGTAGGGTCCTGTCATTGCTCCAGGAGGGTCCTGCATCCCGTGGCTTCCAGAAAGCGTTCTGAGTGTGGGGTCACGTAATCCCAAACGACATCGAAGAACCTCACTCAGTGCGAACGAACCACTGATGACAAGGGACTGTTAACATCGGCGCGGATCCAGGAGCTGGCCGCACCAGAACCCATCCAGACATCGATACATCTTGCGTAACATCGGCATGCCCCAGAGACCCCGTCTTCACCGGCATCAGCAGAACAGCAAAGGCTCTGTCAGCTGTCTACCAAGTGGTCATAAGGTCAGTTCTAATTGTATGCTAATTAAGGCGTAATGTATATCCCCCAAACTGCCGGCGATCGATGGCCATCACTAAAGCACCGTGCTCCGTGCGCAAAGAGGGACCCGAGTGTATGGGAAGGAGTGCAATTTTTTGTTATGTCACTAATAGATGCAAGAAAGACTCCATCACAAGGGAGCTACATTTGCATTGTGCTTCATTAGTTTATGGGATGCACAATTGCATTGTGTTACCCTCTTAGTGGACATGACACGTATTTTCCACCACAAACACATTAGCTACCCCGAAACCCCTCAAGTAGTCAGTCTTTTGGAAACACTGTATAGAAGAGCTGAGTTTTGTCTTCTTACAGGACATGTGACATGTCATATCATCCTTTATGAGCTGTGTCACATTTATAAAAATGAAAAAATAGATGAACAGATGAATGGGATTCAGGTTCACATTGTTTGACAACCCAGAGATCAAATTTTAATTTAATTTTTTTTTTTGAAAGCCAGTCTTTTAAAATGTTTTAAAAGTCACTACTCTGCATATGTGGAGTTCGCATGTTTTCCCATGCTGCAGTTAGGTAAGTTGGTCCCTGTGAGGGTGTGTGCACCCTACAGTGATCTGCCACGTAGAGTCTTACCCTTGTCTTGTTTCATGTGCTGTCTGGCAGAGACTGCGACCCTGACCATGAAATGCTTGGAAGATGGATAGATGGATGGATGGATGAATGGATTGATGGATTGTTGCTAGAATGTCAGACAGCTAGACAAATCAGTGATTAGCACTTTCAAAAACCAGGGAAATTATCCAATCTAAAAGAAATCACAAGCCACAACAATGCCAGGACTTTTAAAGACATATAATTGATCAAAAATCTATTGTTCTTCCAATTAAATCAGAGAAAGACAAAGGACCAAAGCACTTTATCTGATCTATGGCTGCCTCCCTAGGGTCCGTAAACCCAATCTCCCACATCCGCAACGTACGCCATTCAATTACATACTTTTAATTGCTCATTACACAATCGTTTTCTGTCGGAACCTGAGTGAACAAGATTGACAGAACTGAACCTGTACAAACATGATCAGGCCAGTAAGACGTTTACTGGGGACCTTCATCTCTCCCAGTCTGTGGTACAATTGGTCCATCTTTTTTTCTCTGCTATTCCCCAATGCTTCAGTTAGTCCCAGCAAACAAAGGGGCAGTGATTCAGAAATGAAACCAGATGGATCCATATACCATAAGTTAGCCATGTCTATACACAGCTGAGTAAACAGCATTCCAGTATTCTGGTTTTCCCAAAATCCTCTCCCACTACCTTTCTAGATGCCTCTAATACACCCCCCTGTATAGTCCACTGCTCTTGAGTTATTGAATGTGAAAAGGCAAGAAAATTTTAACTGTGCAACACCATTTACGGGATTTACAGCAATGCAGCCCGTTCTTCCTGACAAAATTATACACAGGAACATTTTGTAGACAGCAGCCCTCAAGTTCAACCAGAGATTCTCAATTTGATTCACATCCAGCTTGTCTGTCTCTTCAGCTTCAGCGATCTCCAGCCTGCAGATCCTCCCATTAGCTCTGCGTTTTAGGTCAGTGTCCTGCTGAAAGGTTAGTCTTGGCTGTGTTTTGCAGACCGAAGCAGGTTTTCCTTAAGGATTTGCCTATATTTAGCTTCATTAATTTTGCCCTCTATCCAAATGAGCTTCCTGTTCCTTGCTGACGACTCGAATCGCCGTAACATGAAAAGTTTCTCACACCGAACCCTATTATCTGGGCAGGATGCTCAGTATTGCAAGTGTCTTTGCAGGAATTCCAAATAGCTTTTATGTTCCACATAATTTTACAAGAAAAATATTGTTTTTTTTTCTCTCCCTCAGAAATCGCAGTTTTCCCGCTACGCTGCTGCATACAGACAGACCATTTCTACCAAGCTGACCTTTCCATAGCCTCTGTGTTTCTTTCCTGACTGACGACATTTCAGCTTAGACGCCGATGTAGGAGGGACATACTTCGGCATGCAGATTCTGCGAGATGCCAGGAATTTTTCCACTTCATAATAATTAACTCAATTGAGCTCTCAGGCTAATTGGGGGACAGAAAGAGATGATTCCGCTCCCCTAACCCAAGTGGCAGCGTGGAGAGATTGAAAGGAATAATTGTATATATACATACATATATGGATACGGGGCGGCATGGTGGTGCAGTGGTTAGCACTGTTGCCTCACACTTCTGGGACCCAGGTTCAAGTCTCCACCTGGATTACATGTGTGTGGAGTTTGCATGTTCTCCCCATGTCGTCATGGGGTTTCTCCAGATACTCTGATCTCCCCCCACAGTCCAGAGAGTACATACCGAGGGTGTCGGTGAGGCTTGGGGGGTGTTCGCGGTCAGTCGGGGTGAGTACATACCCCAGTGCTCCAAATCAAACATATCCCAGATCATGTAGGAGTGGTCCTAATGTTTTGGCTCCTCAGTGTTTTTGGGCTGGATTAGGAGATTTATACAAAACCCCCTTATGAGTTTGTACAATATACGACAATTTAAATGTTGTTAGCCAATCGCTTTCATGTTTCGGTCACATTTAGCATTAACTCATTTAGCTAGCTATACCTTAATTCATCCTTCAAGTTTAATTTAATCCAAATAATACTGTCCGTAATATTTAGACAAATAAAACACATTTGCGTACAGATCCACAGAATACCCCAGGCTGCCTTTCAGCAAATGCTGTTGTTCATAATTGCATGTCACTTTTACAGTCGTGTTACTTGCTTATTTTATTTATGAATTGTGCGTGTGCAGCATTTACATCGACGCCGTTGCCCGCAGAGACACCTGCACACCTCTGCCGTAGCATGCCGCACGAGCTGACGGTGATGTTAGGGTTTCAGCAGAGAGCTCAGCATCAGGAAGGTCAGTAGCTTACGCTTCCTCCCTTCTCTTGCCTCCAGCTCACTTAAAGCCACTTTCTCTTCCCGCCTTGGTCCGGCTATAACCCCAGTGTCTTGTTAGGGACCGTCGCTATTTTTTATTTTATGACCCAGCAAGTCTAATACTTGTCTATGAGTTTTTGCCCCTCAAGCCGGAAAAAAGGACACGCTTAAATGCAACCAATGATGTTTATACAACAGCCCCGCACCACCTTGCTACCCCTTGAAATAAATATTTAAAAACATCATTAAAAAAGCCCCTCCCCCGACCAACTGGGAGACACATTTACATAGACGGGAGATTTAAATTTCCATTATCCATGCATTTAATGTAAAGCCATAACGGCCCCGGAGCCTGTATGTGCTAAGTAGCAAGGTCATAATGCAGGACACGGCAGGGGCATGATGACAGTTCTTCAGAGGAGCCCCCTACAGGAATCACACAGTAAGCACAACCTGTAGATGGTAGTTCATCAAGATTGTGTCTTTCTGCTATGGTAGCCATACAATCTCATGGCAAACGTGCATATTCCCCATAGAGGACAAACTGGAGTCAGGTCTGTCGCTTTGGAAATCGGAGGCCTCGTTGCTGCCCAGTGAAGCACGGCACTCTAACTCGGGACAGTTTCATATCTACACATGAGGGCTGTCCAGGTTTTCACATTTCTGTTAATACCCCTTAGGTGACCCTTAGGGGTTAGGTGATTCACAACATTTAAAGGATCCAGATAAGCGTCATTTTGCTTCTTAGCAAACACAGGAGCATTAGCAGCGGCAAAGCCAGTGCATTAGCAGTAGCATTAACATTAGCAGCGGCAAAGCCAGTGCATTAGCATTAGCATTAGCAGCGGCAAAGCCAGTGCATTAGCATTAGCATTAGCAGCGGCAAAGCCAGTGCATTAGCATTAGCATTAGCAGCGGCAAAGCCAGTGCATTAGCATTAACATTAGCAGCAGTTAAGCCAGGTGCTGGACACGAGAGAGATTAAGCAGAGAGAAGAGAAGGGAAGAGAAAGGCAAAGTCTGTTCTACTGCTTCAGTAGATCCTAGATATGAATACTAACTCACTGTAAAAACACTGTTGGTAAGTGATGGTTAGTAATTCACGTACTGCTTAAAGAGGTATGTTTTAGTCGTCCTTTGAAGGCACCCGATGACTCAGCTATTAACTATTAACTGATAGACTTCATGTGGAGGGACACTTTTGAACCTTGTCTACTCTTTAATAAGATATATAAGGTATGTAATGTAATATAATAATGATTATTATAATTAATGTAGGCATGTATGTGTGTGTATATATATTTGTTTGTGGGATACCTACCATACAAATATAACAGAAAAACATACAGCCATAGAAAAAATTGAGACCAATCTATATTTTTCAGCAAATATGAATCTGCATGTTTAACCTTTGTTCTGTGGCAGAAGGTTACGCTGATCAGCAGGCTGCTTCAAGGCTCAAAGTTTCTAAGGACAGCAGCACACAGGAACAAGGTGAAGCAGGAGACACTGGGAACGACCAGAAACCAGCCAGCTAGAGGGCAGAAGTGACTTTCTAAGGCCAGCCATGACTGTTACCTTATCTGACAGTTTCTTGTGAGTCGTAGGATGACATCAAGTGACCTTCAAAAGTAATGGGAAACATTAAGTGCAGGTGTGAGGTGCACTGCTAGGACAGTGAGTATCAGGCTCCTAGAAGCAGGACTGAAGTCCCATAAAACAAGGAAGAAGCCCTTCATTAATGAGAAACAGAGAAGAAGCAGGCTGCAGTTTGGCAAATATGTATATATATTACTCACCCATAAATTAAGAAATGAGTGAAACAAAAAATTGTGCTGTGGTCTAAATTTTTTCCACAGCTGTATATATTAACATATAATATAACATATAAACATGTAGATGTAATATATATAACACACATACCTCTGTATATGTTATGTTTATGTATATATATTTGTTTATATGTGGTATACGTGCTCAGGCTCCCTGGAGTTGCTCAGGGCCCCCGGTCGTTCATTCGCACACGAGCTGCGCCTCACACTGCCCGGACCCACTTAGCTCTGATTACAGGCAGCTGGTCATCATTAATTAGGAGCAGATTTGCACGGGACTGGAGTGTGAAGCAGTCTGGGGAAAGCAAGTCGTCTCCCACGGCGCCAGGCTTCCACCGGCTTGCCGTGCATTTACATCTCCTTAAAAACACACATGATTCTGTGGCAAACAGCACGTTCTCTGACTTGGTGTGTGGCGTCGTTCAGCTTATTTTCATTTTGATTGGCAATGAAAATACATAGTGTCACATACATAGTTCCACTGACTGAAAAAACGTGACAGTAGGTAAAATGGTGACTCTGCATGCCCAAAGTGTGTGTGTGCATGTGTGTGTGTCTGTGTGGTCATATATATATTACGTTATGGGGACCAAATGTCCCCACAATGTGGTAAAAAACCTGCTATTTTAATGTTGTAGGGAGGGGACCATTTTTTCAATTCCCACAAGGGGAAATTCAGTTTTATAAAAATGTAGGGCTGGGTAGGGTTAGGGTTAGTTAGGGTTTGGGTTAGGGTTAGTTAGGGTTAGGGTTGGGTAGAGTTAGGGTTAGGGTTAGTTAGGGTTAGGGTTAGGGACTGGCATCCCATCCAAGGTGTCCTCTGCATTATGCTTTGTCAAGATCTCCAAGACCTCCATGACTGGTAAGTGATTATGGAAGATGGACATAATTTATACCTAAAAAAAATATCTTGTACTTTAGATTGTGGGAAATGAGTAAGAATCACAACATCAGACCATTCAGTGCATGTATGTATTTAGAAATACTGTATAGTCTATATAAATGTTACATTGCATTGATAGGAAGATTACAGTTGCATCTTGACCAGCTTTGGGGAATGTATGACAGTATATGTGCGGCCAATTTGTGAGAAGCATGTATTTACACAAGAAAGGGACACAGACTTCATTTTAATTGAACATTTGGGCCTGGGTTAATTTCCTATCCACTGTAGGCAAGTTCTTGGCATTTGTGCTCAGCTCAGTATTGAAAGGGCTTTCATCATTTTTTTAATGAATCCTTTTGCAGAAGTATTATTGTAAAATCAATCTGTAGTTAGAGAAGACATTAAAGAATTTATTACCTAGAAAGTAACAAATTCTAATTCTTCATTAATTTAGAAATAAGTAGATTATTAACCAGCATCCCATTCAGGGTGTGCTCCCGCGTTGTGATAGGCTGGTGTCCCATCCAGGGTGTGCTCCTGCGTTGTGATAGGCTGGTGTCCCATTTAGGGTGTTCCCCTAACTTGTGATAGGCTTGTATTCCATCCAGGGTATGCTCCCACGTTGTGATAGGCTGGTGTCCCATCCAGGGTGTTCACCTGCTTTGTAATAGGCTGGTGTCCCATCCAGGGTGATCCCCTGCTTTGTGATAGGCTGGTGTTCCATCCAGGGTGTTCCCCTGCTTTGTGATAGGCTGGTGTTCCATCCAGGATATGCTCCCACGTTGTGATAGGCTGGTGTCCCATTTAGGGTGTTCCCCTGCTTTGTGATAGGCTGGTGTCCCATCCAGGGTGTTCCACTTCCTTGTGCCTTGACTCCCCCAGGAAAGATTCCAGGCTCTTAGTAAGCAGTTATGAAAGATGGATGGATAAACTGTATCATCAACAATGGAAAAGAAAAGTCTGCATATGATAGCTGGCAACACGGAATGCTGACTTAGAAAGATACATCAATGACATGACTGGTCATTTTAGACCACAGAAATGCTGCAATTCTGTGCCACATGAGAAATAACACTGGCAAGTTTTCAATAATGCAATATTATATAAAAATGTTTTCAATAATACAAAATTATCTTCTTTATCAGTAGCCAAACTAATAAAAGTATTTACTTCCTTTGTGTAGCAGTGGTAGCACAGACAGAAACCCCTCCTCATCGCCGTCTGTCAGTAATTACTGTGTGCTTGCAAACTGACGCACGCAGCTGAGCACACATGAACTCTGGATTGTGGCTTCATTCGCATATATGATATATGTATTTCCACTCCTTTCATCCCCCTGTCCGTCTTCCAACCACCCACCAGTGCAGCATTGTGGGGGGGGCTGGAGCCCATCCCAGGCAGCACAGGGCACAAGGCAGGGGTACAGTCTGGGTGGGATGCCAGTCCATTGAAGGACACACACACACACACACAACAGCAGTAAACCACTGAGTCCTTATATTTATTTATATATGAGACTTTTTATCACAACCATTAATGCATATTTTGTCAATATCAATGCATCTGTTTTCATTTCCCTAAATATGATGGGTTACTGATTCTCAGATCAGCTCAACTGCGTATTTAATGGGTTCAGACGATTGCCAAGCCTCCTCCTGCTATGAGTGACTATTTAACGCACCTTTTGCTCTAACCGATAGTCATAGGCTAGAACATGTAAACTTGCCTTTTAGCTGTAGCATTGGGAGAGAAGCCCTTAGACATCATCTGGAGGGAAACTTTTGAACCTCATCTACACTTTAATAAGATAAAGCCAGAAAATATAAAAATCTCCACAAATAATTCTGGTCTTACATCAGCTGTTCGTGGAATCTGTTTCCCAGTTTATGATGTAATAATGCGGTATCCACAACAGCCAGAAGCATTTCCCGTCAGGCAAGAACAATGTACTACTGTGGCCACACGGGGGCAGAGTTGGGGTGTGGCAGTTCAGTGGACAGCAGCGCGCTGAGTCTGAAACCTGCCCTGGCTCTCAGTGTGTGTGGCGCTTGCATATTTTCCTTGTTTAATGTGGGTTTTCTCTGGATATTCTGGTTTTCCTCCTACAGTGCAAAGATGTGATATCTCTAAAAAAATTGCCCTTTGTGTGCAGTTTTCAGTGTGTGTTCCTTGTGATGGACGGGCACCCTGTCCAGAAATCTCCTACATCATGCACTGTGCTTCCTGGAATAGGCTATGGGGCCTACAGTTACCAAAATTGGATGTTTAGATTTTTGCATAAGTGTTTTTCTGCTGTAGCAACAAAAACCGCTGGGTCACTTTAACTATGCCTATATTAAATAACATTTCTATGCCCATATTAAATAACATTTCTTTTGTCTCAGCTTTTTATTTCCTTTTTTTCCAGTATTCAGGTCAGCTTTTTCACATGGGACGTTTGTTCTGTTAGACTCATACACCTGAAATTAAACAGAGGGCTCTAGTTTTGTGGTTTATTGATGGAATTTTGGGATCCCTGATGTACATTTAAACCTGATGTATTTTTATATCATAGAGTACAGGGCTGGTGGAAACAGTTAACTGAACATTTTGCAATCCATCTACCGGCGGTCAATCTGCCAGGGAGACGCAAGTCATCTTGAGGGTTGTTGTAAGGTGTCTGCATAACAAGAGTTAAGGTACCAGAGAATGATTGGATTATGTATGACTAACAGATGGAAAAATCAATTGTTAATTATTTACAAGACTGAATTCTGCACAGTAACAGAAATTTAGCTGTTTACACTAAAACATTATCGAGCCGGTGAACTATGGCCAGGTTTGTGTTCTGTATGCCCCCTTCAATGAAAAACTATATGAGATTCATTTGAGAAATACCAGCAAAACCTGATTAGGATTCAAACATACACAATAAGGCCTGTCTGTAAGAGCACACAGCTGAAAGACAAACCCCTGTGGATGAAGCGAAAATGTGGATCGCATATGAATACCAACTATAAATTCTCTTTAACGTATAAATCAATATGCTTTGCTTTTTTTGACAACCTTCTGATTTTCAGAGAGCCGTGAACATGCTCTAAGGATGCGTGGACGCTGGGGATTTCTGGAACACAAGTTACAAACTTCATAGTTCCTTTCTGAATGTTAAATGCTGAGGAGGGCCGTCATTAGAGGCGAGGACAATGAAAGTCAAATTCCTTGAGAAGCGTGTTATGATTTTAAAGTCACGCCAAATGGGGCGGCGATGAAGGAGGATGTGTCATTTACAGACTCTCTCAGTATATTCTGCCATGGAAAAACTGAAGTTTATTAGTTTATTCTTTGACCATTAGCTATGTTGAATGAATTAGGAAACAGGTAAGAATGTGAGGCAGAAAGCAGCATCGCCTTGGGGCATCGGCGATCCTCCGTCCTCTAGCACCTGTGCTGCAGGTGTCTGTTAGCCCCCATCCTCACTCACAGATTTGTTGGCTCAGCAGAACTGTATCTCTTGCTTTGGGGGAGGGGGGTGGGGGCCCACATGCACACACACACACACACACGTGCATGTCTTTATTGGGACCGCTCATTCATATATATGGGAAAAATGCTAACGCTAACTATGACAACCTTAACCCTACCCAGCCCTAACCATAACCAAGCAAAATGCAAGAGTTGCATGTTAATGCAAGAGCATTTTTAGTTTTTTCACTGTAGTCACAGATTTTTTTTATTAAGTCGAGTTTTCCCTTATGGGGACCAGGAAACCAGTCCCCATAAAGGAAAAAAATGGGTATTCATTACGTTGTGGGGACATTGTGTCCCCATAAGGTAAGGTATACCCGCTCGCACACATATACACACACACAGATACACACACGTTGGTGTACCTATCTCAAAAGATGTGCCCAAAAGTAGGGACATTTCAGGTTTTACCACACTTTGGGCACAATTTGGTCCTCAAATGTGATCTCCACCGGGGCGGCGGGGCGGCGCGCGGGCCGGCGG
>JAODJX010000119.1:15673746-15705099 GCA_026776945.1 Isichthys henryi | reverse complement strand
CAAAAAAAAAACTTGTGCCCAAAATTAGGGAAATTTCTGTTTTTACAACACTTTGGGCAAAATTTGGTCCTCAAATTTGATATACACAAACCCCCCCCCCCCCCCCCCACACACACACACAGCCTTTTTCATCTCCCTTTCTGTCCTAGCCTTCTGTTCTTTGTTTTCACTCCCTGAGCAGTACTTCCCGGTGTAGACAGACATCAGCAAGCCCACGCATGTTTATTCTGAGCACTGAACCCTATTCCCTCCATTAATCCATGCTCTTTCCCAGCCCCCCGCCCCCCAACGACATTATAATGAATGAATAACTGGAAACAGCTGCACTGCTTCACACCCGTGTGACACACATGTTTGCCAACATTGGCTACCTGTTTTGCTACCTGACAGATGGATAGGGTCGGGGCAGCATCGCCCCGGATGTTCAGACACCTCACACACTGCAGTGTCATCCTGCTCAACGTCTAAATCTACCCAGCATCCTACCTCAGGAATGCATGTTTCATGGCTGTGGCTTCTCTGCATAGAATATTACCTGTATCCTGTTTTCAGTGCAGTCGTCACCCTGCACATGCTTATAAAGGGAGACCCCGATCGGTCAGAAAGTCACATGGTATCCAGGCGGCTATAATTACAACCTGAGTCCTCAGATCCCTCACGATTAAACATAAAAAAGGTCCAGTCGTTTCACAAGAACAGGACAGCAGGGGTCAAGGGCGACATCAAAGGAGGAAGCGGCCTAGCAGCCGAGCGAGCGAAAGGTGTCACTGTCACAATGACACCGGTTGCCCTTCACTATGTCACATGACAGAGTGGAGTGTCCCAGCTCTCCACACCTCAGATTAAATGAGCTCTTCCAGTTGGGCCGTCGACGCGCCCACTTGTTAAACAAAGCATATGTGGAATTATAACAATTTCAGAAGACAGAAGAAGGTCACATCCTTGACTAAAGGAAAGCAAAATCTAAAGTAGAACCATCTGTATGTCTGTTCTTTGTATTCTTTCAGTTATACGGGGATCCTGGTTTCAAAGAGCATCACAAACGTGTGCCATTGTTTGGAGATGCTTATGTGTACATTTATAAAATCCATTCATATATACGTTTGCCAGTAGAAACAGGGAAATCGGGAGACTATACATTATTTTAACCAGTGAAGGTAGGTTTTACAGGACTTCTAGTGCTAAAGTTATTTATTCATTTTAATGAAACACACACACACACATATATATGTAGGCATTTCTGGTAGCAGCTGGGAATTGCAGTACGGTAGCCTGTCACGTGCAGCAGATTCTCCTCTTTTTCAAAACCAGCACAAGCCAGGTGTGTCTCCCTGCACATGCATGCATTGAGGCTGCAGCATCTACGTATTTCTTCCAATATACAATAATGCACATGCGACAGTGTGTAATATCTCCTTTGATGTTAATTTGCATGATCTCAATCTACACCTTGCGGAATCACAATGAAAACGTACACAGTCACATACGGATCGCGGAAATTTGCATATGCATGATGCCTAAGGTGAAGTGACGAAGGAAACGCCCCTTTCTCTGACATTTAATACACACAAATGTCACTCCATTAAATTTGCAGTTAATAAATATCCTTGCATATTATGATTGTGGCAAACATAAGAAAGAACTGGCCTGTAGACTTAATAATGCCACAGTATTCCCACTCAAAAAGCTGCTACAAGTGGCAATTATATGGCCAGAGTACTTATTGCTACAGGAAGATCTGGAAAAAGTGAACGGTCTTTTTCAGTAAAAACAGTGATGCATTTTTAAAAATTGGATCAATAAATACATGCACAGGTACTTAGGCACAGTGCAGGGGCTATTTGGGCCTGAAGAAATATGAGACCCCCTCACCCCTCAGGGCACATGATTCAATGTATTTTTTCAGAATCAAAAGATGTCTTTTCTAGATGACTTAGTGGATTAATGATGAAATGCTTGATATACAGTTATATATCTCATTTACTGCTTAGTACTGTTGAGTAGTAATTGTTGAATAACATAACAACAAAGCACAAAAAACAGCATCTTTTTGCTCCCAGTTTTCAACAAAGGTCTTTCCCAGTCGGTCGTGCTTCAGACTCACCGGAACTCATGTACCAGCATAGAGTTCAGTAGTACTGATGCGTCATCTGGCACGTTCAAAGCATCACTGAGTAAGCAGAGATCTTGTGAATCACTGCATGACTTATTATTTTGCTTATTATACACTTTTTCAAAGTGTTTTATATTTCTTTCATGACAGTGGTTTGTGGCATTTCCTCGTACGCCTGGACCGCAGCTTGGCGTCGGTTCCTTTCCGGCACACAGTGCTTCTGCGTGGCCCAGTTTTGCAGACTCAGGACCGAAAGGCCAGTTTCCACTGCTTGTGCAAACATGCCCCAGTTTACGAAGGTGCTTAGGTGCCGCTGCACATCCTCAGCACCGTCTGAGCATTCATTCATCTTGGAGGATCTTCTCCTTTTTTTCCCGAGGAACCTGAAAACTAAGCCAGCAACTAAGAGAACTGAAGGGGAAACAAAAGACATTATGGAGACGGAATCAAAAGTGAGGCAGTGTGAGAAGTGCTCAGCACATCTGCTGAGAGCTCAGGTCAATGTGCTGCCGGTGGATCCAGGTCATGTTAAGCCAGTGCTATGCGGACAACCCCCCCAGGGGAATATAGGCGGGTCCTTCTTAGCAACGCCTGGCTTTGCCGCTGATGGAAATGGGCAGCACGGATCTGACAGGGCAATTCTGGGTCGATCCCATGAAGACGGAGGCCTTATTCCCTGAGTGTCACATGGCCTGTCATTGGCCGGGTGATGATAATCTCAGCGTGCTTCGATAGAGGTGACCTCTGTCACCTTGTGTACTCGCTGTACTGCCGGCCGAGTCGCATTTAGAGAGTTATATTAAAAACAGCAGAATTTCCACAGCGCAAGCTGAAGGTAATTTTTAACTGTTAACCTCAGCCCCCCTGTAGCTGGATTCCCTCTCCGCCTTGGCAAGTGGGATGCAATGAGCTCAAAAGTTAGAAAAGGAGTAAAGGTGTCATGTTTTAACGGTGATCTAAGTGAATGTGCCGTCAGGGGGATGGGCGTTGCCTTTCTCCTGGGACGCTACTCAAAATATGCAATCAGAAAACTTGCTCAGAATTAATTATGGCCACATAATCAAATTAACGTTGACAAGGCTCTAATCTAGGGTGAAATCTGCATGAGACGACATCTGCGTGACACAAAGCACGTCTTACGGTGTTAAGATGCTTCTTTTAATTTGGGCCCCATGCAGAGGTTTAACCCCAAACAGCTGATTGATCAGTCGCGGAGCCCAGTCCTAGGCTTTCCATTTTAGTGCCCTCCAAAGTGCCATTCCCTTCCCCCCCTCACACTTCCTGTCTCTGAGGGCCCCCCCAGCCCCAAACAACACCCTAATGCGTTTCTCGCCCTAATAACTAATTCAGCACACAAAACTGTTGTCTCAGCAAAAAAATAAAAAAATCTCGCCTCTACCGTTAGTAAGTTTTGCTGAAACTCAACACAAGCCTTCAAATATGCATGAAAATTATTTATTTAATACTCAGGAAACTCTAAAGATCTTTAAGACTTTCACTGATTACTGTTTAAGTAGCTTTCATCTGTTACTGCTCATTTCCTTCATATTTCTAAACAACCCCAGTATCCATCCATCCATCCGTCCATCCATCCGTCCATCCATCCATCATCTAATCGCTCATTCCGGTCAGTGTTGTGCAAGGCCAGTATATATTACTGTACAATGCACTTAGCAGCTCCTATGAAAATTAATTGGCACTGACAGAATTGCCACATTGGGATGAAAATACCTTGCATTGTCTTCATATACCATGAATGACACCATAAACTGCAAGTCCTTCATTGCGCATTTACTCGCAATAATGCATGCTACAAAAAGCTGTCTGCATTACTGCATAACCTAGAACACTCATAACGAATGAACCAATCCCAGCATTTTCAGGACCACAGCTGCTCTCTCCAGCAAGAACTCTGATTGGTCAGTTATAGCGCCCTGTAATAAGTGTAGCAGTGACCCTTTGAACTTGAAAATGATAATATTAGACTTAAGATTCTGCCAGCAGCTGTGGATTACTGTTCCTGCATGAGCACCTTCTCAGCACCTCTGTCTAATTAATAAACATGAATTTAAAAAACTGATTTCTCCACTAAATCTTATTACTACTAAAGAGCTTAAACAGTAAAGATGTATCCTTTATGGAACAACGATATACCTTTCCAGAGAGTATGAAGTGGGTTAGAGCCCCCTAATGCTTAGGTTAGGGTTGGTCGTCCTTTAAAGAGGGACTGTTATTTTGACGTTGTGGGGACCATTTTTCAGGTCCCCACAAATATCTGTGAATGCAATCAGAAAACTAAAAATGCCAAAAGTCTTGTATTTTGTTTGGTTACTTATGGTTAAGGTTAGGGCTCGTAGGGGTTAAGGTCGTCATGTTGGGATTAGAGTTTTCCCCATAGAGATGAATGGAGAGTCCCCACAATGACACAATTACAAACCTGTATGTGTGTGCGTGTGTGTGCCCTGCGCTGGGTGGGTGCCCCATCTTGGGTTATTCCCTGGTTTACTTCTGTTGTTTCCAGAGGATTGTCTCTGAGCCCCTGTGCACCTGTATAGGACAAGCAGATATAGGACATTTATGAATGAATGAATATAGTGCATGTCAGAAATTTGTGGCTATCTGGAAGAAATACTGTGATTAATAGGACACTGCCAGCAAGTCTCAGAAATGCCAAAAATCATTATCTTTAAACAATAACCCGTTTGATACTGATGTTAATTCATAGTCCAGGATATGCCCCCTACAGGGGCAATTCAGCAGCTCAGGGGGTAGCACTCTGATCTCACACTTTGCTATTTGTAGAGTGTGTCCTGTGATGGACTGGTATCACACGTACAGTGTGTCCTGCCTTGTGCCCTGTGCTGAACTGGCGCTACACGTACAGTGTGTCCTGCCTTGTGCCCTGTGATGAACTGGCCCTACACGTACAGTGTGTCCTGCCTTGTGCCCTGTGCTGAACTGGCGCTACACGTATAGTGTGTCCTGCCTTGTGCCCTGTGCTGAACTGGCGCTACACGTACAGTGTGTCCTGCCTTGTGCCCTGTGATGAACTGGCGCTACACATACAGTGTGTCCTGCCCTGTGCCCTGTGCTTCCTGGCACTGGCTCCACACTTGGAGACCTTGCACTTGATAAGTGGGAGTGGAAGACAGATGGATGGATGTTTCATAAAAGGATAGAAATATATCGTATTTTCGCCGGTGCAAAATACAGCAAACAATGGTTTGTATCGCATGTTTCTATGGCTTCCGTAGCTGGTTAGGCAGTGTTTTACTTTAACTGCTCTCTTTCCAGCGTACTGAAATATTAATAACATGTCGCAAAGACGGGGCACGTTTCAACATCATTCTGCCTCTGTCCCCTTTTCCTAAGTGATGATATTTAGCATGCGGAGAAATAGCTTCCAACCATAGGATAAAGCAGTGTTTCTCAAACCAGGTCTCAGCAACCTCCAGATGGTCCACATTTTTGCTCCCTTCCAACTCCCAAGCGGAGCAAAAAATGTGGATTGTCTGGTAGGGAGCTGGGATGGTGCAGAAGTTTGGACTGTTTGGGGGTCCCAGAGAATGAGGTCGGGAAACCCTTGGACAGAGAGGCTGCAGACGCCAGGACAGGCTAAGCATGGCGATCTCACTTATGTCTCTGCATTTACATTTAGAGTAAAAAAATCTGCTGTTTCAGTCCATCTTGCAATGGTTCTGCTGCCTCCACTGCTGTCATGTGTCTTTAGGTGTGTGTGTGCGTGTGTGCGCCTGTGTGTGTGTGTGTGCCTGTGTGTGCATGTGTGCCTGTGTGTGTGTTTGTGCGCGTGTCTGTGCCTGTGTGTGTGTGCGCGTGTGTGCCTGTGTGTGTGTGCGCGTGTGTGCCTGTGTGTGTGTGCACGTGTGTGTGCCTGTGTGTGTGCACCTCTGTGTGTGTGTGTGTGCGTGTGTGCACGTGTGTGTGCCTGTGTGTGTGCACCTGTGTGTGTGTGTGTGCGTGTGTGCCTGTGTGTGTGTGTACCCATCCATCCATGTCCTAACTGCCCCTCCTGGTCAGAAACGCAGCGGGGTCTTGGATCCAATCCCAGCCTGCATAGGACACAATATATATATAGGTATATTTATATAGGCGTATTTTTATCTACATACTAATCCTCTGTTTCTCTTAACATTCCATTTCCATTCCCTCGCCAGAGTGAGATGCTAAGGTTCTGTTCGAACAGGACCAGAAATGCAGTGCTGATCCTTTATTTTAGTAAAAAGGTTAATTTGATTCTTTGTTTACTTGTTTAGTGAGAGGTTGTTGTTGTCTCTCATTATCTGCTACCTTTCTTAAATTCTATAACATTTCCTGGTGTTTGTCTTGTAAGAGAATTTACCTACTTGTGCTTATAAGTCGTTTATATATAATACTGTTGCTTTGTCTTACGTTAAGCGTTTTACAGTAACAATGTTGGATTAAAAATTGCTAGATAGTATATGAAAGAATTGCTGTCTTCTCTTTCAGCTTCAGTCTTGACCCCTGCTTGCACAGAGAAGAATCGGCGTACAAGCAGTTTTCATTTCAACTCCACTCTGTCTGGAAAAACCGCCAATAATAAAACTGCTTTCAGGTATACAAAAGGGTACAAGACATTGCTGGCTGCTTTTAATGTGGGAATACAGGATCACCGTTAGTGTAACTGTACCATAAAATTAGGCCTCCTGCTTTTGTCCTCCTTACACAGAGCGTAAAGGCTGGTATCACACCAGTCAGCTTGGCTCGCGGAGATGTCTTTATTTTCCCCAGCTCAGCAGTACGGGCTGAGGCGAAAGGAAACATCTGGGGGAGAGGAATGCAGAAACTCCGAAAGCCACCTCAGATGAAGGTTGTGCTGCATAATTCATGCAGCCGCCCCTTTTAGAAACGGCAAATTCATCAGGACAATGTTATTTGACGGAAGAAGGGCCTTCACCTTGCTTTGCTCCTCGTTGTTCTTTGCCAGCACTGTATGGTGCCGTTAGGAGCCCCGCATGCCCACGGGGGGGATGCATCCAGGAGAAGTTTTGCAGTGGTTTGTGGGAGATCTGCAAGGACAGCTCTACTACATTAACATTATTGATTCAAAGCTTATCTGCAGGGTTACTGTGCGTATCTCACATTCCACTAAAATCCCGCATCCCCAATATTGGTGCTTTTCACTTAAAATTGCTGATACATCCTGGATGTCCCAAAGAAACAGACAACGATCTACAGAGAGTATTGCTCCTGGGACTGTAAAAGTATGCGTGTAAATAAGCAGCCGGTGAATTACTAACCGTCGATATGCCCCTTCCTCATAGCCGAGGTCCACCATGTCATCTTACTTTTAATGGTATCAGATTTCTACCTAATTCGGTTAGGAAAGTGAATTCAAGCATCATTTTAAACCAATTAGCTGCTTGGTTAATTGTCGCAGATTAAGGGTCTGAACATGTATCTGAAACTATGCCGTAAATATGCAAGTTTTTAATACAGCACAGCTGGCTTTTGTACCTCTAACGAAATTCTTCTGCACAAGCAGATCAGGACACCTGGAGCCAGTAAAAGGAGAGGACAGAATTAATATTATATTATAAATATCATTGCCTGTGGTTGCCTAGCAAACCACAATACTACCCATTCCAGCTTAGAAAGTGTTTTAAAGGTGTGAAATACGTAAGGATTCCAAAGCCATTTCATAAGAATGACGTGCAGCTGGGGCCCCTTGCAAGATCAAGCGGGTCGATAGTTGCCCTTCGTCTGGTTGGACTCCTCACAATTTGTGTTAAGAAGCAATCGTTTGGGGCTTCCCCAATGACTGGGTACCGAGCGAAGCAAAGTAAGCAGTCAGGTTCGGTCCGCGTTATGTCGTTTTGAACAAGAACCCCCAGAGGCATCACATTTGGTCTGCATTCTGTCAGGTGTGTTGCTGTCTCTCATCGCTGTAAATCGGCCTCCTTTCAGTAGCCTGAAGCAAAAAGCGCTTTCCTTCAAGAGAATTTTATTGGTGTGTGCAACCTATGTGATGAAGTTGAGAGGATTGCCAAAAGCATGCATGACAGACGGGGTGTGTGGGAGTCTGCACCCCTTCCAAGTTTGTATGGGTGTTGTACATTTGTACTTCTAAGGGAAGAACTATGGAATAGTTTATCCATAAAATGAGGGGAACTATTTTACAATGACATTTAATTCATATATAGATAGGGATAAACCATTTTGAGGTGTGCAGTTACACGAAAATAATCAACAACAACTTGGTGTAATGACCAAATTGAAGTTGATTATTTTCTTATATATCTTTATAACACAGATAATGAACATAAAATAATAACAGAATAAACTATATTATGGATGGGCATGATGACAGACAGAGCATCCACAGTGTGGTTCACAAAACGGGACTTTATTAAACTCAAAAAAGAACACAAGAAACAAACGGACCACAAGGGTATAAAAAAGTAGGTAAAGAACCAAACTAAGGCAGGGAGCAACACAGGAACAACCACAGCAAACAGCAGCAAATACAGGGCAATGACAGCCACAGACACACAGTGACCGACTGAGGAACAAGGGCGAGGGCAGGCACATATAAAAACGGAAAAGAAGGGTAAGAAGAAGGACAGGTGTGGGCCAACTACAATCAAACACAAGGGCTTGGAATAACAAGACACAGGTGAGGGTTACAAACACAAAGGAATCAAACACTAGGAAAGGTGTGGCCAGCGACACCTGCTGGCCAAGCAGGGACTGATCCTGACAGAACTAGTCATAGTTAATTTTTCAGAAGCAAATAATTTCATTTAGCATCTAATAATGTTCTGATGTGCTCGTGAAAACATAGTCCCTATAAGGATAGAACATCTGCTCCGGCTCCTCACTGAAAGCCACAAGTTCGTTAAGTTACCATAGAAACCGCCAACAGGCGGTCGCATGCGTTCCGAAAAGCTAAGAAAAGTATACTGAGTAGAATAGCTGCTTATTTATAAGTAAAAAGGTCAGAGATTTTTATATTAGCATGTTTATTAAAAACATTAAAACGCATTCATATAATCCTGTTATTAGACTGCCAGAACTACCAGTGTGGTTACACGAAAATTATCAACAGCCACGTGACATCTCTGGTCCAATAAGAAAATAATATTTACCAACACCATGGTATAAATATATATACACTATAGGTACAAAAATATACCTCTTAATCGTTGAATTCAGGTGTTTCATTCAGACCCATTGCCATACAGTAGGTGTATAAAATCAAGCACCTAGCCATGCAGTCGGGTTTACAAACATTTGTGAAAGAATGGGTCGTTCTGAAGAGCTCCGTGAATTTAAACGTGGTGCTGTCATAGGATGCCACCTTTGCAATAAGTCAGTTTGTGAAATTTCTTCCCTGCTAGATATTTCACGGTCAACTGTAAGTCGTATCATTCCAAAGTGACAGAATGGAGATTGCGAGCCAGGTTTTCATGTCCAGCACCAGTGCCTGACCTCACAAATGCACTTCTGGATGATTGGGCAAATATTCCCACAGACACACTCCAAAATCTTGTGGAAAGCCTCCCCAGAAGAGCGGCAGCTCTTCTGCAAACGAGGGCCAACTCCATATAGTTGCCTGTGGATTTATAATGGGACGTCATAGAAGTTCCTGTACAGGTAGGTGTAATGGTCAGGTGTCCCTATACTTTTGACCATAAAGTGTACTTTTCATCACAGTGATATTTCTATAAGCTATTTCGTTGTCCCATAAGTTGCATAGATCACATGTTTAAAACCCTTATTTCTAGGTATGATGGTGAACAGAATCACGTGACATTCAGATAGATCTGCTCTCTCTCTAATCCTAAAGGCTCAGGAATGTTCATTTATGGTTATTTGCAAGTAGCCCCAACAATGCCTAGTTGAACTTCTCTAAATCCTCTAAATTAGGTAACTGATCAAGAGTTTAGGCTTTGAAATTCCTATAACATTATATTTGTCGGTCTTGAATATCTAGCGGAGGACCAACATGATGATGGAGGTTTCCCCACCAAATATTGCCGACGATAGCTTGTGAGTTATGTTTACCGATCTGGCAGATATGCAACAACCCATCCAGCCCTTGCACCCGGACTATCAAGAGAGATGTATCATGCATGGCTAGCATGCAGCTAGTTAATTATCTGCATTTCCTACTGTGGTACTTCCCAAGTGCATGCTTATGCAAGTTTTACTTACACAAAATTGTTCTTGGGGCAAAACAAAAAATGATTGGTTCAGCGAGATAACCAATCAGATTCTAGAGGAGGTGGGTCCAAGTAACTAGAAGAGGTGGGACCAAGACATCTGATTGGTTGGTCCCACCTCCTCTAGTTGCTTTGACCAACCTTCTCTACAATTTGATTGGTTATTTCTCTGAACCAGTTATTTTTCGTTCTGCCCTCAAATCATTTTTGTGTAAGTAAAACTCCCATGAGCCAATTGTACACATTGCTTCATGTCTTACATTATTCTTTATGTAACTATTATAAAAAATGTTTGATTCCCAGTTTAGTTTAGGTTCATTGGCAAAATACTTTGTTACTAATTACCTTGTCACTACTTCCAACGACCTGCTGTGGACATTAAGTGTAGCTTAAACTTCTCAGCTTCTTCACCAGACCTTATTCCCTGAAGAAAGTGTTTTTTATAAAGCAGATTTTAGAGGGGTCATAAACTTTTATGATGCTTTCTAGGTCTTCAGTTAATATCTGTCTATAAAGGTAATATTGGCATTTTTTAGAAAATGTTACAATATGATAATCTTACATTCTGATTAGAAGTTTTTTCCATGTTCTGTTCTGTGAATTCATTAAGTATAAGATAGAATCACCAGTAATTACATTTTCTGATGTTTCACAAGCTTCTCTGATGTTGTGGAAAGTGGATTAAATGACTGTGCCGTCTGCAACTGGCAGCATGTATCTCAGAAATGCACCCAGTTTGTTTTGTTCATTTGAAAATGAGCAGCTTTGACAATTACAGACAGACAGTCTTGCATCTTTGCATTTGCCTTAGAATGTTTGTTTCCCATTTTATTTCTGAGCAATTTATTCCTCTTTATGTGCATTTTTCCGCTATCAGAGTTCATCACCTTATTCAAACGTATTTTTTCCCAACCTGCATGACCGTATCCAAATCCCCTTTTCTGGAAAAAGCATAACCAGTAATGTTGCTTCTCTACATTTATCGGTATTTTTTGCCAGCTTGTGCAGCTGGAATAGGGTTGGGACCATCCACTTTTCGGGACGTTTCTTCATTTTTACCTTCCAATAAATGCCCACGTTCTCTCTTTCTTACAGGAAACGCTGCTAAATTTCATTGAATCATATGAAATGTGCCAATAACACCAGCCCCCCCCCCCAATTAAAGTGCTAACTACAGTCGTTCTACAGGTACTTCTTGTTCCAAAAATGAGCCTCACAACTCCATAAAGCCAATTCCTCTATCGCAAAATAAATCGTTCAGTCATATTTTGCGCTTTCGGTGTCAATAGCCGTAGGATACCGTTGTATTTGCAGCTGACCAGCTTTCATTTACGGTGTCCTGGTAACTCATTTACTGGCTATGATATCAGGGAACAATTCTCTACAACAAAAGTAAATGGATATTTTAATATTCATATCATATAATTTATTTACCAATCCATCTGTCGTCCATAACCACTTACCCAGTACAAAATCATGGCATATATTATATGTGGAATTTCCTTTTGGCTGAAGTAACCGAGCTATCAGACTTGCCGCTCCAAGGCTGGTGTTTCGTGGCCATAGCTGATTGGAGCATACAGCAGCACGGACACGCAGGTTGGTGTGCAATTTCCGCTTCATGTCTAAACTGGGGAACTCGCGTAGTCAAATATTTCAGCTGCAGAGTGAGGAACCATCGCTCTGACCCCCCCAGCACAGTAAAGAATCTGCCTCAGATAAATAGCTGGATAGCTGGTTCTGAACAGCCCTCAGCATACTAAGTGAAAGTGGCTGATAAAAATCTTAATACCTGTATTTTACATGCATTAGACATGCCATAGGGATGACGCGACATTCCTGTGGAAAATGACTCTCAAAATGATTGCTGTGAACTATTGGAAAAAGTGGAGATTATGTAAGAAATCTACATCTTAACCTTGGGGACTGAACTGCAAAGGAAGTGTACATGCAAATGCACTGGGGAAATATTCATTCTGTTTCTGAGAAAAATATCAGGAATCCACTTTATACTGTCAGCAGCCTCCTGCGTTTCGAATTGGAATCTAGGTATAACTCTAGATGTGCATTTCGATCCTAGTATTTAGAGTCTGTTATTGGCACTGTATGGTTTATTTAAGGCACTTAAAAACAAGTGAGAACTTGTTGTGGAAGAATAAGGGGTTAAAGCACATTTATTTTGGCAAATGTGTATTTTATGTTTCCTTTATGAAGTTATGAGACCCGGCTGTGCTGGTTTTCTGCTAAGGTTTCTTGGACGAAGTCTGCTTTTTATTTCTGGAATAAATTAACAGGCTGGCAAGCACTGCCATCATCGCTCACTTTTGTTATTTCTCTATAACATTATAAAGCAGTCAGAATAATAAACAGGATTTGTGCAGTCGCTCCCGAAGCGTTGCACTCGTGGTTAGATAACACCGCTGCGATAAATAACTCTGCGATGCACGGGGCGCACATGACTTCACCTTAGTTATCTTCATTAGGAGGAACATTGCAAACACCTTGATTTTAATAAAGACAAATCGTCGACAGTCCTGTTTATTTAGCGGTCGCTTTTCTTTTCGGTACGGGAGACGAGGACTAGCTATGTAAGTGTTGTTCGAGATTTCATGGAAAAGATCTAGATTTAGCTTAGTGGATTGATATTGATTTAGAAACATAAAGCATGTACATGCACGAATGAACTCGCAAACGTTCACAAATTAAATCAGCACAGAACTCCGAGACTGACAGAAAAGACTCGAAAAAGCCACACATGGCGATGGATCTGAACATTTTTCACTCTGCCTAACCTCTCAGCAGGGTGTGAGATGCTGCCTAAGCCTTCAGGTCCCGTACCGAATGTCATACTGAATACATGCAACAATATATTTTTCTCCTACTCAAGATATATTTCATGTACACCTGCATCCAAAGTCTGCTGTGGGCCAAGGACCAGGAAATCAGAATCAATTTCTTAGAGGAAAAAAAACAAAGAATGACCCGAGAGGAGGAAAAGCAGTTCGTCATCACAGTAGCTTGACGGTTGGTGGGGAGAACACGGGGCTGCCGGCCGGCCTCTGCAGTGCCCCTGCCGAGCCGCGGACCATCCCCCATCCCGCGAGGACAGCTCTTCTCCCATCAGACCTCTAATGCACCAGTCAGGGCTCTGCCCCGACCTGGAACTGTGCCACAGCAGTCCATATTAAGTGCTGAAGGATGTTCTCCCACCAACGGTTGGAAAACGAAAGCATCTTGCTCACTATTTATATTGGAAAAAAAAAATAGGACCAATATATCTATTTTGCTTCATCATGTTTAGGGATAAATAACCATTAAAATGAAAAATTAAATTCTGCTTTTCCTAAATATGTTTCTGACTTCTGCATGTTTGTGACTGAAATAGTGACGAGAGTCGGGGATAGTGCGTATGGAGTGAGGGTACGACCTTCAGCAGGTCTGAATTAAATGCATACCTTGATGCTTTGGTGTTACATAACTCAGCGGCAGCTGTTAGGGTCTCAGTGGGGGTTTGTACACACACAGTCTAGCTGGACTGCTGAGCTCTCAGCCATCAGTGTCCCGAAGGTGCATTGACCTCTCAGCAAACCTATGGAAGTACAAGGCAGCACGAGACCCGAGGACTAGACAGCCAATAGCCCTCCGAGGTAGAAGTCTTCCTTGATCATATGTGGGGGAAAAAATTTGCCTTTTAGGCATTGGCTACTGAAATATATACTGTTCTAGAAGAAGAAATGCAGAACAGACAAACCAAGGAATCATCCATCCATCCATCCATCCATCCATCCATCTTCCAAACAATTACCCTGTACAGGTTTGGAGAGCATAGTAGGCAGTATAGGGCACATGGGAGAGGCATCTCTGTCCAGGATGCTGGTCCATCACACACGTGCACCAATTTACAGATGCTGTTTCAGCAAACTGAATGTCTTTGGACTGAGGGAGTGACCGGGAGTCTCCAGAAGAAATGCATTCAGTACAGAAAGGACAGTGTGAGCTGTGGGGGAGGTGGGATCCCAGCCCCCAGCCCTGCAGGCGTGAGTGCTACCTGCTAGGTGTCCCCCCCACCCCCCAATAAACGAATCAGTAAAAATTATAATAGAGAACTGAGAATGAAAATAGAAGTTGTTTGTTGCAAGTGAAGCATGGTAACCTAAAGGAAGTGTAACACTGGCAATCTATCAAAAAGCAAGGCACTTATGTAAGCAGGACAAGGAATAAAACATTGTTTCTTTTAAAATATGGTTGCTGAAAGTTTCAAATTACAGTGCCAATGGGGTGGGTACTGCCGAATAGGCTTTGAAAAATGAGCGGATTCTCTTACCAAGGCCCAAAAACGCAGGTGTTTGGGGGTAAGTCAAAAAAAATGTGTTTAAAATTGGACTCCTTGGATTCATTTTTGGAACTGCTCTGTTGTGTTGTCAAGCTACCCTTTCACCGAAGACAACATTCATTAGTTTTGCTCATCCTTTCAGGGTAATCTTAGATGTCCTGGCGGTTGTAAACATCACTGTTGCACGTGTGGTGAGCACAGTAACATCCAGTGTTCTTTGAACCTGTGTGTTTTGACGCAGTTGCTGGTGCTCGCATGCACGCTTTGGCTTCTCTGTTATGTGAGACTCTCGATATACCGCCTAGCTATTTGTGGCTTCGTCCCAATTGCTTCTCTGCATCTTCACACAGCCGACTGCTAAATTTTATTATATTTAGATCTAGGGCAAAGGGGGGAAATTCCGGTCTTGGGGACCTGAAGTCTTGCTGTTTCTACAGTTATTATTCGCTTATCAAGAACAACTCAAATCTCACGACAGACTGTTGAGCTTGAGCTGAAAGCAGGACTGTGGCAGCTATACAGACTTCAATGACCTTTCGTGTTTTCACGCATGTGTCACACTGAGAGTAGTTCATAGTATGTGGTCATGCACAATGCAATGTGTAAAAGACACATCTGTTGGCGCAGACACACACATACCACCCATGCAGCCCGATTTAAGTCACTTTCCTGGGTCGCTTATTCCGAAAGTCATGCCGTATGACGGATCTCAGTCCATTACTAGTTATTATTTCTCATTTAGTGCTCAGCAGATAGTTAATCACATTATTAAATGCTTAACAAACGTATGGGGCAAGTTTATAGGGTGTCTAAATTATTCATTACAGCTTTGTTAATTATCCATTAACAAAGTATCATTCATCATTAAATTAGATGCATACTATTGTCTTCTAGTTATTTAATCATTTAATGATATTAATATGACTTTCGTGATCTACAGAAATATAAGGAAACGCAGAGCATCCCTATCAAAATCTGTGGCGTATTCGTCATTATTAACAAACTGGGTTTTACCCTCAGAGCACCTGCTATGTTTGATTATTGCTGATTTGCTAATTGCTAACAGGTGAATGATCCACCCATTATGTAGAGCTAGATTCTGTGGGTGCATGAGGTGCACAGTGATGGCGAACAGCTGTTTTCCATGTAGGCCAGGAGCTTCAGTGCTGCGGACAGTGCCTCGCCTTGCGCTCTCCCAGGCGATCGCTGCACATCCGGCAACTGCTCGGCTGCCCCAGATCTTCACATCACCTCAAAGACCTTAAGGTGCACATGGAACATGCTGAGCAAGAGAACTGCATGATAATGGACGCCGCGATGGGGATGCTGTTCTAAATCTGGTGGGTCTTTCTGTGACTTATTACTCCATGACGACTATTTGCATCAGACTGCCATTAGCAGTGCACCAGCATTAGGGAGGAGGCCAGTGCGCTTCTGGAGTTTGCACTCACAGTGACGCTAAAAGGTAACACAAGTTCAGGTCCCTGGATTCTCCTAGATTTCTTTATTTTGTCACAGGATGAAAATCAATTTGACCAACGGTCCCGAAAGTCCAGGATAATCCCCATGGTTCTGTATACAGTAGAGTTGACCTATACACCTTATTTTTAAAGTCCACCTCTCGACTTCCCATAGACTGGGTCTGTTCTGATGCCACACTGGGGAGGGGACGAGCGTGAGGGTCACATGATCGGGATTGATTAATTATCGCTCTCCAACTTGCAAAAGCGGCTTGTTCTGTTTTGTTTCGGCTGGTGTGGTTAGCCTTGTGAGATCATTCCCACTGCCTCAGTCCCATGCATAAATCATTCCTGTTATTTCGTTCTTGAGCCCAGCTATTGTTTGCTGTTACCATATGTGTTATGTTAGGCCAACCTACCGGGCCCCATCCAATGCTCAAAGAGGACTCTATCGTAATTACACCCGTTCCCCTCGCCTGTATCCCTCATCGTGCTGTTCGCCCCCCCCCCCCCAGCCACCATAGCGACACCACTGGTTTCAAAAAAATAAATCCACAAAGAGTTATTATGGAATATTATGTTCAATTGCATTAGTGTATGTTTAAGTACTTCTTTTAATTTGCTAAGTTTTATGATCAAAACATTACGTCGCATTTCATTTTAAATATTTAACATTTGAAATATTAATTTAAATGGTTGCATCAGTTTGTAAATTATTTCTGAAAACCTAGGGGTTGTTTACTGTGGGAGTCCATTCTTTCTACAATACACTGACAACAACATTTACATAATCTTTGGAAAAATGTGTAAAACCCCAAATGAACCAGCATATGAGGAATGTTTTCAGTTTTCCTGAATGAGTAAATGCTGCATGCTGACAGGGATGATATTACAGTTGTTCACCAGCCCATGAATAAGTGACAGGTTTACCAACAGCTAATTATGAAATAGTAAACCATTTTAAGGCTGCATTCCTGCTGTTGATTTCTGTGCTTTTGTTTCAGGGTACATCTCCATGCACTGACTTACACAGAGCCCTTCAATTAGAGCACCGATAAATCCCGTGCTTGTTCATTTCCATTAAAATATTCCTCCTCTCCCACTAATTAGGTGAGGTATGCCGTACCAAAGCAGCATTCGCCAAGCGAAACACAAACTGCACAGCACTCCTCTGGTTTAATTTGACCGAGTTGAGCAGCCAGGATAACAAGGAATTATTTTAATTAACTGTAGCTAGTTTCTGTGGTTAATGAGGCTAGTTTATCGCACTTGTGTGCCTCAGATCTGGAAATTCATCGGTATCCATAGAAACTTCACAGGATACGCAAAGTGTGCCTGTTGTTTTATTTTTTTCCCGCCGATTACGTACGCTTTCGGGTTAGATGTAATGTCATAAGCTGACGCACGAGACAGGCTCAATGTTTGTCATCGTCGGGATGATCTTTGGGGTTGTAAGGATGTGGTAGATGGCAGAGGGGGCCGTGGAGGATGTGTGAGGAGAATTTCCTGTTGTGAGATTCTTACCGTTGAGCGGCGGGGAGGAAACGCGATGTAGCATTTGATGTCGTCTCCAAATTAGACTGGGGCAGAGGCTGCCAGCGTCCTTTGGAAATTTCTTTCTTTTCCTTCTTTTGAATGTGTCACAGAAAACATAAATGGATGTCAGGAAGAGAACTGAAGCCTCGGAGTGGGGGGGAGGGGGGTCCTGAGCCTCCACAAAGGCTGAAGAGGCAAAATTGGCGTTATCTCGGTTTGGCCGTGTAATTACTGACCCTCGGCTCAGAGCTCCCGCTAGCCAATCGATTCAATTAGAGCGACTTGCCTCCATCTCCCTGCCTGGGCCTCTCTACCTGCTGCTCACACACAGCCATGATGTGATACCATCAGACACTGACAACACAATCAGCCACAAGCTCACCGAGGCCTCTGAAAGGCCTCCCTGGCTGGTTTTCATCTCTGCTTTAATTCTGGGTATAATGGGGAAGGCGGAAGTTGATGAGAAGCCAAAATAAGGTGGCAGTGTTACAACTTGCAAAAGGAGGGGGATCGGAGCGGGGTCTCAGCTCCGGGGGGCTGATACTCGGTGACACTGGATCAGTAGAAGTCTAAATGCTGACACAGGACACTGACAGCCTAATCACTGTCAGGATCAAATGACGGGAAGGAGGCACAGAAGCACGACTGGGAATCTCTCTGCCTGTGTTTGATTGTCACTCTGACCATAGAAACAGCAACTGGAGAAAATTGCACCAACTTTCAGCGATGCTCCTGTATTTCTTATTCTTCCTGATTCTTCGGGAAACCAGCAGCTAATTTTGACAGGGGTGTAAGTCACACGCTTGGGATTTTGATGAGGGATATAAAATCCAAAACAGCTGAAAGACACGTCCACAGTTTCACAAACTGAGTTGATTTCCCACCCATCAGCGCTAAAAGAACATGTTTAAAATGGCATCCTTTGGTCAGCAGCTTATTATAACTCCTCTACAAAAACTATAAAAGTGCTCGATTACATGACGGCAACTTCATTTGTCCTAAAATGATAACTGGAGGGAAAATGATTCCTTTTACAGAAGTTTATCTGTATCTTGCTGTTTAGTAGCGTGACAGGTGTCCTTTTCGTTTAAAGAGGCTGTTGTTTGATATTCGGTTTCTGAAGATTAATCTAGCACCTTCCAAAATACAGCAAAACGATTATTCAACCTTGTATCACCTTCATTCCCCATATGCGTATTGTAGTACTACAGTATTAAAAAGTTCTTTTCCCAGAATTTGTCTGCAAAAATGGAAGAAGAAATGCATTATTATGAAGCCTTAATCTGCTTCTGTCTGAGGAGCTCTGTCACAGTTCACCTGCATCGCAGTGTCCTAATCTGCTTGAGCTCAAATTTGTGCAAATAAATGCTTAAGATAAAGTCTCAGCCTTGAGATCCCAGATTCAGTTTTTTTTACGAAATAATACATTTTTAAACAGTAATGAATATTGTGGGAATAATAAATTGTTTTGTAATATAGTTAAATCATTAAAAAGTCTTTTTTTACATAGAAATATGCTGGTTCTATGCGAGTGGTTTTCAATAGCAGCCTGTTTTGAATTGTGGGTGCAAGTTTTCATACATATTATATAAGATTATTAAAGTAAAATTTTGACTGAAGTTTGACTCTTTTAATTAATTCTTAAATATCAGCCCAGAAGCTTTGGGTCCTTGGTATTTTCGTGACTTGCTTCTCATAAATCAGGGTTATAGGAAATGTGAATGAGGGAAGACATGTTCCATAAAGGAAATTAATTTTGGTTTAAACAAGTTTCTACTCACGGTGATTGAACAAGGAGACGCTGAAGTATGACAGTGTAGCACTGTTTTAATAAGAGCCCAAACCAGTCCTGACTGGTGCTGGAATTAGTGCCCAGGGTATGTTATTTATTTATTTTTATCATGTCATTTTTTTCAGCTCCATTTATGAAAAGAAAGAAACAACATTGTGCACACAGCAGACTTGAAAAATGACCTCATCTCAAAGTATAGTTTGGTGGGGGCCACGGCTTTATTTTCCCTTGGGAAGGAGAGATGCCAGTGAGGAGAATGGAAAAGGATGAAAATGTGACTCGTAATCGTAATAATCGCAGTGCGAGTGAAAGGAAGTGATATCACTTCCAATATGCAAAAAAAGGCACGGGGGAGCACTGACCGAACACAGTGCAGCTTCTGATTGCCAAACGAAGAGGGGGTATATCGTGCAGATTACTGAATAACAGAAAATGAAATACATTTTTCCTCCCCCGTAAAAGCACCCAGCACAAACGGTAACAGCTGAATGTTCTGCTTAAAGTTAGGCAAATATTAGGATCCTGTAATCAAAGGTATCCTGCTGTCCAAATCTTTTTTAATGAGGAATTAGCAGGCGAAAAAGCAATCCACTGCGTGTCATTCTTTAAGCCTCACAACCCCCCGCCAGAGAACTAATAAGGGATTCATGCCTACAAAGTTTTTACATCAAACGCGTTCCACCGCAAAACAGCACATTTTCAAAAGGTTCCAGCCCTGTGTTTTTTTTCCTTTTGGTGACAGATGTCTGTTGTTTATTTGTTTTTTTCGCTCCCTTGCTCACAATCCGCTTTTTTATGTTAGATTGACCAAGTTATTAGCTGCTCCATGCACAGCAACAGGCAGACGCGTACTCCATCATTAAGAGCGGACCTCGACGTGGGCGAGGGGGCTACAGCTCGCTCTTTGGCCATGGCGGCATTCGCTCTGTGGATGATTAAAGCCGACGGGCAGACTGCATGACTCCGCCAGGAAAGAGCAGAAACAAAAGGCCCCAACTCCTACCCCACGTATCACCGGCTTTTGATCAGTCGGCAGCGGAGAAGCACGCCGGGACCGAACCGCTGGGTTTGTTTAAAATGCAAAGTAATGATGGATCTGCTCCACTTTGAGCCGCTCGCTCTTGCTGGGCTTAACAGTGCCGCTTGGTGTGTGTGTATTTTCTTTTTCAAAAAAGCCATGGATATATGTGTAGGTTTAATGATACTTTATTGTGATTTATCATGTTGTATGTATAACAACCAAGAAGAAAGCCGGCAAACCTATTTCAGGTTTTGCGGTGATGTGTGCGCGTTACAATGTCAGTCCAGAATTCACCCTCCTCTTGGAGACTGTTAATGGTATTAATGTGACGAATGACTGCAAAAAAGCACATTGTTAACATTTAGCTGCTGTTTGCTAGAGTTGCTTCACTGACGCCAAACCACAACATAAAAGAAATGTTGGAAGTCACATGCTGCCATTTCAGGTCTGTGCTAATGTTTACGGTAACCGAGTGGCTACTGTACCATTGCTGACATTTCAGGTCTGTGTCACTGTTCATGGTAACCAAGCGACTACCATTGCTAACATTTCAGTTGTGTATCAGTGTTTACGGTAACCGAGTGGCTACCATTGTTGACATTTCAGGTTTGTACCAGTGTTTGTGGTAACCAAGCGACTACCAGTGCTGACATTTCAGGTCTGTGCCTGTGAGCAGGATGGCCCACATCGGGGAGGGTATTCAGTTCTATTCTTTGTGCCACAATCACTCCAATTTCCAATATGTAGCTGCTGGAAACTTTTTTGAAGTCTACCTTGCCAGATAATGGACATACTGAGGCCACCTGTTGTTCTTGTGAATACTTGCAAAATCTAACGTCAAACGTAACACAAATCAAGGATCTTCTTAATTTGTATTTATTTAGAGTTACCCTACGTCTGGGTTTCCCTGGACACGTCTTCTTTTTGCGCCCTTGTCCAGGTGTCCAGGCAGTTTTTCAAAAATTGATGGTTTGTCTGGGTTTAGCACTGCAACCCATATGACCCAGTGTTGCAAGTTACAGTGGAGTACCAAGTGAAGGAAAAGGCACCAATTTTCAATGTATGGCAACCACTCAGAATCATCAAATAGCATTTGCAAGGATCGCGCAAAGAATTACTTTTAAAATTAAATGAAATGCAAATACCTGTCACGCCCACAGCGCGACCACAGTAAGCACCTCCCACTACCAATTATACAGACGGTGCTTAAACCTCGCACTGGCAACTGCACAGTGTGAGGTATTGTTGCTATGCACTTACTGAGCGGTTTACTTCGCACTACCTGATTTGTCAGTGAATGTGATCCTTGGACACATCCTCTTTTTCAACTCACCAAATATGGTAACCCTTAATTTATTACTTTATTAATTGATTTATTATCATGCTAAACCTACAATACAGCAATAAAGCATCAGTGATGGAATGAATAATCACCTGATAGCATAGCGATATTGAAGCTAACAGCAACTCAGCTACTTAAAATCATTTCTTTGAAATATGAATAAAATTCTCACAATTATTTGTGGCGTACGACTTGATTCTTATAAAATGTACAATTTGTCTCTGTATACTACAGAATGGTAAGGATCATGCACTGATTACAGCACATTGCCGCACCCATCACATGACAAACCACCTCAGGGGTGAGAGCCTGAGTGCAGCCTTGGGGCTGGTGACACCTCAGCACCACACAAGTCCAAATGGACCAATGTGAGTTTTTCCAGTGGCTGGAGTGCCAGTCCTGCCACCAACCCCCAAATTTTTCCCTGTAAGTTGGAGGACCTGCTTACAGGGCTGGATGTAGATTAACGTCGTACCCAGAACGTATCAGTGCATGCTCCTTACCTACAAAACGCATTAAAAACATAAAAACTGCATTCCTTGCATTTCAGTAAAATAATTTCTTAGTCACTGCAATCCAGTGAATCAAGAATAATGTGACATTATGCAGAATAAGTGATTGACTTTTGTTCTTACAGTATGTCCTCCTGTTGCCTCACTGCAGGCTTATCCAGTAACACCAATGGACAAACGTCCTGCCAGTCAAACTCATTAAATCTGAAACTTACCTACGGTATATCACAGTACAAGCTGGTGTGGCATATTATCCAGTTTGCTATACATACCTCAATGGCTTCCTGTTCTGGTCTGAAGTATGAAGTCACTTTCCAGGGTTGAATTAAAGGAAAATGGAACAAAAGGATTAAACTTGAGAGAACGATGAAAGACACCTTTGAATTTCAACAGCATTTATATCCAGAATAATTTCAAGTTAGTTAAAAAAAAATAATAATTGGTTCACTGCAAAACTGAGTAAAGAGGTTAACATCCAGAAATTTGCACCAAAATGGTTCTGGGGAAGACAGATGTCACAAGACATTTTATGTCATTAAAATGATTGTTATGCTGCGTTTAATGTGATTACAGAGGAAGGCATTAGCGAATAAGTTCGGAGTGACAGGAAATAGGAGTGTTAAGTGTTTTATTACCAAGGCGGCGCGCCTCTCCAAACTGCTGCGCTCTGCGCTGAAGCGGCTGTTCGTCAAACAGGAAGCCGTCGGTCAGCTGGCACCTTAGAGGATCCAGCATGTTGGAGCGGCGTGACTCTGGCCATCACTTCCTGTAATCCAGAAGGCCCAGAGGTAGAGCAGCTGCCTGCTCTTGTTTTATGTCTTTACTGCCGGCTCGTACGGAGATAAGCAGCTACTTAAACAGCTCAATGCTCCCCGGTGTCTCTGTTAACACTCGTGGCACAAAGCAGGGAGCATTAATCATATTGTTATCTGCTATTAAACACAAGCACTGGACCATCAGACAGACCCCACCAGCCTGAGGGGCGAGCAAATAGGTGGGGGGGGGGGGTGAGGTATTTGACAATGATCTAGTGGCAAAGTGTAACAGCAGCTAGGAGAAGAACACCACTGATCACTGATAAAGTGGGTGAAGGGCAGAGACAGGTGGCTTACCCAGGAAGTGTCAGCTAGTATCAGCGCTAATTAAGCTGCCCTACAAGCAGTGGTGTTGTGTACTACCACTCAAACCAAACATTTCTGTGGGGCCCCTGATGTTTTGGAGCCCCCTTTTGGCCACAAACAGTCACTACACTGAATATTAAATAAACACGCTACTTATGTATGTTCCATGCTGCAGCCGGGAGCTAAGTCTCAAGTGGGAGGGGCAATGTTGAGTAGGAGGGGTTTATAACGAGGGGTAGGAGGGGTTTATACTGAGGGTTCGGGTGTCAGATGATAACAGTCCCCTCCATTGCCCCTCCCACTCAACATTGCCCCTCCCACTCGACATTGTTCCTCCCATTTGACATTGCCCCTCCCATTTGACATTGCCCCTCCCATTCGACATTGTTCCTCCCATTTGACATTGCCCCTCCCATTCAACATTGTTCCTCCCACTTGACATTGCCCCTCCTAATCGACATTCGGCCCCTAGCTGCAGTGATATGCCTCTAACATGTTCTGCTACCCAGCTAGCTAGCTACCATCTTCTGACTCTATATACTAGCTGTGTGTGAGGGCAGGCAGGGAGCCCTGAATTGACTTTATGAATAGGGCCCCAGAAACAAGAAACCGGCCCCAGCTTTTAAGAACCACCGCTGAAGCTACCAGAGAGCCGACGAAAGACTGGGGCAATAGTAACTGTGGAAGAGACTTTAGCGTAGAGATGCTGAAGTTACCAGACAGCAGAGAATGGCGTTGATGCTGTGGACATGTGCCTCTTGAACGTGTCTTACGGTGGATGAGACATGAGCAAGGATGAATTTTATACGTTCTGACAAAGCCTGCTGGGAGACTGGCCTAATCCGACAATTTAGCACAAAAATTAGCAACCCAAGGAGATAACTGACAGCGTTACTGCAGATACCCAACACAAGTTTAGCATTTGAAACAGCACAGCAAATGTGTAATGTATTTAGATTACCTAGCGATAAAATAAATGGTCCACAGAAGTCCAAGGCAAGTATTGAAACCAAGGAATGGCTATGCAACAGCCGTGCAACCCTGCGTGAGTCTCAATGACACGTCAGGTGCCGCAGAGATGCATCAGAATGAGCGCATTTCCATTCTTCAGCCTCGTTGCATCACCGCCGCATCTTTATACGGGCTGACAGGTAGTCAATGACAGCTGGAGGTCAGCTTTCCTGTCCTGTAAAGTCTGTGTCAAAAAAAATGGTCAAAGCAAAAAAAAAACCTTCAATGCCTCTTTAATGCAAACCCCTTATTAACAAAGAAAGACACTGCATATCCTCTTTGGCTTGTTATTCACTGACTAATATCCATATATATGTATAGTAGGCATAAATACTTTAAAATATATATATATACGATTTTATGAACGGCATAATCACATCCATAATATGTTCCCAAAGCTACAACAACATCATCAGGCAAATCAGAAAAACAAACATATCAGTCTGACTGTGATGTCTCTCATGTGTTAAACTCGTCATTCAAATTTAAATGATATCATGAGGTAAAGTCATCTGGCACAAAGAAGCTTTCAGTCAAGCTCTTCTGTGGTCTATTATTAGAGCGTTATTCCCAAGGTGTGGGGTGTATGAGCGTGTGTGTGTGTGCGTGTGTGTGTGTGTGCGTGTGTGTGTATGTGTGTGTCTGCGTGTGTGTGTGCACATGTGGCAGGGTAGGGCAGGATGGGAGGGGGAGCATCACCTCTTACAGACGTCGCTCTGGTCTTCGCTAGTATGGTATTTCTGTAAATGACACCATACTGTCACCTTGAAGGACGCAGAAGAGATCGTCTTCAGTTTAATTTGTTGTGCCGAAGCCTGGAGCTGGAGGCAGCTTGCTGGGCCGGGGGGGTGACGTGCCAGTTGCGGGTCGCTCGTGCTTCCTTCACCCCATCACGGGGCAGCCCTGGAGGTTCTGATGTCCCCCTTTTTTCTCATTTAACAAGCAGAAAGTCCCTGAGATCTTCCAAGGCAGGACCTGCTGTTGTGCTTTTCCCCACTTAAGCGTCACATGGGATTTTTCTGCAATTCATGTCAAAAGAATCTTTTTTTTTTTTTTGTATTTTGTATTTTTTGCCTTTTATTTCCATGTTGTCCATACTGTTCTGCTCAAAAGGTTTCATTAATGCAACTACATACGTGTGATATATAACATGAGTGCGCCCTGGGTTGGCACCAGTGCTGCAGTCACAGGCAGCGTGACACTATATCTGGTCTCATGCACGTTTAACTGCACGGAACTTGTACGTTACGGAGCACACTGTGCTGCTCTTTTTCTGCTGTTGTGAATAATGGAAACACTATTATTTACTCTTTTTCATCCATAAATTACAGTTTATTGTATCGTTCTGGTAAGTCTAGCGCAGGAGCGACCTTATGCCAAAAGGGCGGTTGTATGGCGGGTTAGTAATTAGATTATTAATTAGAGGACTGATTGACTGAAGAGTCCTGGGTTTGAGCAGCTGACCTAAAGGTTACTGGAAAGACCTGCACTGGCCACTGGCCCTTTGCAGATAAGACTGGCCATCCCTGCACTGGCCCTTTGCAGATAAGACTGGCCATCCTTGATATAGAGTTACAGTTCCATGCTTATGACTCTCAGTATGTTTACGTCAGTTTTTATTTGCTGCAGTGTTAATATTCTTCTGTTCATAAGCTTCAGGTTACATCATCTGTAAACTGGACATCAGTAATCTAAATATTAATCAAGTAAAGTCTGACATATATGTCGTTAACTTCTGAATATCAAATATGCTTTGAAAAGTGGGGAGGACAGATGATTCCTTCTTGTATCTCCTTGAGTACAGGCATAAATCACGACTCACAAAATGTGGTTTGATAACAAATCATTAATAAACTTAGCTGCACTCACTAGCTATAAATAACAAACTAACATAACACCTTCATAAAACCTTCATAAGCTATATATCATTTATGAATCTTTATTAACTGTTAATGAAGGTATGACGCATTGTGTATGAGGCTGTTATGTGACTTTTATGTTGATCCCTTTGTGTAAAGTGTTGCCAGATAATGGATTTTGAGAAACTCGGGCGGATTACATCACCCTTTAGCTCCTACTATACAGATTATATACGCCATTAAAACTTAGTAATTATCCACCTTCTGTAATATATACTTTTTCGTTCAATGTTAGTCAAATTATAAGTACAAGTACGTACAGATAACCGTTCAGGAATTTACCTAGAGAACCTGTGCAAACCTTTAATTCACGCAAACATACCATCCACTTCAAAGGTCTTCATAGGTAGCCAACACCACTAAATGTAATCTGAAGAGGCGGCTCCTTGTGTTAAAAATACTGGAATGGAAATGGATCTCATTGAATTTCAGCTATCATTCCACAAGCACGAGCGTCATCATAATGAAGTAACTGGTCACAATAGAAAACCAGCAGAAATGCAAGACATCATCCGTGGCATATGTCTGGTCAGGCTGATGTAGAGGAAATATTCATAGTAATGAACACAAGGTGCGTGTGTATTATTTGCTGTGTGGGTAGGGTGTGTGCCAGTAAATCCCATTTGGGTCAACTTTGACCATCTGCATCTCTTGCATCATTAGAGTCAATTTTCCAAAACGAATAGGCGACGGACATCTGTTAATTCTCATAAAAATCAACATTGCGAGAGAGAAATTGAAGGCTCTGATGGATGGATCTGATAAAGGACAAACTCCTTAGCAAAAGATTGCATGTAACACCTTATGTTTTTGCTTATATTGTAATTGAGTACATATTTATGTAAAATTCATATAATTTTCCTTAGGCTTAATGGAACAGGAAGATACCAAAAAACAAAAACTCATTCTGCAAATAACAGTGGGAGGCGACTACATTATTCACAAATGTATTGATGCACGAAAAGTGAAAACAACAGACAAGTTAAGGCACATCATCTGCAAACTCAATTAGTTCTGAAAGTTGTTAATTGATCCCCCCCGTGGAGACTGCAGCCGTCTCTTCTTGTCTGAGGTAGCGATGATGCAAAGGGCTTCGGCATAAGCAACCAAGGGGAGAGAGAGAGAGGGAGCAAGTGCAGCGAGTGCCCAGATGACCTTCGCTGAAGGTGCCCACTTAACGTCACCGAGTCCTCATTAGCCCCAACATGCGGGGTTAGAGGTCAGCGGCCACTGAACCAACCCTACGACTGCAAAGGGGTCAGGTGCTTTGGTCCTGCCAATGAGCAACCTGCAAAAGGTCTGTGCCTTTCCAAACAAACACATCGATTGGCTTGGCGTTAGCCGGATGTCTGTAGAGGGAAAGGCAAGCCTTATGTCAGCATGGAGTAGGAGGCTGGGCTGTCAATACTGCAGGCAAGGCGGCTAATCCCACTTTAAGTCAGGGCTGGAGCTCCCAGAGTGTGGGAAAACACAACAGGAGAAAAGGGCGCAGAAGGGGAGCCCGTCATTGCTTTCCTAAGTAACTGCAATTAGTTTATGAACTTTGTTCATGTTACCCAAGAAGTCACATACTGGATTACGGAATTAAAAGAATACACTAATGCTTCACATCTTATTGTATAATTCATATTTAGATTACTCTATTCGGTAATGCTTTACATTAACTGCACCTTCATAATGCATTCATAATGCATTCATAGAACATTCATAAGCAGCATGCAAGTACACCTTAACATCCTACCATCCCTTAACAGCTTTAATATAAATTAATAACAAACATTACATGATTATACTAGTATAATGTTTGTTATAATTATATAATGTTTGTTGTTAATGTATATTCCAGCTGTTAAGGGATATTAGGACATAAAGGTATACATTAATAATGTTTATGAATGATTTCTGAATACGTAATGAATACATTATAAAGGTGTACTGAACGTTTTATGGATGCAATATAAAATCATTATGAAAGTGCAGTCAATGTAAAGCGCTACCCTCTATTCTGCTACTACTAGTGCTGTATGTAAAATATGAATCATATGTTGTTTATTTATAGCGTTTTGTCCAAAGCGACATAGGAGTGCGGATCAGGCAGCTCAAGGGCCTGATGGTGACATCACTCTGCCAACCACTGGTCCTGAATCAATGACCTTCTATTCATGGGCAAAGAGCCACAAACCATCCACAAATAAATAGACAAATATACAGTATACAAGTATATACATACATACAATGCATTTCAGGTCCAAAACCAAATCCAGATTTTGTTTCTACCAGCCAGTTTAGTATTTAGAGTCACAGTCACAGAGTAGAGTACTCATCTGGAATACTCATTTGGCTGGTAGAAACGATATCTTGTTGCTCGACACTGCATATATATGAATCTACATAAAAACTAAAAGTCACACCAGTAATTTACAAGTGTTTGGTGTTACTGATGACAATAAGGATGTTGATGAAAAATAATGAATCACTCTGCCCACATCAGAGTGTGTCAGCACACGATAGATGTATGAGGGTTTGCCGTTAGCCGACAGGATCTAACAGTTTGCCCCCAACCCAGCCTTCACACACAGATCCTGGGTATTCAGTGGTCAGGGTATTCAGTAATCAGGATATTCAGTGATCAGGGTATTCAGTAATGCGACTGGCTGACTCTGACACTTCAGAGCCAGACATTGGTCTTTTGGTCCTGCAAAGCTCAACATTCAGAGCCATTTGTCCTACACTCATAAACCTCCCCTGCTCTGAAGAGATAAGGGACAGGATTACAAACTCAGCAAGCATAATCATCGCACCTGTTAGCTCTTTTCCCATTTCCTCCCAATCTGTAATGGCCAATTAATCCCATTATAGGTCTCCCCCCATCACTTGGCGCCCCTGCCAACTCAGGAGGGGTGAATGGAAGCACACACCTCCTCGGATGCTACGTGTTCCGTTAGCCAACCGCTCGCTCACTCTCTCGCAGGCTGAAGGCTGATTCAGGCGGAGGGAAACTGCTGCTTCGTCTTACCTGCGGCCTCATGGCATCCCAGCTGACAGCAGACGTCGCTGCGGAGCGCCGAGAGTGGGAGGACCTCGGCCAGATAATGCGCTTGCCGGAGCACCGGCCAATTTGCGGTCTCTGGGAATCCTTGATGCAGGCAGCCCAGGCGACGGAGGCGGAGCCAAAGCTGAGGCTGCACCATAGGGTGAACCTTCACGCTGACCAGCAAACTACTGGGAAGGTAGGGTGGGGGCCAGGCTTTTGGAAGATCCCTATTTGCAATTCTATGAAGAAGAGGAAACCGCATATATGAATGCGTTCAGGGAACCAGCTTGACGTTTTAGTCTTGCAATTATTGGAGATTTCCAAAAGATGGAAAGAAAGAAGATGTCATTATCTAGCACAGGTACTAACGGTGTAGCACGCACTCTTCATATCGCGCCTTCCCAGGTCCTGCAAGGGACACAGCCTCGCGTTTCCATGCTCCAGAATGTGACAAAGCAGCACTGGGATGCCTAAGTGGATGAGGGCACTGGAAGCAGGCAGGAGTTAGCATAAGCTGCGGCCAAGCACAGCGATCAATGATAGAAGGACTGTTATTGATTCACCGCTTTTATCCTCCCTGTGTCAACAAGAGCTACAGTGTGCAACTGAGACAGTAATGTGACAAACCTATAAAAATTAGACTTCCCTCATTTAAACACTGATCCTCCTGGGTGATGTGGTGCCTCTAATATCGAAAGTTACCATCTGTGTGGAGGGGGGGGGGATTTTATTTAATGGTGAAGTAATATAGACTTGGATGGTTCTCATGTCATAATAATGCAGGTTTGCGTTATGTGGTCCTGAATAGTAAGCTGCCTCATCAGAGGACATGGCCTCCCCAGTCGATAGCGCACAAAGACACCAAGCAGCGAGGTCTCCGCTTGTAAAGCCACAACCTTCTTCGAGTCCAAATTCAATGAGGCATATATAGATGAATAAACAGATTAGCAAGTTACTGTGGTTTACCATCCATTTACAGATCGCCAGTACAAGGCTTCCTACATAATTATAACTCAGTACAGGGTTTTATCCACGTTCTGTGTATCCATGTCTGCATTCCCTACTCATATTGATCCCATATATTAAATCATATTATACTCTCTAACATAAAACAATAATGATTTTTTTTCCATTGTAATGGCTGCCATTTTACCATTTTGTATCATGATAGAATAGTTATTAGTCATTAGGACAGTGAGGGTTTTAAACCATGCTTAGATACATACTCCATGAGGCAACAAAGAGCAAAGTTGTTTTAAATCAAATGAAAAATTATTAGGATGACCAATCGGGACGGGACTGGACATCTGACCTGCGAGATTAAGTGTGAACCTGCTCCACAGAGCAGAACGTGGATATTTTTGGAATATTTATTGATTCCATTTCACATGAGAAGAAGCATAAAACATGTTCTGTATAAACTTTTAGGGCCCAAGGTTCAATACTGAACCAGAATAGAATAGTGATGATGGTGATGCATTAATCAGTCGCAGTTTATCCCGTGGCACTCGATCTTGTCACAGATTTAACGATGGTCACTCCCCTTTAATTTTCCAAATTATTGTCATTTATAAAGAGGCAGCTTTCTGCACGCAGTTGTAGATTCGTTAGTGCTTTCGTCGCTGTTATACTCTCTGCCTTCTTCTCACTGTTAAAAACAACTTTAAGACAAACACTTGATGTGAATGTCATAACAGTTCATGCTGTTCTGTCTGTATGAAGTTCAATCAAAAGTTAATTTAAACAAGGGAGAAAAAAAGATAATGCATTAACCAGATGTGTAAAATCTGCATATGTACACTGAGAAATATACACTCACCAGCCACTTTATTAGGCATACCTGTCCAACTGCTCATTGACGCAAATTACTGATCAGCTAATCACATGGTGGCAACTCAATGCATTTAGGCATGTTGACATGGTCAAGACGAACCGCTGCAGTTCAAACCGAGCTT
>JAODJX010000119.1:15648898-15665998 GCA_026776945.1 Isichthys henryi | reverse complement strand
TGTCTTGGTGTCTGTGTGTGTGTGTGTGTGTATTGGTGTAAGCATGTCTATCTGTGTGTGTGTGTGTGTGTGTGTGTGTAAGAGTGTGTAATGGTGTAAGTGTGTGTGTGTGTGTATTGGTGTAAGCATGTCTATCTGTGTATGTGTGTCTGCGTTTGTATTGGTGTGTCCATGTTCATTTGTGTGTGTATGAATGTGTAGTGGTGTAAGTGTGTGTGTGTGTGTGTGTGTGTGCCCTGTGATTGACTGGCATTCTTCCCACTAACTCACACCCTGAGTTTCCTGGGACAGAGTCCAGCTTCACCATGGATGGTTAGACGGATGGATGAGTGGATGGGTTCTGATATTCTCTGTCAGCATTTTCTTCAAAATTTTTGTTCTAAGACACAACTTGCTTTTTTTGCCCGAGTACTAGATTTTCAGAAAAAAATCAGGAGCAATATGCACCTTATCCAGCCTTGAAATACCGACGGCGCCGTGTTCCAATGTGGGTATGAGGCACTAATGTCCATGGCTATAGTGCCGCAGTGTCTTACTGTTTCTGCTCACTACATGAAAATTAATGTAGAATCAATTATTTGGTCACCGTGCACATGGCCGTGCACAGTGCACGTGTCTGTACATGGATGGAATGAGCCGAAGAGCAGGATTCAAAAGATTACAAATATTATTATGAGTGCAGGTTACCTGTTTGTTTTAAATAAAATACACCACAATCTTTATTCACTTTTACATTTCTTTATAGAATTAATGCTACACACATTTTTAAAGATATTTTTTCCCTTTCTCCCAGCGTAGGCTATTAACCATTTCATTTCCAATGAAGAGTTTGCTTAGTAAAAGACAGCTCACTGTGCTGGTAAACTGTACAACCCATTCTCCTGCAGGACTAATACCGGCATGACATAATGCCACGCGCTCATTTTGTTTTTCTGCTTAATATTCCGTGATTATGGAGTGACGTATGCATATTTTCTCGCAGTGACAACAGAAACGTTGGCATGGTTGAGACGAAGCGACGTGAAACATATGGCAAGTTGTTTTAAAATAGACGAGCACAAAACTCTAATCATTAAGAGGAGACCGCAAGAATATCACACCTGAATATATATCTTTATTTTGAAAGCTGTCGTGATGATCGATGGCACTAGGAGTTGGCAGTGGCAATTGAAAGTTTTATATGGATCAAAATATCTCCAATCCCAACTTTGCCCGCTTTCAATCAACCAAACGAAAGACATAGTGAACAGTGAAACTATAGCCTGTTGTGTTGTATCCAGGGCAGGGGAGTTTCTAGCTATCAAAAAGATCAGGAGCTTAAGTCCAGTTTACCTGAGGCTTGATTTTTTGTTTTTGGAGGAAGCTTATAGGCATCGGGGGTAAAATACTCGGGGCGCAGCTAAAAATAGCCGGACCTAAGGATGCCTCTGATCTGCTTTACTAAAGTCTTTACTCACGCAGTAGCAGTAGCGCCAGGCTTCGTCGGAAGGGTTAAGTCGATCCAAGGGACACTTACAAAGAAAGTGGTGTCTGAGGACGAGCTATTGATTAGTTTAACAGCCCTCTGTTATCGCTACAAAATCAAGTTTCAGGGAACCTCCATCATCATCATCATCATCATCATCATCATCATCATCACTCTGCGAATTGCAGTAAAAAAGAATTCTGATTACTCTAATTACATAGAGCAGCACTGCGAGGCGCAAAACAGTCATTTGTACTTAAGCATACAGTCTGTTTGGTTTAGGTTGACATAATAGTCATATAATTATCTGCAGCAGTGTGTGCGGCTGAAATTTCCAGTAACTGGGTCAAACGCGCATTGCGTATATTAATTATTTAATACAGCGACTGGAAAAGTATTTAGTGACTTTAAAAAAATATATAGAAGGCTTTCATCGGTTAATATTCTGTAGTATAATTTGTATTATCACATAACTCACGTGATTATCTCTTAACTACACCTGAATCGATCATATCAATCTGTAATTCTCCACAAAAATATTAACTTCACATAATAATCAATGAGTTTTTTGCAAGTGCCGTGGAACACAACAGAAATATATGTCAAGAGTAAAAGTGTAAGAGATGGGAACGAAACGGAAGAAAAAGCAAAATATTTTTCTTAATGGCTGGTCCTCTGTCGATGTCAGAATTCTGTATTTAACGTTTTGATGGCTGCCCTCTCCGGGTACAATGAATCGTCCTTTCTTGTCACATCATATTTTATGATATTAAGTAGAATATTGTTCTTTATACCTCTATTTGTACTAGTTCCTAGTTTTCAAAGTGACCAGCATAAGTCATCCTACTTCTTGTTTAATGGTGATTCGTTTCACTTATTCCATTGCTGTGTTCACATAGTCTCACGAAAAAATAACAGAATCCATCAAATAGAACCAAACAGAACCAAAATCGACAAAGCAGAATAGTAACTTGAGTCCGGAACCTTAACTGATTTTTGTTTGTTGTTTGTTTTCTAAAAATGTCGGGCATATGTCTTGTTATATTATTGTAGTGAGTGCATATATAACGAATCTGATGCACATTTTGAACGGTTTAAATAAATAAAAGGTGTCATTCATATTAGGATATTAAGAGCATTAGGCAGCAGTGCACTATCACAAACGGGCCTCCAGCTCACAGCTTATTAAAAGCATGTTAAAAGCATTATATTCCACACGCATTCATCTACACGAAGACAACAAATCATCAGTCATGTATTAGCCCAACCAATTAATCAATTCTTTAATAGTTAATTAGAACACTAGAGCAACAACATCAGAACATATAGAAAATATCTCAGCTAAAATATCACCACGGTGGCCAAAACAAAGAGCAAACATGTCAGGAAAAAGTCCGCTTTTTTATTAGCCTTTAGCTTGTTTCCCTACTGACCACGTGGTTTAAAATGGGTATTTTGCCTGTGCTTCTGTAGAGTTGATTTGCTAAAAAACTAAATCGATAGTTTTAAATCAATAACGAATTTGTGTCTGTAGCGCAGGACCTTCCGCTAGAAATTACACGACTATTTAAATTTTTTATTGATTTTAACTTACCACTTTAGCTTTAGGTCTTTCATTGAATCGATTAAATTGTCATTTAGACGGCAGAGAATTGTGTTAAAGACTGTACTTATTCAGTGAAGAAATGAAAGATGATGAATGTTAAACCACATGCCATTGCCTTTTTTTGCGACTTTAGTTTCAGGTTCAGTTGGATCCTATTACAATATTCTATGAATAGTGTATTCATTCATCACAGGGAATAAGGTATTTATAGAGAATGGGGGGTTTTCTTTCATGTCGTATACGTTTCATTAATAATTTCAGACTGAAACAGAGAATTCAGGCAGCCAAGTCCACAGCCTGCCAAGATTCCGCCGGATCCGCACCAAGGACAGCGCTCGCCGCCCGTCTGGAATGAAGGTGACCGCCTTATAAAGGCTCTCGGGTCCGCCGCCTTCGCTCACCTGCTTTGGCCCTGTGTGGCATCATAGGTGACGCTTTCGTTTGGGAAATATTCAGCATTTTAGTAACTTGTTGCTGCTCCGGGTGAAATGTTTGCCAATAAAGTCCGAATTCTGAAACAAGGCGCATTACAAGCAGAGAAACGTTTCCCGGATAGCCTATTTTTATTGGCGTGGCACGGAATATCAGAAGTTTATATCTTTCTAAAATACACACGAATTAAACTGCGAAAATCAGACTTTAAATTCGCAGGTCGTTTAGTTTATACCCACTGTAAAATGCGACTGTTTCTGGCAGCATACTGCATAGTTTCTTTTATTCAGTTATTTACGCCAAAAATATCAATCTACTAACTGTCCTGCAATGTGCTTTTTGAAAACCATGTCCGGAAAATTAGCAAAGGTAGGCTATACATATATTGGCTACAAAAGTCCTTAACTTATATGTCTTACGAGACATGGCCGCTGTCATACTGGACACTGCAGGCATGTGCTACAAGACAAAAGATATTTAGAATATATGGAAATGTATCCTTACACACAAAGTTCAAAAATTAATTCCGTCTCTACGCGCCAGGGCGTGTTAATTTGATACAAATCCAGATACATTAAGCAAAACCAATTCTCTTATGTAAATCCAAAGGATGACCTATTGAAAACTGATAGAAATGTCTATTAAAGAATGTGCGCAGATTTAAAGCTGAAACTAAAGCGCTTATCGGCCTGGACACCGTCTTTGGGAGGGGGGGAGGATCGGGTATTTCCTCCGGTCTTTACTGTGGTTCCTCTCCAGCTGCTCCTTTAAGTAGCGCATCCCGGTCGGCTTGTGGGATGGTTCGGTTTCAAGCTGGAGGAAGGAAGTTGCACAACCCGGATCAGGCATAGAGATAAAAGCTGAGATTGTGACTGAGAGAGATGGAAAAAGAGATTTAACGACAGTATTAACTTGGAGAGAGCGAATGGGAGAGAGAGCGGACCAAAGGGAGAGAGAGAAAGAGAGAGAGAGAGCGAGAGAGAGATAGAGGGATGGGAGGAGGGAGAGAAGAGGGGAGCGACGGGAGGAAGAATTTCCATGAAGCTTTTTCTATCTGCCCTTGAGCGTCCAGGGCAAACGCGACCTCGGAAAGTGGGCTGTGACAAGTAGGAGATGACAAGAGTCATCGACAAAAAGTAAACCTTTCCACTTATGATGGTCTTTAACATTGGAATTTGCTTTCATGTGCATCATTCTTTTATGTAGGACACCGTGCCGTACCTCCATTTTCGGCGATAATAAAAAGTACCGAACAGAAGCGTAAATCCATGCAGAGGAGTTCTGTTGGTTTCTGTTTCATGCAGCTGGGACGCGGACGGGAAGCGCCGCGCATATGATGGAATACAAGGCGGCTGCATGGCGGCAAACACTCGGTGAGTATTCAGGTGAGCGCAGAAACTGATCTCTGCAAAATGAATTTGTGCAGGAGAAATACGCCGTAGCGAATAACGAGAGACGTAAAGTTCCGTCTTCTCACAGCTGTATGTACAGTACAGATATTCCGGCCTGCCGTTTTTAAGATTTGCTTATAAGTTATGCACGTTTTAGCTTTAAAATGTCCAATGTACCGGTGCAATATATTAACAGATCGCAGATCAGACAAGTGCGCTAAATTTCCCACGTGGCACCATCATAATGCTCCTGTCATCGCTTCAGCACTTTCATAATGAATATAAAGTAATGTCCATCGGCGCTGTGGCAACTGCTCCGCAAAACCCCCCAAGAGTTTAACAAGCCAGGAAGTCGGTGCCCACATATCCTGCACACTACGGCCACTGGCAGCTTACTATTCTAATCATATTAAGGCGTCGGATCGGGCTTAATGCTCCCGTTAAGAACAATGATGTTTATGTTTTTCCGGGAAGTTCTTCATATTCATGAGAATCGCTGCAATTTTAACACTTCTCCTATCAGGATGCATGACGTACTGTACAGTCCCGGTTGTTTAGAAACAGAGAGGCAATCACAATTCAAAATCTGTTGTACCCGACATAACATCAGACCGGGAAGCGACTCCTGAGTGTTATTAATGCTGAGAAAATTGCTTGCATATCCCCTAAAAACATAAAACACTTAAGTGCTCCTAACTGTGTATTATGCAACATAACAGTTGCTCCCCTCACACAACATGGGAACGGACGATTGAATGGATGAATAATTATGTGTTGACAAAGTAATAGAAATTACATGTTATGCATTATATATGGGAATATATGAATATTTTATTTAATAGCCATACCGGTGTCTTGATCTACATAAATATAGATTAAAGTAAATAAAAGTTTGCAAACAACGCTGAGCCTCCTTACTCCGAATGCACGCGCAGTGCTGATCCACATGCGCAAATTTGCTTTGCACAGTTGATTAAATTTCGTTAATATGGTCTGTCATGGCGTGTTGTGTCGTGTTAAATTTATATTCACTTCTTACTTGCAAAGCAAACATTATTTGATGTAAAACTAGGCAAAACCAATAGCTGAAACCACTTTGAGAGTATGCCTCTGTCTGCTATGCTATATTTAAATGATTAGACATTACTTTTTCTGGGCTGAAAAGTCACTAACAATGCCGTTTTTTTCTTTCTTTTGTCAGCATGGAAGAAAATGACAGAAGTAAACAAATGAAGTAAACGGACGCAGCTTATTTGTGGGTCAGCTCGAAAATGTAACTGTTCTGCCAACTGCTACGAGAAACGTTTATTCGCCCAGTCGGGAAGCAAACGTGAAATATTTACACCTGTCAGCTTTCGGACTCCACCTAGTACTGCACTGACACTGTAATGGATTCGGGATGTCTGTGCAGCGGAGTTCAGTGTCAGATTGAAATCATTCTCCAATCATCCGTGTGATCAAAGCGCCGAAAACCTCTCTGTAACTTAAAAAATTTAATGAAAATATATAGTATATACAGTAAAAATATAAGCATATGTGCAGGTTTTTTTACATCCCAATTATTTAGGCCTACTCCAGTTTCTTTGTAGTTTACACATCTTTTCACCCCTCCAAAATTATTCCCCTATCTGAAATAAGGCAAATCTTTTCCTGCGGAAATAACCGGACTTCCCAGCATGTGTACCTGCCTGCTTTCACACTGACCGACCCCGCGCACAGCTTCCCGGATTCTCGGTGTCCGACTGCGTCGTGGCTCCAGTCACTGGCCATGCTCCGACAGGTCCTATTTTTCCTGCGGTTTATTGCATTGACTCTGGGCCAGTACGACATATGTAAGTCCCTGGTGAGCACGGACGACGGCCCAATATGGGAGTTTTACGCCTGCCAGCCCAAGCCGATGTCCATGAGGGAATACATGCAAATCAAGGTGGAACCGCCGGGCATTACTTGCGGAAAGCCGCCTGAAAGATTCTGCACGCTGGTAAGTATGGTTTCAGTGAATTTCTGACAGTTTGCAATGTTTTCTATCAATTGTCGCAATTGTTCACCATCATTGTCCGTTGTGGTAATGTATTAGTTGTGAATTCTTGAAAATAATTAAAGAAATACAATGTGTGTAATTTAATGCAATGAAAGCCTCACAACAATAAATAAGTCCCTCGGATGGGAGATGTGGCGTTTAAGGACTGATCGGATGCAGGGCTGAGCTGAACCCTGGAGCAGACTGACGTGCGGCTCCGGAATTATGCCAGTGGCCGAATCACGTGGCTTATTTTTAATCGTACACATAAACATGAGCTGTTTTAAGGAGGGCAACTGGTTTTCTTTTCGTTTTTTTATATGTTCGTTGAGCTAAAGACTACGGTTTCCGCAAAAGTTACGTGAAATTGCGAAAGTTGAAACAAAAGACAACCATGGTCATAAAAACAGGCGTTAAGCTGTTTATGACGTATTAATGAATTAAAGGCTCTTCACCATAACCTTGGCACTTAGCTGGTGAGTTTCCATTACCCTTAAACCGTAAATTGTATTTTCCCAGCAAACAGGCCTAGATGTTCAAAGGATGGATGGATGTTGCCCGGAAGGGGAGATATGAACTTGGGATGGTTATTAAGAGTCAATGCTGGGATCCTAGGCAATGAGTTAATTGTATGATAACTGACTTTATTCCATGCTGAGATAACGAGCTCTGCAACCTGTTTTTTTACCTTTATTTAAGGTTAAACAATGAACTTGGGGGCATTGTGTTTACAGCTGATGATGGGATAGGCTGTGACATCACACAGCATTGTGATGGAGGCAGACTGAAGGCCTGCCAGAATAGGGATTTACTCTGGATGTGTTTAACTGTTCACCAAGCGTAGATAATTACACAGTGGGGAAAGCCTTCATGTTGCGATGAAGCAGTTTGTTAAGCCGCACCGGAAACAATAGGTGCAGCAGATAGAACAGCAGTGTTTCAAGACTTGGCCTCGTGTGATCGAAAGTTCGCTGGGTCTGTTCTCTCTATTTCTAGGGTAGATTTAATACGAGGAGCTTCAGATCAAATATTCAGCTATGTTACATATAGCGGGTAAACTCATCACCAACATAAGTCAGTTCAGATAAAAGCAAATGAATTATTTAGAAAGAACCGGGCTTTCGTCTCCCTTTTACCTCAGGTAAATTCAAAGGGTGCTTTATTGTTTCTTTATTATAAAAAGGTAAGAAAATGCTGATATTTGTAAAAAGGCTTATGTACGAAAAATACGTCAAATGTTAAACTGACTCCTGGCCTCCTTATAGCTTGGCCTGGAAAGTTCTACAAGTATTCTCAAATCAAGTATTCGCACGACACTAGTGACGGCGTTTGCACGTTAATATTTTTAAGTGAAGTTGGAATGGTTGAAAACAGCATGCAGCAGTCTGGCCATGTGCAGATGGGATCCTAAAAGGGGGGGTGGGGGGTGGCACCATTTAAGCTGCTGACGAAGAGTGAACCATCAGGCAAACGTTTGGACTGCCCTGGCTCAGACGCACTAATCCCCCTACACGCGTGTCTTAATTAGTACCTCCCGCTGGTTCGCACCTTTGTGCGGGTTTGTACATAAGAATACTTTCAATAACACCCCTACTGCAATTACAATTCATTATTATGATTTCAGTGCAGCATTTTAAAAAGCATATCACCCTCCCCATTTTTTGAGCTAACATTAAGTTCATTACCGTGGTTAATTTCTAGATCGAGGTCTTTGTCCCCGACAGGCCCCTGTCCTGTGTTATCCCTTTTTGTGGGAGAAACTCTCCGTGCCTCATCAATGATTCAGAGCCAGGCTGAGCTCCTCTTTGCCCACTCTGGGGAAAGGGTGGCATTTTTATATTTTATTATTTCGTTTCCCGTGCCGCACTTTCTGCTTTGCCGCGGACGGTTTCCTCCGCTGCTGCAGTCGGGAGAGCGGCGAGCGACAGCTAACGACGGGGGAGGGGAGGGAAGATCACAGCTTTGCTAAGCAAAAAACAAGTGAGAGAGAGAGAAAGAGATAAAACGGAGCGCCTGGATGCGAGCTCGACGCAAGCACGGGACGACGGCCGATGGGCCGCCGTTTGCACCTCCGTCAGTCGGCTGGTGAGAATGGGGAAGGACCCTCCCCGTGACGAAGGGGGTGTGTGAGGACCTCTCCGTGCTCCACTGTGGAGCTGGCCGTGTGAAAAAGGCAAAAAATGGGGGAAAAACAGCCTGTGCTATAAATAGCCAGGAGAGTAACGGCGCAGTGGAAGACTGGCACATCTGAGGGGAAGAGCAGCTGGTAAATTATCTGTGGGTTTCGTTTGTAGGCTATCTGCTAGTTAAGTACACCAAGCCCACTCACAAATGGTCTTTGGGACTCAGAAATGAGAGCTAATATTTTCCCGTCCTTAAATCAGGGATTTTCAATTGACACACTGGATATAAGTTTTATAGTTATTTGTAATTTCCTGGCAGCTGACAGATGAACTGGTCAGTTGATTTAGGTACTTAAACACTCCAGTGCAGTGAAAGCTGACTCACACTGGGTCCTGGATGGGAATCGAGGTGCTCTTCCCTTTTCCGTTGTTGGTGACATCACGGAACATTAGTGATGTATAAAATGTTGGCCGTGAGATTTGAGTGTACGCTTTCCTACCCCCCTGTACCCATCCTCCCTTTTTGTGCCTTGCATGGTTTTGCCCATAGTCATTAATCTCCATCTGTGTTTTTACGGATAGCTGCTCCTGGGAGAACCTTCACATGCTCGCCGTCACTCTGTCTGTATCCCTGCTCCTCGAAAGCGCCACCCTGCCTTTCAGTGCATGTCACAGTGATGCACCTTTCTGGCCAGAAGCGATTCATGCATTAATAACAAAAATCAACAAAATTACTATGAATCCTCACATTTTAATATTTTAAACATTAATACATTGGCGATAAATTATAAATCTAAGTAACTTTTTAATTATAATAGAATCAATTTCACAGCTAACACTCCATTTTAAATTAGGTCATTGTTAAAGCCCCCAGGTTCCCGTCTTGTATTCTCGTATCACATGCCTAATGCCATTTGTATGTAGTGCCGTTTTTGAGCGTAACTGTATTCCTGGAGTCTTCATTCATAAGCAGGCTTAGCTATTGTGTTGAAATAGGTCTGTTGATTTAGTCGCAGACGGCACTTCAGGCCTTGGCTCGCTGAGCCAATCAGACGCTCCACCTCCCAGAGTCCCGCCCACCACCACCCCCCACTCATTTGCTCCCCAGCGAAGCCGGGATGCTGTTTCACGCTGAATTTGTTCGGCATCAGCTGCTGTGTCACCGGGTCTCCCCAAGGGGGGGCTTCCTTCACTGTAATTAACAGAGCGGGGGCCGCAGCGGGAGCTGGCTCACTAGGGCAACGCGGGCACGAACCCCCCCAGGCTCCGGGACAGGACGCTCACTCCCAGTGCCCTGCCCCACTACGGTGCTCTCTCTTTCCTGCTCTTTCAGGTCTGCACATGCTGACGCCCTTCACAGGGAATTATAACTGTCCAGTATAAAAAGGCAGCAGAAACTGCAACATGCTTTAAGTCTGGGGCACCACTAGAGACCCATGAAAGTATATCGTTTTGGGCCCCAAAGCCAACCAATCAAATTATGTTCCAAATTTTTTGGGCCCCTGTCACTAAGAGGCCCTTGGTATCCCCCACCCCCACCACCTTTACAGTACCCCTGCTTTAAGCTATCACCCACTCTCTACTTTTGTGAAGCCCGGTACACTCACTGATGCTGTATACGTGATCATTCGTTGGTTCCTGACAGGAATCTTTGCATCATACCTATTGGCTTGAACTTGAGATGAAAGAATTCACTGACAAAAAAAGAGATGGATATTGAAAAATAAGCAGACAGATGCCGGAGTACGTCAGCGCTACTCCGGCCAGGTGCAGACTGACTTTGTGACACTGGTTTTGCTGGTGCCAGCCGAGTCCCCCCCCCATTTCCTCTCTGACCGCTTCTCACACAAAGTGGACAGTATCAGTTTCTCCGCCCAACCTGGCTGCTCTGGGCTCGACGTCGTTGAGGCTGGGAGTCCATTACGGGGGCCTTTCTGCCTGCCCCTCTTGCTGCCCCCCCCCCCCTTCCCTGCAGTGATCCCGGCCTGCCCTCTCGTCTGTCCACTCCACAGAAGCCGGCACACGAGCCTCCCTCGTGTTTCCAAATAACTATCTCCGCTCGCTTCAGAATGAGAGCTTCAATTAAGATGTGAATGGACACTGGTCCACTGTTTTGTTGCTGTAGCACTTGTGCTGGTACTGTGCCCACAAAGAGCTCTCAGACGGGCTCTGTCCCCCCCCCACCCCCCCCAGGAGAGTGGCCATCCAGTCCATTTATGTTCTCGTGATGACTGGACCGCCATGAAAATACACAGTAAGGCTATTGCCTTTTGAAGACAGCGGCCATGTCGGAGAATGTGTTTCATGCAGTGAAATGCTAATTGAGCATGCGTCAAAAGGGCCAGGGGAGAAGATCTGTACCTTAAGATTCAGCGAGTCCACGCCGGGAACCGTGACAGCAAGGATGTGATGGAAAAAAGGGAAAGTGTGTGGGAATGATAATTTAAGCGTGGCTTGTGAATGGTGCGGGCGAGTGACTAAGCAAATGCATTAGACACGGGGTCAATTTGCTGAACGTACGGTTAATTATGCTGTTTATACTTTTATGCCGTTATGGACCATTAGAGCTTTGAGGATACGGCTATAAAGACTCTCATAACGCTGCACTAAAACCCGCCTGCCCACCCCCCTCCCCCCACATAAAGGAATTAAACATGGTGTCCGGGTTACAGGCCGTCTGGTAACCAAAAACGGCAGCGCTAAGTCATAATGGAGGCAATAATGCACTCTGGGTAATGCAGCGCGGCAGTAGCCTGTGCTCTCGAGTCGGGGGGTCCTCACCTTGTCCGGGGGGACCTCATCCTGTCCGGGGGGTCTTCACCCTGTCCGGGGGCGTTCCCACCCTGTCTGGGGGGTCCTCACTCTGTCCGGTGGGTCCTCACTCTGTCCGGGGGGTCCTCACCCTCTCCGGGGGCGTCCCCACCCTATCCGGGACCTCCTATGCTGACGATGGCTGGTCACCTTACATCATAGCATCACACTTGATTTGGACCATACATGCTGGTCTGATATGGAGAAACACAAAATAGCAGCGTCTGTGATGAATGCTGGTGTTACATATGTTTTAGAAAGGTAGCATTTTGCTGAAAACATTTGCTATAGTCACAGAAGTATAAGTATTTCCGAGTGAGGGGGGTGGCGGGGTCCAGCTGTCCCCGTGGTGCACACCGAGGGGAGGACTGCAGCATTCTGGGAAGTCACCCTAAGGGTTCACCATGGTGCGAAGGCGGGCCAGGCATTGGTGAGTAATGCCCCAGTATCACTGAAGGGGGAGGAGCGTGGATTTTTTAACCCAAAGCTGCAAAGTTTACAGGCGAAAGGTGGGTAGAGATAGGTAGGTCAGGGAGTCTGCTGCAGAATCTCCTCCCCCCTCCCCGCAGCAGTAAATGGGCAGGATCAGTCTACAAATGCCTTGCCCTTCTTTTAGGAGACATATGGCAACTTATTTTTATGGTTTCATAAATGAAAGCTGCCCTTTTTGAAGCGTGTGAGGCGGACTGACTGCGCCTGGTGTTGCGCGTGCCGTAAGGGGCATCCTGTGCAGAGCACTGGCAGGGGATTATCCGTGCTGGCTGCACCTTGGCTGGAGTTCAGTGCCATAATGCTGGTTAGCTGTACTGGTGCCTGGTGGCTGAATTGGAGCGAGTCACCACTAACTGTACAGGGTTGAGTCAAGGGAAGGGTATGGGGTAGAGCGTGGGTTCAAGTCCCAGGTAGCGTACATAAATTGTAACCCATCCCAGGACTGTAAATCGATTTGGATCAAAGCATCAGATAAATGAGTTTTCTGCTGTCTCTCCCACCTTGGCATCTGCAGGAGAATCCATACCTGTGCAGCGATGAATGCGACGCTTCGAACCCGGATCTGGCACATCCGCCGCAACTAATGCAGGACCGCGAGCCCGTCGGCCTGATCACCTACTGGCAGACCATCACGTGGAGCCGATACCCCGAACCTCTGCTGGCTAACATCTCGCTGTCCTGGAACAAGAGCCTGGAGCTGACGGACGACGTGCAGATCACATTTGAGTACGGCCGGCCCACCGTCATGGTGCTGGAGAAGTCCATGGACAATGGGCGCACGTGGCACCCCTACCAGTATTACGCCGACGACTGCCTGGACGCCTTCAGTATGCCGCCCAAGCGGGTGCAGGACCTGTCGGCAGCCAACGTGACGCGGGTCATCTGCACGGAGCAGTACTCGCGCTGGGTGGGCTCCAAGAACGACAAGAATGTGGTGTTCGAGGTCCGAACGCGCTTCGGTATCTTCGCTGGGCCACGTCTGCTTAACATGGACAACCTGTACACGCGCATGGAGAGCATGAAAGGCCTTCGCGATTTCTTCACCTTCACCAGCCTGCGACTGCGCCTTCTGCGACCATCACTGGGCGGCACCTACGTGCAGAGGGAGAACCTCCATAAGTACTTCTACGCCATCTCCAACATTGAGGTTCCTGCCAGGTAGGAGAGCTCCCCGGTGCATGAAATTGAGCAGAGGGGTACATGTGGGAGGGGTAAAAGGTCGGCATTGCCGTCAGAATGTGGAATGGCCAGGGGGTGTCGGAGGGGCATGGAGACCCTACCTGGTTCGGGGGCAGCCTTGGCAGGACCCCAGATTCTCCAGCTACGCCCCTGGGAACAGCAACCACAGTATCTGTCATTAAACTGGAGGGAAAATACAAAAATATATAACAGGGATTATCACCGAGTTACATTTGAGAAACATTTTACCAACTGCTAAATCATGACATGTAAGACCTATGACAGAATACACTTCGAAGGTAAAAAAACTGAAAGCGAGCAGTGAGAGCAGTGTGTGGGTCAGTGGGTTAGACCTCTGTGCCAGGGACTGGAAGGTCGTCGGTTCAGATCAGCAGCCAAAAGTGTGATATCGCTTTTGGGCCCTTGAGCAAGGCCCTTGCTCCAAGGATACTGGCTGACCTCGCACTCTCAATCATATGTTGCTTTGGATGAAAATGACAGTGCTATGCCAGTGCAGAGGACAACATCTGGACATAACTGTGAGAAATCTGTACATAAGTAAAGGGAATCACGTTGTTTGGGTGTGTTTGAGAAAGACTGTTTGTGGGTAGATGCCTTTGTAAATATTCAAAAACAACATGTTTTAATGGCACTGCACCATTACAGAGAAAGAAAATCGGGAAGGTATTTGAGAGCAGTTGTGATACAACAGCACTGTATATAAAAACTGCCTCATTCATACTGTTTAACATTTACTGATTATTTTTGGATCAGTCGATGCAACTCTAGATGGCAGCATCTTTTTCCGGCTCTGCTTATCTTGAGCTGACCTTGAGTGTAAAAATCTCTCAGCTGACCTGAAGTAAGCACTGTCTCATTCTGCATTTTGGAAAGATACACCTGAATTTTAAAAGTCTTTGCTGCCAAATTTACATTTGCCACTGAGGGATGAGGGGGCCATTTCTATTAGAGTGTTTAGCATGAGGTCTTTGACTCCTAGGGGTGATTATTTTGGTCGGCGGCACACCGGCATTTAACCGGTACCCCACTTGTCTTTGACCTCTGTGGAGGTGCTGGAATGGCGAGTGTTTACGGTAAGAGGATGTTAATTGATGTCATCGGAGAGGCCCGGTTGCATTTGATGTAGCCTTTAGCTCCCGCTGACTCTGCAAAACACAGAGAGCCAGCCCTGCTTCCCTTCTGTTTCTCAATAAGTGTCCTGTAAGTATCGATCAGAAGAGCACCGGAGACAGCTCCGGCAAACGCTGCGGAGCGAGGGTGGAGGCAGACTCCGCCCCCCGGCCCTGTGCGGCACACGGCACTGATCCGGCCCTGAGATGAAGGAGCGTTTTTTTTTTTTTGCTGATGTCTCATTCCGGAGAACTTCTTTCTCTCGGCTCCGGAGTGTGCCCAGACAGATATGAACTGCAATACCATGAATGAGGTTACCCCCCCCCCGCCATATGATCCTGTAATCCATACTTATTCTTGGATGCAGAGGAGAAAATAGGTTTCTTGGGTGGAGGGGGGGTGGGATGGACCTGTTTACGAAGGAGATGACAGATGTTTATTGGTTTATAGTAATTTGAATATATATATGGTTATAGATGTATAGATATTCATCTATATATTGGACTGGGTACTTTATTTAGTCTTTTAAATGGCTAAATGTCACAGGAAGGCCTGAACAATGAAAATGGGAGTTGGTCTCTGCTGTCAATCTGAAAGTACCGCGCTAAATGAATCCCCACCGAAGCAGACGTGCCCATCACTATGGTAATATGATCTGGCCTCCTAATTGATGGCCTGCCGTACTTCCTCAATGAGCCATTTCCCCTGCCTTTAACAGCCATAATAACCTGTAATTGAACTTAATGAAGTATAGAAACAAGGGAAAGGGCTTCCTTAACTGAGTGGGATGTAATTCTCCCTCATTGACAGCAATCTGAGAGAGGTTTTTAATTTCCTTATTTACAAAGTTGATTTGTTGAGGGCACCGCCATTCAATTATTGGCCCCGCGATGTTTGCCTTGTGGCGCTTTGCGGCTTGTGCCAAACTGTTACTTGATTGTATGCTTTTGCTCACCAGAGGGTGTCTAAACCTTTCAGCCATGCGGCCAGTTTTAGATCAGAGCAGCGGACGGAGGACAGTGGTGTCAGATGTGCCTCCGTCAAAGCCTGAAGCACTGGGCAGACATGACGGAGCGGTGCCATTTGCGGAAGCTAGAAGCAGAGTCTTCAGATGCAGCTTGCGTGTGTGAGTCAGCCTGACTGAGTGCCAGGGGTGAGCTGAGCACGGCAAATGCAGAGCGCGGCCGTTTGAAGAGCAGACGTGAGCCTTGCCATGTCCTAATGGGGGACGTAGGAGGACCCGCGATGGGAAAGTCGCTGAAAATTACAGCAAGGCCTGAATCAGGTGCTTCGTGTGGTTCACGGTAGGTTGGACCACATACATCAAATGTATCCACGAAAAATGTTTTGGCATAAATGTAAGACTCCGATGACAGTATGACTATAACATTTTTATATGAAGAGGTTCCTTCTCACCAAGGCAATGTGGTCCCTGTGGACAAAGGCGCTGAAACGCAAAAGAGGAGCTCTGCTGTAAGTCAGCAGGTATAAATAGAAGAGGTATGTGTGAGGCATCAGTATAATAATGTTGAGACTACGAGCATTTATAACAGTCCTTAGTAAGCAGCAGCACTGAGAAAGATGTACGGGACCAAAAATAGAGCTCTGCAGGACTCCTGGATTCTCCTGGACAGGTTTTGGAAGGAGCTATTTTTCGCAGATAGCAGAGAGAGCCAGCCCAGAGTGAGGTCGCTGACATGCAGACCCGCATGGGAAGCATGCAGGTTCTGATGTTGCATGGAGTGTTCTCACGGACGTCCTCCATTCCTGTTTAACGTGATGGAATGTCCTTTAACGGTAAGAGCCACTCTGGGACAGGAGTGTCAGGGAAACTCCAGACGGCAGGTGGACGTGAGGGAGAGCAGGATCTATCAGACTGCTGCCCCCCCCTCGCTTGTGATACCTCCTCAATCCGCTTGCCGGTATCTGGGGGCTGCGTCATCAAAATACTGGTCCAGGAAACAGCTGGCACAGGTGGCCAGGGGTCAGATGTTCCACAAATACTGCTGTTTTATCAATAAATACAGAACCCGATAGCCTGCGGGGGAGTGAAGGTGAAAGCGAATGGGGTAAATTTAACTCCGTCGATATGCTGAATTCGCTCGCCGACCTCGGTCTCACGTCGACGAGCTATTAGAGGTCAGATGGAGCAGAACCGAGTGTGAACATGTGCAATGGAGCCGCTTTCTGTACTATCAGCGCGTCCAGGATATGATCTCTCTTCCTCTCCCGAGCAGCGATGCCTGCATGCCTGGGAAGGTCCTGCTGGAGGCAGATACCTGAGATAGCGCTGCCCTTTTGTCCCTAATTGGGAGTAAACATGAGACAGAGAGGCAGGCTAGATAAACAGCAACCCAACTCCATCTCTCTCTCTCTCTCTCTCTCTCTCTCTCTCTAACTGTGCAAGTTGCTGATACAAATGGAAATATATAGCAAATAAATGTTTGGGG
>JAODJX010000119.1:15630701-15641906 GCA_026776945.1 Isichthys henryi | reverse complement strand
CTTGTGCCCTGTGGTGGGTCGGTGCCTCAGCCTGGATTGTTCCCTGCCTTGTGCCCTGTGGTGGGTCGGTGCCTCAGCCTGGATTGTTCCCTGCCTTGTGCCCTGTGGTGGGTCGGTGCCTCAGCCTGGATTGTTCCCTGCCTTGTGCCCTGTGGTGGGTCGGTGCCTCAGCCTGGATTGTTCCCTGCCTTGTGCCCTGTGGTGGGTCGGTGCCTCAGACTGGATTGTTCCCTGCCTATTAGTTCCAGATCCCCTGCAACCCTGAATAGGACCAGTGGTTACAGAAAATGGATGGATGGAAACTGCTTTACTACCATGAAAAGTTTGGGAACCCCTAAGCTACACTACTTGCTGAACAGCCAACTGTAGGCCTATTTGAGTGTCATGCTTCCTGTATGACTATTCTTTAGCAGAAACATTGCACCTGTGATCTTAATTTAGTCATGTTCGTTTGCTCTCTCTAGCTAAACAGTATTATCCAGTCTGCTTGCCTGTTCTCTACCTGGTTGGTCACAGTGATAGCACTCCAGCAGCGAATACTCTGTCAGGACACCTTAAGCCATGCCCAATCTGTGTCGTCCGTATGCGCTACCTCTCGTCTTCCCTCTGTGTCTCCCTGCCATCTGCTGTGGATTCGAGGAAGACTCGATCCCCTGGAGAGGTACCCGGTCTCCTAATTGCTCTTACCGGGAGTCTCTCTCCTTGAGGTCTTCGGCTGTCTTTGCTACGCTGTTATAGGTCAGAGTCCTGGATATTTTCCATCTGGAGGGTGCTGACATGTAGGAACAGGCTCCATCGTTTTAAACGTATTGGTTCCTAGCCCCATTCATTAATGAAATACCTTAGTCATAGTCAAGGTATAAGTTTACTATTTTAGCTACAGATCTTCTTTGGTGGCGAATTTGTTATATTGTTTATAGAATAAAGGTACTTTATTGACCCCTTTGGGGAAATCGTTTTCTGGACTACAGTATTCCATCCTGTTCTCTATGAGACGCAGAAACAGTTACAGGTGAAAGTAAGTTTGGCCCTGGGATTTAAACCGCTCACCTACCGATTACAGACAGACAGCCGAAGCCATAAGCCACCCATCAAATGCTAAGGCAAATGTCGGCATTGGATCGTGGGTCAGCTTTGAACTGTTGGGTTAGGATTATCCTCTCTAAGCAACAGCGTCTCTGGTCAAGGTCTGTTAGGTCTCAAGAGACTCCCAGAGGGAATCTCCGTATCGCTACGTTTGCTAAGGACTCTGTTTTCCAACACCTTGCTCTAAAATCACGTAATTTAAATTTCAGATGTTTTATTTTTTGAATGAGAGCCTCACATAGAGATTGTGCCTCTAACCATCTTTGATGCACTTTTCTGTTTTCTGCTGTTTTTGTCACCTTAGCCTCCTCAGCGAGCTGCTGCAGTCCCCCCCCCCGCCCGCAGATTCACTTTAATCCGCTATTATATTCCTTTCCACAACACACTCTGTTTATTCACCATTTTACTGCATCCCAGTTTCAGGTTATTCTTCAGTTTTGCTGGTAGCTTTTTTTAAACTTCGACGGCATTTTTATGCAAAATTAAGATTAATAGCCACACTAAAATTCAACACTGCACCATTGTGCAAGTTTATAAACTTACTAAATTTACTACAGACTGTCCTGTAAACTATGGCAGGATAATGAGCATATTCTCTCTCTCTCTGGCCGTGAGGAACGCGGGACGTGACTAACGATGCACACACTTCCTCGGGCTTCTTCTGGATAATTATATTTCATTTGCTCACTGGCCAGGATTAGCTAAGATTCTCCTTTAGTCCAATTGGAAATGGAAAGAAACGGTGCATTTGGGGTCCCGGCATGTGTCAGATGCACGCAGTGACATTACCGCAGTGCGGGAGCATGACGGTGCCCGTGTAGGTGCTGAGCCCTTCATCAGTATGTAACCCAGGGTCCTTTGGTGCTTTTCGATGTTTTACTCTTTGTAAAATGAGGGCATCAGCATATGGTCAAGTTATCCGCTCTCTTGTAACAATTAGTGAAGTACAAGTCATCGTGTCATCCATTTTTTTCCTGCCATAGCCTGGCTGCTCAGTATTTTTAGGGGTATCTGCATTCATTCAGGGGAGAACAAATATTTATGTATGACATGCGGCTCAGATCACTTCCTGATTCAACCGCCAGTCACATCTAGATCTGATCCCTCGTAATCTATAAACAGGGACGTGTGCATGATCTCATTGTTACCTCCGGTGGCCGCCACACCCCTTCCACATCTGACAAGCTTCCGTTTTAACCACTGGCAGACAGGTACGCGCGCTTAGGATAAGCTCTCCTGTGCACAGCGGAGGGGTACGCCGTTTGATCTCGAAGAATCAGAAGATTAAAAGGCACAGGAGATTTGTCGGTATGACCAGGAAGATTGTCTTGGACAAAAAGAAGGATGGTGTAGTGGAGTTTAGTACTTTGAGTAGCGTCGGGAATTAGTTTCAGAGAGTGGTGTGCTTCTAATTATTCCGGCATCTTCAAAGGTTACTTTGCGGGCAGATTGTCTCGGAGGGGAAGCCTACATACCTGCAGATTCCCCCACATGCTCCCTTGAAAGGGACTTTCAAACTCCCCCCACCCCCGGTGCCCACGCCACAGGCATAGCCAACTCGCCTCTGGAACAAAGGGACACCTCCTGCCAAACTGCAGAGCGCCCTTCGTCGGCATGGCTACACCCCCCCCACCTTGCATCTCCAGCCATCCGCACGAGTACTTTTGTGCCGTACATCACCGAGGGGGGCTAGAGGTCGGGTTTTGCCACTGAGGATGAGCATGGAAAACTGGCCATCGATGGATTGGATTGGTTAGAAGATGGATGGACGGTCGGACAGAAGGATGGATGGAGGGGTCAGTGCTCCCCTACAGCCGGGTTAAAATGTTGCTGATGTCAGTGCTGGAAAGTGGAGAGGGTGCAGGGGGCTAGGGGTGGCAGGAAGCTGCTGAGGGGCTTTTAGCGGAAGTTCAATCTCCATCCAGAGTGTACATCAGCTGAATCAGCTATTTCTCCACATCATATGATGGAGAGAGGGGACCCTTTGTGGGTGTGGGGGGAGGAGGGGCGGTCTTTGTGCTGAGCGGTTTGATGTACCGAATTCCTCCCATATTGTTCCACGTTCAAGGTCCACCACCGTTACCACCGGTAGCGCTGGCACATTTAATTTTGGAGGTGTTTTATGAAATTGTTGCTGGGGAGATTCACAGCACACACATTTCCTAGAGGGAGAAGCAGTGGGAGCAGGAAGGCCTGGATCCCGAGCAGATCTGCAGAGTCACTTGACAGGTGCAGCCGGGCAGACATGCAGACATGCAGTATGTGCTAAACGGGAAATGGGCACCTTTCGCATTTTTTGCGTGTCTACACAAAAAAAAATTTTTGGGTCACAGCTTAGTAATTTAAATACAAATATCTGTTTATTGGGAGGAATTAATGAATTCAAATACAATATTGGTGGGTACACTACCACACCAGGTCCTACTGCCCTGCATCCAGGAAACCTCACAATCTTATATTCTGACTGAAACAGCCTCCTTAATAAAACAGAAAAGTAGTTTTTGTATTTATTTTTTTAAAACAAATATTAATGTGCACATACATGACAAACTACGGTATGCTGGGCTTCGTGGTTTGTGACCCTGAAAAGTCGCATCCGATGTGAATAATTTACGGGAGCCGAGGCTTTCAAGGTCATTGGTGACTTTTATCACAAAGAGGAATTTCAGTATGTTATCTTGCTCTTTTGGTTTGGAGGGGTCCCCTTTTAACCTGTAGACCTCAAACCCCACAAACTGAGCAAACTGGGATGTATCTGCTACCTTTCTCTCTGAAAATTGACGGCTTCAGAGTGGGACTTTGTCAGAAAATAATGAAGGAAGGCGAAGCAACTAGCTCTGTGGAACAATGAACTTCTTATGTCCGCATTCCCCTCAATTCTCTAACGTTTCATGGGGGGGTTGGTGGGGGGGGCTCCTTTCAGCTGCCGCTCTTCAAAGGGGGGAGTTTGGGCGTTTTTTTTGCCTCCTTCTTAGGGAATTCTAGCCTTTCAAGTCGGCTTTAACAGTAGAGGTCAACCAGAGACTACTCAACGCCGGGTAAGGGAGCCAAGCGTGAAAGGAAAAGTGCATTTAAAGAGAATCCCTTCTTACTCGCACGCCAAACGAGTGTCCTCCGCTTGGGATCAATACCTTCCTTCAGAGCAACAAATTTATGAGGCCTGACCTTAAGCACAGTCTCGTCCACTTTGCTCCTTCCAAATTTATGATCACAATGGATAGAGACACACTCTGTGAAGGGCCGGGAAAATAAAGCAAAGTTTGCTGATAGATGGAGACCCGGCTACATCTCAATGTACACGGTGACAGAGGAGCTGCTGGAGTTCTTGTACTGCTTGATACTCCTCTTTGAAAGGTGATCGAAAAGATAGCAGGACGTAAATCTCGGCGGCAAAGTGAGCGGTCATTCCCGTGCCAGTATTTGGTCATGGGTAGCCTGACTGACAGCACTGCCTTGGTGAAGCATTTTCCCTGGTTCTGAGATGGGGGGGGGTGTTTTTCTGTACAGTTTTAGACACTCTGCATGGAGAATATCTCCCCTCTAGAGGGTAAACGCTGCACCTCCACCCCTATCAGCCGAGACCCTCGCTCCCATTGTTTCTGACTTCAGATGCATATTCATTCTGTAGCATGCTGTTGTGCAGGGTGGAGCGTGTCAGACAGACCTAGGGAGGGAGTTTTGCATGAATAGAGGTAAATAAAGCTGCCACAAGTGACTGCTCTAGATTCTTTGATGCCACAAGAACTTCCAGTCCATGTTTTTCTGCTTTTTTTTTACTTAAACTCTTTGCCTCTCATTTTTGTTGAACGTCTCAGAATTCTCCCACAGCACGCTACTCAATAATTAATTATTGTTTTTCAGAGGCGCCTGGTGGTGCGTTACGGCGCTGGGAAGCCTGTGGCCTCATGTTTCTGGGGTCCTGGGTTCAGCTTCGGCCCATGGCTCTGCGTGTGTGGAGCTTACATGTTCTCCTGACGCGGCTCTCGGCCGTATTCTCCGCACTCCTCTCTAACCCTGCACTGCAGAAGCGGTTATGGGAAGTTGATGGCTTTAGAGTGAAGCCTCCTGGCTGTTCTTCCTTAATGGTGTTACACCATTCAGTCAAACAGATGCTGCTTACTCACTGCACAGAGCTCACTGCATTGTCCCGTTACCTATTACCTACAAACCTCTCCCTCGCTTCATATAACGGAGACAGAAAGATAAATATAGGTATAGAGATTCTTTACCTAAAATAGTTTACCACTGATATAGCAGATGGTAATTATGTAATTACAAGAACATCCAGCCATTCAGCTGGTTCTAACACATGGATCTAACTGGTCCTGCAAAGGTTTGATTAATGGAAGCCAGTAGCGGACCTTAGGCGTCCGGTCCCCTTTCCCCCACGGCAATGCTGGGGGTTTCTGAGCCAAATAGACGTGAACCCCGAACGGTTCCTGTCCTCTGCCCCCATCCCCACCCTCCCCCCCAGCTGAATGGCGAAGGCTCTAATGTCTGCACTTCCTATGCATGGAGATCCCAGGCAGCCTAACTGCAGCAGCTCCCCAATTCCAGCCGTAACCGAGCAGCGATGGAGACTCTCGCGTGAGCCACGCCTTTTAATAGCCATGGGCTCACATCGCCTTCAGTGTCCTTTACAGTAGAACAGAATGATTCATTCCGTCCTTGGCCTGCTCCTTGCTTTTAATCAGGAGGACTGTACTGTCCACTTTGCATTTTCTTCCCTTTCCTGCAGAACGTCAATAATTTTGAATATTCATGGATGTGGTGATCTTGCATATTCATGCTGGGCTCCATGTTCTGGGATGTATTACGCTCCTCATCCAGGCAGGGATCCAGCTGTCAGGCCCTTGCCTTCCATCAGCATCTTTATTTATTTATTTCCTGTTTCTTCTTCTTCTCCTTTTTTTTTTTATCGGTACCTGTGAGAAACTGGGGTGTGTCTGGCTCCGCGGCCGCGTGACACGGGAAACCGGAGAGCTTCAGACTCCAAAGCTTCATACTCGCTGTCCTTTTTTTTTGTTAAATGCAAATGAGCAGATAGTTTTTGAGGAACAAAATAAGAAAAAACTAAGTCCCCCCTCCCCCCCCCCGCGCTCCCAGGAGAGGTTGCACCTGAGCGCTGGTCAGATGCACATTCTGATAAACAGCAGTTGGCTGTGTGCTGTGATTGGCTGTCTGCCACAAAGCCCTAACCCTAAACGGTACGCGGTGCTAAGACGCTAAGTCCCCCTTCCTGTTTCCTGACTGGGCACTGAAGCTCCTGCATTAACACGGCCCGTGTTTATGTATCATTTGATACAGAGAGAGATGGGGGGGGGGGCGGCAGAAGAGAGCAAGACACCTGGAGACGGGCTTTGGGGCACAGCTGCAGGTCAGAGTCCACCTCCTGGAGGGTGAGGATTGGGCGGCCGGATGAGCTTGTCCAGAGACGCGCGCCTTGGCGGAAGACGCCCGGCCACCCCGGCGGCTGAAGGACGTGTCTGAATCTCCTTAAAATCCCTTCCGTAGCCTGGAAAGACGGTGCCCTGCGACTGAGGCACCATTTTAATTATGGCTTAAGGGTTTCCTCTCCGTTCAGGAGGCACTGCCGTATCTGGAAGCTTCTGAAGGCAGGGCTGATTTAATTAAGCAGAATGAAAAGGCTGAACCGCGCAGGGCTTCTCTTCATCTGCGTCTGAGGAACAGCGGTTCAGTGATGAGAGGCTCCCCCAGACTGATGCCCCCCCCCCCCCAGTCTGTCCCTCTAGTGCCGTGTGGATTTTTTCCGTCTCTCATTCTCACTGTCTTTGTGCAGTGCATAAGGTTACCGCTATTCACCGCTCCCTATCTGTCTCTCTCTCTCTCTCTCTCTCTCCTCCCGCTATAGACCTATTTATGGCATTTTCGGAACTTCCTGTTTCCCGGTGGTAAGATTTCACTCCGGGGGGGCGAAGGCGCCTCATTCCTTCTCAGTCTTTATGCTGTTTATGCGGCATTCATGTAAATGTAGTCTTTGTGTCTCGTAGCTTCTAAGGAGACGAGGTGTTTCTGTTCCCATAAAGGCAAAAATAAAATGTCTTTAACTGACTAGTTCAAATGCAGAGTTACATCAAAACTCACACTCGCTGTGAAGCACGTGAATCGGGGGTTGCTAATACCGCATAGTGACACAGTTTTCACGAGTAACGTATCAGAGATTCGGTTTAATTCCTGACCGTCTGTTGTCTTCACACTTATGCTGTTAATTACTTACAAATCTTCAATCTGTCATCCGTCAGAGGTGGAACCTCACCACTGTGTGGGTTACCGCGGTCCAACAGAGGTGGAACCGCACCAGCATGTAAGTTACCGTGGTCCATCAGAGGTGGAACCGCACCAGCATGTGGGTTACCGTGGTCCATCAGAGGTGGAACCGCACCAGCATGTGGGTTACCGTGGTCCATCAGAGGTGGAACCGCACCAGCGTATGGGTTTTTGCGGTCTATCAGAGGTGGAACCGTACCAGGGTGTGGGTTTTTGTGCTCCGTCACAGATGGAACCATACCAGCGTGTGGGTTTTTGTAGTCTATCAGAGGTGGAACCGTACCAGGGTGTGGGTTTTTGTGGTCCGTCAGAGGTGGAACGTTACCAGCGTGTGGGTTACCACGGGCCATCAGAAGTAGAACCACACCAGCTTGTGAGTAACCATGGTCAAGCTGAGGTGGAACCGCCTTACGAGAGTACTGTCAGTGTTGGGTTAAGCCATATGGCGGACGTCCACAGTGCCATTCCAGGGGTGCTGGGGTCTCATTTCTGGGATGATTAAAGCATCGCGGGGGGGTGAAGCGTGCCCTGCCCCAGTGGCTGTGGGGCCCCCGCTCAGCTCCGCTTTTCCTGTGACATTTCTAATTCAGGTTTGGGCTCCTTCATGAGGCGCACCATCACAGGTCCATCCTCCCTGTAAGCGACGGCGGCAGCCATTATGATGCATCGACGGTGGGGCTGGGGGGGCGTAGGCGCAGAGTGGGCAGTCCCAAGGCATGCCACGGACCAGCTCGCGGGGGCCGCCACTTGAATATTTGATGTAGACGGATGGCTGCACACTCCAGCAGAACCAGCTGTATTGGAATTCACTCACTCATCTGGAAAGGTTAGGATTTAAAAGTCATGCAAGCTGCGCATTGGAGAAGTCGCTGTTTCGGTACAGGGGCCCTCTCTCCGTGGCCCGGGTTGGGAAGGGCTACTCCTTACCTGAGTAAGTGCTTCATGAAGAGCTTGTTTACCCCCCCCCCACCCCACCCCAAAATCTCTTCTCCATGTTTAAACAAACGACTTCTCTCTAATGGACTGTGGTCCGGAACAAAAGGTCTTGTAACCTTTTGTTCAAGGACAGCCTATGCCTTTAAGAACATGCTTGGAATAAGTTTGAAAGGATTTACATTTATTTGTGTGAAAACCGGAAACAGGGTTTAATGCATGGAGGACTTGGTGAGTAAATTAAATTTGTTTATGTCTCCTATTACTGTTGTGAGGCTCTGGAGTGGAGTTAGATTGCCCTACTTCAGGTGAGGTGCACAGTTCTCCCAGCCTGCAAGGTAGTGTGGTCACTTCCTGCTTTAGCAGAGCTCCTGGGCTCAGTGGCGTGTGACGTGCTGCTATCTGTGACACACATCTCTGTCTCCGGACATCTGCTGTTAATCCCCTTCATCTTTTTCCAAGGAATATGATTATGGCGTCCAAAAGGATGTAAGTCATCTTTCATGTGTATCGTTTCTCTGGACAGGCTGGGCTATTTGTGCAAGGATTACGATCTCTATTAATGTCACATGACGATCTGTGGGATTAGTGCTGCGCCGCAGCGTATTAATAGAAGCAGCATCGTTAGCTTAGCGTTCAGCCCGTCACCGATCCCCCCCCCATCTGCCATCTCTCCCCTCCCCTCAGGTGTAAGTGCAACCTCCACGCCTCGCAGTGTGCGGTACGGGACGGCAACCTGCAGTGTGACTGTGAGCACAACACCACAGGCCAGGACTGCGGACGCTGCAAACGCGGATTTCGGGCCAAATCCTGGAGGCCCGGCTCTTTCCTGCCAACGCCTCGGGGATCCTCCAACAACTGTACGTACACCTGCACCTAGGAGCGTAGCCTTTAGCGCAGATGCTACCTATATGCATAACACCAACCAGTTACAACACACATTAGCAGTCGATAACAACGGTTTTTAATATCATACCCTAAACATGAGCAGAAGTCTATTGGGAAATCCTTATGTACAAATGAGACTAAAGTCTGTAATTAAATACTCAAAGTATACACTCACAGTAACATCATGGCCGACCCGGTGCAATTACATGTTTAATTATGCAAATAATGCTTGTATATTGCAGTATCCCAGTAACCCAGATATCTGTGTCCACACAGCCTAACTGTAATCCAAGCTCCCCAAACAGCTAATTCCCCTCTTCCTCTCCTAATTATATATAACAAATTAAAATTTTCTACATCTTATTTCACCGTGATTTTAGCAAAAGCTTGACTTTTCAAAATTGCATCCAACTGAGCATTGCTGGAGTAAAATGTAGTGCTATGAAATATTATGGTAATCAAATATACTCTGATATTGTAATAATACAAAATACTTGCAAGGGTTTTGTACCAAGAAAATTAGTATTAATTATACCACTCTTCAGCACAAATAGTAAAAATCGCCTCGGTGAAGGTTTTGAAGAATAGCTGTGTCACGTAAGTGCACACAACCCCCCCCTGCCTCAGGCAGTAAGGGGAATGCTTCACAAGGAGGCGCTGATGAAATAATAATCTGAGCAGCCGCCCCCACAGAGGATGTGCACAGCCTCTTAGGCCTCACAGAGCAGTCAGCCCGCTGTAGAGCCTCCTTGCAGCTCTCAGGTTTGCATCAGTCTTCCTGTTTACTCCCCATGTGCTCTGAAAGGGCTTGTCACCCCTAGAGACCCCTGTGGTGACCCAGTGCCCTGGGCCCCATCGCCTGTGCCTTTGATGTGGGAATGTTGGATTGAGGATGATGAGGTTGGAATGACTGCATGAATAAACATTCAATTCCATCCCTCTGTTCTTTCTTCCCTCCTCCAGGTGTAGCTGCTGGTTCGACACTTGGCAGTAAGTGACACGTTATTCAAATGCTGGGAGGCTGGTATCGGTGGTCGTCTCCTCACTCCCCCTGTACCCTCCTCCCTGCCCCCTCCCCCGCTCCATTGCCCCTGTCTTTTCCATTTCCCCTTTCAATGTGTGTTTTTCATTTGTTTGTTTGCTTGTTTATCATTCCGGAATTGGTCTCCAGCTGTGTCTCCCATATTGGCCGCTACTCCCACATGTGAAAAGTTTTTCCACAGCTGTCTCTGGTGAGTGGCAGAGTGGGAAAGTGATTCGGTTCTGGATGGAGGTTCAGAGATGGAGCGAATGAAAAGTGTTTTGGAGAGTGAGTGATACAGGGCTGTAAATACTCTGAATGGTTAGATTACAGCTCTCCGAAGAAAGGAAAGCGATGCCTTTAAAAAATTATTGCATCATCATTCTCTTATTTTGGCAAATCAGATCTTGGGCATCTGGCCCGTTCTTCAGAAAAGGCCCCATTTTTCAGGAGTAAAATACTGCAGTTTATATTCAAATAGTTTCCTTGTTCATCTTCATTTGGAACTTTTGCTTCTTTTAACCAATGAGCCATTTGTCTTGTCTGGGTAACAGCTGTGTAGCCTGTGGCAGTTACCAGCACTGAGTGTCACCAAAACCCCAGTGAAGGAGGCCTTTGGGAGATGGCGTGGCTTCGCCAAACCTTGCTGCATGGCCACAGAATCAGCACATAGAAACTCTCTCAGAGGCATAAACGCAAGGAACTGGAGCTCTGGGAAGGGAGTTCACTCGCCGGGGGTCGCTGCCTGTGCATTAAGGGCTACATTCATTTCTATACTTATGTTTCATACCCATGTTATGCCTGGTTTCATTGCACTTTTAGCCAACACTGATTATATTGTATCATCGAGAGGACAACTTGGGCAGCATGGTGGTGCAGTGGTTAGCACTGTGGTTAGCACAGCTCTGGGATCCGGGTTCGAGTCTCCGCATGGGTCACATGTGTGTGGAGTTTGCATGTTCTCCCCATGTCGTCGTGGGGTTTCCTCC
>JAODJX010000119.1:15609800-15622139 GCA_026776945.1 Isichthys henryi | reverse complement strand
TTTTTTTTATTCATATTTTTATGTGCATTTGGTTAATTTGTTTTTATAATTGTTGGCCTTGGGGTTTGGTTTTATTTTAAATGTCGTAAATTTTTGTTATTTGTTTTTGGGGGGTGGGGGGGGGGGGGTGAATGACTAAAGTCAGATTCCTGCACCCCTGAACCTGGATGCTGTGTTTATTAAAGAATCATCAGTTTTAATTCTAAATATGAAGGGGTGGGGGGGGGGGTTACAGTAGGTGTTTCAAAATCATCTTTTTTCATTGATTGAATAGTTGTAGCTTCTACTCTAGATTCAAAGACTGCCGTCCTGGAAGTGACATTCGTTAAAGGTTAAAGCTACACAATATCCCGTGGAGTGAAAACAAAGAGATTTGCAGTGCTTCACAGTTATATTGCATAGTTGCATATTTATGTCGAGAAGGTGCTCTAATAAACAGTTTACAGTATGTTTGTAACGTGCAATAGCTCCAAACCAAGGTAATGATTAAGTATAAATACTATACAAAGAAATAATGACGGAGATGGAAATTTAGATTTAATTAGAATGTAAGAAGTAAAAAAGGATTTTTAAAATGAATGTAAGTATTAGAAACCTCTGAATGAGTTATTATCATTGTACATATGTAAGTGTAGTTATTCTGTAAAGTAACAGTGAACAAATAAAATTTCCCTGAAAGATAATTATGTAGAAAATACTCCAAGTATTATACACAATTCTTAGTGATAACTGAAATAAAAGGAAGCATTTTTTGTAATTTAGTCTTCATTTGTCTTCCATGTGTCTCAGACAACAACATTCAGTCATTTCTATTAGCAGTGGGAGATAACTGGACCCACTGGACTGAACCTCCCACCATATGTGGGTTTCATTAGACATCAGACATCGTGTGCTGATCAAAAGCCTCCATCATTTTGCTTGGTGATTACAGACAGCGGGTGTTTCAGCTACACGGCTCTATTCCTCCGCCCCATTCACGGTCGATGTCTGTAATTGTGAAACACGTTTCTCTTCAGGGCAGTACGAACGGCAGATTAAAGGCATTTATATTTACTGCTATGCAAAGTTTTTCATGAAGTTGTGTGTGTCCTTACACCACGCAAATCATGTCATGCGGAAAACTCTTTAAACCCTGTGCTGTATAAGTCTTGAGTTAAAGAGCACTAGGAAATTCAGAGCCTTGCAGATATAAGTGTAGATGCTCATGCAGAGAGTGTGGAAATGCATTCCTCTTATTTACATGGATGAGGATAGATAATACAAGAACGGCACAAAACTGCTACCAATGCAATACATTTGATGTGTAAAAGGGTTAGCGGATGTTACGGGATCAGATCAGAGAGAAATGTTACTGCTTTTGTTTTCAAAACACTGTTTTCTATCTATTGTGAAAAACGATGTTTCTGATTACTCTAGTCAGTGTAATACCTGAAGCTGTGCAATCACACGTCAGAGAAGGTGCAGAATCTGAGGTCAAAGAAGCCGAGAGATCGGAAGACGGGAAACCTGGAGAACCGGCAATCAGAAAAGAGGAAGAATCTGAAATCAGAAAATTAGGAGACAAAAGAGCTGAGGTGGTAGAGGTCAGAAAAGTAGAGGAACCCGAAGGTAGAATATCTGAAGAGTCAGTGGGCAAACCAGCTGATCAATCAGAGGATAGGAAATCTGAAGAGTCAGTGGTCCGAAAGGTTTGGGAAGCAAGAACATCTGATGACTCTGGAGTCAAGAACGCAGAGAAATTTGAAGAAAGAAAGGCTGAGGTGTTTGGAAACAGAAAAGCTGAGGAATCGGAAGCTGAGAAGTCGGATGTCAGGGAGCCAGAGGAATTAAAGGTCAGGGAAGCTGAGACACGGGTCACAAAAGCTCAGGGGTCAAGGGTCAGAGAAGCTGAAGGATCAAGTATCAGAGGTACAGCTGAACCAAAGGTCAGAGAAAAGGAAGAATCAAGGTCTGAAGATGAAGTACAATCAAAGGGCAGTGAAGCAGAGGAAACGGCAGGGCGAAAAGTCAGCGAGTCAAAGACATTGATGGTCAAAGGTGAGGAACCGAAAATCAGCGAGGTAGAAGAAGACAGTGGCAGGGAAGCTGACAAAGGGATAGAGAAGCAAGACATTAAGGCCGAAGACCAAAATGACAGGAAGGAGGAAGTGAGAGGAGAAAAGGACTATGGGGGAAAAGAGAACAAAATCAAAGAAACAGGTATTGGCGCGAATACTTTCAATGAACAGTAGCTAATGTGTTACATCCACATCTTCTCCAGAAGAGATGGACCAAACTAGTGTTCAAATGAGATCAGTAGATTTCTGCAGTTTGCTGTTTGGTGGTCAGTCACAGTGTCTTCGGCACACGCAGTCATCGGAAAGCTTAGCGCTGAGGAAACGGAGAAGACGACTGAGGATCTGAAAAACGAAATTCCCTCATTTAAAGAAGAAATAAAGAGCCACAAGAAAAAGGAAAATCACGAAAAAACAGGTACATGTGCTGTTGCTGTAGAGTATGTTTAGAATAGTGTAGGTAGTATGCAGTCTGTACTACTAAGAACTCAGACAGGGACAGATTCCAGTCATTTGCTGCTTCATCTATCCCTCGTTCGCCTGAGCCGGGACACGCTATCCCACGTTCGCCAGAGCCGGGACACGCTATCCCTCGTTCGCCAGAGCCGGGACACGCTATCCCTCGTTCGCCAGAGCCGGGACACGCTATCCCACGTTCGCCAGAGCCGGGACACGCTATCCCTCGTTCGCCAGAGCCGGGACACACTATCCCTCTCCTTCATTTCCTTTTTCAGAAAATCAAGACAAACAAGCTGAAATTCAGCCAAGTCCATTTTTGCTGCCCTGCTTCGACTTCCAGCCAATTTAAAAATATCGACTTCAAAGTGCTGGAGTTGTAAATGCTAGTTGTTTCATAACTTCTCTTAATGGCTTAGGATTTATTGAGCTTTTGATTGAATTCAGACATAAAATGAATGGCATATTTCCTTATTTGAGAGATCTCTTCAGGGGTCTTTCTTGCAGAATGTCAGGATACATATGCAATATATTCATTCTGTTCCAACTATGAATTAATTAGTATCGAAATTGATCAGTCAATAAATTTGCTAAAATCATCAGTTTATAGATTAATAACTATGAAGCTGAACAATGACTTACAATATTTGTTTAGAGGTAGTTTTGTCCCAAATCAGGTTGATGTGTCTCCAACAGTACAGCTCACTGAAGTGTTACATCTAAACCCCACGAAGAGTTTTTAAGCTGTACTGATTTTCTTCACGCACAGGGACCTCCTGTAATACTGGTGAATAAGTGACTTTGCAATAGGCTGGTGTGTGATTCAGACCATAACCTAGCTTAGGTGTTTAGGGACAAACCAATAGACAAGAGTGCTTACTAAAGAAATGTATGTTCGATTAAGTGATCATTTTCACGAATAATTAAAAGTAGAGATTCTTGCATACATAGTGCGTCAGCAATGAGGGAAACTTTACAAGTAATTTATATTTCTTTATTAGAAGGTGGGCCTAGAAATATTTGCTGAGATGTGCTATTATGTGTTTACGTATAAACTATGTTTTTGAGGTTGTGTGTCATGTTGCACATAGATTGGATTTGCAAACATCCACTGCTTGCCTTTTATTGGGTGACCACAATAAGCTTTTTCATGAATGCACTATGTTTCAAAAATGAGCAAATTGAGGCATCGTAAGACCCAGCCCTTCATGAAGGCCACTTTTGAACGTTTAGAAGTTAACAGCGTGTACTTTTCTGATTTACTCCAGTCGAGCATAATCTGCTTTTCCTAGAAAAATAAAGCTAGCCTTAAAAGCAGTGTCAGTAAGTGAGATGGTCATTTTTGTTTTAATACAAAAGTTGCCATAATTCACATTTTTGGCATATTTTTTTCAGCCTCGAAGTATGAATTTCAGTTTCAATATGATGAGCAAAATGAGAATCACTACAGATTGCAGTGGAATATTACCAGATACTGAGCTGCAACTTAACTTTATTCATTTGATAAAATGGAATTGAAGCAGTGAATTGAATTTTAAAAACTGACTTTAGCATAAGGTTCTGACCTGCAATCTCTGTTTAAAATCCCGAGAGAAGGTTAAAGATAAAGGAAATAACTATAAAAAGAGGTACTCTGTCTTCCAAAGGGATCCCACAGCTCTTGATCACCGGGGGGTCCGGGATCAGCCAGCGACTGGGCATGATATTTGGCCAGTTTGAAGGTAAGATCTGTGGGCATTAGTTAGACTGAGCAGTAGCTGGCATAGCCTGAGTTGTCAACCCCCTCACAAATAAAATAAAAATTCTGGAAAAAATTATGACAATAAGTTATATAATACCCTGTCATTTCACACATGTACGCTGTAAGCTCAGTTTCTTGAGTGAAATGGGACAGTGTTGTTATTGCTTTAATCTTTGCTGTTCAGGGGTAATATTGAACCTGCTGCAGGGAATTGTGGGATTTGTCATTTTCTGGCTCTCCTACTCTCATCAGTCTTCTTTTCAGTCTGTCATCTTTCTGGAGAGTATTTTTAGTGACTTTCAAATCTCGGCAGGAGATAGTAAATACAGGCAACCTTTACATATCGAGTGGGATAGGGACGCAGGCCCCACGCCATCAGGAAAAACCATGACAAATGTTTTGGTACCCTTGGTGGGCAAAGCGAGCGTGCGAGCGACACAAAAACATACGAGAAACGTAAGATACGAAGATCACCACAAGGTTACTGTGAGATATCATGCCAGAAGCTGCCGTTAACACGCTTGGCATCCTTCAAACCATCACTGTACATATTTTATGCAATTATGAGATACTAAACTGTTTGCATGTCATCTGCTGGACTTCGCAAAACTCCCAGAAAATTCCCATGTAGTTTCTTTCGGCAAACCCGCGATATATCGAAACTGCGGTGGGGAAAGTCGTCATGCAGAAGGGTTGACTGCACATAAAAGGCAAGGTGACTGATATGTATCTAGTGTCTACTTTCCTAGGTACTCCTATGTAGAACCAGGCAGCTTCCCCTCAGGACTTGCTGTTTTTCTGTAAGCTTTAATGAATCTGCCTCTTTAAAATGAGATTTTCAGGCCCAGAGCAGCTCTGCATGCTTTTTTTGTCGATCGCATCATCCTCTGCGAACTCTAGACGCTGCAGTGTGTGAAATCCCCAGGAGAGGGGGCTCTTTCTGAAATGCTGGAATCGCCATATCTGACACCAACACTCAAACCACATTTTAAAATCACTTAGATCATGCATTTCAGCCACTCTCATGCTAGACGACACAGCAGCTGAACTCCTGACCTGGTCTGCATGCTGCACAGATTCAGTTTCAGCTGCATGATTTGCAGCTTGGAGAAGCAGGCAGTTTGCCTTAATACGCAGTTATACCTAATACAGTGGCCCCTGAGTGTATATAATTTTAAATATTACAGTAATATTTTGTAATGCTTTACATTAGCTGCACCTTCATAATGACTTTATAATGCATTCACAGAACATTCATTAGCAGCATGTAAGCACACCTTAACAGCTTTAATATACATTAATAACAAACATTACATGATACTCATTTTATCATATAATGTTAGTTATTGTTATGAAGATGCACCCAATATTTTACAAATGCATTATAAAGGCATCATGAAAGTGCAATTAATGTAAAGTGTTACCAAATGTCCCTGCAACCCAACCCTGGAAAAGTGGAAGAAAATGAATGGATGGATGGATGAGTTACCAAATATTTACATGTAGTCTTTTTTCACATTCTGTCATATTGCAGATAAATGAGCTTCACAGAAAAGGCATTAAGATGCTTTACTGGTTAATTAGTTATTACCTGACAGGGAAGATGGTGATTTTGTAGTTAAGTATGAATGTTTCCCTCGCTCCTTACTCCGTATAGTGACTCCTGAAAGGCGAACACCTGCAAACGCCCAACTGGAAGCTGTGGGAAAATTATCATTTGTCTCATGTTTCCCTTTATTTGTGACACACTTTCATTTCTATCGCCGCTTTTTCCTGAATTTGCGTTGGCTGCCCGCCTGCTTGCGCGCGCTAAGGTGAGCGCGCTGCCATCTCAGACTTCACACACATGTATTCTGATCCGCCACTTAATCTTTTCCCTTGCAGTGTCCTTCCTTCCCTCCTCCCTCTAGACTTAAGAAAATGATTTGAGCCACAAGATATCATTCCTTGACTTAATGAGGCGCTTCCCCCCTCCCCAGCAGCCCCCCGGCTTGCCCTCATAGGATGTGTTGAAGGGTCTGTCTTGCCTGTGCCGCGAAACAATATCCTGTTCCCACAACAATCCAGGGAGTAATTGGGCATTTATATTTAATTACCCAGTCTTTTCCTCCATTTTCACTACTCTGCTGAGTGAAGCACTTTGTGCAGGTCTGTATAACAGCCTCCTTTTAAACACCCTATAAATATTTAATCTCTTGCAAGACGCAAACAATAATAATACAGTAATGCAATGACTGATTAATAAACATCTAACCTGCATTTTAATATGCATTAAAATTTGTATTTGCATAAAGATGCTTAATAAATGTGCTGCTATAGGACATTATTTCCTTGCAGCACATGAAGAACCAGACTTCTGAGGCTTTAGAAAACCTTGATTCAGCCCTAGGCAGCACTGTCTAGATAATCACTTAAAACTGAGTATCCTGCACGCAGCATCACTGCATAAGCCAGTCCCTGGAATTCTAATGGGCACTAATTGGACGACAGCATATATTTGAGTACATTTTAATGTTTTTAGCGTTTGTTATACGGCTGCCCTCCAGTCGCCATGGGCCACACTGCCCTCTGCTATTGCCACACGTCAAGGACTCATCAGAAACTTTCACTTCAACTTTAATGTCTAAACATTTTTAAAAAATCGAATTTGTAACGGGCAGTAAAAGGCTTCATCAAACACTGTTGCCAATATGTCAAAATTTTCCCCCTAGAAAAAATGTCAGTCTCTCTCTCTCACTCATATATATATATGTACACATACACACACACACACACACACATACCATTCGGCTGTTTACTGCTTAGGGTAGGAGTCAGTCCTGGAACATCTCTCTCGAATTTACAAATGACATAAAGCTGTAATTCAGATTGTCTCGTACACATGAGGGGGACCTGGGGAATTGGCAAGATCGGGGAATTGGTTGCAGACAGTGCCAGTGTGCAGAGGAACACTGTGCCGTGAAAAGCACTTCTCCCTGGGTGCGCCCCCCCTTCCCAACCAGCAGAGCCTGAAATCTCCCACAGGTAAAGCCTCCAGCTTGCTCAGACTGGTCAACAGACAGAATGCAATGATGCGCAGTCATGTAAGGGGCCAACAGAGACCAAATCAGTTGTTCTGGAGATGCTATGTGCCAAACAGCTGCCTAGCAAACCTTCCACACTATTTTCCTTCTTACTAGCATGTCTATAGGCTAGGATCATTAGATGAGGTGGTAACCCTAATGCTTGCTCTCTGCTCTCCTCTCGTCAGACTGCGAATGCTATGGACACTCCAACCGCTGCAGCTACATCGACTTTCTCAACATCGTCACTTGCGTCAGCTGCAAGCACAACACTAGGGGGCAGAACTGCCAGCACTGCCGCCTGGGATACTTCCGGAACGCCTCTGCCGAGCTGGATGACGAGAGCGTCTGCATAGGTCAGTGCAAAGCTGCGAGGAACCGGGGCTCTGTGGCACTCTTCAGCGTCATGTCGGCGTTGTGATATCGACGGTGGCCGAGCCTTCGCGAGGTGTCATCTCCCCCTGCAGATTTTAGTGGTCAGTTCAGGTTGTTTATCACACTCGGATCATGGAGGACTCTCACAGCACGATGGGAGGGACAGCCCGGCCCAAAGGCAGGCATTTTACAGGAGATCAAGGCCACACACAGGATAATCCACTGCCTGAACCTCTTGAGATTAATCCTTTTGAGTGCCACTTCCCACCAGTTTGACCTACAGACGATTGTGAGACTCGGGGCACACGTTCCGCCAGATCCCCTGAGGGCATCCTGAACACTGACATCTCAGCAGTCAGGACAAATAAATTAAAAAAAAAAAAAAAAAGGTTCAAGAGGGCTACTCCAGCCCGAAATGCTGGGTACATATTTTCATGGCAATAACATAATCGTATGTGGCAAGACGATTGAGGCAGATTCGAATGAAAAAAAGTGCAGTAGCACCGTGCTGTTGATGTCATGTCACAGATGTTGCGGAAGAAAAAATCACAAAGCTGAACAATAGGCTGGATGATTCAATGTTTGTCCCAGTATTTGCATCCAGCAGCAATTCATAGCACGTCCCAAGTTATTCACAATAAGGTAGTTAAAAGCCAGATCACAGCCATGACATGTGCAGAGCTGTTCTGGAGAGTCAGACTGTTTTGGATTAAATGCATGTGATTCTCTCATAAATTGGTGGAAATTCTAATTGTTATTTTTCATTTTGTCTCTTTACCTGTCATATGAAAGTGAATAGAGACGTGCAGTCGAGCGCTCTCACAAATAAAATATATGCAAAGAGTAAGATATTGCCTGAAGGAATCAGTGTCAATGGTTTGCAGACCAGCTTACATTTTACACCAACATACGGCTACATCATACAGATATTCCTGTGGGCAGGCATGTGCTGTGAAAAATACAGTTTAGGACAGTTTCCCAACCTGGTCCTTGGGGACTCCCAGACAGTCCATGTTTTCCCTTCCTCCCAGTTCCTACCAGCATTCCACATTTTTGCTCTCTCCCAGCCCCCTATTGGCAGCCAGGAGGGAGCAAAAACATGGAAAGGCCCTGGGAGGACAAAGTTTGGGGGCTAAGGACTGGGTTGGGAAACACTGGTTTAGGAAGTCTTCACTTACTTTCAGAGCTCAGTATTACAAATACGGCTGCTTGTAATATCATAATCATCATTTACTAATACTGTATTCCCAATTGCACAGAATTTGACTGTTTTATAGTAGTGATGTGTCAAATTAATATAATTAGATTAACTAAAGTGATTCCTGCAATGATTTTTTCATGAATGCGAGCTCTGCCATGATTAGATAAGGAAACAGCTACATCTCGTCTGATTCATCCAAAATGTAGCTGCAGATCCGTTGCCCTTCATTGTCACATGCAGTCTCAAGGAGTCTCTCATGTCATGCACAGTGAAAAGAAAGTGTCTGACAGCTGTGTAAAGATTACTTCTAGCAATATTATTCATATTTTATTAATGAGATCAACAGTTTACTATTCATTACTGAATGCGATTTGTATGTTCCATAAAAAAATTAAAACTTTCCATTTCTACAAGAATGAATATAATCAAAATAGAAATTCAAGAAAAAAACACAACATATGCACATAGAATACAGTCCAAAAGGTATTGGTTTCATGTAGGAGATCCCAACCCCTAACCAGCTTAGAAAAATAAACGGTATAATTTCTAGCCGTTGCTATTTTACGGTGTCTGACGTTCTGATCGGATATGGGAAAATAAACTCAAACTAATAAAATCTAGCCAATGGATGGATTTTAATCTGACAATTTATATCAATCTGCGGTTATCAAAGGGTTGGGAACCTCAAATTTATTGTATACAGTATAATAATATCAATACACCAAATCCTTAATCTTCAGTCACTTCATGATTCTTGAGGATTCTCTTTTCTGAAGTCATGACACCCCGACACTGGCACCCCTCCCATGGGAAATGGGGGATGTAAGTCCTTGGTGCTGTAGTTTTGTGAACAAAGCATGGTGTCTCACTAGCAGAGCTGGAGCTGTGCAGTATGTCATGTGATACCTCTTCTGCTGGGCCTCATGATGGCTTTATTTGGGGGCTTGTGGGCACCCCGGCTGAATCTAAGCATCAAGCAAGGCAGTGGGAGTGTGAGAGCCTGCATAGAATAATGAGGCCTTGTCCTTCCATCCAAAATACAAGGACTGTCAGCCTGAAAATATCATCGTGAGAAGTGCCATATTGTATATGCTGTGTTTTACCTTATGCCTTCAGTGTTCACAGAAATCGTATCACACAGAGGTACATTATTTCCCGATGTGTACAACACATACGGAAATGCAATTAATATAGACCAACAGTTTTAATATCGACTAGTTCCGTCGCAACATATCAGTAGTGAAGGGACCATTACTGAGGGTATTGATACAGGAAGATTACAATTACAGTTCCCACTGTGAAAAATGTTGACAGTGATTTGAATCCATCTGCTCCTGAACACCAGGAGGTTGGAGGGTAAACTCAACACTGCAGGGAGACACAGGCCGCCAGAAGGCAGGCCGTCAAGTCAGCAGAAATGGGTTTCCCATCCACACACCTGGCAGCCTTTCCACAAGCGCAGCACGACTCGGGAGAACATAGCCACCTCGATCTGACTCCCCCGCCCCGGCGCATGCAAACAGAGCTGCCCGGCAGAGGAGCTGAGTTTCTGCTGGAACGTCGCAGACACCCACATTCGGACGCTGTATGCTGGACACTTTAATGCAGAAAAATTGGACTCGTTAGAGGAACCTAAAGATGTGGCTGTTTTAATATCTGTGAAAGTTTCAAGGAAGCGTGAACAAAACATGGGATATTTCTATCGGCGTGGTTTTGAAAGGAGCCCGAGATCTTCTCACTAGATTACGGCTCCTGCTCACGCACCTCTAAAGCCACCCCTTGTTATATCAGGCCACCGGAATATGACCTGTAGGACATTACTAAGTGAACATCCATTTTTAGTGCCCACCGATCAAGGCCACCGTGGTCCGGAAGCTCTCAAGATACATGGAGATGAAGGCAGGACACATCCTGAACAGGGTGCCAGTTCATTGCGGGCGCACTCTGCTCACACATTAAAAGCAGTTCAGTGTCACCAGTTCAAGTGAACAGCATGTATTTGGAGGTGTTGGAGGGAACCCAATAGAGAACATAAAAACAGACACAGGGAGAACCGGGGCCTGATTCAAATCTGCAACAACACTAACCCACTGAGCTGCAATGCCACCCCAACCGCAAAGCAAACCCGAAAACCAAGCGGGGAAAAAACATTTAATTACTATTCACTGGCAGTTTTAGGTATAAACAGCAGAAACCTGAACAATCGCTGGAGGCGACAGATGTACAAACTGGAAGCGGGGTGAAAATCAGAAAGCTCTAATCCATCACCTCGTCTGACATGGTGGGATGTAGCTGCTTATTTGTGTGACCTGATAATTAGGTGCCCTTGACAGGACACACTCGTGAGTTTCATTTATTTTTGTCTCTGTAGAGTGTAACTGTAACCAGATTGGCTCCGTCCATGACCGCTGCAATGAGACAGGCTACTGTCAGTGCAAAGAGGGCTCCGCGGGGCAGAGGTGTGAGGACTGTCTCCCAGGCCACTACTGGAAGCAAGGCTGTTTCCGTAAGTAAATCAGCATGGCAAATATAATAAACTTCGCAGACATTTTCCACGATTTTACGATAAAATAAATGCTGCACACTAAAGCTGTAAAGCCAGAGGAATTATTCTGTGAATAGTTACGGCTTAATTATTGTGCTAGACACCACCCCATAGCAATTTACCAACACCCCTCATGTCCTATTGCTTTTAAAAAAAGTCTATATTTAAAAGTTACTTTTCAATCTTGAGTGAATTTGATGCATTTTTCCAAAAAGGTCACTGAGCAGGACAAATGCAAAATGGTTGGTGGGCAGGAGAGATCAATAGTGAAGCTGGACAAGTGTCTAGACAGCCAGCCAAAAAAATAATTTTTTGGCCGTGTATAAACTCCTGGAAAAAAAACGCCTGCTTACAACTATTATGCATTTCCATTAATTGATAAATAACAAATTTATTGTCCCATATCACTTGGCTCTGGGCCAGTGATGATATTTGTATGCTGTTTTTCCATCTAGGTGGTACAGCATTGGTCAGCTAGAACTGAAATTTGTTTACTGACCTCCAAACCTGACCTGATAGTATCTAGCCAGTTTATCCTCACTTATAAACAGAAGTCAAAACCAGATCTATGCATTTTTGAAGAAAAAAAATGGTTTTATGGTTGACAGTATGTGCAAGAGGAATATGATGATCCTGTCCATACAACTCGTACATAACGACTCTTATGGGTAGCTTGTGGGAGTTTCTTACATAAAAACGTTCTGAGGGCAGAAAAAAAAAAAGACTGGTTCTCTCTCTGAACCAATCAGATTGTAGAGCAGGCAGGTCCAAACAACTACAGAAAGTGGGACCAAGACATCTGATTGATAGGTCCCACCTCCTCTACAGTCTGATTGATAGGTCCCACCTCCTCTACAGTCTGATTGATAGGTCCCACCTCCTCTACAGTCTGATTGATAGGTCCC
>JAODJX010000119.1:15587727-15603009 GCA_026776945.1 Isichthys henryi | reverse complement strand
GCCCCGGTTCCCCCCAGCTGGGCCGTTCGCTAGTAGAGCCCCGGTTCCCCCCAGCTGGGCCGTTCGCTAGTAGAGCCCCGGTTCCCCCCAGCTGGGCCGTTCGCTAGTAGAGCCGCAGTGATTCAGGCCCACATTTAGAATTTAGAAAGTTAATAGTAATACCTTACAAAAAATTATGGGGTGACATACTCAATTTTGAATGTTATTTCTCTGTTGGAACACATCAAATATGGCCGATACCTTTTAAAGGCAAAAATCCATAAAGAACACCAAGATGATGCATGTGCATATTTTCTGAATAAAACGGGGATAACCAGACAAACTTACCAAGTCTTCTTAAGCTACAATTCCAAAATGAAAATAATTCCAGGCCTCATACCAGAAGAATATCGCCTTTCATTTCCATCACGATGTAAAACCATTTGCAGGTTAAACTTCTTCAGCACGCAACACTTATGAGCACAAGCGTCGATCTTACTGCAGGTATCTGCTGTCCTCCTTGGCCATCTCGCGCTCCAGTAAATCCTTGATCCTGATCTTCTGCGCACTGTATGGTGTGATGACTCCGAGCCTACCAACCTGCTTCTCCATGATCAGCTTTATGAGAATCAGCACCAGCTTCACCTCCTTAGCATTACAGAAGGATCTGGAAGTAAAAGTAGCAATTAAGTATGAGGCGGCAACAGACAGCTTTACATCAGATGCACAAAGAAAAAATATAAAAAATAATGCCAAGAACAGTAGCTGACATATGACAATGGCCCAGATTGGCATGTGTGCCCTATGTGCAGCAGAACATAGAACACAAGTAGGACAACACAATTACAAAGCTACTTATAACATATTAAGTAACAACAGATACTTTAATTGATCCTCAAGGGGAAACTCTCTTTATGCTGCCTCCATCTTGCTTTGCTATCTGTAGATGAGAGTGAGCTGGCTGTGAATGGCAGCCACCCACAGCGGCGCCCAGGGAGCTGGGGGTTAAGGGCCTTGCTCAAGGACCTGCAGATGTGCCAAGGCCGGGCTCGAACTGGCGACCTTCTGATCACAGACACGGAGGCTCAGCCTACTGACCCACACGCTGGCCCCAGAATGCATGCAAAATCAGCCACTCAGGAGAGAAGACCTTGGGCATTTTATAAACACACAGTAAATGATTCCTTCTTTGAAAAAGATGCGTTTCGGCAACTCCTGCTACAGTCACAGATATTACCAGATGTGAACATGATAAATTGCTCTATATTTTAAATAAGACACAGCAGACAAATTTGTCCAAGGTTTCTTGGTGACATATGGCATTTGATATAATGAACAGAATTAGATGAGGTGAATTAGATGATGTTAACGCACTCAGGGAACTGTCTGTAAAATCTTTAGGTCAGCAACTCGACAAAACTTTGAAATCCTTCCCAAACTGGACTAAAACTCTTGCAAATACTCATATACAACAACTCATAACTAGCATAACTAGTTTCACATGATTCCAATGTTACCGTAGCTTGATGTTTTGTGCGCTATTGTTACTCAAATAAAGCACTATTTCAGTTTGCTGAAAGCACATTCAGTTGCTTTTGGTACAAACACACCAAGGAATGTGAATCCTTCATAACTTCCTTTGTTTCCATTTTTCAACGTAAACAAGTATCCGCGACGAGACAGTCAGCCTCATAATATCAGCTCTACCACATCATGCAGGCATGAGATATGGACACAACTACTTTGGGCGTCTTGAATGGAAATTCAGTTTTATTTAATTTCCAGGAAGGTTTGCGTAAAAATCTTACGGTAGCACAATAAGCTATTGATAATACAAGAGGTAGCTTAGATACTATTACGCTGCGAGATATTTAGATGAATGCATTTTCTTTCCTTACAAGCAGAACCCATATAGTTCATCTTAAATCTTAATTATCCTTGTCAAGATGAGTGGAGGAGTTCATCTCACCACATTTGAGATTACCAGCTCGTGCAGATGAGAAATAAAGTGGGACCCACCCTCTCTCTTTGATCTCAGAGCCATCCTTCACGTCAAAAAGCCTGTAGGGCTGGAAAGGCCAGCTGACTGCACACCTCTTCTGAGCCGTTTCACTGTAACAAAACGATTACACATCACAACATACATTTCACGACTCCCAACGGACCACCAAATGAATGGCCGACGTTTCGGAAAATCCAATTCATCTCCCCAGTGCTTCTATGCAAAACAACCACCTCTCTCGTTACAAGTTTATACTACTGGCTGGATTTTACTTGAACAGGTGAAGTGAAGTATTTTATCGAAGGGTACTATGGCAGTGTGCGACATCCTTTAGCACACCGCCTGCCACAGCAGCAAACTATGCTGCTGCCTCCACACCCCCACACGCATCCCCTCAGAGCTGCCGTACCCGTCAGTCTTCAGCGCCTTGTTGTAGATGTACTTGGAGGGGAACTCGCAGATGTCCGGGTGCATGCGATACTGGCAGTTGAGGAAGATGATAGGGCTGCTGATCCGAGGGTTCTCCCTCACTATGTGGTGAAGGCATCTCCACAGGCGAGCCATCAGTGACTGGTCGTACTTCTTCTCCTTTGCAGTCTGGATGAGGTACACCACCATTAGGACAAAAATTGATTCCCACAAAATTGCTTAAAACACAAAAAATTAGTTGGAAGCTAGAGGACTAAAGATCTGGAGTTCAGATTAGATAGATCAGATGGATTGATAAGAGTTTTTGAAAGGGTTTTACAATTTTAATTATACAATTATACTAAGTCTAACAAGATTAATTATAAAAAAACTAATTACTGTAAAATAAAAGCACACATTTACAAGAACAAATTTAATGAGGTCGGCAACATGCTAGAATTTGAAATGTATGACTTTGGTATTATAGGGATATTTGAAAGGCAGTTATGTCAAACAGCCAATGAGATAATGGATAGCTAAGGCATGTCAGAGAAGCTCACATTCCTGGCAACGAAGGAGCCATTTTTACTTATGCCCTTTGTTCACACCTTTGAACGAGCATATGCTAAAAGGCTGTGGTAATGAACTAGCCACACACAGACCACTTAAGTGCACTGCTGTAAATTACCGGTTTACCATTAAAATTAACCTTGGAGGTTCAATCCACCTCCCCAGTGCTACACTTTGCATATCACAAACCTTATGCATCAGCATTAGACAGACACACAGCATTGTGTGACCAATCAAATCAACCAGCAGACCTTTCATGTCTACTGAATCACAGTCCACAGCTCTTAGAGAAGGCAGGATATGACTGGCTGGTGAAGGGGGACTCATGGCCATAGACAAATTATCATCTAGAATTAAATCTTTCAATGGGGTTTAAAAAAATAAATAAATGGACCCAAGGTACCTGCAAAAAAAAGCAAATGATTAATTGCTGGTCATCACATATGAAAATCTGAGCTGCTTCTTGCTGCTGACACAGTAGAAGTGAATACCAGCCCATCCCTGCCTATCCGTGCAGATTCCCAGCTCTCCAGAGGTGTTCAATGGGGAAATTTAATCATGCTATAAAGCAAAGACTATCTCCTGTGTTTTGCTACTCACTTGAACATGGAGGGAAAGGGCCAGTAGATTAATGTCACAGCACACGCGTAATTTTTGACAAGGTTTACAAAAACTCTGGCAGCTTACAAAGGAAAAAAAAATTAATTAAAAAAAATAAAAATCAGTCAAGCTAACTTTCCAAGAGGGTCTGTCTGCAGTACGTTCCCTCTGTCCCTCTGTCACTCGCACGCTTTGCCTCTGAAGTCACGTGCATGCACTGCCACAACGGGAATTGCGTCCTGATTGCGATATGAAATGATTCCTTTTATATGAAGGGTTTTATTTTATTTCAAACACTTCATGACTTGCGTAAATAGCCATCAACAATACTTTGCAATGAACAAGACAGATTTTCAAAATGAATCAAGCATTCAATCCTCCAGCACCAGGTACGCTTACTGGGCAGGTCCAGAACAGCCTACATCTCCCGTGTAGCGAAACATTGTAAAACTCAAATGACCTGCACACAACGCATAGCATGAAAGGTGCTGTAACAAAAACCAGCTCTGAAGTCAGGTGTATTTAACGTAGCCTGACTGATGGTCAACAGACAAACGTGGCTGCACGTGTCAACCGGCCTTCATGAGTTGATTGGCTACGTATCCAGGTGTACCTTTCCTCCACTCCCCACTCTATGCATTTACCACACGGCAAACTTTAATGTTTTTTTTTTTTTATTAACAGTTTAACTGATAGTATTAAAATTGGTTAAAATTCTTCTTACCAGTTACCGGGGCAGACGGTGAATTATAAAACACCCCACATATGTAACAATTTATTAGGTTTCCCCCCCCCCCCCATTTTATAAACCCCTGCTTATCTTCTAAAGCAGTAATATTGACTTCATGATTATGGTCTTCATGGGGATGAAACATTTGATACATGATCGTAGCAAAGCAAAGTCCCTGGGATGTGACATGAATAGTGAACAGCAGAGCTAAATAGCATCAGGTCTATCTGATTAATTGAAACAATTATTAAATAGTATAATATATTGTCATTTATTTCACCTCCATCTGTAGGTTGCAGCCCGTTTAGCAGATTTTAACTGTGTACACATCACCATTATTAAGAATATCATTTCATAACACAATCAGGAAGCGAATCCCGTTGTGGCAGTGCATGCATGTAATGTCAAAGGCAGAGAGCGCCCAGGCGGGCAGGCAGAGCGCGCCCAGGCGGGCAGGCAGAGAGCGCCCAGGCGGGCAGGCAGAGAGCGCCCAGGCGGGCAGGCAGAGAGCGCCCAGGCGGGCAGGCATACTGCAACCACACACTTCTGTAACTTTCAGCTGTTCAGTACCAATAAAAAAACCCCATGAGCAAAGAAAGCGGATCTCTCCTAGTGTAATATTTTTGTAAAAAATTATATATAAAACAGTGCAAAAAATCTATTCGTATACTAAGATTCTGTTGAGGATGAGCGCTCATTCATGTGAAGTGAGGGTTCCCTACATGCGTTACCTGGGACACGACAGTAGGGGGCAGCTGCTCCGGATCCCCCACTAGGATCAGAGCAGGACAGCGGTACACCATGGGGATCAGCGTCTCCAGTTCAGTGGCCTGTCCTGCCTTGAGAGTGAAGAATACGTCTCACATTATCCAGTGTGGTCACAGCCGCAAGACAGAGAACGTTCCGGCTGTCCTCTCACCTCGTCCACGATGACGCAGCCGAACGGCTCGTGGCCCAGCCGCCGGAAGGCTGACTCCAGGATCGTCCTGCCGCTGGTGCTCAGCGTGCAGCAGATGATGTGAGCATCCTGGAGCACCTTGGTCTGGGTCTCTAGCTTTCTGATCCGTGCCTGAGAGCAAGAAATATGTCCATTAAAATGCTAGTAATTATGTCCTCAGAGACAAAAACAAAGAAACTGGAGAAAAGAATGATTTCTGCAAGTAAATAACAGTAGTCTTGTCAACTGCTGCTGGACCTGTGAACAGACCCCCTGCCCATCCCACAGGCACCCAGAGCACAGCAACAGACACGGTGACAGATCTGAAAAAAGCTCCCTACTTCTCTCAGGTTCCGGCTGAGCTGTTCCCGTTCTTTCAGTAGTTTGCCCTTCTGATCCATCAGCTGATCGAACTACACACCGACCATTGACAGACAGAGGGACACAGAGAGCGAGCGTTAGACTTCAGGACATGAGACCAGGGCCACACATCCCCGCAATGGAAATGCATTAACAGGCAGAAAGCAATGCCATTGCAGAGCACATGTAAAATGCCTGGTGATGAGACCATGTCTGCCAGCATCAGTACCGCCGCCCTATTGTCCGATGATTCTGCTCTAGCCACTGCCTCACCATAGCCCTGTTCTTTGTCTCCATGGCAAGCCTTTTGGAGAGACTGTCGATGCGTTGGTCAAGCTGCTCTTTGCACCTCTGAATATCCACGTCTGCAGAATGCTGGGCTTTTTCTGTAGTAACAAGAGATCAGCTCAGAATAACGAAAAAACCTAATACCTTGCCATTTTCAAATCAATAAGGGTCTGGTTTTGACTGTGAGCAATCAATCGTAACTGCTGCACACCTTCATTATGCTGCAAACGTTAAGACGCATTACTAAGTGATGAGTTAGACAGCACAGGATTCCTTGGATTTACTGAATTCCTCTTGGCTAAATGTGTGTCAAGCCAGTTGTGCCCAATTACAAAACACAGACATTTTCCCAGAATCTCCATCACTGCTTAAACTGAAAGAGCACAGTTAGAAATTAGGACTTACGAATTCTGTTCGTCGTCTGGCTGTCAAGACTGAACAGCACCAGGCTTCTTGAAATGCTCTTGTCATTTCCAACACGTACTAAATTTATGTCTCCACAGTTACCTAGAATGAAGGTGATAAAATATGTGAATGACACAGGCCAGGGCTATAAAACGCACTGGTTAAAAAGGGTCATTTCCATGTTCAGTTTCCAGCCCCACACATCGTACCCAGAGGGCTGTGAATGTCCCTACAGCTCTCCTTAAACTCCACAATGACCTTCTTCATGAGACTGTCGATGGCAGCATTGGACGGTGCACACAGCAGAACTCGCAGCTTGCGGGTCTTGGGGCCAACAGGGCTTACGTTCGTCAGACCCTGCGAAAACACTCCGGCTCAGTTCCAGGATACAGCACATCTACAGCAACCCAGGAGGCTTAGAAAAGAAGAGCTGAATATCACACAGTACAAAGCTTATACTACAAATGCACCAAGAGGACAAGGTTAAATGCAATGAAGTACAAAGGAAGTGATTTCCATGTTTTTGGAAAGAAAGTGAAAGGATGCAATACAAATACGTCTCTCGTTTCAGGGTCTGTATCGCCATGGAGATCAGCAGCAATCCTTTCACTTGGACTTCCTTCTAAGGATGTGTACCTTCCCTCTGAAGTTTAAGCTTCTCTAAATTTTTACTTTTAGTGCGGAAGTTTGTTTTGGTTAATTGGATGAAAAAGACCCCTGTTAAAGTAACCGTGCGGTATAAAAATTTTCAGGGTCTTTTTCTACATGCAAGGATTAGCTCAGTTATTAATGGAAGCTTTGGGCTGCATTGCTGATGCATCTTCCACTTCACATTTGCAAAACACTGTTAAAAGGACACCTCCCTCTTCAGTGGGGTGCAGACTGTACCACGATAGGGCAGTCTCTGATCTGTGTTGACAGGGAATTGTACTGTTGATGCTTGCTTTTCATGGTTTCTTTTCAGTACTTATTTGATTACTGTCACTGTTATTTTGTACTTTTACAATGTACTACAATGCAGATAGTGTTTTATATGAAAATAAAAAACACACACATAAACCTCACATTATTACAAGAACTATTTTAGCTGCTATACTACTATTTGAGTTTAATACCAATTCATATGGAGATAACAGAGACAGACAGCTAAAGCACATGGGATTTAAATGGATTTGCATTTTGGAGTAACAAGCACCTCTGAGAAGAGCTTCTGTAGCAGTCTGACGATAGTCAGGCTTTTCCCCGTCCCTGGGGGGCCATGAATAAGGCAGATCTTTGGAGTTTTTTCAGGCCTTTTCACAATAGAAATACCACTGCAAATGGCCTTTATTTGCTCAGGGTTGCAGCCCTGCAGGGACAGGCACGAACACACAAACAAGACATTATAAATATTGATAGTGTACATTCACTGGAGCAAGAAATTCTGACACACACACACACACACACACACACAAGATTAATATGCATTTGAACCCCTATAGCAGAGCAAAAGTGGCCTTTTTAAAACAGCATATTTTTAGAATGAAATTTCTCAGAATACATTATGGATTTTATACAATTATGTTTATGAAATAAGGCATCTATTTAAATAACTTCCCAAATCAGCTTATCATTCAACGAGGGGAAAAAATGTATTCCAAGTTAAACAAAGTTATGAATATGTAGCAGCTTAAAAGGGGTCCTGTGTGATTTTATAAAGCAAACTGATTTATGGACAAACTTGAAATTGACGAGAAAAAAAAGAAAAACCTCAATGAACCTGAAAGCCTAAACGACTAAGAAATCTACATGATCAAATGAGGCAAATAGTATTTTCTAATGTACAAAGCAGTCAAAGTAATTCTGGGATTAACATTAGAAGGAGTTTCAGATGACAGATTGGGGCTGTTAAAACTCCACTTCCTGTTCAAAAAAAAGGTACTATATTAAAAAGGGCCCTTACAGGTAAGCTGAGGTTGGGAATTCTGTCCGGCTGAGCGCGGAAGTACTCAACATGGGGAGCCAGTAGCGGCCTCTTCATGCTGCTGCTCTTCAGCAGGCATAGAGCTTTAAACTGGCGGATGGCGGTCACCAGCGAGCCTATCAGCTCACACCTGACGGGCTGGTTATTCACAGACGCCACATTCCCGTACGTCTGCACGGTCAGGTTCAGGTCTGCGACTTTGCCTAGGCAGGAGGATGTGTAATACACGAGTTACAGAAAAACACAACACTACACAACCAATGACATGGAGATCAAGTGACTGGCAATTGTACTGCACAGCACTTTCATCATTCTTTTATTCATTTCAGGTTCTCTTTCAGCAGATTAACAAGCTGCTACTGTCATCTGTGAATAACTAACGAAATGTTAAAATAGGTTGGTATAGAGCATTCTGGGGTGACAATACATGGAAAAAGACTTTTGTTTTCAAATACACCCTGCAGTTTTAAGGTAAATACCATACTTTACTCTTGTTTTCATACAAAAGCCTAGTTTTTATTTATTTATTATACATTCTTTAAGAATAACTGTCTTGCTACAAACACATTTGAGAATCCTGGCAACAGCGGTATGACCTACCTCCAGGTAAGAGGCTGTATCTGGATACGCAGCCAAAATGAGCGACCTCTTCGGTCAGGTGCAGCTCCTCGTCTGAATATGCTCTCCTGTCCGGGGGCAGCCACAAGATAACAAAGTCGTCCTCCTTCGGGTACTGCTGCAGTTTCACGTCATGCTCACTAAGGAAGGCTGAGATAAAGACCAAAGTGAACATCAAAGTGTCAGCCAACACACACCAGGCACTCAAACACTCCTGTCAGCCAAACAATACATCTATTCTTACCTGTCAAACTACAGAAAAGCAGGAATGCCTCTTTTACATAATATATTAGCACAGGTTTGTAGAGATCCTATTTAAGGAGCTGAAACTCACCTTTAAAAGTGGCACTGGCCATGCGATTGTTGTATTCAATTCCTGTGAACGTCAGATTGCGACTTACTATCGTTCCTGATTTGACTTTTTTCGTCCATTCACTGACAAGCTGCAGTATGATAAAGGAAGGAACATGGAAAAATCCGTATGGAAGATAAAGGACATGGAGAAGAATTGGTTTGCTAGTGTGGATTTCAAAACATGGGGTGCAGTAAGCTTAACCTTACTGCCCATTTAATGAGACAATCACACATTACATTCACCTAGGGCACGAAAATCCACGTATAATTTATAAATTCGCAAAACGTGTGCCGACATGGAATATTCGCTGGGTGAACCACAACCGGTACACAGAGCAAATGTTTGTCACAATGGAGCTTCACAGCGCTATGCCGTCATGCAGCTGTTTAAGGGAAACCCTTGGCATTTTGCGTTCAATTGAGATGCTAAAATGTATTCTAAAGAACCCAGTACAAACGTTATAAACCATCAGTCAAGGTCGAAAAAACAAATTAAAAAACCTACACTTTTTGCAGTGTTTACATTTATGTTCCTAAAAATGACTACGTTTGCACAAAACACAGTATTAGGCAATGTCTAAATATTAAATTGATATTATTGTTGTAATTATTGTTCTATTCTACCAAACAGGTAACAGAAGAATGGTCTTGAAAGTATACAGTGAGATAGATAATTTATTACATACCTCTTCGAATGTGTTGTTAAGCAACAAGGGATAAAAGGTTCCATAGTATTCATCATAATATCTATAGCTAGGGGAAACTTCTTTAAGCTGACGTAGATCGGATGGAATTCCAAAACTGTCGTAATTGGTGAACATGTCATAAGTCCACTTTAGCACGTCCCCGATCAAAATGGCCTGATCAAGCCTGGGACCCGCTTCACTATACGACGCGGTTCCGACCACAGGCGCCTCGGGTCTTTGGTAAGTCTTGTACGTAGGAGCATGTGGCAGAGCGCCAGTCGCACTACTTGGTGTGGGCGGAGGTTTAAATGAGACATGTCTGGGTGGAAGAGGCCATTTGAATTCAAACGGAGGTATATTTGTTCTAGGTGCAGGTAACGGTCGAACAAACTTGTTCTTCATGGAACCCTGTGGTAGTTTGGTCGTCTTCTCCATTTCCTCAGCCAATGTAGCATTCCTAGAGCTGGGAGCATATATTTTGGTGGTGGATGGTTTGGCCTTCTTCAGCGAGGAAGGTGACATGCCAGGCTTTAGGAATACATGGTCATTGTTATCCATTTGACCTGGGAGTATTTCAGGCACCACAGGTTCTACCTGAGTAGTACCTTCCAAGACAAGCTCGTCTCCTTGCTGATCACTGCGAAAGGAGGGTGCAGCGTTCATTTGGCTTTCAGGCTCAATGTCCATATCAATGGGATCCCTTTGGGTGTTAAATGCATCTTCCTCCATTTGTGAGCACAGTTCCATATCCAATGGCTGATTTTGTGTGAGAAACACATCTTCAAGGTCCCCGTCATCAGAAGCGATATCGACACCACTGGGTTTATCTTCAAAAGTACTGGCAGTCACGTGATCAGCTCCCTCTTTATGCTCTAATGAAGACCTTGACAAATCAGGCTTTTGGATACAGTTACTACTGTATTGTGTGACTGAAGAACTTGGTTTGTTGTTTTCAGCCAAATTCAATTCTGAGGCACTTAATTTCCAAGTTCTCTCTTCCTGCTTTTGACCCACTTTTCTTTCACCCCCTTTGATTCCAGCCCCAGAACCAATGAGTAATGTGCGTCGAAGCTCATCACCCTTCTCATCAGCCTTTGACTCGCCTGTATGGTCTCCTTTGCTGCACGCTGCTCTTGTCTGCTCATTGGTGCGGTCAGTGGCACCTGAACCTGGCAATGATGAACGCTTTGCTCTACTCTGTCTGAAATACTGCATGTCCTGAGAGGCCAGTAATTTTTTAGGACACCTGGCACTCTTTTTCTGAGGGCGGATCATCTTTGACCTTCTGGTTCTCCGCATACGCAGGCCTGGCTCAACTCTAAATTCCTGTCCATGTTTTCTCAACTTCCCAACACATTCTGAGGACCTTTGGGAAAGATCAGGAGCTATACGTTCTTTTTTCTTTAGTCCCAACTTCTCTGCAGTAGAAACAGATTCCACTGGCTTTCTGACTTTTTTTGGAGGAACTATGGCAGGCAGGCCAGTGGCGGCGGAGGAAGAGCCAGCAGCAGTCACAGCTCTTTTGGGTTCCCTTTCTTTTTTGTGAGGTTGCATTCTCTTCTTTATTAAGGGGAACCTTTTTCCAGTACATTTAACAGGTAAATTTTTTGCACTTCGAAAAACAGTGTATGTGCCAATGCTTGCCTTCGGTTTTGATGAAGTTTCCTGCTTTTTCAACCGATCTTCTAGCAGTGATACAGTGTTTTCTATAGACTCATCTGAAACAGGATCCGTATCGTACTCGCAAGTGCTGGAAGAAGCCATTACGCCTGGACTCGGCGGTGCTTTACTGACCGTTTTTTCTTTCTTGGTCTCTTGAGCAGACGTACTGCTATAGACAGGACAATCACTCCATTCCGAATAAACATGATCCTGGCTTTCAAACTCAAACAACTGTGAGTCACACTCATTTAAATCACCACCATAAATATCACCTGGACTACTTTCTGTATCAGCATCATGAGATTCAGTCTTCAGCTTTAAGTCATTTGCCTTTCCAGATTCAATCCCAGTTCCTTTATTACTGCGCAGAGAAATGTCAGAGTTCTCAGTAGACTCTGAATCAGAGATAACAATGACATCATTTTCAGCATTTTCCAGTGTTTTGTTCACTTTCTGCTTTACTCTCCTTAATGGTTTGGAGACCTCTGCACCGGACTCAAGGGCAGGTATGTCCCCTTCATTTGCAGACACATCCTTTTCATTACGATCCCTGTCAGGTTTGTGAGTAGATACGGCACTTAAATGTTTTACCTTTTGTGTTTTTTTTAAATGGCTTTTAACAACCGAGAGGGGAAGATTGTCACTGAGCGCAGTGTAATCAGATATTACAGATTCTGACCTCTCCAGGTGTTCTTCATTCCCAGCAATATTTGGATGTTCTTCAGCAGTCCTGTTGAGACCTGGCTGATGTTCAGATGACATGCCCTCTAAGTCTTTAAAGTTGAACTTCGTTGCAATAACTTTAAGCTTCGGAAAAGACTGGCCTAATTTGGATTTGATAGCTAGTAGCTTGTTTGGGTCTAAAAGCTTGGAGGACTGAAGAAGTACTTTCAATTTTGTACCTGTCGCTGCATGGTCATGTTCAGGAACCAAAACTTCTTTTTTTGCCACAATGCCATCTTCTTTCACAGCTTTAACATTCACATCGTCATTGGCATCCATTCTGCCATATCGCTCATTGTCCCACACTGGTTCATGTTTTACAGCTTGCGGACAATCTTCAGTGAATCTGTGACTATCGCTACTACCTACAGGGGTCATTTCAGGATACATGCTCTCCATACAGTCAGTAAGCGGAACAGGGGGAGCGGAATGCTTCTCCTTCATCACCTTAACAAGCTGTTTCAAACAACCCTGTAGCTCTATTGCCTCCGCATCTGTAAGCTTCCATTGCTTTTGTGGTGCCTCACGAATTTGCTTATTAAGCAGATCCAGAAAATGCATGGCTTTGCTATGTGAAGTCAGTTTCCCACCCTCTCTTAGAAGACAGCGTATTGTCTGCATGCATGCTTGGGGGACTGCAATTTTAACCGGAGAGTTGTAAGACAAGGAAGTAGAGGGCAAACTGTGTGACCCACTGTCTGAGATGAGACTGAAAGCTGTACTGGGTAGGGTGGCACATTTCACTATCACTTCAACCCACTTCGGCGAAGGGTAATAGAGCACATTCATACGGCTCCTACTCAAGTGAAACTCGATAACATGAACAAGGATGAAGATGAAAACCTCAGTTACTTCATCACAAGTCTGAACTCGTCCATTCATGAGGTCCTTGATTTCCCCACAAAGATAGTTGATGACTTCCTCAATGTAGACGATGCTGAGATCGTTCAGGTCCATCACAGACTTCACAAAGGGGATGAACCACAAGAAGGTGCTGTCGTGCACACGCATGTCCAGGCCCAAGTCATTCTGCAGTACATTTACCAGCCAGTGCATCTCTTCAAAAATAAGGCTGCTACTTTCTCCACATGTTGACTTTCTAGTACTGGTAACCTGTTTTAAAAAAAAAAAAAAAAAAAAAAAAGTGAAAAAAAATATAAAATTTTGCTAAAAGTTATTACACTGTGAGCAGAATTAATAGGCAAGTACTATTTCCGGACATTTTTTAGCAAAAGTTGGGCAGACATAAAAATAAAATTCTGAAGTTTTTTTTGCTCCAAGTAAATGAATTTAGAGAGAAAATGTTACATTAGACTTTCACAAACAAAAAAAAATAAAAAAAAATTCTGCACACTGAAAATCAAGTTGTTGTTAGGCAATCAGAAACAAAGTGAATTTTCTCACTATCAATAGAAATAATAATAAAATTGTCTTAGTCAGTCTATAAGGTATGACCACCTTTCTTCTGAATGACCATCAGGAGCCTGTTCACCATTGAACCAGTCAAGTTTTTGCTCTGATCCCGTCCTATATTAGCTACGTCAGCTAGGACCACCTCCCAGATGCTGCTCTGAGAAGTGACACTGCTCATAATTTAGTATGGCCCTATAGCTCTCAAAGGGCGTTGTTAGGCGATGATGGGGGCCTGACCATAATTCAATCACCTTTCTTGGCCAATCTATGAAATACTTTGATGCATAGGAAGGGGCACCGTCCTGCAAGAATATCACAGGATGGGGCACCGTCCTGCAAGAATATCACAGGATGGGGCACCGTCCTGCAAGAATATCACAGGAAGGGGCACCGTCCTGCAAGAATATCACAGGAAGGGGCACCGTCCTGCAAGAATATCACAGGATGGGGCACTGTTTTGCATGCACATCATATCCTTTTTGAAAGCTGCCGACTTCTTCCTGTACCAGTGTTTGAAGAAGGTATCGTCTAGAAATTGGCATTAGATCTTGTGATTAATTTTATACCATCTGGAAGTCTGAAAGATCCAACAAGTTCATCACTGATAACTGTAGCCCACACCATCACTCTTCCATCACCCTGTTGGTGCTTGAAGAAGGTGACCACGATCCATGGGCCCATCCATCTGCTCCATGTAGAGTCACTATCATCTCATCTGTTCACAAATCACTCTTGAGACATGTCTCTGCGCATTCTTGACATTTTAGCTTGCATGCCTTAGAGTGTAGGTTGTGTGTCAGCCTTTGTGATCCTAGCGATGTCATGTAACACACTGCACCCAGTGCTTCCAGAGATTCCATTCAGATTGCAGATCTTTTTAAAATGGTCGCATTTGATTCTAAAGAGTTTCTGTAAGTCTCCCCTTTAAGTTGACACACAGCTATGGCAGTTAATTTAATGTCTTCTCGCTTCATGCTTCTACCGTCCTCTGTTCTCGTCTGCTGGCCACAAAACACTGTACATTAATCATGTTTTAAAGGTTTAGGAATTTTGATTGTTTTGCATCCCTCTGACTGGCACTTTACAATTTAGTTTCTGCTCTCTGCAAGGTCCTTTTCTGGCCCATTTTAAACAGTCATAATAATTTGCTTAATTCTGCACAGGAGAGTATCCATGTTTTCCTGTTTTTCCCCCCCCAAGCAGAAAGTACTCAGACAAAATACTGAACATATACTGCCTTTTAGACAGTTCATTCTTAGATTCATCTGGACTGAAAATATTGGTTGGAAGAGAAGATACAAATAAAATACATACTTGCCTAATAATTCTGCACACAGTATATGCCTAAATAGTAATGATCTGTTAGACTTTGGCAGAAGCATTTCATGGTAACCCTGTGCACATAGGGTAAATGTAAACATGATATACTATAATTACCAGTCGCAAATAACTTACACACTGCAGATTCTAATAGCTACTTTATTACAGTAAATAACTGGCAACTTTCAATTTTTCTAATTGCGTTGGGGGGGGGGGGGTGCAAGTAAACCACTTGATTGCAACATTTAAGTATATACTGGAAAT
>JAODJX010000119.1:15575370-15587627 GCA_026776945.1 Isichthys henryi | reverse complement strand
CCCCCCCCCCCCCCCCCCCCGCCCCCGGGGCGCCCGCCGCGCAAGTAACCCACTGGATTGCAACATTTCAGTATATACTGGAAATAAATTTTAAGTATGTTACATGGATGAGTTTCTTGTAATCACGATTATAAATCGCCACTTACGAGTTACCTTTTTCGTTGTGTTACAGTCATAGATCATCTGGCTGCAAGTCATATCATCATCATTCTCCATTTCAACTTTGACTCTGGGCCTTAAAGGAAAAGAATACAACTGTCACAAAATATTCAAGCAAACACTCAAAACATCTGAACAAGACATCTTGTAGACACTGACAACTTCAGGAAAAGTAGGGATGCCGCAAGGGAACTGAATTACATCAGAGATTTCCGACGGATCTTGTTTATTTCTGCAGTGTAGCTGGGGCTCCCTGTTATTGCCTGGAAGGCTGCTGTGGGTTCAATTAACTGGCCCCAGATTCTGGAGCCCAAGCAATGCAAAATCACCATGAAGCACTGCAGAGCTGGCCAAAATGGATCCATAGTCTCATCTAGGGGAAGGAAAGGAAAGAACAAAACACAGAAGTCTACCTTTCCTTTTTATAATGGAATTGTTGTATCCGATTTTTTTTAATTGTTTAAGATTTAACATAAATTACTAATATGATTTAATATCTTCGACACATTTTAGCACAAAAATGGAACTCACCTTCCACCGTCTTCTCCATTGTTGTCAGTATGCACTTAATAATTTCAGTCTGCTTAGTGGGGGCCAGCACCAGGGAGTCCATTGCTTGACCATCCAGCTGGGTGAGAAGCATGCATATCCCTGGAGAATAACATGGAGGAGGCAGTTAAGAGGTATATTCCATTCCATTATAAATGGCTGAATCCACGCATTGTCAGAGCCGACATTTATGACAATAGCGTTTACAAAGTGAGATAGCAGAGATCTGACCCCGTTTGCAATGCTGCAAATCACTGAATACAGACCGCAGCTAACAAACAGGTACCATCTGATAAATCTACATAGATAATGAGAATGAATTACCCAGCCAGTAATCTTTATAGTTCTTTGCATCATAGAGATGGGGTGAAAGTAAAACACTCTTCTCGTTCTCAGAAGTGCATGAGATGTATATGTCAGAATTCTGGAACAGGTCAAGGTCCAGTACATGAAACATCAGTAAGAAGGTATCCTTAAGCTCATAGAAGTCATCTCGGTCCACTTTTCCCAGTGATTTGGCTGCACGTATCGCCCACCGTCTCACCTGGACAAATTACAGAGACAAAGCAGCTGCATTGTGTGGCAAAGGCTGAAAGATCCCCGAGAATAAAAGGACACATTTCTTACATTCCATCATAGCTCACACTCCCTTACCTGTTCATTGGGATACACTAGCAAGAGGTATATGCCCGGAAATTTCTCAAAAACTTTAAAAGGGTTCAGCTTCTCCATCTTGCACAGTGCTTCCACAAACATCTCCGCTGCAACAGAACGACATGCCTCCTGGTTCATTTTGCTGTATGAATTCACTATGATAATGTTTCCCAGTCTGGCCCTCAGGAACCCAGTCAATCCTTGCCGGACAGTCTACATTTTTGTTCCCTACCAGCTGAGCAAAAACGTGGACTTTCTGTGGGTCTCCAAGGAACGGATTGGGAAACACTGCACTAGGAGATTAAATTAACTGCCTAAAAATACTAATGATCTAAACGATATAACCCCATAAAAAAAGGAATAAAGGTTATAAGGATAGGATTTCTAAAAGAAATATTGAACAGAAGTCTGCCATATAGTGAATCACCAGAGTGAATCCAGTAAGTACTTGATGTCCACTTGTTTTCATATTCAGTGTTTATACAGGCTTTACTCCAGAGGCCAGGAAAATTGATGTCTGAATGTATAGCAAACACAGCTCATTTCCACATAATACAATATAATAAAACTTCCTTCAGAGGGACCCAAATCACTATGACCCAAACTGGAACAGCAGATATCAAAATCTAACACTGATATTTACTGCAGTATAAATGGAAACAGTCAGGTTTGAAGTAGCATTTAATTTACTCTGTATCTTGCACCTGCATCTACAGTAGGGGTGGTCAATCTTATCCCCAAAGGCAATGTTTACATCTGGAATTAACGAGCATCCAGGGCAATCTGATCACAAGCGGGCAGTGCTAAATACATCAGTTAACACATCGCATTAACATGCGTCTCCGCATGCATCTCAACCGACCGCTTGTAATCGCATCTCACTTTCCTGCAACTTATTTAAATAAGCACGTAAATCACTTCCGTATGCAGAATCTGCCAAACATTAAAAGAAATCAAAAGCTATTTCCGCATTTCAGGGTAACCAAAGCGCTTAAGATGTTTGTACGGAACGTCATAATGTTCAAAATGAAATACACCTATAAATGAATGAATAAATAACTTTTCAATTTGTGTGTCTTTATTTAAATAAGAAATAATGCCCTTTATGGAATTAACAGATATCTTCTACATATAATCTTTAAATTGTATTTCGTAACACTGATATTCATTAGATCATTACTATAAAACATTATTTCACATAATGTAAATGCGATTTCTTTTATTGTGAAACTTTTCGTGTTATAGGCATTCATTTTTATAATGCGTCAACATGATATAAATGTTAAAGGTTTTTCAATAATTAAGTTAATACTTTTCTATTCAAGAGCAAAGGATTCAGTCTGTAATGCATTATGTTGGTTGCCATATGAAAATATTTCAGCTTATTATAACCAATGAAGCTCAATCTGAAAATGTCATTGTTTAATCTGATATACTGAATTATAAGTAGTCAGGGCCAGAATGGGACTGAATTTCTGACCAGGAATTCAAGCCTCTGGACAGCTCAATATAAAACTGTGTGTGTACACACACACACACACACACACACACACACACACACACACAATATGTTTCCATTAACAAATCCATTATCTAGGCTAATGCACACTCTTATCTACAGGGTTTAATTTTGCATGTATTTTTACTGGAACGTTTCATCAATATTAATAAAGTGTGGAGCAGCTTTGATGTAAATAAGGACTCTTCATCACTGAGTGCATTAAATATATGATCAGTGCAAATTTCACAACTTCTAATAAATCACTTACTTTAACTAAATGTATTTTTCCGGAATTTGCGCAGAACATTAATGAGGGGGCAGTTTGATGTTTGTATGAGAATGGGTCACAGAAGTCCTATATTAAATCAACTTCCCAGCAGATTCAAACTTATGGTTGCAGGGAAAAAGATGTACTGTTGTTCACAATGCACTTTAGTACACAGTGGCCCACTCTGCACTGACATACGTTCGGACATAAATCATAGGTTAATAAACTGCATTTGAGTTCACACATACTTCCGCTCACATGAGTTCGTCAGCTGAGTAGCGGCCGGGAACACATTCACACTGTTTTAAGAATGCAGCCATGTGCGGCCCAGACCACCTCCACGTGCGGTCTGAGTGACCTGATCTCAATGTGCCCTCGATCCGTTTAGGATGCATTCACCCCTGTATTTAGAGCTGTCCGTTTGTGACCGGATCACTCAGGACGCATGTTGATACCACGTGGGCACAGGGCTAAAGGGGGGGGGGATGTATGCAGATTTTTGGAGTAACCTTTAGGTCAGCTGCTCAAACCTAGGGGTGAGAACTCGGCAGACAATTAGGAAATTGCAAGGAGAAGAAAAAAAACTTTCTGGATAAAACTGGCCACCCGTGGTGTACATCATCAAAACACGCATCATTCAGAAAGCGCGCGCGCGCGCACACACACACACACACACACACACACACACAGATTCGTTACAAGCAATTCAGGCACTTAACTGGCTAAATAAATCAGTAATAAGGTATGCAAGAATTTTACATCTAAAAAAAAAAAAAAAACCACACTTTTAAAAGAAATGTTTTCTGGTCAATACTGGAGTGTCTTCTCTGAAAGGTTCAGCAATGAAGATGAAAGGGGACTCACTCAATTGCCGGTTTTCCAACAAGTAGGGGTACTTCAGCATTTCTGTTATTGGAACCCGCAAGAGGTTCTCAAACTCAGCTCCTGTGATCTTTGGGACGAGAATCTCCTGGTCCTCCTCCACAATGAATAGGTCATCATCTTCCAGCTCTTCGGCACATGCCTGGGTGAAGCATGCCAAGAGGCGTGACACCTCCAGCTCCTGTAGCCTCTGGGGAGGCAACAGCACAATCATCCATTTTAATCTTCAGGGAAATTAAACCTGACAACCCAGCAGAACTGCCGAAGTAAAGGTGATTTATTCCCATTAAACAGACTGTACAGGTTTAAGCTGTGTGCTTATATTTTTTGGTTGTTAACGTTGGAGTTGAGCACTTTTTAAGACTATTTAAAATTATAAATTGCTGTTTGAGCAGAGAAATAATTTTGCAGTACCGCAGGCAGTAGGGGCAGCTCGGCCTTCGCTCTGTGGTACTCCACCACACACTCCAGGCAGAAGCAGAGGTCCTCGTTGACTGCCCGTTCATCATCAACTGTCAGTAGTCCAGAGCAGTACTTTTGAAGCAGCTCATTAACACCCAAGGTGACAGGGGTACACCAGCGACATGTACTCATCTGTGCAACATAAAAGTTGTTACTGGAGTTTTTCCCCAATAGAATAAAGTAAGGTATGACGCAAGAATTCCCACTCACTGAAAACAAGCCCAAAGTCTCCACATTATCACAATTCTACTGCAAGCAAGTTACCATATTTCACCATTATCACAGAAACCCTGACCCACAGCACAGCTGCCTTTATTAAATATAACTGGAAAACACCCATGGGGGGGGGAGGAGAGAGAAGCATTATACACAATGTGTCTTTACACAGCTTCTAGTTCAGGGTCAGTCAGGCACATATATTACACTGATCACCCAATAAATAAATTATGTCTCAAACTTTGTTCAATAGTATTAAAATGAACAAGAAAGGACCAAAGATGTGGGGGGGGGGTAAATTTTATAATAACAGTTAGGAGGAAGAAAGACGGAAATGAACTGGACAAGAGCTACAGGGCCCAAACACAGCTGCTCAGCAGTGGTGCCAAGTGGAAATTGTCACCACATCTTGTGGTGGCAACTTCCTGGCCAAACATGTCGATTGCGTGCAAGCGCACCCACCTGCGCTTCCGTTCTATCTGTGCACAGTAAAATGCCTGTGTGGATTATGGTTACCATTGTGTTGGAGTATACACACAAGGACCACTGCTAGTTCACTGCTGATTGGTTACAACTGGACAATGCTAGATAAGGAAGAACAGACCACTATACGCCCTAAACGTATCCTCAAAATTTCCACTGATTGTGAAACTGTGTGGCACTATGGACCACATCCTTCCCCAGACATATACCAGAATTGTGCAAAGACAGACAACGTTTGGAATAAAACATTTCCAAAATGTAGTACTCTATGGTTAAGCCACTGTTATACATGTATAATAGACTCCCTATAACTCAAAATCCAAAAAGGCCATGACCTGACTCAAAATATAGCCAGGCAATGCATCTAAACTTCCACATAAAAATTACATAAGATCTTAAATTAACTGTCGATAAGGAACATCACTTAATGGAACACTAGCAAATCACATCACAGAAAAAAGGAACACAATTCCAATCAATCATATGGTAGTCAGTCATTCATGAATGGACAACCTATGCACAGATTGACCAAGTTAGCTGAGCATGGCCCAGATAAGCTCCCTCGGAGGAAGCTTCAAATGTCAATGAAGAAGACAACAGCTCAGCAGCTACATTTTTAAAAAGGAGATATTGGATGTTTCTCAAGATGTGTACATGACTGTACAACTAAAATGGGCATACGACCACATCATCTACCATTGCCGAAGACCAGTTCCTATACCAAGAACAGACGTATAGAGGACAGTAAAAAGACACAGTTCTTGCCTCACCCCAAATATTAAGGATACATCCTTTGCATCCTCACCAAACAAACTCCATCCTAGAATAGGGGTAGCATGACATGTGGGTTGTGGCCTGCTGGGCGTAGGATGCTGCATGCCCCACCCTCCAGCCCACTCGGGGTGGACGGTGGGCCCAGCCAGCCTTGGTTAGCCAAACACAACCTTCCTCCAAATCAATCTTTTGCTCCTACCTCTCCTCTCATCCATCTCTACCTGACAATGTATCACTTTAATCTTTAAACACACACAGACACAAAGGCAAAACGCCCCATTAATGGGATAGCATAGTATGCAACTTCAGCAGTCTAGACATATTCACTGCATAACACCTTAGTTCGGTCATTGTATTTAGTCAATTTCATTATTTTCCTTTCTTCTGTTCTCTCGCTCTCCTTTCCAACAACTTCATGTCACCTAGCTGTGTGTTTCTGACCATATAAAAAAAAATTAGCAAGACCAGTCCTGCTAAAAGACCACAAGTACAGTCTTTGCATTCTTGATAAACGCCCATTGTGGATAAACAGGGCAAAGAGACCAGAGGTGTGGCAGTACTTTCTGTAGTTTAAAGTTCGACACACAAACTCTTGTGGTGTATTTGTAAACTTTGCAAAAAAATAAAAAAAAAATTTGTAAGACTTAAAATTAGCTTTCAGTTTACTGTCCATTCGCTTTGTCAAATTTGTTCATGTTCTGAATGTGTTTAAGGGCCTCTCTTTAATGTTTATGCTACCACCTAGAAATTGAAGCTACCAAATGCTTTTTGGAAAAGCAAAAAGGGACAAGATGGGAATCTGCCATCTGAGCTTGACCAGACACCTGTCCAAAGCATGGCCATCTGCCTCAGGCACAGTTGAGGCTTGGAGAAAACATAAAACCTGCCAGTAAGAAGCTGGAGGGGACCCATGAGACTTTGCCAAAAGCACACCAGAGGTATCCAACCTGCCGCACTGGCAGTTTGAAAAGGTGGCAGCTTTGGAGAGATACCTGATGGGTTGTGCTGAGATACTGAAAAGCCCAAGGCTGAACACTGTCTGCCTTTAACCATGGGAGCAAAGAGAATCGTTTAGCCTCTCAGCTTGACTTTTCTGCTGTTGGCCCAGGCAGGAGCCAATGAGAGGCAAACAAAATGTAAAGAATACGAGGGTCCCAAGCTGGGAAATATTCTGAAACGATTACAAAAGAGGGCAAGACAGTCCAGTCTTCATGCATGTTCTTAACACCTGCCCAATTTAGGTGAAGGTTTTACACTGGGGGGCCCCAATCTTAACCAGCACTCACAATGGCCATGTCTGCATTTCATGGCAACTCCCTAATTTGATTATCAATTAGAGGACTGACTGGCTGGCTGGAGAGTCCTCACACCTGGGTTTGAACAGCTGACCTAAAGGTAACCCCAAAAATTTGCATACACACCAGCCCTTCGCAGATAAGACTGGCCATCCATCTTATATCTGTCATTTGTGCGGTGTTCCATTTACCTTGGAAGTCAGAAGTTGGAGCTGGGAATGACATCACACACATAAATCGCAGTTTTTGCAATATGCTAATTGCACTGTTTCAAAATTGTGATTTCGATAAATCGTTCAGCCCTAGCGCCTATAGTGGATTATAGATGAGAGCTTCAAGTAAAGTGCTACCAACTATTCAAGTAGGCCTACTCAACCCATTGCTGATTTTCCCCCCTTTGGTGAACATCAGTGAAATCATTTTTGCTAACATTTCACCAATATGAATTAGGTTATGGAAGCATCAAATGTCCATGTTCCAAGCAAGAGCACAAAAAGGTAAAATAATGCATGTCCAGTTAAAACAAGAATGAGTACAGCAAAGGCTTCTGGGAATATCCAACAAAATAGCAGATGCACAGAAACCGTTTCTATACATTTCCCATAACAAAGTAGAAATGGATGAGAAATGAGTTTCCTTTATAATCAAAACATTAAGTGAATAAAGACATAAAAACTGCAACAACTACAGTAAACAAACAGATACGAGTATTAGACAATGGTATCTGGAAGAATTGCATCAACAACATTAAATACCGTGGTATTACCACAAACATCTACATGAATCTCTCCAGACACCACCCCACCCCGATAGGGACAACCACAAACTTGCAGCTACATGTGCCAGAACAAAAAAAAAAAAAAAAAAAAAGAATCACACACCATGAAGACGGCTTTAAACATCCTCCCAAGAAGTAGACAGCCAAGTTACCAAGTTACAGTTAAACAAATAATTCAATTGCCATGATGTTCTGCAGGGAATTCCACTTATATTTAAAAAATAAAGACACATTCAGTTCACAATTTCAACTTGCCGGCTCAGGCTTCATTTTTATGCCATGCTTTTCCAGTAATATACATGATGCAAAGGTAGTAATTTTGGTAGACATGTCATTTGCCACACATTTTTAAGTCTGATCCCTTAACTGCTAAAAAGTTGCTAATGCTGTTGGTTCTCAAGTTTGCCCTAAACAGTTGTGATAACTAATATACCTTGAAAAAAATTAAGTAGAGCTCAATAAAGGTTCTTTAAGGCAAGAAGATACCTGGGCTGTAATGGTACATGTATTCACAGTACATCATTCAGCACATCATTTTCGGTTCAGTATGCGCAATAAAACTGACGAATACATTTATTGACATGAGCAGAACCAAAGTTCACAAGTAGATGTGTAGCTGTTCCTAACTTTACCTATTAAACCTGCAAATGTCATTTCAAGATAAAATAGAATTCTCACTGCTGTACCCAACGAAATGTGCCCTCTGCATTTAACCCATATGTGACAATGCTCAGGGTACCTCAGTGGTGCCTTGCTGGTTGGGGATTCGAACCTGGAATATTTCAATTACAAGTGCGTGTCCCTAACCTTTAAGCTACCACTGCACATTAATCCACTGTCTGCACTAAACAGTGAATTCTCTGTTCCGCTGCACTCCTAGGACACGCAATACTTAGACCTGAAATCCTTGACTAGAATATTTTTAAAAGCAGCAAGTTGCACTTGCTTAAATTAACTTCTCTTCAAAACAAGATGAAGTCTGCGAACTCCCACCCACAGTAATCGAACCTACCTGCAGGGCAAAAACAATTCGCGCATTTTTCTTGTCTTACGAGTCATAGCATATTAATTTAGGCTGACACTGAAACAGAAAGACTGTTAATATGAAAAATTTCTACAAAGATGTAAACCAAAATAATACCGCAAAAATAACGGACTACATAAACTTACCCCTTCTACTATAAAACACACCTAAAATCCAGTTCCTAGTTCTCTTTTCCGCATGCCATTAATGCACAGAGTGAGTGATGCAAATTGTCAAATAACATCTGTGCAGACTGTTCATGTGCAGTCCAAATCCGGGGTCTAGCAGACTTCCCGTGCAGCGGTGCATGTCGCACACACATGCAAGAAAGTCTGCTAGTCTAGTATCCTGTCATTGTTGTAGCTGGTGCATGCGTACAGCAGTCTCGGTACGAGGATAAATACATATGCAGAAGTCCATATGCACAACCATGTGGACCACACCAATATGTAGAAAAGCAAAACATAAACTAGGTTTAAATCAACACGGGTGCAGCCAGTTGGTTTTAGAATTTCACATTACTTGTTAAATGGTGATCCAGTGCATCAAGGCATTTCCAGTGATTGTAATATAAATACACTTGTAACTGCAAAGTACTATGTACTAGTGATTCAGTTTCCCATTAAAATGGCTTTAAGCTATGGGGGACAATGTATGCAACTTTAATTTTATGTTTTTATACACAATTATTAATCACACTGTGGAATTCAACACCAGTAACTTTAAGCAAGACAGCTGGGCTATTGTACATAGTGCTCACACAAACACTGAAATATTACAAAACATTGAAAAGTGAACCGCATCTAAAGCTCACTTCGCCAGTGATGAAACCCAAACCCGCTTTCTGGAATATTTTAGTATAGATCCACATGTGCCCAGATAAGTCAAGCGAGAATACAAGGGAGATATACCGGAAAATGGTTGAGGTTTAAACCCCACGACACCACAGGTAAGAACTTTACGTTCAGTTTTCCAGTTTTTTTTTTTTTTTTTGTAGAAAGATATTACAAGACACACCAGTTTTCCAGATTTCTTAAAGATGAATTTGAATACATATTTCAACGTTTGTGTGCGCACTTCATGTTCAGTAGCCCAGCTGTCATGTTTGCAGTCACTGGCAGTGAATGGACACAGTGTCATAAATAAATATGTATAAAAACTCTCATATGAAAGTTACATGGTGTGCACTGTCCCCCATAGTTTAATGCTTGAAGCACATTTAACTGGATATGTCTGCATCGTTCAGGTTTATACTTATTAGTCCACTGTATGCTTGGTACTTATATACAGTAGTCATTACAAGCAACGCAAAACTATTTCAAGAAAATATTTTCCCACCCTGACCTTTTAGGTGTTCCGTAGACGAGAAACAAAAATCACAACAAACTGTCCATTATGCTTATAGGCTACAGTGACACTTTAAAACTTGAATGAGTTACAGTTCAAACATGAACTTTTCACATCATGTTTGAACGAATGTTTCAATATCGGTTAAAAAAAATTACAGCCCTATTGAGCAATGCTGGTTGTAAGTGAGAGATTTTTCCATTTGGACTTCAAAGACGTTTTCTTAATTAGTGTCAAGGCCTAATTTAAGCCACAAGGATTCAATGTTGTAAAACAATTACACGATGGGAAGGAATGTTGTGTGTAATACGTGTGTGCGGCTTGATAATTCGATGACATTGGTGATTTTCAATTAAAACCCATCCAGTTTCTGTCTATATTGTCATAGTATACCTGTGCTAAAATGCTTCTGAGGACCTATACCTGTACACACCCCTATAAAACCTGCATACTGAGGAACACAGCAGATTCAGAAAAAGTGTGGGCGGATGCATCTTCTAAAACGAAACTTATGAGTTTCACGTTATGAAAAACAAAGAAATTCATACTTTAAGAGACACCAGTATTGCTTGTTTAAATACATCCAGAAAGGGTGTTTGGCTGAAGAGACATATCAGAAGGTTATCGGTTCAAATCCCATGGTCAGCAGAGCGATTTAAACACTGAAACCCTAACAAAAGTCCCCAAAGACCCCCACTGCTCCAGAGACAGTCCGAGTCTGCCTTCTCAGTTGTAGCACGCTTTAGGTAATAGCACCTACCAATTAAGCGTGAACATACCGTTTTTTGGACAGTAGAAAGAAATCCACAAGGGAGGACATGCGAGATCCAGACATGGAGAGAGCACCCACAACCCTGAAGATGTCTTCAATGTAGCCTATGGATGCACCACGCCCGGCAAACGGGCAGCTAGCTAGCACTTAATTGCTTCAATATGTCACTATGAATAAAACAAACGGATAGTTTCGATTAAACACCACATACACCCATGATAGCCAGCAGACTACAGAACTAGCAAAACCGTCCCTCCGTCACTGTCGCGAAAAGTTTAGCTGCTACCGCCCGAGCCGAACACGCAGCTGTCAGTCTCCAAAAACGAAACTCACCATCGTTTACGCATCGCTCATACCTCCATTTAACATTTCTGAAGGAGAAAATGTCGCCAAGCGACTGTTCATCCTGCTGAAAAACACAGAGAGAAGTAACTCCGCAACAGCCGCGACACACTGGGAAGTGACGTTACTGAAAGCTAAGGGTCCATTTCCGTTTTGCCAGGACTGAAAACATGCGGCTCAAAGGCACCGTTCACCCGCCAGCGAGTCGTTCAACATTTAACCAAGTCCACGTTCATTCACTTGGACATGGTTCTCTTAGTCCTTTTGGCGTCGCGGTAAAATTCCATTCATTAGTCTTTCACCCTTGGCAAGATTTTAGAGAAACTGAAGAGCTCCAGTTATTTTTAAAAAAATAGCTCACGACGTATTTTACGTGCATTTAAACAGCGCGCAAAACCGACCCGGCTGGGCCACGCGGCCACGTCAGGCCCTAGGCACGCACGCGGTCCCGCGGCGGCGCCTTTCACTTATACAGACGTGCCGAGTCACGTGACGTAAACTCAAACCCCAGGGTCCTGAAAATATCTTTATGAAAATAACGGTTTAATGGTAAACTTCGTTTTGTTTTTAATGAGACGTTTAAACAGTTTAGTAGGACAGAAACGTCGCTAATCCTTTACATAAAAATAACGTAATTTAGCTTCGTCTCCATCTCTCATTATTAAATGTAATTATCACAGCCTCTCTCGAATAAGCCATGCAGGTATTGGGAAAAGCCTCCATCTTCGAAACCTGCTTTTCATTGGACAAA
>JAODJX010000119.1:15549100-15563642 GCA_026776945.1 Isichthys henryi | reverse complement strand
TAGTGACCTAATTAGTGAGTTGCAGCGAAAACCAGCACACACACCAGCCCTTTGCGGATAAGATTGCCCACCCCTGAACTAGCCCCATACACGTATACACTTTTTAAAGCAATTTCCCAGGGACGTTGGGTTCTTCGGAGGTGGTTCTTCGGAGGTTATTCCTCCCCTCCCGCCCCCCCTTCCCTGACCCAGCTTGCAAATTCATGATAGGTTGCTGCCACTGCAATCTTAGCCACATTTCATGTGTGCAGCAATATAGCAGAACGGTTTTGTTTAGAAACAAGGTTGACATGCTCATTTACCATTTTCCACAGATAGCTTAGCAGTCAGCAAATAAAATGAAGTATTTTACATACAAGCAAGTTTCATACCGTTAACAGGCCAACCCATCCAGCTCAGATTCCTGGAGCTTTGTCATCAGACTTGCACTCCGTCTTTTACAGTGTGGAAAGCATTTAGGATCTCGAATGTGCCATGTGGATATTATCTAGTTGATGTCCACTTTCTAGATGGGGCTGGTCGTTACACAAAAAAATCCATCATGTTCAAACAAATTACAACTGCAGGTAGTTTATTTACACTTTTACTATACGCTTTGATTTCCAATGACAGCTGCACATATATGCATGAAACATAATGTTGCAACGTCCCATTTGATAGAAATGTGTAACTTTTATTTTACTGTATGAGGATGTCTGAATAAAGCAGAGGATTAAAACCATTTCTGGTTCCAATCTTTACACTGTTCACTAAAATGGGGGGAGAAACAAACACAAAACGTAAAATAAATTCACATCGGCTTGGAAAAGGCAAAAAGATACCATTTACTGTGAAAACAATATCAATATTTACGGCTTGACATAATGGTCACTACTTTTGCTGGTTTTGTAGAGCATTATAACAACATGACAAACGCATTCGGGAGACCTTCGCACATTATATCCCCCACTCCGGTGATGATCTCTGTATCGCAGACAGGAAGAGACACCACAGTTCATCTTCCATCATTGCAATCCCCCTCTTTGCAGAACACAAGACATTTATCAGTATAAATTCCCCCACTGTTCTGCAAAGAAACAAACATTCATCCTCATTGTTCCCAATCCTATTAAAGGTGTTACTTTATATAAGGTTACATCTATTAAGGCGTGTCTTTTTAAATGGACACTTCATTAAATGACATCTGTAAATTCCTGTTTATAAACTATCACATAACTTATCATATAGCCTTTCTACATTCAATGGGACTAAAATATCGGTGTGAGCAACAATATCTTCCTCCAAAAAGTATTACTTTTAAATGAAATAATCGTCAGTGACTGTTCCTTTGTATACACATAGATAGGATGTATGGAGTATGTAATTTCAACTTTAATTACTGAAGTACAGGATAGTCCCGTGTATTTCTAACACTAATATGCTCCAATGATGAGTGACTCACATCGGGTATATCAGAACCCTCATAATGGACTGTACAAGAACAGCAGACACTCCTGTCTGTGTTCACATGCAAAGAACATCTGGAAATTTCAGAATGGCGATTATACAGACATGGAACTGTCATCTTACTGAATTCTCCATTAGATACAGTTCAGTTTGTTTAAACCGACTAAAGTAATACTCAGCAATTACAGCAGCATGTGGTATAATGACATTAATCAGAGATGTTTTAGATTTAGGGAATTTACATTTAAGGCAGGGTGGGGAAAACGGTGATCTTAGTGTAGCAAAAAAAAAACAAAAAAAACAACTAAAACGTAACACTAGCACAGACTCAGAAACCATAAAAAAAGATTTTTAAAAATTGTAAATTATGTCTCTTGTTTGGATTCATATTTGTTTTGATATATTGTTGTTCCTTGTATGTATATTTGTTTCACAGAAAATAAATAAGGAAACCTAAGGTTGTTTTGCATACAGTGCCAACAGCAGACAGACAGGCACAGTGGGATGAAGTTATATGAATTGTTAGAGAATTATTCAAGGATATCTAAACAAACATTTTTTGGGCCTGTAACAAGACCGTTTCCAATATTTTGTACATTGCACAAGTTATCATTGGTTTATTAGGGGGGATAAAGCAGTATAGGAATTGGTAAGGGTGCAGAATTTGACCTCCCTGGTGTACAACGTTGCGAGTTAAATACACCACTTCGTGTTTTCCCCAGATCAAATTATTCTTGCATCTGGAAGCAGAGTTCCCTGTAGTTCCCACCTCAAGTCTGTGAATAGTTTTATGTATGACGCAAACAGCTATCACACCTTCTCCTCAGACAAGCAAATTTACAGTCACCGCAGTGCACCCCCCTTCAGCACAGAGGTAGAGCCCCAAATCATGCCCAGCATTACAGGCAGAAGGCACCGTGCCCATGTTGCTTCTACACCAATCTAGTGACAAGTGGGGGTGCGGATGAGGTTAATCTTTGGAATGCCACAACTAAACCACTAGCAACTGCTATCAGTTAAAAATAAATATTGATTTATCCTGAAAGTAGCAGCCTAAAAATATTTGATATCTCCTGGCAGGATTGATGGCCCAGGCCAGAGCGCAGTCTTTTCCTGAAGCTGCACCTTACAGCATTGCCACGAGCTCTCTATTCCTCACCCAGGATCACATTTCTGCTCCAATACTTATTACCACTGGAATAAGCAAAGTCAACCTTCCCCAGTCTCTCTGTATACCACCTTCAAACATTCAAAACAGTGCATTTCTACCTGGCCAATAGAGGATGACAGATCCTTTGCTCCAAACCTTTCTTGTACCCTTCTCACAGTGAGGATTGGGGACACAGGAGTGTTAAAACGTATTGGATCATCTTCAGCACAACACAAAAGTCATTAAAACAATTATGAAAGATGTCATTAGGTGGAATTACAGGGAACAGGGGCACCAATGGTCGGCCCTAGAGGTCCAGCGTAGGCCCTGGGCCGGGCTCTGAGGGCCCTGGCGGTGCGAACGGCAGCGAACCATTGGGTTCTATAACGTTGCTGATGCCAAGGTATCCTAACAGGATGTCACTCCTCCGGTGGGAGAGACTCAGAATGTCATCGGCGAGCGACTCGACCGTGGTGAAGCGAACCTTGTCATGGTCAAACATGTCTTTCAGGTACTGCACTATTTGTTGCTACGGAAAGAAGAGTTGCAAAAAAAAAAAAAAAAATTAGGAGTCCATAGAGGAATAGCCTGTTCATGCATTCATTGTAGCTGGAGAGAACTTACTGTGCAATGTACAGCAGCCAATCGGATACGTTTATTCATTTAAAATGTGACTCTCACCTTAAAGATGGTGCAAACCTCACTTAGGTGCTGCTTAGGTCCCAGGAAGCCAAAGGCCAGAACGGGACTGACGTGCTCAGAAATGGAGTAGAAGTGAGAGATGAAGCCGTCTGGCACCTGCAAGGCCCGACACCCAGTACTCAGCTCCGGACAGTAAACAAAGTGCTGTTACTAGCACCTTATTATAATCACATTACTTGGGGCGGTAATGAGTAATGTAACGAATTACCTTTTCAAATAAAATAACTCACTTAAAAAGGTGCTGAAGTTTCAATGGGCTTCTCACTCAACTTTTTTCTTGCGTGAAAAAAAAAAAAATTAAGAGCTAACGCCTTCTGACCTCATAGTGGCGCAATGAATGGGTGATATTAGGCGACAATACAACTGTCAAATTTTTTTGTCCGTCTCGTACTGTGTCACAGCGGCAACACAAACAATATAACGAGTCAGACAGCACACATGCACAGGCAGGATGTCTCCGCGATGCCTGAAAATCTACCGGCAAAGCATCTGTGTTGAAGTAACATCTCTGCTGAATATTGATCTAACATTCCCCCGATGTCTGTGTGATGTATTTCAACAGCAACACGATGTAAATGAGGTCACTAGGCAACATATAGCCTACTGTTATTATTCCCAATTAGACTATATATATATATATCCCATAATATTAAAGTTATATTACATTATATACAAGCTATAGGGTACATTTCTTGTTTAGCCTGCATGTAGGTGAACCGTTTAAAACCATATGCCAAAACAAATTTCACTGATTTTCATATGTGATAATTAAATTATCGTTAAAATAACTAAATGGAATGCAATCATTTAACAACGTTCCGATCTTAATATACACATACCCAGAATGTTGGTTAAAATAACTGAAGTAACACAAAAGTTAATTTTCCCTAATTACCTTTATATGCAGAGTCACGGCAGCCAATATTTATTTTGGGCAACATACTTTCAGATATAATTATAACATGGTATAAGTTTGTATGAAATACGTACTTTTAGAAAGCCGAAGTGCTTTTTCACAGCTGCATTACCTATATAGTTAAACGCAGCACTTTGCATGCTCTTTCATAGACACCATTTCCATAGTAATTGTATGAAATCTTACCAAAATAAACCCCATTTCTTGTCTAAACAAATGTTTTACACTTGAAAGCCGCTGTGAGGAATGTAAAGTTAATTTTTAAATGTAGTACATATATCGAAGGTGATTTCTCGTCTTTATCATCTTACCATCAGAAGGCGTCTTTTTGCCTTCAGAACGGACCAGCAAGCAGTTGCTAATGCCTAAAAGAGGAACACATTTAAAGAAATTTACATAATGGGCCTGACAATATCTTCATCAGATTGTAGGTTTTAAATTAAAAGCAAGGCATGAGTTTTTGTTTTAGGTACCAACATAATAGGCCATAATACGTCATCTGCTGATCTAGTAAAATACAAGTAGTACTGCCAGACACAATGTATCAGCTTAATTTCAATAATACAGTTCTCTGGATTGAGATAAAACAGTCAGGTCTAAATTAACAGACCAGTAATGATTTGCCTGCGTTACGACAAGTGGTCACCAGTAGGGGGGGGGCTCCCTTTACCGTTTCCTTAAAGCTGTCAGAGAGCCAGCGGTTTCTGAGGACAGCCACCACAGAGGAGGGGGGGCTCTCCAGGTCTTCGAAAGCATCCATGAGGATGAAGTCCAGCACGATGTCAAAGAAGTTCATACACACCACCTTAGGAGGGTATAAGCCGTTACTGCCACATCTCCAAAACCCAACAGCTGTAGGACTCACTTCAATCAGCCACATGACAGTGGCAAGTATCACACAGACAGGGACTGTCTACACAATCAAATTAAATACCACGTTATTCATATGCAGGTTTCCACAACGCTGTATTTCTTGATCACACGCAATTCAGAAGCGGAATACATGTTGACAAAGTTTACAGAGATGGACACGACAGGATGAGAGAAGGACCCACCCCCCGGCCCTCCAGCTCCATCTTTGTAGTCGACCAAGTCTCTATGCGTTCAGTGTAATGAAGCATCTCTTCATAGCTCTCCAAAAATGCCTTCGGACTCTGTAAAGAGGAAGCCGACGAGGAATCATCCAAACAACAAGCAGCAAAGCAGGTAGTGAAAAGAAAAGGAAACTGTTCACACAGACATACTGACAGAGCATCATTCACAGGCTCACTAGTGGACAGGGTGGGGAATTGAGGAAGGCGGCAGCAATGTGAAATACTCTGGCCTTACTGGTCATACTCATGAGGCCTGTGACCATGGGGTGTGTGATTCTCCGACCCTACTGGTCATATACATCAAGCCTTTGACCATGTGACGTTTAATACTTTGACCTAACAGTTCATACACATCAGGCCTGTAACCATGTGTAATTCTCTGACCTTGCTGGCCTTACACATCAGGCCTGTGATCATGTGCTTCCCTGTATCGCTGAAGAAAATCCGATGAGTTTCATCTATCAGCAGCACCTGTATAAATACCATGCAAATTACTAACAGGCCTTATCTTCCTTAGAAAGGGGTATAAAACACACAAGCGAATGGACTGAATTTCACCGTGAAGTGTAATATTCTTTAAATTATGAATTAAAATTAGTTTGTCAAAATTCTTGTAAGTCTAATCTTGCATAAGACATAAGGTTCCTTCAAGGTCAGTTAGGAATCTGTTACATGTAGTACACATTAAACACACAGCAGACAATTACATGATTATTATTGTTGTTTGTTGCTATTAACGACATGATGATGGTATCACAAACAATATTTTTTATTATTATTTTGAAATACCAAATTTGTAAGAATGACATACTGCCAAGCATTATTCCTCATCCCAGCTTTATTATTTGTCAGGAAGGCGGGATCCCAGGAGCTCCACACCAGCCAGTTTCAGCGTGCATCCCCGTGCCCCCCGCCTCGCTGCGGGCCTACGCACCTGAAATGCCTGTCGCACACAGTGTAGCTTCGCCAGGAAGTCCTGGTCGCTGTAACATTCCAGCATCTCCGTCCTGCAAGTCAGCCAAGCAGAGATATTGTGAATCTGCCCGACGCCCAGCGGCGTGGTGGCCACATAAAGACGGCGAGGGGTCTTCAGCTACCTCAGTGTCCTACATTCCACACTCCCCGCCTTCACCAGACACAGAGCTTCCTCATACAAAGCTGCCGGCTTTAGGGGCTGGTACACCCCATCCAAGGGAAACGAATCGAAGAGCTACACAGACAGACAAGAGAAGTAGAACACGAGTTAAAGGTCCATAAGCTGGAAGAAAACGGTAGTGTTTCCAGATTGCATTCAATGGCAGAAACTTCCAGTTTTCAAAAACGCGAACCTCGGCTGCGGAGAAGAAGGAGTCGTCGGAAGTGACGGTCATGGCGTCGTCCTCCCTCAGCCGCTCAGAGCTGCCCACGTTGGGCAGGATGAGGGTACCTTCGCTCTCTGCGGTAAAGACACGAAGGCGTGAGCTGGGGGGCTGCAGGCTCTGCACAAAGCCAGCCGTGTTCAGGGAGGGACATTAAGGCAGCGACATTAAGGCAGCAAATCAGGAGCTTCATACACTGCATCCACCCGGTATTACGGCTGCACCATTCTCTGCATTAATTGAAGTCACGTGACCGGCAGCCTTGCGATTCTTCCACATCCGTGCTTGGGTTCCATCTCGGCCACGTCGACCGGGATGCCTTCCCCCATCCCCCTGGGTGTTACTGCGACTTACCGAAATCTGCCAGCAAGCTGTCGGGGGGGATGGTGGTGCCAAACTCCTCTTGGAGGTGGTAGGCTCGGTGTAGAAGGGTCTCCAGCTTTTCAGCAAAGACCTTGTTTCGTGACTCCACCTGTCACTCATGTCAAGCATTTTCCATATTACATGATATTATTCTTATAAATGTTTACATTTCCTTCCCTGTCAAAGATCAAATTTTGTCCTGGTATGTCTGAAAGTGTGGAATGGGGGCGGAGCTGAGGAGCAGAAACGCACCATTGGCTCTTCCAGAGGGCCCGCCCCCTGGCAGGCAAGGCTGCTACTGGCTGGTGTGTTTGACTGACTGCGCTGACGGATGTTCAGAGCCCGCTCCCACTTCTGCAGCGCTTCCTCAAATAGCTCCATCCCTAGGAGGCAAAAGGAAACACTGAATGCTTAATCATACCTCTTTCCAGGATCCAAGATCTTTCACACTCCTCAGTCCCACAACTAAACAAACATCGTGACATTTACCCAAATATACCCCCCCCCAAAAAAAAAGAAAAAAAACAAATTATAGTTTTGAGAAAAAAAATTAAAAATTAAGACCACTATATTTTTAAACAAATCTGCATTTTTAAACCCTGGTTTAATCCAGGATCAACAGGCTGCTTGCAGGCTCAAAATTTCAGCACACAGGAACAAGGTGAAGCAGGAGACACTGGGAACGACCAGAAACCAGTCAGCTAAAGGGCAGTAGTGACTTTCTAATGTCAGAGATGACCAGTAACTTATCTGACAGTTTCTCATGAATCAGAGGATGACATCAAGTGACCTTTAAAAGGAATGGGAAACATTAAGTGCAGGTGTGAGGTGCACTGCTAGGACAGTTTGTATCAGGCTCCTAGAAGCAGGATTGAAGTCCCATAAAGCCAGGATGAAACCCTTTATAAAAGAGAAACAGTGAAGAACCAGACTGCAGTTCACCCATAAATTGAGAAATGAGTGCAACAAAAAAATGTGCTGTAGTCTTAATTTTTCCACAGCTGTAGGTTCACAGTAATAAATGGTCTGAACTGCTGGAGATGGAGTCAAACTTAATTAAGGCAAAAAGGTCACGAAAGGACTACAGCAGCCATGGAGAATCACCCATGATGTAGAGGTTCTCCGCGTTGGAATCGTCCACTGCGCCAGACTCCTCCTCCACCGGCTCCGTCTCCCAGGGGGGCTGCTGATTGGCCAGCTGGTTCGGGGAGGTGGGAACCCGCACCTGTAACGCAAAAGCTTGTTAAAGAGATGGGGGAGGGGTGAACTCATCCACTGGGTTTATGAGAGAGGGAAGAAGAGAGATGAACCGAAGCGAGGCTGTGTGAGGAGCTGGAGCGTTTGCTGGGGGCGATGGATGAGATTCCACTCATGGTGTCATTGCTCCTGCTGCTGGGACTCATCATCTGCCTCCCGGAGAGCGGACCTGACGAAGGAGCAGGAACGGCAGGCGTCAGCACTGCAGCGCTCGCACCGCCCAATCTCACCGCCCAACACCGAGGCACATGGCTCTCTGCTGATCACCTCGCTTCAGAGACAGCGGCCTCCCCAATCTCAGCAAGGCCTCCGGTGCTTTTTGGTCATCCTGGGCCCCCGTCACCTGCTTTTTCTTTCGGCCACGCCTCTTCAGGTGATGGGCGGTGAGGGCCAGCGCCACACTCCCCAGGGCCGTGGCGAACAGAACTTTCTTCAGGCTGGGTGAAAGTCGCAGCTGAGAGAAAATGGACTGTGGGAGACCGAAAGAAAATTTCAGGTGGGCGCGGCAACATGATGACACAGAACCGCTGTTTGGGGGCAGTGAGCTTGAACAGCAAAGATTCATGCATTTTAATCATAACAGTAACTTTCTAGCTCATGACACAAAACAGAAGAAAGTCAAATCTTGTTAAGACCAAATATTTATATTTTAGTACAATTTATATTGGTACTATTACTACAACAAAGAAAAATCAGACATTAGAGATTCAGGAATCCCTGGAAGATAAGCTAAATGAAAAGCAAGCAAGTCTAAAATGTTTACTCTAAAAATGTAGACATCTGGAACAAGACACTCTTTCCCAAAGCACAGCAGTACTCTGCATCGTGCTCCGAACGAGTATTTACCCTTCCCTGCTTCCTGATGTACTCTTACTGCATATCTGCCACACTGGACAGTTTTGGCACTTTAGACAAAATATTACACAAAGAGAACCTGAGTAAAGCACAGTTTAACACCCGTATTCCAATGAGAAAGAATAATTGTCCCCTTAACTGGTTGCACCACTTTCAGCAGCAATAACTGAAACCAAAAACCTGCTATAATTTCACATCAGTCTTTCACATCACATAGGAACAATGTGAGCCCTCTCTTCATTGCAGAGCTGATTTAATTCAGACACGCTGATCCAGCATTAACTGCCTGTTTCACATCTTAGCGCGGCGTATTTCTTGTGTTCAGAAGGTTGACTAGACCCCTCCCAAAGGCCAGCATTCATAAGCGGTCTTTTTAGATTGTTGGTGAGGAGCTGAAGACAAACAATCTACTTAAGAACCTTCTGGTACAGAGCAGAATTCATTGTTTATTCAATAACACAATTTCTTCCATGTCCTCAGATGACAGGTCGCTCTTCCAGTACCACCTTCAACTGTTCACACCTACCAACTTGAAATGGTGCATTTGCTTTACTCCAGAATTAAATGTTCCGATCTTGACTCATCCCGAAAGATCCAGGTGTCTTCTTACATACTTCTGATGGACATCGAAGTTCATCTTGCTTAGCAGTGTTTACAACTGTGCTATTCTCCCCTGAATTCCATTTACCTCCCAGTCACTCATATTGCAATTGTGAACACTGACCGCACCTGAACAACTGTTGTTGCACCCTTAGAGAAATAGTAGCAAACCAGCTATTACCAAAAAACTCACTGTAGTCTGGTGAAACCCGAGTATTACAATAGACTAACATTTTCCTGACTGATATACTCCAGCAACTTTTTCCCCCCAAATCACCTCTTCTGTAATAAATTTTTTGTAGAAGCTTTAAGGCGAGTGCTGCATTCTGACGGTGATTAATATGAGCGAGGCTTAGAATCAACGGGGCTACCTGTGTCCAATCAGCTGAATCTATCAAACAAATCTGGTTAATTAATTCATTTAGTGACTAAGGGAGGTAAGACAAGAAATGAGTCTAGACAAAAACACCCACAGAAAGTGCACAGATTATACGGTAATGTACCTGTCCAAAGGAGGAGTACAAAAAGACAGGTATCTCTGCCACAGTCATGGCCAAGGCCTGGATGATGGACACGCCCTCCGCTCTTCTCATAGACATGGCAGCTTGGCGGCTTCCACGACCAAGAAGCCCTCACTCACATGGATACCATGCTGATCCTGGGGGGAGGGGACTGGGCAACTGGGTCAAAGCTGGGCCCACCGGCAGTATATCCTCATCACCACCTCATGATTCCAATGGCCTGTCACAAACCAAAACACACACACACACATTAGGAATCTAACAGACTGCATCACTGTATTTAGCAGATAATGGATAATTCATCATCACTTTAAAGCAGTGTGTTCTTATACAAAAAAAAGGACCTCAATGCATCAGCAGCTTCCCGTCACATTTACTGCAATCGGAATGTAATGAGGCAATAATCAATGTTGTGTTTGGTTTGCTACCATAACATCACAGACTATAGTGGGCAGCGGAACAGAATTCCATGTATTATGGCATCATCTATATTTTTGGCGTCTTATCGTTTCGGAGCATCCAGCAATCAAAACAAACTGAAGGCTGTTCTTGGGGAAGGGTGGACCCTTGTAATGGAATTACAACAACTGGACGTTATTGTTAAGCAAAGAATGAGCAGAGAAATATTTGTTAAAACCATTATAATACATGCAGTACCACAACACAAATGCTGACATATCCTGGTGGTGCAGTTCTCTGTACATATTGCATAGAAAGGAACACATGAGGAAATTATCAACTATTACAATTATCAACGTTAAAGGGGAATTTCTCTTTTTCTACAGCAAAAAACACTTGCAAGATACGTACAAAAAACACAAATACAAAGACACAAATAAATGCACATACATTCTGCGATGGATGACTGTCAGTTAGCCATACTTTCCCTAAACTATTACAGCTTTCTGTCAGTGAGAGGGGCAGCAGGCGGACGAGGCCACACGATGCGAATCATTAGCCTGTATCACCTTCATAGCGCGACTTGACAGGTTTCAAACACGGTCATGCACTCCTTAGTGAAAACAATCATCTAGTATTACAGCTCAGCTAGTTCTAGCAACGCAATAACCATCACGAACATTTCTGGGATCTTCCCAAAAATCAAGGCAACTACATACGTATTATAGGGGTGTCACGTTTTATGAAACTACTAATGATTTACTTTTAAGTAGTCGCCGGCGAGAAATTGAACATACAGATATCATTCAAGTCTTCTCCTTCCTTAACTAGATACATACAAGAATTGTCACAGGTGCCTTCCAATAGTATTTAAAATACCGAAATATAATAGGCTTTCATACAAGCCGAGATTATTTATAAGTCTCTTTATTAACCACTCACCCGTACGCAGTTTGGTCATCAGGTAAAGAAGGACATTTCACCTATATGTCACACACTACCTTGATTTTCTTCATAGGGCCAGGTAAATTTTATATTGACGTTACTGTAGACCAATAATTGTTAAGAATGTTGTAAACGAAGAATTGCAATTGCCCAATCATACTTTAAAACGAAAAACCGAAATTGATTATCCAATTAGATCACAGACAGGCTCAAGTCATCATAGGTTGCATGTGCCATAGCTATCAATAATCGTGCTCTATGGTGAGGTAAAGCGGAAGCATACAAGCTACGGCACTTGCTTCCGGTGAAGCGCTGAATCCTGGGTATCGGAGTACAAACGGTCGGATGTATACGGTAAGCTGCTGTATGCCAATTGTAAAAAAATACTTTCATTTTCCGGTCTTACTCGGTCTTCATTTCCGACATTTCTTCTACTGAAATATAAGGCAATGATTATCAGTGTCTATGTTGAAGGTTCAGTTTGTTTTATATTGGGCAATAAAATGCGTATAGTCATTATCAGTAAAAAAAAATCGGTTTTGCTTATTCGATCAACTGTATAACCATAATAACAATTATAATCCCCTAAATCTGAAAAGAAAACTTTATTATATATCTCCTTCATGGAATTTTTAACTCTCACTTTTGTAGTTACAGTACTTTCATTTAACGACATTGCTAGGTCATTTACGGCTCCACTGTGTTCCCCTAGTAAAACCGTTTACGCCGCACTGTAATCTTCTTTTAGGTATTTTGCTCATTTGTTAGTCAATATCCGTAACACATAATCATTCAGTAATAAAAATGAACAAAATGTATCACCTGTTTTATTTTCACAACTACTACTAATAGGCATCTTTTATAGCGAGTGCTTATCGGAGGCCAGTGCTGGATAAAGGGGATGAAATGTGAACGGTTTCAGGTCGCTGTCATGCTGGTGTAGCTGGTTCCGTTTTACGTGAAATAGGCGGATTCTGGCATCTTACCTGTCTTCTGTGCCAGTAAGAAAATCACGGAAGTTGAAATAGGATAATAGCTTTTTTTTGCATTACCTTTGCGACATTAAGGCAAGCACTGTACTGGGGACATATGATCATTACAGTAAGCAGATATATTTCAGAATACGTTCAATCTTGTATACCTTTTGCAGAATTTCCTGTTCAGAAGTAATAGCCCACTTATTTCATTGCTCATAGTGATACAGATGAGGATTCACCTGAGGAAACAGTTTTCTCTTACAACGGGTATATCAAGTAAGTCTAACGGGTATCGAGTGCAAATGTTTTGGTTTTTATTTATATTAAAACAGGTCAAATGAGATGAACGGATGGGAAGTAAAAGTTTAATTTCGATAAATGTCATTTGGTTATCAAATTGACGAAATCAATAAAATAGAATATCTTGCATGAACGGCATGTAGAACAATCGAATAAATAGAATTTTAAATAGCTTGTCAATTAATCAGTAACAATGATCAACTAATGACTGAGTGTGCTTGGTTATGTGACAAATATGATTCGTTGGCGGCATATTTCTCTTCATTCTAAATAATAATAGATTCTTCATCTAGTCGATGTAAAAGAATATGTCTTCATCTTTAAGAAATACTTTCCTTCATCTTTGACTGGTACAGATGAAATCGGAACAAGATATACAGGGGAGAAATGAAGTTTCAGGTAATGGATTTCGGTTCTAAATGTCAAAATTCCCCCTACTGTGCTAAAACTTTTTATTCTGTATATAATAGATGCGTAGGTGAACACATTCCTAATTCCTTATTTTGTCGGCAGAAGTTTCCCTGCGTCTGTGCGATCATCACAACAGCGTTGTCACTGCTTTGGTACATTCACATAACCGGCCTTATTGGAGTCCATGTTACACTGGATAAGAGACTGCATGGCTATATCAGGATCATACCAGGAAAAATGAGCCAGGTAAGGTAAACAAAAGAGATTTTTTTGTTTGTTATAGATCAGCTATTGTCTTGAGCCCCACCTAAAAAGGCTGGACTAGGCAGGTCCTGGAGCAGTTGGGGGTTAAGGGCCTTGCTCAAGGGCACAATGGTGAAATTACTATGGTGATCTTGAGATTCAAACTAGTGACTTCCGATCGTAAGCAATGTGTTCTGACTTGCTGAGCTACACACTGCTTACTGATAGTATTAGTTCAATTTGTATCTCAGGTGAAAATCCCATTTTCATCCATCCAGTCGATCAATCGGGTCCAATTGTTTATCAAATACTGGTCCCCACAACATTTATTTCTCACTCCAGTACCTGGATATCCACCCCAAAGAATGTGCATTAGTATCCAGCTCAGGTCAGATGCTGAAGTCCAACATGGGCAAGGAAATAGACCAGGCTGAGTTCGTGATCCGGATGAACAACGCGCCTACTGTGGGACATGAACAGGATGTTGGGAGCAGAACTGATCTCCGCGTGGTGTCTCACACCAGTGTGCCGCTGTTACTCAAGAAGGAGAAGTACTACTTTCAGCAGACTGCAAGTACCATTTATGTTGTATGGGGTCCGGAAAAGAATATGCGTCAAGATGGCAAAGGCAGGATTTTTAACGCTCTCTGGAGAGTGGCCACAAAGTACCCCAACGTTAAACTGTATGTGATGACCAGGCAGAAGATTCAGTATTGTGACAGTATTTTTCAGAAGGAAACTGGGAAAAACAGGTACATGCTCAGTATGATTAATTGTATGTTTTTAGTATGATGGTAGTTATCTGATGAACATTTACGGGTGTGGCTGAGTGCCTAAATTGTTTAAATGTCTCAGTTTGAACTGTAGGAAAAGCGCAAATCTTTGTATATTCCCTGCCTCTTTTTATAAAGGTAAACATGACTGTCTTGAACCCGGGTTCGAATCCCCGCCTGGGTCACATGTGTGCGGAGTTTGCATGTTCTCCCCATGTCGTCGTGGGGTTTC
>JAODJX010000119.1:15501884-15522929 GCA_026776945.1 Isichthys henryi | reverse complement strand
GACCCAGGCGGGGATTCGAACCTGGGTCCCAGAGGTGTGAGGCGACAGTGCTAACCACTGCACCACCATGCCGCCCCTCACTGTATACAGTAAATGAAAAATCTGCAAATAAGCTGTAAAATGTTAGTTCACCTATAGCTCAAGGGTCGGATGGAGGAAGCAAACATCCTTTGCAAAACTTTACTAAACGTATTTTTGATACTCTCATTGCCTATTATTAGCCACGGAAAGATCATCCCATTATTCTCTTCCGCTCTTATTTCCTCTTCTTAAAAACAGAAAGTTTTCAACTTTTGAAACGTGTTTCATATTCAACTTGTTAGTCAACACAGTCTACCACCAGCGCCGGAGAGAAAAACCCTTGCGGCACCGCCTCCGGCCGCTCGCCGGTTACTAGCTTAATTTCTTTACTGGTATTTGACTTATTTCTAAATGAGGCTTCTTCATACAATCACGCATTCGTGGCAGGGTGTCCCTAGCTCTGGTGTATTTTTATTCGATAAAAACTGAAACACCCCTCCTACAGTTGACCGATTATTTTTTTATACACGTACCTTGACAGGGTGGATTTTAGTGACAGTTGTTTTATTCAGACACACGCCAACCACAATTGCAGTAACTGCTCTCAGCATAACAGTGCGAATTCTTCACGTTTCTGTAACATGAGGCAAAAACAATATTTATGAACATGATATATGAATTTACGTACACGTAATTAGTATTAGATACCAGAAATACACAATAAATGACTGAAAACACTGCTGCCTCATACTCAGAAGCCAGTTTCAGAAAGAACCGCTGAAATGACTCACCTTGGTTTACAGTGATAATATACGGTGCAGTATCTCCAACGCTCTATATAGTAAAGTCAGACTGCCGTGTCATTTTTTATAAAGACATTGGGGCTGCGAGTCGGTGTTTGACTTCGGCTCTAAGTCCCTCCCCGTGAACTTTGGTCGCTATGGCTGTAATTTCCTGTGCAGGCGGGGCGAAGGGCGGTCCGCCCTGTAAGATGGCTATGCGTTATCATTACAGCTATACCTAATAAGACCACTGTGCGTTATTAATACAGCTATATCCATCACGGCCTCATAAGCCAGAAACCTTTGGTCCTCCAGTACGCAGCAGCCCGAAAGAAAGGTACACTGAAATTTTAATTTCAACCGTAAAATTTGCAATAGATAAATCTGATTGTTTTAGATTAAAAAAAAAAACCCTATATGAACAAATAAAAGCAAGTATAGCTCTCGCATAAAGGCTATGCAGTGATTAATACTATTCATAACAATTTACACTAGGCTATTCATTACAAATCATGTTAACTAGTCTACATTAAACTCCGCTACACTTTATCAAAATCACTTAATTTTTAAGGGGGCATGTAACAACAGCATAATCATTTATTGGTCACATTCCATTACTAATATGCAGCAAATTAGCTTTTTAGATATCTTAAAATCATGGCCAGTGATTTTCTTTTGGTATTCATTAAAAAACAATCTCTAAAGTTAACAAGATTTAATGTCTGACTTATCACCATCCCATCCCAGATTTCTGAATTCAGTTTGCTTGACGTTGGGTCCAGCGCTCACACGACCCTGTTCATAGCACTTTCACATCACACCTCTTGGGTTGGGTTCAACTCTCTCCTCCACTAGGTGTGTGTGCATGGGGAGTTTGCATGTTCTCGCTGTACCAAGCGTTAGAATAACCGGCATCTCTAAACTGCTTGTGGCGTGTGCACATCCGTGCCCCGTGATGGACTGGCATCTCGTTCAGGGTACTCCATGCTGCTTGGGATATGCTTCTGGCTGAATGGATGGAAATATGGCAAAGTCCATGCACATAATTTCACGTTCTGTGTAGTCACCATAAACTGTCCCACCGTTAGGTATACATTCTGTACACAGTTCCACAAGCAAAAGTAAAGCCAAAAATCTTTTTGCACCAACAATTTTCAATTAAAATAAGATCTTGCCTGTAAATGACAGAATGTAAAATTGTGACACCACACTGGCAGGGTGAACAATCAGGAACAGAAAACTTTGAACCTCAAATGCACAGTATTATTTAAAAGTCCTTATGATAGTAACACAGTATCATCTTATGTTTCCGTCTCTGCAGCAGCTTTGGGCCACATTCACGTTGTCCTTTACAGTTTCAGCCCTCCAAGTCCTCCGGCAGCACACGACCCTTTTTGCGGGCCTTTTCCTTGCGCCTCTCCATCTTTGCACGCTTCCTTCTCTGGATGTTGTCGCGCCGCTTGTCCTGTCGATGCTGCATCTTCTCCAGAACATGCGTGCTGCGCTGCTCCCAGCGTTTTTTCCTCTGGGTACGCATTTTCTCCTTCCTTTTCAGGGAAGCCCGCAGAAGGTCCTCATTGTCCTTGATCTTCAGACCCTCTGCTTTGTACAGCACGTTGGTCCACTTCATCTTCTCCTCCATTTCTTTCGCCTTGGCCTCATCCTTGCCTCTCAGCTCTTCCAGTTTGGCTTTGCGTGCCTCAACACGGTTCAGAAGCTGCTTGTAGTTCTTGCCTGTTAGAGGAGTCAAATTGCCCTTCACACTCTTCTTCTTTTCTTTCTTCATTTGTTCTTTACTCATGAACTCTTTGCCTGCGTCTATCTTATTGTATACTAGGCTGGTTAAGTCTTTTTCAGGAGCCCTAGATATTTCTATGGTAGAGTTTTCAGATCTTCCTTCATCCTCTATTTTTACATCCTTGCCCATTTTCTCTGCTAGTTTCTTCATTCTGAACTCTTTTCTTTTCCTCTTCTTACGTTCCCTTTCCTGTTTGCGTTGCTGTTGCTTCTTCTCCCGAGCCTCCGATGAAGTTGTCTTACCGACATCCTGAATGTAGAGGAAAACAACGCAGCTGATGAACAAGCTACAACACTATCCAGGGAACACGATGATGACAAAATATGTGAATGGTTTAAATATTTCAAGGTTGTAAACGCAGGGAGGAAAAATGACAAGCCAAATGTTGATACACATATAAAATCAGCTGTTTAGGAAAAGACAACTTTCTGCAGATACATACATGACCATGACACTTTTCAATCTTCTCGTGTAGCTTCTGACGCAAAATGTCAACGGCAGAAAAGTCTCTGGAATCACCTACCTCCTCTAATAAAACAAGTTGGAATGAAATGACAAAATTAGCTTCATATATGTGCATTATTTTACAGGATGATAGAAATAACACGTATGGTTATAAATGGCAAAACAAGCTATTCACCCAAATAAAATATCCTGTTTTATATAATTGTTTTTGAAACTGATGGTTAAAAACTGCATTGTAATTTGTTACTATACACTTCTGCACACAAGAAACAGATGTGTATGCCTTTATTAACTATTAATATTATTAAAAATGTTTCCCTTTTTTTTTTTACACAGACCTGTTCTGACAGCTGATTTACTATTGATATTCTCTTTTGACACATTCTGATCTGCAGAAGAGGCTTCTGTCTCTTTTGGCTGGGTGGTCTTCTTATCTTTTATCTTTGCTTGCGTCTCAGCGTTGCACATTTTCCCTCCAGTTCGAGTTTGCTTGCTTTTCGGCTCCTTTCTCTTTGCTGGCCCTACGTTAGCTCCATTGCAAAATGGAACTAAAAGGTACAACACAGGTTCACCTTCAGACTTCAGGTATCATGCAGAATGCCAGATTTCAATAATAAAACAAATACTACCACATTACAAAGTTACTTATAAATAAAGCCAAATACAAAGAGAGAATAGGTGAAGAATAGCTCCGTTACCGAAGGGCCTTTCCCGTGGTGTTTTTTTCTGGGAAACACAGACTTTACTGGCCAGTTTCTGAAAATAGACGTCCTTGGAAGCTAGACTCGCCATGAAGAAGGAGACCTAAAACAAACATAGAACAACGTTATTGTTTCAGCTGGTTCATCCGTTGTTTTAGATAATTCTTATTCTAACAAATAACAAAACATAACAGCGATTAGGAATTATCAGTATTTACACGAGAATTTAATATGATATTTATTGCACAGCTATTGTATACTTTACGATACAAACATCTGTAAATGATACAACATTTCTGGAGGAAAACAAAAAGAGAAACTTACAAAACTGAATCAAAACGTCAACTTACAACACGACAACAGGAGCCGACAGGGACGCAAACTGCGAACAGCACGCCTTTCCGACTGCAAGACACATTTCCCACATGGCAAGGCAGAAGCAATAGAGTTACAGTTGTCATTCAAGGGGAAACTAGACTCCTAATTTTGAAGCACTTATCAATTTATAAAAAACAGTACAGAGTAAAATCAAGCTCAAGCTTTTCTCCAATTCTCGCAAAATGGACAAAAAGACTATTACATCTTACAACTGACGATCACCATGCAGTAATCGATTCGTAAGCCTACAGTGTGACGACACAACATTACGCATGCGCACTCTAAAACGAAAGCCATATTACTAAGTAAGAGAGCCGTCAAATACAAGCTACGATATACTGAGCAAACTACCAATATAGCGAGATAATTATACTGGCCGTTGTAGCAATTTACGAGGATCGTGTGCGTGTTGAAATATAATTTCTATCAGGATGAGTGTGACTGTGAAGTTTATGCAGAGGTATTCCGGTAACTTCTTCAAGGTTTTACGCAACAATGTAAGTGTCGAACTGCTTTCCATTTATATAAGTGCCCATGAACTAGTTTTGCTTAAATACGATTAACATTAAATCACGCGCCCGGTGACTCAATTTCAAAATCAAGACCTCTGATTTTGGTGCATTTAAAAAAACTTCTTATAATGCTTTATATCTGGATAGCGATTTTAAATATTGCACATTACTGTCTTAAAAGGCCAACCTTGTTCATCTCAGCAAGAGGAGTCTTTTTGGGCAGAGGGTTCATTTGAAACTTTTAAGCAGTAAGTGACTATTATCTGTGTAGTTTCTTCGGTCTGACCATGGCCTGATATTGGTCTCTTCACCCTTTCTGTGTATCTACTGTTCTCTGTAGCTTCTATAAAATATTACGTCCTTGCAATACGTGCCATACCCATACCTGTGTTTGGCCGTTTGACCTTAACAGATAGGCGTAACCTCTGCAAGTAGCATCAAACTCCCTAACCTCAGCAGACATAATTTGCCTGTCAAATAATTCTCTGATTACTTGAAGTGGCCTTTTCTAAATCCCTTTTAATGGTCAGTCATATATTTCTGCGTTCAGGGAAGAATATCAACTGCGTCCGACAGTCAAATTCTTCAGCAGCTGAGACTGAAAAAATAGAAGATTCGTTTCTGAAATGGTTTCTGTTGCTCATTCCTGTCACCACATTTGGCCTTGGGACTTGGCAGGTATGCAGTCTATGTAGCTGTAAGGTGGAAAAGAGTCATCACAGAAAGATCATCACAAATAGCCTTTATACTGGCAAAATAACCATTTTTTTAATGCTTTTGGAATGTTCTTTTGCAAGGCTACTGATTAGCTATAGTTATTACATGTTAAGTTCTATCTGTATGAAACCAGTTTCTGTGTTAATGTAGGTGAGACGTAGGGAATGGAAATTACAGTTGATTGAAGACCTGAGACGTCTGACCACCGCTGAGCCTATAGACCTGCCAACTGAGTAAGAGCCATAGAACTTTAACCAGCTGGTTACTTCAGAAACATGAAATTCCAAACGGAAAATGATAAAAGCCCTTACAGTAATATAAATAGTGTTGGATGGACACTATGATCTTCCAAGTTTGCCAATTAGCAGCTAAGTGTGTTTTAAGAGTGTAGCCATATGAAAGCAACCATACAGCAAACAACCTAAAGGACCAGTATAGAAATATGACACTGTAACAAGATAGCAGTGTGTATGTAGATACAGTTGCTGTCATTTTGTTGGACATTTCAGCGTGTGAATTTGATTTTATGTTGCATTTTTGTGATCGTTGTTTCAGTCAAATTGAACTGAGCAAACTAGAATACCGGCGTGTGAAAGTGCGTGGGTGCTTTGACCACTCGAAGGAGCTTTACATCATGCCAAGGTCGCCGGTCGACCCAGAACGTGAAGCCAGAGAAGCGGGGAGGCTGACATCCAGTGGAGAATCGGGAGCCAATGTCATCACTCCCTTCCACTGCACAGACCTGGGGTATGAGCTCTGAGCGTGCTCATTACATCTGTCCATCCATCCACCTGCCTCGTATCGTAGTTATTTACTAGGAACGTATCCCAGCAAACATGGGGCCTGAGGCAAGGGGTAGCCCTATATTTGATTTCCATCTGCACAATATATGTATATTTTAAATATAGAAAGCTATTTCTTCTAAATTCTATTGTACCAAATACCTCTAAATATTCATTATCCCATCTATTATATTGGTTAAATATTTACTATGACAAAGGCACTCAACGCATTTTCTCGCTGTGAATAATTAGAGCATGATCAGATGATTTAACTTTTTCCATATAATTTTACAGGATTACAATTCTGGTCAACAGAGGTTATGTTCCAAAGAAGAAGATTAAACCAGAAACAAGAATGAAAGGACAGGTAAAAAGAATTTAAATGTGGTACCACAACTACATCTGTTAGCGTTCAGCTTTTGTGGTCTTTAGTAGGTCCCACACTTGTCTTTTAGGTGGAAGGTGAAGTGGATTTGGTTGGGGTGGTCAGGTTAACAGAACAGCGCAAGCCTTTTGTGCCAAATAACGACATTGAGGGGAACCGATGGCACTTCCGGGACTTGGAAGCAATGACCAAGGTCACCGGAGCAGAACCCATTTTCATTGATGCTGAGCTTGGTAAGCAAGTTCCCTCATCTTTCAATTCAACCTTGAATTGAGCAGATAGAGTAACAAATGTTACTTCTTTAGCCAGCACAATTCCTGGAGGACCCATTGGGGGGCAGACACGCATCTCCCTCAGGAACGAGCACATGCAGTACATAGTGACATGGTGAGCCTGTAATTCTTTGTTTGTTTCTTTGCATTACTTCAGCTTCACAAATGCCATGTTTCTTCCTTTCCTTAACAGGTACGGCCTTTGTTTGGCCACTTCGTACATGTGGTACACCAAGTTCATCAAGCGGGTACCTCTCTAACACCTGAGGTCTTTGAAGATTTAATTAGCAAGATCATGCTACACACCCCTAGGTCTGCGCTCCAGGTCAGGAAGGCACAGTCCTCTCCTCACTACCTGAATGGATAGTTGTCTTGTTTTCAGAACTAAAAATTTTGAATTTGCACCATCCTCAACTCCAATGGTTTCTACTTTTTATGGACATTGTAGGTATGTTTGCTACAAACCAGCAGCAATCATTTCACTTTACTGAAATTATAACCGGGGCTGTTAAAGCCATGATGCATGGCTGACCTACTGCAGAAAAAAATAATTTAGGGGTTCAGATATCAGGAATGCCTGCCTACTTGTCACTATCACGTAATAATCCAGTGCTAGATAGCAGGCACTGGCAGTAGGCCATGATAAACAGGATTCAACATCCCTCTTCTGATGCAACCAACTTGGAGCCCGTAACACGTGACAGGCTAAGTCATCGGGGCACTTCGATCAACGTACATGATGTGTATGAAGGCCGCAAATAAAGTTCCACCCACTGGCACAAGCAAGCCTTTGATTTTTTTCCTCTTTATTATATACACAATGAAAAGGGGGACACATTGTGCATTTAGCCCAGTTTTGTGGCCAATTCCTTGGCCTTTGCCTTCTCCAGCTTGGCAATACGAGCCGTTGACTTGGGGCCCATGATGCCACCTCCCCAGTGACGACGGATCTGACGAGAGAAGTTTAACGTTAGGATTGCAAAAAGAGGGTCCAAACCATCAAAACCTTGAACATTGTGCAGGGTAGCTCTTGCATTTCCCCAATATTAAGGCTGAATGCCAGTACAATTTACTTAGCCGTCAAAATCAAAGTTCATTTATAGGTCACTGGTATCTCAGATCTTAAACCTTATGCTCAGGGTTAAAAAGCTCATTTGAAACAACATGGTTTTTCAGGTGAAGAAATTCTGACATCATTGCAAAAGGTTTGCTCATCTGAGAATTAGTCTGATATTAGCAATTTCAAATTAAACCTGTTGTGTACAATGGGTCAAGTTTCACTTTTATGGCATTCACTTCACAAACCCGATCCTGACCGCAGTTGACTAAGCTGTGGCACATTTAATTCCCAACCCACTATTTAACCAGCTGGTAAGGATCTTACCTCCTCGTATCGATCATTGTAGTTTGTCTTGATGGCTTCAACCAGCTTGGCAAGAGCTCCTTTGTCCTCACTGTAATACAATAGCAAAGTCAGCATGGTTCATGACAAACATCCCAACTGGTGCTCTGAGCTTGGACCTTTTGCTCAGGGTTAAAAAGCTCATTTGAAACAACATGGTTGTTCAGGTGAAGAAATTCAGACATCATTGCAAAAAGGCCAAAAAAAAAGTACATTCTTCTTAGCAATTAATATCTAAAGCAAATGGATGTCTTTACTTACGGATTGATCTGTGTAAAGGCCACAGAAGTGCAGGTCTTCCTGTGAACCAAACGACCAAGCCTTGCCTTGCCCTTGACTATGCAGTAGGGGACTCCCATCTTCCGGCATAGTGCAGGAAGAAAGACGACCAGCTGTAGAGGTAACACGCTCGTGTTACATTTAGCCACTCTAGCTTGATGTACGAAGTTATGTCTCTTCAGCAGTGGTTTTAACACTACTTTCATTAGCACAATGACTAAGGAAAAACTGAATGAACTGTACAATGCGAGTTTCAGCTAAGACCAGGAATCCTTGGGAAAACAAATATCCTTTACATTTAGCTAAAATTTGTGCTTAAAACTGCCCGAAATGTAGGTTGTCCTCAAATCAGGTGGCAACTGAAATGGTCAGCAAAATCTCATACCTCAATGGGGTCCACGTCATGGGCGATGACAACCAACTGAGCCTTCTTGCTCTCCACCAGAGTGGTAACAGTATTCACACCTGAAACATCCAACAACTTAAGCATGTTCTTAGGCTGATCACTTTACCATGTCATCTGAAAAGTACCTTTAGGTGAGACTTTAGCCTGAGTAAGACGTGGTCATCAAAGCAAATGAAATGTGACCAATTCAAGCCCAAGATAATACGGGCATACCAGATAGTAGGGAAAAAAAATATTAACCATAGAGCATAGCTACAGGAGTAGGTCCTTCATACCAGGTCACGCCAACCTACCGGCACGCAGAACAGGTGGTCGCTTAGTTGGGGCATCTCCTTTTCCAGCAGCCTTCTGCTCAGCTCGGGCCACCAGCCTACGCTTCTTCTCCTGCTTGGTTTCAGGCCTGTACTTGTGGGCCAGCTTGAAAAGTTGTGTCGCTGAAAGAGCAGAAGCCAGATTACCCATCAATGCAGAATCCACACAGCATCCACCAACAATTATTGCAAGACAGTGTCTAGACAACATGATCACAAGTGGAAGACATCCTAATACCATGAAACTCCAAAAGCGCTCTTACCCGTCTGGCGATCCAGGGCCTGAGTGAATTGGTTGATTGAAGGTGGAACCTTCAGACGCTTGTACAAGATTGCTCGCTGTCGCTGAAGTCTAATGTAACGGGGCCATTTCACGAAGCGTGTCAGGTCACGCTTGGGCTGAATGTCCTGACCTACGAAGACCACATGTACTCTACTAGTGATCAAATTAGCATAAAATTCATTTTAAAGTCACTAGCACAAATGTGCATCAGCGATCTTGGTGGTTGGTTGTCAGCACAACAGATAAGATAGCAAATATTCTTTGCATCATCTGCACATCATCTGTCTATAATGCTTTGTACTCTTAAGCAAGAAAGAGTCACAAAAAACTTCGTGGCAAACTAACACCACAGGTTACTTACCAATGCCAAAGTTCTTGGGCCTCTTTTCAAACAAGGGGTTTACCACCTTCTTAACTTCTGGCTTTTTGGCCACCGAGGGGGCCGGGGCCACCTTCTTCCCCTTAGCCTTCTTCCCCTTCGGCTGCCAGGACGTAAAGACGACGCAGTTATTCTCTCCATCGCATATAAAGAGACGAATCCACGCCGTTACACGCTTGGCCGAAGCTCAGTGTTAAAAAGCTCGTTTTGACTCCACACAGTCATTCAGGTGAAGAAATTCAAGGCATCATCGCAGCAGCCATTCAACCGAAAAAACGGAAATTAAGCAGTATATTGAAGGCCATACTATGCTAATTTTAACACGCAGTCTAACAGAAAAGGTACAAATACCTGAAACAACGTGTGTCCGTCTCAGCATCCCAAAGATGCCCAAAACCCCTATGTGGGCTGTAACCAACAACTTCACGTACACCCTTTGCATTATTAAAGAAAGGCCAGACGGCAATGCACTTTATTTAAAATACAGCATTTATTCTTCTGAATACGAAACATGTTACCAAAGTACAGTTACAGTTCATGTCTGAGTTGAGCTGAGCACAGTGTATTTAACGACTTTGTCCGAAAATTGTCCAAATAATATTTATTGTAACATTAAGCACAATGTATTCCCCGCGCGATATGACGATATTCCTGAATCTTTAAAGTGGCATAAACTGGATGTTCAGAGATTGAAAGTCGAGTCTTTCACCCTATGGAAAAAACACACACACTCACCATTTTAGATCAGACGAAAAGGAAGGAGAAAGCATTGTGGGTAATTTAAGTACTGACAACATCCGCCTACGTCAAAGGAAGAAGCCCTGTGGCATTGTGGGTGGTTCCGGTACCGAAAATTTTCCCTACGTTTCGGGAATGTACTGTCTCAAATTTATACCTCTATATGGATTTGTGTAAATTGAAAGGTACGTTGTGCCTTTTTATGATAATTCTGAAAGAAGTCGATGGATTAACACTACATCTAGTATGTTACACAATAGCTGAAGGTGGTCCGGTTTAATTATGTATGCAACGGTATCTGATGCTAAGGTAGCAGCTTTGTGTAGGATGCTTGCTTTATGAGAACTTGGCGCTTTACCAAGCGCCTCCTCATTTATTAACTTATCGGGGGATTTTTTTTACAGTGTCGTAGCTACTGAAGATGTCCACGCAAAGAGTACTCCCGCAAAGCAAGGAAACTCTCCTTCAGTCCTACAACAAGAGGCTGAAGGATGACATAAGGTCCATTCTAGATAATTTTACGGAGATCATCAAAACTGCAAAGGTGGGTGTGTTAAAAGACGGCTAAGTTAAAGCTTTATTAAATAAATGCATATTCTTCTAAAATGTTTGTTCAAAATTTCAGGTGGAGGACGAAACCCAGGTTTCCAGGGCAACGCAAGGAGAACAGGACCATTATGAGATGCATGTCAGAGCAGCAAATATTGTGAGTGATCGTAAATGCTAAGCAGTTTGTACTGGTATTATGTTAGAAGATTTGGGATTTTTAGTTTGGTTCATTTAAACTAAACTTGTGTTTAGGTTCTTTACATTTTAGCATTTGTCTACTCAGTAACTAAGCCTCCTGATCATTCTAAAACTCTGTTGGATTTATAGATCCAGAATGTCCTTCCTCTGCAAGGTCTTAAGTTCATTTTTAAATATGCTTGCACAGGTACGTGCAGGGGAGTCACTGATGAAGCTGGTGTCAGACCTGAAACAGTTCCTGATCCTGAACGACTTCCCGTCAGTGAATGAGGCCATTAGCCAGCGTAACCAGCAGCTGCGCACCCTGCAGGAAGAGTGCGATAAGAAACTCACCGCCCTGCGTGATGAGATTGCAATTGACCTGTACGAGCTAGAGGAAGAATATTACTCATCCAGGTACAAATAGGCTTATAGTCAGAGTATATACCTATTACCCCCCTGGCTATACCTATGCCCCTTTGTGCCTTTTAAAGAATGCATAAAATTTAATATAAATATGTCATTTGAAGAAAGCCCAAGGTGGGCACGTTTATAGAACCTTGATCAAGAGTTGAAACAAGACAGACTCGTATCACAGTTGTTCTAGTGTAAATAAATGCCTTCCAGAGCACCAAGTCAAACAAGATTAAGGGAATTCACTGAGTCTTAATTCCCATTTGTACTGAAACCCAAAAAATGTGCCTTGCTCACAGTATATTTGACAAGGCCAGTGTTTTGAAGTAGAATTTCTCATTTTCTGTGAGCACTTCTAAACAGGTTTATATGTAAATCAACCAAACTGTTAGTTTATACCTACTTTTGTATTTCTGCATGTTTAAACATGCAGCTTCTCCATCAGTTAAGAAAAATAATGAACTCACCTTCAGACGTTTAATTTTTGCCTTGGAAAAATTGTGCTCAAGGCATGTAAGCCAAAGTTACAAAGTAAAGCGAAGTTTCCGAAATGCAGTATGAAAACAAAGCCATACACTTGCAAATCACTTGTGTTTATCAGAATGTTATAGATTAAACTGATTTTTGTGTAGACCTGAATTATAATCCTTATATTACCTGGAAATATATAAAATAGCACTAGAAAGCTTTGGTCTTGCAGTGAATCATTTTATGTATAAAGGAATTGCACCTTCAAAATTCATATTTATAGTTTTTAAATACTTTTTACTCATTGTACTGGAGAAAAGGGGAAGTGTTTTTTGGCAGCTCTTAGTTTGCAACTAAATGGTAAATCAATTTGATATTGCCATTTAATAGAAAAGTTGATTAAATGCCATTTTAAGACATTTTTTAATTGAAAAGTAAAGTGAATTTTAATGTAGCACATAACTACATTGTATTTTTACTGCAAAGTTTTTTTATAAAAACTTTTGTCTTAAATCTTTAAAAGGAAAAAAATCTAAGGTAATTGATACTTTATTGATCCCCATGGGGAAAATTATTAATTAAAGGTAAATAACCTTTTGGCTTAGTATGAAATTGATTTGCCATTATACTTCAACAAGATGCTCTGATCTGTTTCATTCCATTTTCAGTTCAAACATAATTCTCTGACTGGATGTTTTTCCTGTGTGGATTTGGCAACATACATTTGGACTTATATCATTTCCTTGTTTAGTGCATTCTCAGTATGTTATGAGAATGTCACTTTTTGTCTGCTGTAAAGTAACTCATCATTATGCAACAGGTCATTTAAACATTACATGTACTTGAAGTTTATCAAAGTAGATGGTTTATATTTAATACGGATTAATGTCTTTGTATCAGCTTTAAATAGCGCCACTCACATTTTGGGAGTGAAATAAACTAGAATGAGAAGTTTTATTGTCTTTTTTTTTCCTTGTCAGAAATCCTCCAGCTAATTCTTGGCGCCTCTTTTTCCACAGGCTTTTGAGTTTTTAAATCTCTCTTCTTCTACATTTTCACCATCTCCCTTTGGTTTGTGTAGCATTGAAAGGAACATTTAGTGCTTGCGGATTGGCTTAAACTAGATAATGCCCCTGATGTACGTCAGTCCTTCCAATTTTTCACCCTCTGCTAATAACCCAATGAAAAAATGAAAAACTACATGTAAATATCTTAAGTATTACACAATTGTAGAAAAAACATGTGAAAGATGCCACCTTCTGTTCAAAAGGGAATATTATACCACTAGTAATGGAAGTACCACAGTCAACTCTATGGCCTGGACACTTTTTGTCTTGATATTTCTAAGGGTAGCTCTTGTTTAGTCCGCTCTCTCCCTGCTTCGTATGCATGTGTCTCTTGGTGTGACCTGTATCCATCTTCTCAGGTGGATCTGTGTGTGTGTGTGTGTTTCGTGTGCCCAAGCACCCCCTCCCCCCATGCTGATTCTGTACCTGGGTTTTTGTTCTGGAAAGCTACAGTCTGTGGGATGGTGCCGACCTGCCCTTATGTGAAGCCTTCCATCGGCGGGACAGCTGTGGCTCTCCTGGCAGCCCCACAGGCACATCTGCTGATGGCATCGAAGACATCGCCGGCCCAGTCTCACAGGAGTCCACTCCAGGAAACCTCAACGGGCACAGCACTAACACAGCCGAACACCCCTAATGCGTGGCAGCGGATCTCTCGCCTTGAGTCCATGACATTTTTGGCGCAAATGTTAGCATTAAACCTTTAATGACGGCAGGTATGTCTCTCCATTAAAGTTTGCATTCTGGCACAAGAGACCCAGGAGTGTCTTCCGACGTCCCACTGAAAACTGACCCAGGTAGCTATTGTCCACAAGGCTGAGCCGAGTTAATCTCAGTGAACATAATGATTTTTGTATTTCTGTAATTTAGAAGTTTGTTTCAGTGTCGACAGATCTAGGCGAGAGATGTTGAGTAGTGAGTTTGTTTAGACTAAATGCCAAACAGCAGTAAACCTCTTAGTTCTTGCACATTCCATCTCAGGATATTTTGATGATTCGTTTTGTTTCGATGTTATTAAGTCAGAATGCAGCCAACACACAGTAAGTAGTAATGTAGCTGAACAAACTAGACCTTTTGTGGCATTTTTATCTGCATACTGTACAGAAAATGACCATTGCTGTTTAAAGAACTTTGACTGTTACGGTAACGTTCTCATCTGTGGGTTTCACCTTATCTGGGCTTACTTAACACTGTATATTTAAAAGTGAATTTTTTGTGTTTTTGGTTTCAGGATTGACTTTATAAAAATAGATTTTGTATTATTTTGAGCTGTTGTTACTTTGTACTTGAATTTGTTTCGTTTTGTAAGTTGGGTTTGTATGCTATGGTAGTTTCCATTGTATAAACAATGACTTAGTTAATAAAGGTACCGTACCTAAAATATTCTTCAGTTTCCAGATGTCTTGGGAATGTATGAATTACGAAATCTATGTAAAATTTGTCATGAATCAGAGAACTTTTAAAGTATTTATTAGTGGAAATATGTTTAGCTTTACATTCAGCAAATCAATAATGGCACAAGGAAAAACAAACTTCAATAAAGTTTCTGGAAAGAAATTATTCATGACTGGCAATCAACAAGAGTTACTACAAGATTCATAATGAGTGAATTGTCAGGGCGACAGTGAACAGGAGCACAATCAATGTAAAAAAAAAAATGCAATAACTGACAAAAATACTATTAAGGAAATTGTGTTGGAAATGGTTGTCTCTCTGATAGCAGTGCTTTTAAAAATACAAAATAAGTGTCTTACAAGACATATGGCTCAGAATGTTCTTTTCAGTCTCACTAATATAATTTGTAAATTCCAGAGGTGGAGATTTCAGGTCCAAAGAGTACAAATCCAGACCAGGATTTTGTTTCAATCAGTTGGTTGAAACAAAACCCTGGTCTGGATTTGTACTCTCTGGACCTGAAATCTCCACCTCAGGTAAATTCTTTTAGGACCTTCTGAGCAATGCAAAGCTAGCCTTTAAGTTGAGCTTAGTAAAGGTAAATTTAACACTGAAATGATGCTTGAAGAAAGCTACTTACCAGGATTTCCTATAGACTTTCATAAATTAAACAGAATCCTAAGCATACAGGGGATTTTTTTTTACTTTAAATGATATATTTACACATATATAACATATTGTAATTACCGATACTCTATAACACGTTCTGCGCTACTTGTCTCCATACCCTAGAATGGCTCTCTTCATTTGTGTACTCTGCAGACAGCATATGCTTAGCACATGATTAAAGCTTGGTTTAAAACGTAGTTTTGCCTGACAGACTCAAAATAAAAAGCAAAGACTGAGGCATTCTACACTAGGTAATAGGTGTAAGAATACACCCAACCATGCATTCACTTATCCTGTTCAGGGCTATGGCTAAAATAAACTTCTTTTCTATTTAAAAAATTAACATTATCAGAGTATGAATGATATTTTTCACAAGATACATCTAAGAAATCACAAATTGTAACAGCAATATGTGAAAGGAGGTGACTGGGATCTTAGCCATTAGAGCAGGGCAGTGACAAGATTCACGAGGTTTGAAACAGTTCTATGCTTTTCCTCAAAAAAGATCCATCCCACATTTATAACGTATTCAGACATTGTCGCCACAAGCAGTAGCTCTTATTTGAACCATCCCATGAATCTTTTATGTTAATGAGTTTTTTATGACTGTATGACAACAGCTTAAAATAAACAGCATCACAAATGATTAGTCTTGCTGTCCAAAAACATCCATCACTTGATTTTGCAGAATTTATCATTCGCCATTTACAGCCATTTTAACTAACAAAACAAACCAAAAACATTTCCTCAAACTGGAAATTTATTTTTTAAAAATCAAATGGAAAAAAAAATACAGGCAAATAAATACAAATCAAACAGATGAAAACTGGACAACAAAAAGAGAATAATGACACAGAGGGTATAAATCTGCTTTTAGTATCTGCGATTCATCTTCTTGAACTTTTCGTAGTGGTAATCATCAGTAGCCTTTTCATTGGCTGGTCTCTTCCGGTTTGGGGGTGTCTCTGTGGGAATCAAGCACCATGTCATTCTCAGCATGACCGACGGCCGGCTGCAGAGGCGCAGCACAGCTGCGAGGCGCTCTCCGGTCACGCGGGACTTACTCTCCGCTTCAGGCTTCTCAGTGTCTCCCACACGGAGAGGTCGCGCCTTGGGCTCCTCGCGATGTCGTCTCGCTGGTGCATTAACATCTTCGTGGTAAACTACAATCACGGGTGAAAAGTGAGCCCATGGATAAGTGTGCACAAATCTGCAACTAAGCATAAATTCACATGACATAGCCGCAACACAGTGCACTCGTTACTCGGTGTGGCTCTTACTTACAGCGGTTGTGCTGGACGTAATTGACTGCAATGTTGGTGGGCACGAAAGAGGTGCCGCTATCTTTCTTTTTGTTCCTCTGTTCGGCTATGAGCTTAGCCTTAGCTTCCTCTGTGTAGATGATGTTTTTTATCTTGGCGCTTAAAAGGGTTAAAAGAAATAAATTGTCAACTGATTGCATAACACAATGATTCAATATGAGCTAATTTCCAGTCACCGTAGCGTCTACATTCTGAGCACATGAAGATGCTGAATGTTGAGCTTTACGTTTTACCAAACTCACTCTATGCCCAAGTCCACCTCTGGGATTCCGCTCAGCATCTGGTTGGAGAGCATCTCCTCCGTCTTCTTGGCAGAGGCCACGCGGATGTTCTCTGGCAGCTCGTAAAGGAGGTCTTCTGCATTTTTGGCCTTTACTTTTTGCTCCTCTGTCTCTATCATCCCTTTCTTTCTCTTCAGCTCCGTCTCGATGTATTTCATCCTAGTAGAAAAACGCAGCGACAGAGTAAGAATCTGTAGAGAATAAGAAATTACCATGTTGTGCCTTGGAGTTGCTGAAAGTCTTTTAGCACAATAACTGCAGTCGTAACCTTCTTAATATAATTACCATTTTGTATAAATCAATTCGAGATAGGATGATATGCAGATTTTACCATGTGTTAGAGATTTGAATCAAAGTTTAAAATCTCCATTCTTACAATTTGTTTCTTTAATTTGTTTCAGTCACTGCAAAACTATTACCAGCAATTGCAGTAGTAAGATGATAAATCCGAATAAATATGTCCTTCAAAATAATATTAGCAAAATAATTAGCTTTAATTTTGATCCAGAAATATGCATAAAATTTGAACCAAACAGTCTCAAATCATACAGATAACGATGGATTATGAAAAAAATGTTACATTGTGGTTAAATATCATTTAAAAAAAATATAAAGTTTCCTCCAAGTTTAAAGGTGTACAAGCCACAAAATTAAAGACATACATATCAGCGTCTTCGTCTCTCCGATTGGTCTCGGCAGAAAAAGACGTTCCCAGATTAAGATCGGTTTCATCCTGGGTCCTGAAGAATCAATGGCAAACATCATACAACGCAAGTGACATTACATGAATATAATTATCCATTGAAAACATTAATGTTTGTTCCCATTTGGAAATCTGCATTCTTACATGTCTCTGTTTCGGTCTTTAACCTTTTTCATATCAACAACTCCTCCCGTCTTCAGCTTAAAAGGATCATCCTGGAAAAACAAAAGAAAGAACAACCTGTTTCTTTATTTGATTTTTTGTTTATAGAGGCAGTCATCAGGTTTGTAAGCAAGTATGAACAATTATAAAAATAATAATACAGTACATGATAAGAAAGATACAGTAATGCTAAAAACATCTGGCACTGTACTGTACCTGGAGCCGACAAACAGCTGAAGCTGGGTAATGTTTCCACGAGCATCACAAAGTAGCATGTGTTTGTTATTATGAACCATTGTATTCAAATTTAATTTTTAACATATAAGATACAACTTCTGGGCAGCTTTTACATAAAACTGGTTTAAAAAGCGCTGTGACCTTCACCAGAATAAGAGACGAGATAAGCTTTTAGTAAGCTGTGAAAAACCCACCTCAATCTCAGCTTCCGGTGGCAGTTTCTCACCAACCAGCAATGATACTATACTGAAACGAAGAATTAGAAATTTGTCAAATTATGACATGTAACAAAAAAAAAATCAAAATGACATGTCACGTTTCCTTAGAACCATTTTCCTGAGGTGTGAAATATAAGGATTATCTCTCATTATAGTTTTTATAACAAGGACCAGACCTCAGCGCTTGCCATTTTTCATAGACTTTATCCTAATAAAGCAAATTCATAAATATGCAGAAGTTTACGAGGGTTTCTCTTCCGCTGGTGGCTGAGTTAATTACATGTATTTTTTTTACCTCACGCCGCTTTGTCTCTTACGTAAACTCTGAATTTCTTTGACCTCGTCCACTTTAGACCTGTGTGAAATACGGAGTACAAATGAGATGACATTAGACCGCAGAAATCATAGCCATTCCCGAAGCAAACACGGAAGCGCGGCATTGTTTACATTCGCGTTTAATGATTCTGAGTATTTTGGTTTCCACTTGCCAAATGTGGTTAATTCCTTAGAAATACACAGTTACATAAATACTGAATATCCATCCGACATTTTAACACGATCCAGTAAACTATGAGAAACCGTGTAACTAACGAGATAACTAACTAGCCACCTGACTTCGGCAGTTATCCCCTCATCCTCCTCGTCATCCGAGTCGGCTTTCCTTCTCCTGAAATTCTTTGAAGGCGGCATTATTTACGGTCCAAATTCGGATTCAACTCCTTTATGATCTACCTTCTGGGGCTTTAGCGCAACGATGCTAAATCACGTGACTCAGCGACAGCGCATGCTCGGTATATTAAGCGGAAATTCCAGTTGAGAATTATTCATAAACCGGATGTGACGTGCTGTACTGCGTATACCCCAAATAAAATCGTTTTGTCTCACGTACTCGTTGTCTTTGTTTTTTGGTTTGTGTCATTTTCTTACAGATTTTAGCTTTCTGAAATCATGCTTGTTACATTTTGTTTGGAAGATGTAGCAAATGCTACGGGATTCCATGTCTGTTTAAAGTGTAACGTTCACATGTGTGCAGGCCACAATAATATTTATTAGTGTCTAGTAAGCATCATTATCCATGATATGAACACCATCCTCGTTTCTGATTATCTTTGTTCTTTCATAATTCACGTAGCTGTATCGTGTATCATGATCACAAAATCGAAGCCGCTCCGCCGTCTGTGGATACAGCCACTGACTATTCGGGCACCGGAAACACAACAAAGCTGACGCGAACCATGTTGTAAATAACTGGACGGGGGCTGGCATCTCTTCGTGGCATCAGCTGGGTCTCTCTTCCTCATTTCTGCCCGTCGAAATGAATATCTCCGATCACCGACTTTGCATTATGTGGAGGAGGTGAATACTTCTCTGAACTGGGGATTCGCTGTGCAGACGCGCGTCTGTCATCCCCCTTTACTGGCGGATGCTCCCACCCAGGTGTTAAGAAGTAAAAACGGGGCCTGTTTATCTGCAAGATGCGTTATCATATTCAATGCGGGCTGGGTAAATTCCAACAGTAACGACGTATCGTTTAATCAAGGTGTGTCGTGACTGCCGCTGCTGTCATTAGACTGTATCTGAATATTGACAGATGGAGTTAACAGGTATTATCATCATTCTGTCGCTGAACAGTAAGGTGGCTAAAAGTTATTTTCAAGTATGACGTTGCACAGCATAGTGATGCGGGTTATTTGTATGAGTTCCTATGTGCACTCAGTAAACGCTACGTTGTGATATTTTGTGCTACGTTTTGTGTTGCGCCTCTGGCGCCGACATGGCTGCTACTTCGTACTGTGATCTTTATTCTGGGCTGTTTATAATAACCGAGATTATTTTCAGCAACGACATGTAAACTAAGCCTGGGAGTACATCTGCCGTACTTTTCCGTATGAGATGGCGTGTTCAGTGGAGTCTTTCTGCGGTTAGTCTTTCATGAAATAGCATTTTCTTTGGCTTCCGTGGTAAAGATGAACATGACAGGTCTTGGCAAGCATACAGCATATGCATTTCGAGGTCTTCTATATGTTTACTTTGTTCAAAATAGGACAAATGACAGTGGTGATTATGTATTTATTTTAGAATATATAAATTGTGAGAACCTCTATGAACGTTTATCTATGAACGTGAGGTTGATTTCTCCAAAATGTCACATAAGCATTGCTTGTATGGTTTTATAGGATTGCATATACAGAAATGTACATGGCAATTCTGAAATTTTATTACTATGATATTTTTCATCTGCAGGTTAAACAAAGACTAGAAAGATGACAAACCACGGAGAGCTTTGTCCTCATCTAGACTCCATTGGAGAGGTTACCAAGGAGGAACTTCTACAGAAATCAAAGGTATGGGTGCATTATTTTCTTAATGTACAGTTATTACATTTTAAAATGTACAATTATTGTTTTAATTGCCTTCTTTACAGTAATGTGCTGTAGATAATCTGCATTTTAGCAATGCATTTTTAATGCTTTGTTGTTAATATGAACAATAAAGGGTGTGGCAAAATGTGAAACATACCACAATAGAAATACTGAGTATGTTTTTAAAATATGTAAAGGGTTTATGTACCACTAGTTCTGGAGGTGTGTCACTCATATTTTTTAGTGCCCCATTCCAGAAGGGCATAGGTTTGAATCCCAGGGCGGGTAAATTAAGCAAATTACATTGAGTGCAAAATCCTTAAGTCCACCTACTCCATGGATGCCGCACGCTGGTTGACTCGGAAATCCTACCACAAAACTACATCTGTCATGGTGGGGTTTGAAAAAT
>JAODJX010000119.1:15457626-15473361 GCA_026776945.1 Isichthys henryi | reverse complement strand
TGCTTCCGGGATAGGCTCCGGACCCCCCGCGACCCAGTAAGGATAAGCGGTTTGGAAAATGGATGGATGGATGGACTATAAGGGGAACAAGGATTGTCAATTAAGGTCTCATGAATTTTCCTAATTCAAAAGTTATGAGATAACTGGAACAAAGCCGTCCAAGACCATTATTCATGATCTTGATATTAAGTTGCTTTTACATGCTTCTGTAATAAACATTTTTGGTAACGCTTTACTTGATGGGGAACAAATACTGCTAAAGTACAAATCATGAACACATACAGTTACTACGTGAGATAAAAGATGCGCTACAATTCATAAATGATGAACAAACATGACATCATTATTTCACTTGTGTTATTCATGACTTGTTCCTTCAGTAGTTCACAAAGGTTTAGAGAATTAACAGACACTAACAAATGTGGTAACTGCTTGAGATAAAGCACACGTGAGGATTCATTAATAACTGAACATGAGATCAGTATGTAACTAAGACTCAAATTTAGACTCTTCAAAACAGCCCCCTTTTGCTTTGATAACAGCATTGCGGACTCTTGGCATTCTCTCAGCCTGCTTCCAGATGCAGCCACGTCGAATGATTCTCCGACATAACAAAAGGACTTTAAACAAGTTCTGGGCTCACGTTGGCTCCCTTGCTGTTACTTAGGATCCAGCTCACCCCAAACCAGCCCACTAGGGCTTAGGTCGGGGATTGTGGGGGCCAGTTCATCAGTCACAGCACTCCATCTCTTTCCTTGTTCACAAAATAACACAGTACTTATATAGCCTCGAGGTGTGCTTAGGGGCATTTTCTTATTAAAAACAAATGATTTTCAGTAGGTGTGTTCAGACTTTTGACTGGTATTTTATGAATATATAAGAAATGATTTACCTCACATACTTCACATACATCTTCTGTCTTTACCTAATATGTTGAATGCAATTTAATCTTCTTTCAAGAAGGAAAACAATGATAATTAGATTTGTTTGCCTAAAAATGCACATTCGATGAAAGTGTTCTTTCCCGATTGGAAACACTGACTGGAATTTCCATGGTAGTGGAGCATAACTGCTATTGCCTCTTTGTGAGCAGGGATTTCAGGCAGATGTATAGACAGAATGATACATGATCCCTCGTTTGATTGCAATATAATATATTTGCATATACATAATCCCACTTAAATCCTGCACATTTTTTAAGATAACTATGGTTTATCTTGGTATCTACTGCTGTTTCTGGGTATAAATGGCTTAAGATTCTGGGAAATGATGTCATCATTGTAATTGCATCATAGTGCCACCTGGTGGGAAATACTATGCAGAGCATTTACTGTTTTAAGTGCCAAAACCCGGGGCGGACTGACTTTTCTAGGGGTCCATAAAAAGGGATTTGAGCTATTTTCTGGCGCCGAAAGAGAAACGAGAGAGAATTTTTAACAATAGAACATCCATCATATAGTAATTAAATTGCGGGGTGCCGGCGGTACTTACCAATCAGGGTGGGGGCGGGGAGCCCATTCGGTACGCCGATCGGGAGCATGGAGGTGTCGCTGTTTTCGTATTCTGTTGGGTATTCTACACCGCTCCGGTTGGCCGTGAAACAACCGGGAGAACCGAGTGGTAAAAGAAAGCTGGGCATCGCGGAGGATCAAAGTGAGAGAGTCCATTATAGCCGGGATGGGGGCAACTTAGTACCTCCTTCAACCTGTCACTAAAATGCAAATAACAGACATTTTTATATAACTCAAATGATAATTTATCTTATATACATGAACATTAGTCGAGGAAATTCTATCTTCATGGGCCCCCAGTTTTTTCAGGGGACCCAAACGGCTGCCTGTACCCCTGCAAATTTGAACTTTCTTTACCCAAAAATATATCACTTTTCTATAGGACTACTGCCAATAAAAGATTAATGCAAGGTTTATGGTTGAAATAGTTCTTAGCTTACAATAGTTCTTAGCGTGAGATTTTCAAATGCCAAGTCTGGACACACATTCACATGTATGTAACAGTTTTATTACCTTGTAAATAGTCTGTAGGGTTTGCAAACTACCCCAACGCTTTTGATGTAGCTAATTATAGGTTTGTAATGGAATACCAGATCTGTTGTAAGATTTCCTGTGTGAGCGTGAAAACTTGCAGCCCTGTTTTTTGCCTTTGTACGGCAGTGCAGGAGTCCAGTCTCCTGAAAAGGGCCATAATACAGCAAGTTTGCAAAAGGAACTGCTCTCATTTCTCATATCTTACATTCCTCCTGTCAGCAAGCGCCGAGACACACTAGCCCCATGGAAACTCCGTCTAGCGTGAAACTCTATATCGTAGCGGCCATCTACTTTGTGCGACTCTGACTGACTTTCGTTTTACATTTTTTCTTCGTCCACCGGGAATTCTTTTAAAAGGTTTGGATGTAGGCAGCATTTCCAAACTGATGCAAGCCGAACAATATTCCCATCGCGCATATAGGTAGTAAGGCAGTGCTTCAAGTTTGATGCAGATGTGCCAGTAGTTAGCCTGTGACCATTAAGCTTGTGCAAACCTGCAACGTCACACATAAGCAGAACATTTAAATATGACCTACTGCAGGTGATGCATTGCTCGGCTGGAACACCCTGCAGCTGTAGATTACTGATTCTGTGGGCCGGGCACCCGATGCGGGTTCCACTCAAATGCCTCCAGCCGGAGCGGATGAGCTTCCCGTCTGTCATGCGGTCCCTTATACTGCAGATATAATCATGGCGCTGGAGATTTTAATCATCCCTGAAACTTTTGTTTTGTCAAGGGCGTGCAAAGAGGCGTTACTGATAACACAGGAACCGGTAAAGCAAATGAAGTGAGTACTTCATTAACAGCAGATAGGAGAACAGAATTACACTTGGGTTCTTAAATCTTGGAAGCTACGTTTGCTTCATGGGATGTTTTGAGGATTTTGTGCCCTTTCATTCCAAAACTGTGGGACTGTTACACTGTGATATCCGAATGACAGTGAATTTAACCATATACGCGTATTGTGTTGTCCTTCCTTTGATAAGAATTCACAAAACACTCTGGTCACGAACAAAAAGGCACTTTGAAAAACTGCCGGAGCATGCAGTCCTATCGCAGAAAAAACAAAACAAAAGAATAATAAAACAAAACACTGAGTTAACACAGTCAGTCTTTGCAGAAATTGAATTGAGTAAGCTTTTGACACATTCAACACATTCAAGTTTTAAACTTTTTTGCTGGCCAACTTCAATGCAATTAGAGGCATCGATTGCTTTGGTGGGAAAATCAGGAGGTACAGTAACCATATTACAACAAAAAACCAATACAATGTTTTAAACAAATGTTTCATTAGACAACTTCATTTTGACCACTTCATGCTTTTCAGCAGATTGTACACTGCTATACACAGAAATATTAGACTGAAAACTCTATGAGTGAGTGCCGTGCCGGTTGTGGGCTGGAGACTCTCAGAAATCCTTCTGGGAGTCCAAAGTGGCCCAGTTTTCTTTCTAGCAGTCCACCGGGGTCTCACTGGGGTCTCACTGTGCCAGCGGTCTGGTCCTGTGTCTTGGAGACGGGCAGGATTATGCGGCACTGTACAGGCGTCAGTTGGCCGTCGGCACTTGGCTGTGGTACAGCCCGTATTCTTTGGCCTTCAGGCGTAGGCTGGCGATGCTCTTTGTCATGCTGGCTCCACTCGCCTGTACGTCCAGGGGACCACTGGCTGAAGCCAGGCTGAGGAAATGGGACGTGACAGCAGATCGATTGGTGGCTCACAATACTAATCTCTTCCTTCAGCCACGGCCTGGTAGAGCTGTTATTACAATTTATCTTTCAAGATCTCTTTGTCCATGGCGATTCAGTGCTGAGATAAATATTTATTATTCACTATTCTTTCATGTAAGGCACGGGTGCTGGTAAATATTTAATCATTTACCCCGATGGTGTAGTGCCCTTTTAAGCATTTATTTGTTTAGCAGAAACTCCTTATCCAAAATGTCATAGGATTGTGAAACTAGGGAGCAATTGGGGTTATGGGTCTTGCTCAAGGGCCCTGTGGTAAAATCACTTTGCCAACCCAGGGATTTGAACCAGCATCCTTCCGATCACAGACACAACATCCTAAACTGCTGAACCACACTCCACATCGCATGGGGACATAGCTGTATGCTAGGTGGGGGGAGGGGCTACCTGTAAGATGTGGGAGGAGACCATGAGACAGAGTCAGAGCTGAGGAGGGTGGAGTGTGGCGCCACCTGCTGGTCGAGGGCTGCCTTCTGGTCACTGGGCCTGAGCAGACTGCTGGAGCGGCTGCTTAGGGTCGCTCTCTCATTCCTCCGGAACTTGGCACGTCGGTTCTGGAACCACACCTACGATGTGAAGGCAAGGTGGCACTTCGCTGGCACTTATGAGCCGCCATAAATGTAAAGCGATTATCCAAGTGAAAAGCAAGATGATCGTGACATCGTAGTACAAAAGGAGCAGAGTGAAGTTTTTCAGTTGCAGTGAGAGGTTAGCAGTGCTAGTTTCATAAAAAAAAAGTCTTTTCATAAAAGCCTCCTGTTTGTTATATTGTGTTCACATTTACAGAACATTTGTAGGCTACTGAGTAGATGATGTACTCATCAGCCTGTCTCAGAATATAGAAAACTGATACTACAATACATGGACCTTGTTAGGTCCATATAGTATTTTAATATTTACCTAGTTATGAGGAAGGACTGTTACCATTCTTTTACATAAATGCATTAATTCATAAGCAACGTGGTTTCTCTCTATTCGAAGGTCAGGGGCTAAGTCCAGTTTAAGTCCTGGGACTTGACTTTGTTTTTGAAGGACGACTGACATTGGGGCTAAAATACTCGAGGCTCAACTTAACTATTAAGATGACCTGTAAATTTTTCATAAATAAAAGAAACTGTGAGACGGTGGAGAAAACCATTATTAAGGGGTAAATACACTTCAGGACTCGGATGGGATAAAAATTAACATCTTTATTTTTTCTAACCCAAAACTGATATTTGGTGGTGACAGGGTCCCTTCAGGCTTCAGCAAACTACCACAGGTGACCATGGCACAAAGAGGTTAAGAAAGCATTTCTTTATACAGATATTAACTGATAGCATGTACGTTGGGGGCCAGTCAGCTTTCAGTTGGGGCCAGTGCCCTTGTGGCCCTCCCCTGTACACACCCCCTGCTCCCCAGAAACACACATGGCTTTCCCTGCCCAAAAAGACCTTATCAAATTTGCCTGTGAATTCCTGCTTTCCTGTCCATCCCCCGAAACAGTGGCTAAGCAGGGGTGGAGCAGCAAGAAACTGAAGGAAAAGAGAAGGTGACATCAGCTGCCTTTGACTCTTAGCAGACTCTAGGCAAAGAATCAAATGGATGCTAAAGTGGGGACTTCCCAGCATGCAATGCCGTGCTTCTTACTTGCACGCGGGCCTCACTGAGGTTGACCTGGCGAGCCAGCTCCTCTCGCACGAAGGCGTCGGGGTAGTGTGTGCGCTCGAAGACCCGGTCCAGGGCCTGCAGCTGGCTGCTGCTGAAGGTGGTCCGACTGCGGCGCTCCTTCTTCCTTCTCTTTATCGTGCCTTCTGCTGCTTCAGAACGTGTTCGAGGGGGAACAGAACCTGTAATCATATGGTCATGTAATCTTTTGTGTGGGAATGCCTTTGAGGTTTTTTGGTCCTTTCCAGCTCCCGTAGTCCGCCTGCAATGAACAGGAGCTTCTGGTCAGTTCGGCTGGGGCATGTCAGTATTTCGGGATAAGTCACAGAACCTCATGGGAGAGGTGATAAGAGGCTAGCAGAGGAAGGAGTTTATAAACATGAAGGAACAAATGATGCGGGAGAGGAGAGTTGGTATAGAGAACATAACAGCTTTAGAGGGAAAGGAAAAAGAGAGAAAACAACTGCAGTGTAGAAAAGAACAGTGATCAAAGGTTTGCAAGGAAGGGAACAGCTGTTGTACTCTTAAGTGAGACACTAACTAGGATGCTTCAGTCAATATCCTGCATTAACTATCCATCTATATGACTGAAAAACGTCTATTTAAAATGTATGACTTCAAGAAGACTGCCAAGTCTCCTTTTATTTGATATTTGCTGTTTTTCATAGACTCCTCCTCCATTTTTTGATGGAGTTTGTTCCAGCGTCATCGGGTGATCTGAACCTTCATATTTCACGCAGTTAATGATCCACCAAAAATAATGTAAACAGGCCTAAATGCTTTGTTTAGTGAACACGCTGAATTATTAACCTATTAAAATAATAAGCATTAAATCAATAAATGCCCATATTGTCATAGAATGATTAAATATAAAATAATGAGTCCAAAGAGGATAAAAAACAAAATTCTTCAGCCCAATTTTCATAAAAGTCAGTTTTTGTCCTTTAGATTTTCATAAAACATTAAATGAGGGTCCTGTCTAAAAAATTAGCTGGAGTCGAAGGGTTTTGCAGAGAGGAAGCATATCATGTTAGATATCCTTAGATATCCTTAAATAGCTGAACAGTCCCCGCGACCCAGTAGGATAAGCGGTTTGGAAAATGGATGGATGGATAGCTGAACAGTCAATCCATTTTCCAAGAGCCACTTATTTAGTGCTGGGTGACACTGGAACTGAGTCCTACCCCAGGACACAAGGCGCCAGACATTCAGGATAAAATGGCAAAAAGCCCATCTTTGGACTGAATTTTGTCTTTGTGGGAGGAAACTGAAGTACCCAGGGGAAAGCCATTTGAAGACAGAGAAAATCCACATTCCACTCATAGATACAGACAGAGTTTCAGTGCAAAAATTACAGTGCTGTGTGTGTGAGGTCCCAGGATTACCCACTCAGCCTCTTCCTAAAACAGAATGGAGGCAAAAGCTCATCATTTATAAATTTGAAGCATCACTGCCAGTTTTTCAAAAGCATGCTGCTGTGCATCTGGAGGCCAGGAGGGGGCATTGTTTTCTTTGGAAAAGAAATGCACACCGAATCCGGGCCAATAATGTAAACCATTCTGATAGCGTACATTTGGCTCATATTAACTAAGATTACATTGCATTTTATGTGTGTTTGGGCTCATATAAACGCTAACTACTAATTACACTAAATGAACCATCTTCCCATTACTTATCTAATACAATACTGTAGGGGGGCCACCACAAGCAGCATAGGGCACAAGGCTGGGGGACACCCTGGGCGGGATGCCAGTCCATCACAGTGCACAGGGTAGGGGACACCCTGTACGGAATAATTCCTTTTATTTTCTGAACGTGCGAAGGCAAAGTAATGTAAGCAGAAAGCCGCTAAACCATAAACCACAAACGATCTCATCACGCCTAATATCAGGTAAAGTTTTTACAAAAACAGTCTGTAGTCTAATAATCTCATTTTGCATCTTAACCGATGTTATGCACATTAAAATTAAAATAAACTTTATACAAAGTAACTTAAACTATTCAACGATCCTCATGCCTCCAAGAGACTTTTCGTTTAATGTTTGTTTTAAAGTTGTAAGATTTTTCATAAGCCCGACATTTATTTCGTAACTAAATAAATGTTTATTTCATAACAAAGCAAAAACCTCTTTTGAACATTTGTTTAGATTACATGAATTTTACTGATCCCAGAGTAGTAAATGAAATTAAAATTACTTTTAATTAACTGTAACACACAAAAAGTCATTGTTAAAAAGCTAGGAAGCGCTGAACGAGCGTAAAGACCAACGTCATTTCATAAGTAACACCATCAGCCATAAGGAGACGTACCATACGAACGAAGGTAAATAAAAACAGTGCAAAGGAATTTTAAATAGTTCAGCAATTAAGTTTGGCACGTAAGGATGCCTACAATTAAAACACAGATTTTCATTAAGTAATTATTAAAATAAGTTAATTTGTTTGCAGCTCGAAAGGGAGAAAAGAAAAAGCCGATATGACACATGAATGGGAGATAATAAATAATATGACATTTTCACCTGCATGAAGCGGGCTGCTTGGCGCCAACCCCTCCGCTCGCCCCATCGCTGCCTTCTTGGTCCCCACGGGTGAATCCTTCATTCCCTTCACAGCTGATGCTTCTTCAAGGTCCAGAAGGTGGTTTACGCTGAAGTTTTTTCTGCTTTGGCTGCCATCGATGCAGTCCATCCTCCTCGAGTTCGAAGGGGAAATCCGAATATTCACTAAAAATGCCGGATTTATTTACTGTGAAGGTGCCAATAATTTTTTCTTTTGCATTTATCAGATCCGTCCCCGAATTAAACATCTGATTCACCATAAAACCGTGACGTAGCGAAGTAAACGGAATCCGTTTTCCTTCTAAATAACTTCTCTGCTTTTCCTCTGACGTCTTTTTCTTTCTTCCAAAAGTAAAAACAACCGCCGCACCCCCAAGACTTGTGAGATCCTCTCCTCCCTTATCCGATGGCCAGAACTCACGTTCTTCATGTTTTCTGTTTTTGATCCTTCATGACCTGACAGGTTCAGTGTTATAAAGACGCCCTGACCCATAGTGACACACATGTCACACTTACGGTCGTCATACTAGACCTTCACGGTTCTTTAGATGTTAAAAAGGTTCCCCACCATTGAACATGCCCCGATAGGCCCTCTGTGCAGACCGTAACGAGATAGTTATGTTCTCATATAAGTCCTGAAACCTGAAAATCATCATCGCATGATTTATATGAGTTACTCTTTATAATTAAAACCAGTGGCTCGCAGTCGATCCTTTAATATGATAGCAATTCATGTTTTTTCACCCACAAATTTTGTTGGAAGTTTTATTGCAATAATATGATTATAAAATCGTAATTATACCTTAATTCGTATTTATTTTTATTTATACTCATACCTCGGATCTATATACTATAAATATAGCGAAATGCAACCGCTATGTTGCAGTTTGATAGGAAGGTAGGACAATTATCTTCATGCATGATCCTTTTATTAATAATCGGCCTCGGGATTTCGGCAGGTAAAGTTTCTTTGTCCGCAGAAAAAAGATTTATATATGGACCCTTGGGGACTGGATCTGCAGCTGAAAAGTGTGTGTTTTCTATAAATTTAGACTCGCAGAGGGACCGACGAGAAACTTCAGTCATCAGTATCATTTTTACTCTGTCCACAGAGAGGTCCCTTATGATGCGCATTATAGAGTTTCCTGAACAGGGAATATTTATTTAATATTTGCCACTTCTATAAAGTACATATGCAAAAGTAAATTTTAACAAAGCTTGAAAAATTGCTGCGATATATTAGCAGGGTGGCAGTCGAATTTTTACTTTCCGTCCATACATCCATCCATTTGTTAGGTTTTATTTTATTTTACTCGCCAGACGCTTGAATAATATTTCAGTACTCACCCAATGATAGGGAATATTATTAATATATTGTCACATTGTTAGGATTACATGATTTCTGTCGACGTTGTACTGGATAAACGTTTTCTAAGATGGATTTATGGTAACGTGATCTTCGCCATGCACACTGGCTTGGAAATAAATGGTGGAAGTCTTCCCACTGGAAACTGAGAGTTAATTTTGGTCCATCCATCGATCTTCCAGACCGCTCGTCCAATATAGGGTCGCGATGAACTAGCAGCCTATATGAGCCACAAATTCTGGGCCCCAAGGAAAATGTCACCTTTGCCCCCTCTGCTCAATTTGACATATAATTTTATGTATTGAAGGGCTGCTGTAAATGGCCGGCCGCCCTGAATCTGCTGGGGTATCCGTGCCCCCACTATGCCCTGAATACAGTTAAATTACACGGCAACAGAAAAAGCGGAAATCCAACGAAACATATTTATGAATTATGTGTGAAAAAGGTTGCAGATCTCTGCGACAGATTAGTTGAATAATACGTAATGGCAGAGTGCAGATCTGAACAAAATACAAGATTAGACAGTTATAAATCATTCCTTTATTGACTCAGTATGGTGTTCATTGAGACGCTGTAGAGTATTTCCGTGGTTCCTACTCTCCATAGTTAAGGGGGTTGTGTCATTTTGCAGGCATGCATTTTTGGTTTTGGTCCTTTTCGCAAAAAAAATATCTACGCAAATAAACAAACATGGGAAAGTCTTAACAACTCGCTACATCATTTATAAGACCCAGTTCTGGATCCGCTTTCCTGGACGTCGTTGGACATTCCGCGCAGCTTCTGGTTAATCAATATGTTCCACTACTGCATCTACCGCTTACATTTTTTAATATTTTTTTTTGCAAAGATGTAACACAGAACCTCGACATTTAGGTGTAGAGATAAATAAATATGACTGAAAACTAGGAATCCAAGAATTGGAAATGGAGTTTCTGCCCCTACTGGAGATTAAGGAAACGGTCTCCTCTGCCCAGAAGACAAAAAGGCGAACGAAAGAAGGAAAGTCAAAGCCTCACATATTGGATCCAGATGTGGCCACCTTCCAGCACAGCTTCATGCAGCAATTTAATTAAATTCCCTGGGACAGCCGGGGGGAGGGGGGGGGGTCTTTTCCATGATCGGATTTCCAAGGCTGTTCCCTTCTGCCACAAGACCTATTCTTAGCCCCGTTTTGTTGAAGCTTACAGCCCCCCCGAAGCCTCACTACCCCCGCAACGCGTAATCAGACTCAGAATGACAAACTAATTCTGCCTAAAATCTAGCTGATGCAGTCACATGCTAGCAGCCTGCTTAGAGTTTGTCCATCTTTCACTCACCGGCGATTGTTTTCCTTGTGCTGTGTGCATTATGAAATCACAGCAATAGCAAAGGTAATGCAGATAGGATACATTTCCTCCTCAGTCCTCAGTTTGTCTGGTACAGACCTCAGATGCAGAGCTGTATATGCATCCTAAAATAATACTTTAAGTGAAGCAAGCATTTCATCAAGAGAATATTCAGCTACATAATTTACTTTTATTTTTCAAATTGATAAACAACCTTCCTCCATTCAGATTATCTTTATTTTAATACTTTACTTGCATTAATTCCCACAACTGAATTGCTCCCTTTGAATGTAACAAATTTATGGATTTATTTAACCCCAACTTTACCAGTTAATAAATTTAACCTCGTATGCATCGGCCGGGCTGCGTAACAGATCATCAGGCCAGTCAATACTTACATGAGTTTACACAACACAGAATTCCTCTAGAACAATCCATCACACCATATACTTATCCCAAATATTCTTTGATCGATTGGATTTCTCCTAGTAAAAGTAGTCATAGAAAGTTTTAAATAGTAAGAGAATTTTGAAATATATTTTCAATGTATTTCCAATTGTTCTGTGATGTAATAAAAAGCTTTTTTACATGGATAATATTTTCTAGTCCAGCAATGCTGTATTCAGTCCAACTCAGCGCAAAAGTTAAAGTGAGATTTAATGAAGGGTACCTTACAGGCAGAGTCTGGCCGGTGTTCCTGCACGCCGAAAGCACGTCCATAAACATTTTTACCCTCACTGTGCATATTTTATTGGGTTGTGCTAAAAGGGTTTCAGCATGATCTTTATTAGGTTTTGTGGGACTTGTGGCTATGATTCGCCAGAAATAACACTTAAAAATGTTTCTAATTGCAAAAAACTCTATTTTGCAGAAACTAGAAAAGGTTCTTTTGGAATTTTCCTTATTCCTTCCTTTATCATAAAATCCCACTATGAAGTCTACCTTGACTCTGAGTCATAGATAAGATACCTTATCTATGACTCAGATAGGAGAACTAAAATCAAGCTAATCTTAATGCCAAAGTCTGTTTGACTTACGTATTAAAGAAATATAGCCAGGAGGGGCGAAAAAACTGAAATCAGTGAGTGTAACACACTACAAGACCTTCTGTGAGACCCATCAGAATTCAGAAAGGAAATGACCTCGTGACATGCAAAGGAACGCAGCTTTTTTACCCACGGGGATCATGACTGAAATCGGCCTCATTTGTCTAGGCAGTGTTTCCCAGCTGGATCCTTGCGGAACCCCAGATGGTCAGTATTTTTGCTCCCTCCAAGCAAAACCACGTGAACTGGTACGATCTGGTAGGGAGTTAGAAGGAATCAAAATGGTTAAACCGTCTGGGGGTCCTGAGGACAGGGTTGGGAATAATGTCTCTAGGGCCATTCAAAGTGGTTCAGATGTCAGGTTCTCCAAAAGGCTCTTTGTGGCGTGATCCCAGATCTCCAGAAGGCTCTTTGTGGCGTGATCCCAGATCTCCAGAAGGCTCTTTCTGGCGTGATCCCAGATCTCCAAAAGGCTCTTTGTGTCATGGTCCCAGATCTCCAGAAGGCTCTTTGCGGCGTGATCCCAGATCTCCAGAAGGGTCTTTGTGGCGTGATCCCAGATCTCCAGAAGGCTCTTTGTGGCGTGATCCCAGATCTCCAGAAGGCTCTTTCTGGCGTGATCCCAGATCTCCAAAAGGCTCTTTGTGGCGTGATCCCAGATCTCCAAAAGGCTCTTTCTGGCGTGATCCCAGATCTCCAAAAGGCTCTTTGTGGCGTGATGCCAGATCTCCAAAAGGCTCTTTGTGGCGTGATGCCAGATCTCCAAAAGGAACTGTACAATAGCAGCAACGTTTCGTTATTGGTATCCATGGAGATGCACGCAAGTTGTGCATCAGTGTGTGTGCACATAAACCCCCCCAGTTTTGGTGATGTTAAATCCAAGGGTGAAGCAGAAGTGCTAATTGGAGTCCATTCAATCTGAAAACAAACTTCTGAAGTCATGTGTTCTGGGGTTTGTAATGATGTGAGATGCTATCTTTCACTGCATCTGTGACAAAAGAACCAGCCATTAAAGACACCATTATCAGATAGAATTAATGAAGAATTAATTGATCATCTAGACAGTGAAACAGCGCCATGTTCAGCAGGGAGATAAATGGGAGCACAAGGGCATGTATCGAAAAAAAAAAAAATCATAAGAATTGGGAAAAGTATTTCCTTTTGTGCAATGATTGATGTCCAACGCACTGTTCATTTTGGTGGTTATATTTAGAACATGTGTACAGAAAGCCCTGTATAGTGTACTGTTCCACTGTTTGATGCTATTTTTGTCCTTGTGCATAATGTATTTTGTAATGTGTTGCATCGCGGTTGATGGAGAAATGTCTCGTCTCACTACGAATATTCACGCAGCTGATGGCACATTAGTACCTTGAACCTTGAGATAATGGAAATTTGATAATTTTCCCTTAATCTCTTGCAGAAATTATGTTAACCAGGATGGATGCAGAAATGTACTGAACTTCATTAACATACGCAACAGACGTTTCCCAGCATGTAACATTTGTTCCAGGTGTCTCCTGTTAAGAAAAACTGTGGATGAACTATGAGGAGGGAGATCTGGCAGGGTGCAGAGAGCACAAGTAAGAGAAACTAAGCAGAATGCAGAGAGACCGCAAGACCCTCACATACCCTGCTATGCATGTGTCAGGGGAGAAGTCTCCCCCAGCTCCCCAAATTAATGGCTGCTGGGAGTTAGGGGAGAGGCACCTGGATGTATCCGACAATCCATCTTCCAAATCTGCCCAGCTTCACACTCAGAAGAGATAAGAGAAGTTAAAAAATTCATACATGTAGACCCATGATCTATGAACACATCAGTAGTTTGTAATTTGTTACCTTGGAGGAGAACAATGTATGAAATATAATTAATAATGGAATTATTAAAATATTAAAAATATTAATAATATTAATATTAACAAAATATTAAAGCGCATTGGGGCAACCTTGTTGTGAAAAGCGCTATATAAAAATAAATTGAATTAATTAAAAATGAGCCATGATACATAAAAAAGGATTGATTGTAAACAACTTTTGGAAAGTGGAAGACTTTGTCGCCCCCTATTGGTGAATTTCAGAATTAACTAATTTTTGTTAAAAGTACTGACGTACTGAAGGCCCATGGGGAGTAGTTAGAGATGAATGGATGGGGGGCGGGTAAATCTTTATGCTTGGGGGCAAGGAAAAGGCCGAGATCTACGGGCACGGCCGATTAGCAGCCCGGCCAAGCGAATTGCTGGGATCTACGTGCGCGGCCGATTAGCAGCCCGGCCAAGGGAAATCGGCGGGGTCTACGGGCGCAGCCAATTAGCAGCCTGAAAAGGGAATCTCCGGGATCTACGGGCGCAGCCGATTAGAAGCCTAGCCAAGCAAATAGCCGGGATCAACGGGTGCGGCCGATTAGCGGCGCAGATAAGGGAAACGCCGGGATCTACGGGCGCGGCTGATTAGCAGCGCAGCAAAGGGAAATGCCGGGATCTACGGGCACGGGCGATAATCAGCGCGGCCAAGGAAATCGCCGGGATCTACGGGCGTGGCCGATTAGCAGCCGGCCAAGGAAATCGCTGGGATCTATGGGCACGGCTGATTAGCAGACCGGAAAGGGAAACGGCGGGATTTACGGGTGCGGCCGATTAGCAGCACGGGCAAGGGAAACGCTAGGACCTACAGGCGCAGCCGATTATCAGTGCGGCCACGGAAATCGCTGGGATCTACGGGCGTGGCAAATTAGCAGCCCAGCCAAGGAAATCACCGGGATCTACGGGCACGGCCGATTAGCAGCACGGCCAAGGATATCACTGAGATCTACGAGCGCAACCAATTAGCAGCCCGGCAAAGGAAACGCCGGGATCTATGGGCACGGGCGATAATCAGTGCGGCCAAGGAAATCGCGGGGATCTATGGGCGCGGCTGATTAGCAGACCGGAAAGGGAAACGGTGGGATCTACGGGCGCAGTCGATTAGCAGCCTGGCCAAGGAAATTGCCGGGATCTACGGGTGCGGCTAATTAGCAGCCCGGCCAAAGGAATCTCTGGGATCTACTGGCGCGGGTGATTACCAACGCAGACAAGGGAAACGCCGGGATCTACTGGCACCGCCGATTAGCAGTCCAGCAAGGGAAATGCCAAAGTCTACAGGCACGGCCGATTAGCAGCCCGGCAAAGGAAATGCCGGTATCTACGGGCGCGACCAATTAGTAGCCCGGCAAGGGAAACGCCGGGATCTACTGGCGCGGGTGATTACCAACGCAGACAAGGGAAACGCCGGGATCTACTGGCACCGCCGATTAGCAGCCCGGAAAGGGAAATGCCGAAATCTACGGGCGCGGTCGATTAGCAGCCCGACAAGGGAAACGCCGAGTTCTACAGGCGCGGCCGATTAGCAGCCCGACAAGGGAAACGCCGAGTTCTACAGGCGCGGCCGATTAGCAGCCCGACAAGGGAAACGCCGAGTTCTACAGGCGCGGCCAATTAGCAGCCCGGCAAGGGAATCGCTGGGATCTACGGGCACGGCCGATTAGTAGCCTGGCCAAAGGAATCTCCGGGATCTACGGGCGCGGCTGATTAGCAGCCTGGCAAGGGAAACACTGAGTTCTACTGGCGCGGCTGATTAGCAGCCCGACAAGGCAAACGCTGGCATCTACGGGCGCGGTTGATTAGTAGCGCGGGCAAGGGAAATGCCGGGATTTACGGGTGTGGCCGATTAGCAGCCCAGCCAAGGGATTTGCTGGGATCTACGGGTGTGGCTGATTAGCAGTCCGGCAAGGGAACCGGCGAGATCTCCGGGCGTGGTCGATTAGCAGCCCGGCAAGGGAAATGCCGGGACCTACAGGCGCAGCCGATTAGTGGCCCGGAAAAGAAAAACGCCGGTATCTACGGGCGCGACCGATTAGCAGCCCGGCCAAGCGAATCGACGAGATCTACCGGTGCGGCCGATTAGCAGCGCAGACAAGGGAAACGCCGGGATCTACTGGCGCCGCCGATTAGCAGCCCGGCAAGGGA
>JAODJX010000119.1:15422025-15454801 GCA_026776945.1 Isichthys henryi | reverse complement strand
CGCGGGCAAGGGAAATGCCGGGATTTACGGGTGTGGCCGATTAGCAGCCCGGCCAAGGGATTCGCTGGGATCTACGGTTGTGGTCGATTAGCAGCCCGGCAAGGGAAATGCCGAAATCTACGGGCGCGGTCGATTAGCAGCCCGACAAGGGAATTGCCAGGATCTACAGGTGCGGCCGATTAGCAGCCCGACAAAGGAAACGCCGGTATCTAGGGCGCAGCCGATTAGCAGCCTGGCCAAAGGAATCTCCGGGATCTATGGGCGCGACCAATTAGCAGCCCGGCCAAGCGAATCGACGGGATCTACGGGCGTGGCTGATTAGTAGCCCGGCAAGGGAATTGCCAGGATCTACGGACGCGGCCAATTAGCAGCGCAGACATGGGAAACGCCGGGATCTACTGGCACCGCCGATTAGCAGCCCGGCAAGGGAAATGCCGAAATCTACGGGCGCGGTCGATTAGCAGCCCGACAAGGGAAACGCCGATTTCTACAGGCACGGCCGATTAGCAGCCCGACAAGGGAAACGGCGGGATCTACGGGCGCGGCCGATTAGCAGCCCGGCAAGGAAATCGCTGGGATCTACAGGCAAGGCCGATTAGTAGCCTGGCCAAAGGAATCTCCGGGATCTACGGGCAAGGCCGATTAGCAGCCCGGCAAGGGAATCGCCGAGATCTACTGGTGCGGCCGATTAGCATCGCAGACAAGGCAAATGCTGGCATCTACGGGCGCGGTTGATTAGTAGCACGGGCAAGGGAAATGCCGGGATTTACGGGTGTGGCCGATTAGCAGCCCGGCCAAGGGTTTCGCTGGGATCTACGGGCGTGGCTGATTAGCAGTCCGGCAATTGAACCGATGAGATCTACGGGCGTGGTCGATTAGCAGCCCGGCAAGGGAAATGCCGGGACCTACGGGCGCGGGCGATTAGCGGCCCAGAAAAAAAAACGCCGGTATCTACGGGCGCGGGCGATTAGCAGCCCGGCCAAGCGAATCGACGGGATCTACGGGCGTGGCCGATTAGTAGCCCGGCAAGGGAATTGCCAGGATCTACGGGTGCGGCCGATTAGCAGCGCAGACAAGGGAAACGCCGGGATCTACTGGCGCCGCCGATTAGCAGCCCGGCAAGGGAAATGCTGAAATCTATGGGCGCGGTCGATTAGCAGCCCGACAAGGGAAACGGCGGGATCTACGGGCGCGGCCGATTAGCAGCCCGGCAAGGGAATCGCCGAGATCTACTGGCGCGGCCGATTAGCATCGCAGACAAGGCAAATGCTGGCATCTACGGGCGCGGTTGATTAGTAGCACGGGCAAGGGAAATGCCGGGATTTACGGGTGTGGCCGATTAGCAGCCCGGCCAAGGGTTTCGCTGGGATCTACGGGCGTGGCTGATTAGCAGTCCGGCAATTGAACCGATGAGATCTACGGGCGTGGTCGATTAGCAGCCCGGAAAGGGAAATGCCGGGACCTACGGGCGCGGGCGATTAGCGGCCCAGAAAAGAAAAACGCCGGTATCTACGGGCGCGACCGATTAGCAGCCCGGCCAAGCGAATCGACGGGATCTACGGGCGCGACCGATTAGCAGCCCGGCCAAGCGAATTGACGGGATCTACGGGCGTGGCCGATTAGTAGCCTGGCAAGGGAATTGCCAGGATCTACGGGTGCGGCCAATTAGCAGCGCAGACAAGGGAAACGCCGGGATCTACTGGCGCCGCCGATTAGCAGCCCGGCAAGGGAAATGCTGAAATCTATGGGCGTGGCCGATTAGTAGCCCGGCAAGGGAATTGCTAGGATCTACGGGCGCGGCCGATTAGCAGCGCAGACATGGGAAACGCCGGGATCTACTGGCGCCGCCGATTAGGAGCCCGGCAAGGGAAATGCCGAAATCTACGGGCGCGGCCGATTAGCAGCCCGACAAGGGAATTGCCAGGATCTACGGGCGCGGCCGATTAGCAGCGCAGACATGGGAAATGCCGGGATCTACTGGTGCCGCCGATTAGCAGCCCGGAAAAGGAAATGCCGAAATCTACGGGCGTGGTCGATTAGCAGCCCGACAAGGGAAACGCCGAGTTCTACGGGTGCAGCCAATTAGCAGCCCGACAAGGGAAACTCTGGGATCTATGGGCGCGGCCGATTATCAGCCTGGCAAGGAAAACGCCGGGTTTACGGGCGTGGCTGATTAGCAGCCTGGCCAATGGAATCGCCAGGATCTATGGGCGCGGCCGATGAGCAGTTCGGCCAAGGGAAGCGCCTGGATATACGGGCGCGGCGGATTAGCAGCCCGGCAAGGGATTCGTCAGGATCTACGGGCGCGGCTGATTAGCAGCGCGGCCAAGGTTAACGCCATGATCTACGGCCACGGCCGATTAGCAGCCCAGCAAGGGAAACGCCGGGATCTACGGTCGCGGTCGTTTAACTGCGCGGCTAAGGGAAACTCCAGGATCTACGGGCGTGGCCGATTAGCAGCCTGGCCAATGGAATCGCCGGGATCTATGGGCGCGGCCGATGAGCAGTTCGGCCAAGGGAAGTGCCTGGATCTACGGGTACGGTCGTTTAACTGCGCGGCTAAGGGAAACTCCGGGATCTACGGGCGTGGCCGATTATCAGCCTGGCAAGGAAAACGCCGGGATCTACGGGCGTGGCTGATTAGCAGCCCGGCAAGGGAAACACCGGGATCTACGGGCGCATCCGATTGGCAGCCCGGCTAGGGAATCACCGGGATCCACGGGCGCGGCCGATTGGCAGCTCGGCCAAGGGAAAAACCAGGATCTACGGGCGCGGCCGATTAGCAACGTAGCCAAGGGAAATGCCGGGATCTACGGGCGCGGTCGATTAGCAGCCCAGCAAGGGAAACGCCGGGATCTATGGGCGCGGCCGATTAACAGCGCGGCCAAGGGAAACGCCGGGATTTACGGATGCGGCTGATGAGCAGTACGGCCAAGGGAAATGCCGGGATCCACGGGCGCGGCCGATTAGCAGTGCGACTAAGGGAAGCGCCGGGATCTACGGGCACGGCCGATTAACAGCTCGGCAAGGGAAACGCCGGGATCTACAGACGAGGCCAATTAGCAGCACAGCCTAGGGAATCTGGCCTGTTTAAGCGATATTCGGCCCTGATCACCATGTTCGGCACCCGCTCTAGCACTGTTACATCTCTGGTGCTTCTACTAGTATAGGTACTTACGAGTCTTTATAGAAAATTTTTATTTAATATATTATTATTACTTTAGTCTGTTGTTCTTATAATTGTAATTTCTGTCATTTCTGCCTGTGGTGACACCAGGCAGTAGTAAACACGCTGTACACTGACTGGTACTGTGTCTGATTGGACAGAAAATGACATCAGCTGACTATGAAACTGATTATGAAGCTAACTGTAACGGCCATATGTATGTTGCACTTAGGCTTTTATTTTGGTTTTACCAATGGTGTGGTCACGTGAGTGTATGGGTGGGCATTAGGTTGTAAGGGAAATCACCTGTAGAGGGGAGAAAGAGGCAATTCGGGAGAGCACATTTTTGTTGACCGCATTCTGTACTGGAGTTTCTGCAATGTTTTTATGCCGCTGATACCTAACACTGCACGGTTTGAGCCATATGATGCAGTTTTATTGTTAATGGATCTAAAGGACATTTTGTATCTGCAAATAAAAGAAACTCAGATAATTAGAATTCGTGCGCGTCAGCGTGGTACCTCCCGCACTTAGCTTTGTTGGTAAGTTAGTAGCCAACATTGTGTCAACAAAACGTGTTGTTGTCCGAAGAAAGCAGAGTTGCTTTTTCAGGTTTTTCTTGTGGATTAAACCGATAAACGGCCGAAGACGAGACTTGGAATTTCCGGAAACTCGAACTATTTCGGCCACATGTACGAGTTATTTCAAACAATGACGTCAGCGCCAGATTGGTAGGCATGTAAAGTTCCACTGTGATTCCTGCTGTGTTTTATTGGATGGAACACCGTATTGATGGTATGGAGAGTGTAACATGCTGAAAGTCCACTGAGTTGGATGACGAACTGATTCTGGTGTTGGACATTTAATGAAGTGTGTTGAACGTGAATAAGCCTGTTGACGAAATTAAGTTTATTGAGCTCGTTATTATTCGGCAAATGTTTGGACTGTCGAACTACAAGGCAACATGAGTGAAACAGCTAAATTTAACGAAAATAGTGCATGTAATGCCGCGATTACAAAACGAAAAACAAAACTCCCTGGAAAAGTATTGGCGTGTAAAATTGAAAGGCTTCAAAAGAACCGTAAAATGCATGTAAATAAAATTAGAGGTTTAATTCCTGCCATACAGGAATTTATGAAACGTAATGAAAAGGCACCGCAAGTGAGAAAGCAGTTACAAATTCTTAGTCAACATTATGATATTGCCGTTGAGCTACATGATTTATTAATTCCTTTGTTGCCAGATGAGGTGAAAACTACTCAAAATGAATGGTTTTCAAATATTTAAAGTTAGGAAAACTATAGGATTATAGGTAACAATGAAAATCTTTCAGGCCATAGTGGCCAAATCTCTGTTTTCGACGTCATGAATAAGCTAAATGAAAAAGCAACTTAATTGCTGTTGTTGCATCAGTAAACATCTTTGCCTAAGAGATATTCAGGGTTTTGATGGCGATCCATTACAATATCACTCCTTTATGAGGGCCTTTGAAAACGGTGTTGAAAGTCCGATAGCTACAGTGATTCTTTGTATTTCCTTGAGCAATTCACTAGAGGGCGCTCAAGAGAAGTTGTTTGCATGTTGATCCAGAGATGGGCTCTACACTAGTAAAAGACGTGTTACAAGAACGTTTTGGAAATGAGCAACGAATTGCATCAGCCTATATGGAGAAAGCTTTGTCATAGACTCCAATTAAGTCTGATGATATAAAGGCATTACATCATTATATTTTGTTCTTCAGGGGTTGCTGTAATGTGATGAATGAGCTGGATATGCCTGCTAACATGCTTACAATTGTGAAGAAGTTACCCTATAGGTTGAGAGACCGTTGGAGAACAGTAACCTGTGAAATTAAAGAGAGGCAACATCAAAGGGCTGCGTTTAGTGACGTCAAATTCATTGAAAGGCAAGTCAAAATTGTAACAGATCCTATTTTTGGGAATATTCAGGACACTTTGCCTTTCTTAAGTAAAGGTGTGAACCAAACAAATTGAAAACCTGCACCCAGACCCAAGAAAAGTAGTTTTGCCACATCTGTGAATACGGTGGAAGGTACTGTAGGAACACTGGAAGGCAGGACCGGGCATTAAATAATGTTCCACCTGTGAAGGTCTATTTGTTTTGTGGAGATGGACACACATTGGAGTCATGTCTTCAGCTCATGAAAAGGCCTCACAGAGAAAAGATTGATTTTTTAAAAGAAAATGATGTTTGAATAATTATATGGTCACTTATTTGACAGAGGGTGGTGGTAAAGATCACCCTAATGGATTATGTGCTTGAACCTCTGGCCCAGACTTGACTTGTGTCTCCGCAAGAAGATGATTATTCTTGTATCTGCAAATAAAAGAAACGGAGAATTGGAATTCGTGCCCATCAGCGTGGTACCTCCCGCATTTAAGCCTCGTTTGTAAGTTAGTATCCAATGCTGACTATGAAGCCACCCAAGCAGTAAATTATTTACATCTGGAAAAAGTCTTTATGATTCTGATATGAAAATACCACAGAAAGTTTGCATCCAATTTCTTAAATATTTATTTCATGTCGATGAACAAAATTAAATACTTTCACAGCAGTGGTCAACAGCACTTAAAATTGTTCAAATAATAGAACTGATGATAATACTAATAATTATAATTCAGATTCATTGGAGGCCACATTTTAAACACAAACATTTACAAGTAGTACTTGGCATTAAAAACAATGGCAATACAATATATTTTAAGACACTTGGTGTTTTTTTTCATAATTTTGTTTCATTTTAATATCACAGAGGTTCAGCAACAGTCTAAACAGTAAATATTGATTTAGATACAAAACCACTGCGAAACGTCTAGGGGCCATCGGAACAGAATGGGACTAAATTAAAAGGAAATAAAACATTCAAACTGCTTTACTGGTATTACAAACTTCAACCATCGAATGTTCCCCCCACTCACCAACACTCATAATTATAATCATAATAAATAACACGAACATACATTTGCAAAAATATTCCCATATTTCCCTTTATGTCAAGGCTCATAGTGTTGAATAGTTCACATTGAAACAAGTAAACAAAGAGAGAACGGGGTAATAGAAGGTCCTTCATGCATTATACACAACGGCGACAATGTTGCAAATATGCCACAAGAGGGCGCAGGCTGACTCAAGTCAAAAATGGCCGCTTTCCCAAGGCATATATTTCTGTATTAATACTGTTTCATAAAAAGGATCCTGTCCTGAAGCTGAGGAAAGTACTTGATTTTAACAAGCCACTAAAATGTCTCACACTAATCTGTGAGATACTACACTTCTCTTCGATATTAGTGGGCAAAAAGTCTCAGTTACTACAAAACAAACTATCTGACCTGGTCTCGTTTTCTCCTGATTTTGAGAAGCCTGACTGTGCCACAGCTACTCTGAGCCTTAAACAAGGTGCATGAAATATCAGCCCTTTTCCACGATTATCTTGACTATAATTCTCAGTATTAAAAAAACGCCCGCGGATGGAATATCGCTGTAATCCAGTGGGTGTCCTTTGGTTACGATGGATTCCAAGCTGGCTAAGCATCAGTACGGCATAGATAAGACATGCAGGATTTTTGACACCCTAAGCAGGGCTGCATTTTTAGAGCAATAATGTCAGAAGTTTATAAAGTTACGGCTTTTGTGTCGGTAATTTTTTCTTCGGCTTATTAAATACATGCCAGTGGGTCAACAATTAAGGAATACAATACCTATGAACTTCCTTGAGAGACAGGATTGTGTCGATCATGTGTTGTTCGGTACCTTAAGTAAACATCAGGTTTGACTGAAATAAATCAGCAACAAGTCGAGAAGAGCAGATTGTGTGGACAATGGCACATGGGACTGACGGTCCGTTATCGTACTGTTACGTTTACTGCAAATCGTATTAAAAAACAAGCTTGTGTGACAAAGAAAACACAGAAACAGATGGGAGTAAACGATAAAAATCAAAATATGCAAGAACATAGGAATTTATGTACATGTGCATGTGTGTACATACACATATATACATATATTATACTATATAAATTTATCTATACTTTTCCATATAGTATATTGCAAAGCATTATGCTATGTTGACAATAAAAAAAAAAATTAACAACTACCTTTACTGTTTTTTTTTTGTATTTTGCAATATGTAGTACGAAATGTACCAAAATCTTCAGTGGTGTCCTTCTTTAGGTGTGACCCTGGCCAAACGTTAAAGGTTTGGCTGGGCTATGGAAATGCACCATGATATCCCTCCTTAGCACGGCTGGGCAGTGCGGGCAGGTGTCCCTCCTGCATCTCCTTCACTTTAAGTCCAAAACGTCTTCCTCGAATGAGGACATGAGTGCAAAGGGGCTGGCCAGCGAGGGGCTCTCCTCCCGCACCTCGATGCGCTCAAGCTCCGCTTCAGAGCTCGATGAGCAGTGCCGTGGGGCGTCCGAATCTGTGTCTGCCGACTCTGAACCCACCCTGCAGGAGAGCGGTTTGCTTCAGCACAGATGCAAAGCACCAAGCACAATGCGACAATGATCGGTTTAACAATGCATTAATATTGACGGCAGGTAAAAATAGAATATTGGCCCACGTTTGATTTAATAAGTTCAGGTTTCATTGTCTTTAATGGTTTTTGAGGTATGGCTGGTGGGTACCTCCTGACTTAATGAGTGGGGACTAGGGTTGCAAAATTCTAGGGATACTTTCCTATTAATTCCCATGGAAATATTTCCAAAATTCTCCATCCTAACTTCCCACGGAACGGAAAGTTTCCACCCCTTTGCAACCCTAGTGGAGACCTCATTTTCATTTTCATGGCAGGGTTCAGTCCTTGATGGTGGGATTTCATAACAAATCTCAAATGCATTGCAAAAACCCTGATCTTATGCTTTATTTTGGTGCCTAGCTTAGAAGGGTTTTTTCATCGGCTTCTATGAGAAAAGTGAGGGTGAAACTAATCACTAGAAAATCACTGCATTTCAGTGGATAACCTCAGTGTAGCTTTTGAAGGAAGTAATGACAAGGGCATAGGGTGGCAGTAAGAAACCTCAATTTTTTGTGAAAAAAATTGACATTTCTGGACAGAGAAATGATTAGCTGAATGTGAAGCGTTTTGAGCCGCTTTTCACACTGTCCACAAGTCCACCTGCCGATACCTGTCAGCATATAACAGAGGTGCGGACAGGTGACACAAACCTTTCTATTATACCCTTTGCCCTGATATGGCAGACAGGTAAAAGGTATCTCCACCGTGATTACATTGCACTAGTATAAAACTCCAGTTGTTGTTGAACTAACACATTGTCCAGAACTAAATACAATTCATTAATTATGTGAAATTTAACTCTTGACATAAAAAAACTGTTTAAGATGAAGTGTGAGAAGCTGGTAACTAGGGGTAACCATGTGGAATAGTGACAAGTTTGAACTGTATTAAGCTACACAGTAAATATAAGACACAATGTTTGCATTTCGTTTAGCACTAATGTATGCTGTGAGCTCCTGTGAGAAACATCTAAGCTGGTCTTGCTGTGACACCTCACGTTGGTCCATGAACTTACTCTAATGTCATTGGTGACACTGTCAAAAATTCTGTTAGCACTTGGTTGGACTCTGCCTACCTGAGCGGCTCCTCACCTGTCACTGCTGGCCGACCTCAAGGCCCTCGGTTTGGGCTCCTTCTCTGCCAGCCTCTTGCTGGTCTTCCTCTGTTTCACCGTGTTCTCTGATTTACTGCTGGGCTCCTCTGTAAGACCTACTCACAGATACGAATGTCAGCATTGTCCATTGGCCATGGATGCCATTTCCTAAAATGACTTACAGTGCCAGGGTCACCATAAGAGCAACTCTCATATAACCCTGCCCTTGGGTAGAAGTGAAACAGGAGTGTTTTGCCTCAGCTCACCGAGAAGCTCCTTCCGCGTGCGGCTGGCGATCTCCTTGATTTCCATGCGGGACAGAGAGAGCGAGTGGGAGACGGACACCACGGGGGAGGGAGTGGGCACACTGAGCACAGGCGTGGTCACCACCTTGTTGACGAGCGGTGACTTCAGGGGCCTCTCAATGCTGCGGCCCACCAGGTTGCACAGGGGGATCCTGAAGATGTGCTTCGCCTGAGTCTCACCTTCGGGGGGGGGGGGGGGCCGAGCAAAGGGAGAGCAACCAAGACACGGTGGTGGGACGGGGAGTACAGGATAGCAAACAATGAAGGGTGATCCTGTAAGACCTGAGAGAATGAGCTACAGGACAAAATACTAGGACTACGGTGAGTATATATTATTTAGTACCAAGTGCCAGTAATCCCCATTTTATTCAGTACCAGGTGCCGTTAATCCCCTTTTTATTCAGTACCAAGTGCAATTAATCCCCTTTTTATTTAGCACCAGGTGCCATTAATCCCCTTTTTATTCAGCACCAGGTGCCAGTAATCCCCTTTTTATTCAGCACCAGGTGCCAGTAATCCCCTTTTTATTCAGCACCAAGTGCCTGTACTCCCCTTTTTATTCAGCACCAAGTGCCAGTAATCCCCTTTTTATTCAGCACCAGGTGCCGTTAATCCCCTTTTTATTCAGCACCAGGTGCCAGTACTCCCCTTTTTATTCAGCACCAGGTGCCATTAAACCCCTTTTTATTCAGCACCAGGTGCCATTAATCCCCTTTTTATTCAGCACCAGGTGCCAGTGCTCCCCTTTTTATTCAGCACCAGGTGCCGTTAATCCCCTTTTTATTCAGCACCAGGTGCCATTACTCCACTTTTTATTCAGCACCAGATGCCATTACTCCACTTTTTATTCAGCACCAGGTGCCGGTTCTCGCCTTGTTATTCAGTACCAGGTGCTGGTACTCCCTGTGCTATTGACTACCAGTAGATAGTGAGAGGTGCCAGTACTCTGGAGAGAAAAACAAAGAAGTGCTGGTACCGAGTACCAGTGAGTACTGACCCACTTCAAGCACTCTATTAAACCAAAGCTCTTAAAACATTCCTATCTCTGTAGAAATTATTTATTGGTGCTTTTAATAGTGTTTTGTACTACAGAGGAAAGGTGAGACAATTAACATATTTATCATTAAGGTAACATATTTATCATACATTATGAACTAAAGAATTAAACTTATTGATAATAATGTAATTTAATTTGATTCTGTTTAACCTTCCATTCTGCAGATGTGTACATTACACATTGATTAAATTTCTAATGCCGCACTAAACATTACTGAATAAAAAAATTAATACAAATGAATTTAGCCTTTATCTGTTACTTCGACATTATGAGAAAAATATGTACCTTAGGATAACACTACATTGATAATGAATAACAATGGAAAATATTTGTTGTTTCAGAATTTTTAATTTAATAAAAAGCTAACCGCCTTTATGGAACTGATAACTGCAAGGTGTGTTTGTATTTGTGTTAATTAACATGCCAGTTAAGATAGCGGGCATCAGGCTGAACTAACTCTGACAGATGCATGCTAATGCAGAATGTGAAAAATAACAAGACACTTTAGAATTTAGCATAACAATGACTGTACAAACATGTGAACAGCACAGTCCTGGGGATTATGTATCTTCCATATCAATACTGTAAAGCTGTTTGTAAATTTTCAGCACTCATCTACACTTGAACTAATAGTCATTACAATGACACATGTAATCCTCTTCACCGAGTCTTTTGACCAAATAAACGCCACACTTTGCTTAATAATCTACATTTAGGACTGATCTCAACAGTAGACAAAACAGCCTGCTGCATGGTTCTGCCCCAGGACTACGGGGCTTGAATTTATGGGGGACTTTCAGGGTTCAGTAAACACTGAGTTGCTTAACGTGGCCATTGGGGGGCAGCAGGTTCAGGTTTTTCCTGCAGCTCTGACTTCTGAGAGTGGAATGCTAATACAGATGTGTGAACAAATCATTTCAAGTCTGTACTGTGCAAAGCTCTGACGAGAAAGTCAGGTCAAAGGTGAGACAAGAGCAACATGCGATGGAGGAAATCAGATGCACACCCAACATTATTATACATTACATTACAGGACTGAGTTCCCAAAAAAATGTTAATCGAAAGTAATATATGTAATTATTTTGGAATATACATATATGTATTAAGGGAGATGTTAGAAATGCTATTATGTTCAACTATCAACATTCCTGTGATAGGATATGATACTGGGGTATTAAAACATTTTTACATTTATGGGTTTAGCCAGTTGGAGGAAGCTCTTACATTCTGATTCAAGCAACATCTAGTGCTGCAGAAAGCTAAATAACAAAGAAATTAAACTAATTAAGGAAATTAGATAAATTAAATAATTTTAGACAAATTAAGTCAATTTTCAGTTTCAAGCTGAGACAGTTTGTTGCGTGTATAACTATTAAACATTCTTTAGGATAAAGCGAATTGGATTTTTCATTTTGGTGCCCAGTATCATATGATATTATGAATATCGCATATCCATAATATGAGAGTCTAGGGTGGACGACACTAGCAGAAGCCGCTGCATAGCACACAGGATGCGCGTGAACGGCCAGCGAAAGGCTTCCTCTTTCGTCAGAGCCTCCTCGGTATCTCTGGCTGATCTGACCGCTGGCCGAAAGGTAGCTTAAACAGAACGATACACGGGGCCGCTGTTGTTAGGGTGCCATGCTGTGCCAGGCCCTCTCCCTCCCCCCGCTCGCCTCGACTGAGCAGCATTGCCGGCGAGAGGCGCGGGAATGCTGGCAGTCGGAGGGCACTGCAGTGGCATGCGGCTGCTGATGATGACGGGCATGCTGGCGAAGTGAGAGAGCAGGAGCTCAGAGACTCCTTAAATACCTTCGGCTTCTTTGGACATGTACTGGGAGAGCTTGCTGCCGTAGGGTATCCTAATAGAATCTTGAAAGGAAAGGAAAGACAACAAAGCACAGTGTGTTTATGACACATCAGACAGAGAGAGGAACACGACGTTCACACTGATAGGTACTGAGGCAGCTAAGACCTCTGCTTCCAGGGCCTTGCTGATGTTCTCTGCGGGCAGCTCCTAAACTTCTTCTGTTCCTATATGAAGCAGCTGGAATCCCATTAATAACCAAATCTAAATGAATGCTAGGACCTGATCATTTAAACCCCTCAGGATCATTTCCACAGCTGGCTTTCTGTGTAGCTAAAGCACCACCTTCTGTGACCTCTCAGGCTTGCGGAGACTGTCTGATCCAGCGTATAAATCCACCCAGCTTTCATCCCCACTTCAGCATTTCTAACATTCTCTCTTTTGCATTTCAATACCCGGTTTGATCAATCTTTTATTAACAAATGATGTCCATGCTTAGGGACCCCTTGCCTACATACTATATGTAACCCTTTCATGTAGATTATGTAATTCCTGATTTGTTGTAATTCTCCTGTTACTGAGGCTGAAGTCAGAACTTTATCTAATCATAAATCCAGAGAGTGAATTACCAATTCCCCATTATTGTATTCCCCCCACTCACCCCCCCACCCCAAGATTGATGCTTTCGTTTAAGCGTGGGCTGCCCGCTATAAACGTCAAGGACATCGTGTACGAGCATTGTTGCCAAGTTACAGATATATTAAGTTGATTAGATTCATCAGAGGAAAGCATTACCAAAACAGCCTTTTTTAAATCTCAAAAAGTACTGTTTTAATACACTTAAGTTTTAAAATTAAACACAGGGGAAATATTTTTACCTCATTTGGCATGATAAATCATTCAAGCAAAGCGGACTGGATCAACCTAAACAGTGGTTTGTGACAGAAGCTAAACAAGTCAAGCCAGCAGGGAAATCTTCCCTGGAAGAGGAGTCTCAGTTTCATAACCACACAAGGAATAAGCAATGTTTCACATCTGCTCCTAATGCCGCGTGTATGTGGCATAAAGAAAATATCCCAATTAATTTATAACTCACGGCCAAATGTCATGGAGGCAGGCTAAAGTGGAATTAAAATAACTTTTAAAGAGATACTTAATTGTATGGTAGCGAATAGCGCTCGGAATAACGTTAAAGAGTCATAAAGTGTGAGTTTATGACGTCCGCATCAGCATCAACTTTTTGACTGTCAGTAAGCTGCATGTAGGAGTTTTAACCTTGTACTCTAGTACCTGTTCAGTGGTCAAATAGTAGCGGTAATTAACCAGCACTGTACGCTTTCAGCTAAGAGAGCTTCCTGGTCAGAGGATCTCATGGATAACACAGTCACTCTGCTTAACTGGGCAAACAAGAGGGCGCTTTAATGATGAAAGAGTCAGGGCTCTGTTTATAGCCCCATTAATGCAAATAGCACTGTCCTTATTTAGTTAAAAGGTTATTCCTCCATATTTATGCCCATATATGGTTCTGAGAACTGATGGGCTTCTCTCCGGATGCTCAAGCTAATCTCCAATGTGTGTGCTAATTGTTGAGGGGACTTGGGGGACCCCGGATTCGGCTTCCGCTATATATGCGCAACTTCAGAGCAGGACTTCAGGTTCTGCAGTGTAAATGTAACTAATACACACACACACACACACACGGACACACATAGCCCAGATGGACTTGTTTACATTCTTCAAACTGTCACATCCTCCTTCCAGATCCACCCTCATTCACAGGAAACCTGTCACTAATCAGCAGCGGGCACCTAATGACTCAGCTAGGCTTTAATTACAAGGCCGTATGTTTCTGTCTGGTCCCAGCGGGCTGAAGGGGGCGCCGCACACTCCACAGACTAGTCATTTATGATTAAATTTAAACTGGCGTGCGCATTTGCAACAAAACATCATAAACTTCATCTGATTCTCCCTGCGCCATCTCTGAACTATCTGGATGTCTCCGAGGATGGACTAGTTCCAACACACTTTGCTTCACGGTCTCTAAACCCTACCAGAGGTTCTGGTTCAACACTCTGGTTACTCTAAATCGAATTTCCTTGTTTTTTAATATGAGCCCAGTGTTTATTCAGGGAAGACTGCAGGCTGCCCTATCTCACCTTCATGCTCCTGTCTGAGGACAGAGAGGCTCTATCAGGTACTGAAGCATTTAATCGTTAATAACAAATTCCATTCATTTGGTTTTATTTCCTCCCCTCTTGTCATCTACACCAATCAGCTTGTGGACCTTGTATTAGTGCCATTTCACAAGTTCATCTGTATCTCAAAGGGGCTCACCCCCCCCCCCCACCCACAATGATCACTTCAAACACCCCTTTCACTATACTTGTGAATTCAACTGCATTAGAGGCCTCAGTGCTTTGGGTCCTTTCAACACCACCCTGCAGGGGGCGCTCACCATCTCCCAGTGGCGAGGGGAAGACAGGCATCTCATAAGCCGTGGGAGTCTGAGGGGAGCTTTGAGAACTGGTGTCTCTGGAACTACAGTTGGAAGCTGCGTTCAGAGATGCAGAAGACACATAGTAGATATCAGACTGCAGAGTGAGAGAGAGAGGGGGGGTTGAAATACAGCATGACAGAAAGCCAAGCTTGTAACACTGATGCAGGTATATCTTCTGCCCTGACTTTGATAATATTTTATACTACAATATATTTTTTTATCATCACATTCTGTACATTTTCAACCCACTGAGCATGAGTTACAGGACATACATTATCATCCCAACTAAGTCTGTCCAGTTAATTAATTGTTCAAGTGCACCCCCTTATTCTGTGTATTTCATCTTACACATATATTACTAAGAAGTAGGGTTACATATTAAACATCATTTTAAAGCTTTCATTGCAATCAAAGCAATAATAGCGCTGCAGCACAAATGGGAAATTGGCTAATATTTATACTGCAGAAATGACACATTACTGGTCTTATGTACTACAGTGATCAGGGACTGACTGCTGTTCCCATGTACTGCAGTGATCAGAGACAGACTGCTGTTCCCATGTACTACAGTGATCAGGGACAGACTGCTGTTCTGAGTACTGCAGTGATCAGGGAGAGACTGCTGTTCCGTGTACTGCAGTGATCAGGGAGAGACTGCTGTTCCGTGTACTCCAGTGATCAGGGAGAGACTGCTGTTCCGTGTACTCCAGTGATCAGGGACAGACTGCTGTTCTTATATACTGGTGTCATCATACAAACCGCTGTTCCTATATACTAAAGTGATCAGGGACAGACTGCTGTTCCTTTGTGCCACAGCTTAGATGAACAGGTGGGGCAAAGTTAACAGTGGCTGCTCTGTTTACGGGACCAAGCGAGCTCCCTCACCCTGGATGCAATCAGCTGCAGCTCAGGCACCACGGCGGTGTACACCAGGTTGCCGTTCACCACCAGCCGAATCTCGATGGAGTCTGTAGTGAAGGCTAGGATGTAGGGAAAAGCACACACTGGAACACGAATAAAAAGACAAGCGTAAGAAGTATGTACACAACAGGACTAAATATATCATTCATGCAGGAACTAAGTGAAAGGCTTTGGAAAAATAAAACATAAGGTTCAGTACCAATGGAGTTAGGCATCTGATTCCAGCTGAAATGGAAGTCAGGGTTGCTGGACTGGATCATAGTTGTGACTCCATTAAATGGACATACTTTCTTATAGTAGCAGATGTCTGTGAAAGAAATTATACACACAACATATTCATGGTTTGAAAATCCGAACAGTTCGAATTTAGTGCCTTTCACAACATAGTTGCTCCAAAGAAAACCATGTCTAGCAACAGCATTACCAACAAACACAAAGCTACTTCAAAATGCAACTCATGAAACTACAGACAACTAAGAATGCTAATAAATGCAGCCAGGTACATACTGGTCTAAAGGCTCGAAATCTCTTCTCTCTTATGGTATACAAAGTTAATTCCTAAACACCTGCCGCATACCACACTCTTCCTTCCCAAACCCTTCTATACCTTACCCTAACCGCATACCACTCTTCCTTCCCAAACCCTTCTATACCTTACCCTAACCGCATACCACTCTTCCTTCCCAAACCCTTCTATACCATAAGCTAAGGATATGTTTATATTTATTTTTATTAGTAGGTGCTTTTCTCCAAAGTGAGTTACATGCACAGCAAATAGCTCGATATAAACATATGGCTGTCATAGAGTCGACTTGAGGGGACTGAGCTTCTGACGAATGCAAGCAGCATCGGAGGAAGAGCTATACAACATCTGTCAAACAAAGCAAGAACCTAATGACCAGGAAATACAAGCTTAAGAACATTTTGGGAATAGAGAGCGACATCAGGCTTGGAGAGGAATTCTGTGAACAGGTGGCTCTGGTGCCGAACATCAGCTGTAATCTGAAAATTGACTCCACCAGTTAATGAACCAGCAACTTCTCACTCAGTGTTCAGCAGATGATCGCAGAGTCTCCCTGGCGAATGGCAGCTCGGAGGAATAACTCTATTGCCTTTAACTACAATGAAAATCTAGACTGTGGGAGGGAAGTTGCGTTGGGGTTTGGTTTGATGAGGAAAGCAGAAGAGCAAACAAGCGAGGACAATGACAGCAAGCTGCGACTCTTACAGTTGTAGCACAATAGCAGGCCTGCTTCTCCATCCTCATATACGTCAATGGCTGCCACGAAGTTGACCTGGAGTAAGAAGGTCAAAGGTAGGATAGATGAGAATGCCGATCCAGTCATAACTCAATCAATATGTATTGTTACTTGGGGGTCTACAGCCATGGAAAAAATGAAGAGAGAATTTTTTGTTTCACTCAATTAATTAAATTTTTCTCAATTTATGGCTGTGCGTCTATGAATAATTTATGTATTTTTTGCAAACTGCAGCCTGGTTCTTCTGTTTCTCATTACTGAAGGGCTTCTTCCTTAATTCATGGGACTTCAGTCCTGCTTCTAGGAGCCTGATACAAACTGTCCTAGCAGTGCACCTCACACCTGCACTTAATGTTTCCCATTCTTTTTGAAGGTCACTTGATGTCTTCCTACGATTCACAAGAAGCTGTCAGATAAGTGACCAGTCATCTCTGGCATTAGAAGGTCACTTCTGCCCATTAACTAGCTGGTTTCTTGTCATTATCAGTGTCCCCTTCTTCACCTTGTTCCTGTGTGCTGCCATCTTAAAAGTTCTGAACCTAGAAGCAACCTGCTGTTCAGTGTCGTCTTCTACCAACAGAACCAGGATTAAACCAGGATTTAAAAATGCAGATTTTAAAAAAATATAGAGTGGTCTCTTAACTTTTCCCACGGCTGTAAATGTTCACATGGGTGCTGTCCAGTGCTGGAGCTGAGCTCTTCGGGGCAGTCTGTGCTTCACCGCCTCAAACGCTATACCCAGTGTAACTTAAAATTTATTTGGAATAAATGCAAATTGAACTAACGAAATGTACATTTATAAAATTGTGCTGTTTTATTTCCTTGACGTACATCTGCCTAAATTAGTACTAATCATTTGACTTTGGGTTTGAAAAGGAAAAAGCCCACCGCACGGACCACTGATGAGAGATGGGGTTACATGCCAGATTGTTACAGCAAAATAATAATAAAAAAAAAGTCAAAATGGCAGAGTAATATTTGAATTTAGTTGACTAAGCACCAAAGCCATTGGATCTTTAGGTGTTTAGAGCGTTTACTTAATGCAAGTGCCATTTGAAAACCTGCTTGTATTTGATTTTAAGGGTTTTGGTCATGCCTCCCTCCGCCTGAGTAACAGAAGCGGCATTTTTAACGCTGACCCTGTTGGCGTCCACGTGGTGCAGTCGGTATGCTTCCCCGGTGCTCTCGTTGATGAGGTCAAACTGGTGCTTATACGCCACACAGATCATGTTGTCGTTCTCCCCCGTCGGGCCGTCCACCAGCGCCATGACAACAGGAGGGTCACACAGGCAGATTTCCTTAAAGAAAGATAAATAGACAGAAAAGAGGTCTATAGGATTGACTAAACAATTCATATTTTTTTTATCTATTGTTAATCACATTGGACTGCATTGGTTTGTTGATATTCTCTGCACAAGGCTACAAACTGTAGCAGATGGGAAATCACTAATGTAAATACAGGGCTGCTTTGGTCTCTTGTCTGTTCCAGTGATGCCCTATTGTGTTTTCAGTCAGTAATTCAGAGAACTTGAGAATTCAGAGAACGGAGTCTTTCCCTGAGCTTCATACTGCGTTGAGTTTCCACAGCAGTTTAGCCGTAGTTGTGGGAATCAGCACATGCAATTAAGGTGAAACAATGGGGGAAGTCAAGATGCTGAAACTGAATACCTTTTGAAGAGAGAAAATGGTTAATCATTGTGGGTGGGATTGGGGTGGGCAGTGAGGATTGCAGTAAGGCAATCGGGACCCACAGACCCGGTTCTCGGGACCCACAGACAATCCATGTTTTTGCTCCCTGCCAGACAGTCCATATTTCTGCTCCCTCCCAGCTCCCGGCAAAAACATGGACTGTCTGCGGGTCCCCAGCGGCTGGGTCGGGAAACACTGCGGTAGGGTGGTGGTTCCTGAGGGAGGCAAGGCGGCGACGGTGCTTACCCTTATGTACTGGAACTCCTCCACGGGTGACTCAGGGGGCGCGGTCACCATGGCGACGGCACTCAGGCATTCTGCTGGCAGTGACTTCCTGGTGATGAGGAGAAGCTTGTTGCGAATGGCTGCCACGATGCGCAGCTCTGCACCATGGTGAGTGTTAATGGAATACAAATGGCAGCCTGCAAAGGGAGAATGCTTGTGTTTATGGCAGACATATGCAGGTGCATCAAATACTTCCTCACAGAGCCTTGGTCACTTCCTGGACATTCCATTGCTCTATTTTCTAATTTCCCAGTTCGGTCCAAATCTATTATGAAGAACTAAGTGTTGGAAAATTTTAGTGTTGTTAATACGCTAAAAGTTGTCTGTGATGTTCCTTGTTGTGTTCATATATTATCCAGTTATATTTCATAGTTCTTTTGCATGTGGATCTGTAGGCTATTTTTATATCTGGATGAATGCAATGTATATTTTAAGCCTTTGAATATTCTGCAACGTTTACAGAAATTTTCCATTAATGCATGAGATCACTCACTCCTACTCGATTTATCTCTCTCCCTTACTCTATCTCTCACATCATGGTGTGGGGAGCCATAGGGTATGACATCATGGTGTGGGGAGCCATAGGGTATGACATCATGGTGTGGGGAGCCATAGCATATGACATCATGGTGAGGGGAGCCATAGGGTATGACTTCAGATTATATCTGTTAGTGATTTGAGAGATCCTCACTGATCTTCGTCAGTGACATCCTGCGTTTGCATGTCTTACCCCTCCTGAGACAGCACCCTGGTACAGCCTTAGAACAAGACTATGCCCGTCCACGCACGGCACGTGAGTCTATGGACTGCCTGCGTCATGTTTATTTCCTCACATGGCCAGCCAGGTCCCCTGATCTTTCCCCAATTGAACATGTGTGGGATCAGCTCTGACGTTAACTCAGACCCAGTGCCAGTCTGCAGGATCTCTGTGGGCTGACTTGCCACGGGAGAGGATACAACAGCTGTACGACTCCCTTCCACACTGTATCACCGGAGGGGTGCCACACCCTACTGACATGGGACCAGCAGTGTGCCCCTACTAACAACTCCGTTGTCTGTTTGATCTGATATTATAATCATTGCGATACAGTCACCTGACCTTTCACCACGTGCTGATTCATTTCATTTCCACCACGCCGTCTGGGTGCCTAACTTTTTTGTCACTGAGCGTATGATGAAATTAAGGACAAACCATAATCATGTGAGACATGTACAGTGTTGATACTGAATTTGCTATTTAGGAAGATGATTCAAAGAGGAAATAATGCATGAATCTCTGTATATAAAAACAGCGTATCTCACCCTTCGTCTTCTCCAGCTTGTTTTCTCGGCTGTCATACTTGGTGCGGACAAGCTGCCCATCTAAGGCCCTGCTGAGGCTGCTTAATCTGAAAACGTGCAGCCGGGCATCTTTCCCTGCGGGGGGGAGCAGGAGGATTGATCACAAAGGGGACTGGCATGATGTGCCATTCTGAATTACGCTCAGCTCCACCTGTATGCAACAGCACGTTTTTATATAACACGTTAACTGTAACTCTCATTTTCCCAGCCATTCTATCCATGATGCTGTGCGGCTTTATACTGTATGTGTGTCATGGGGGGCGAGATGGAATAGGGGGATCAATCAAGTGTCAGTATTCCATTCATGATGGTATTAATAATTAACTGTTGATACATGCTTTTCTGTATTTAACTCTATTTAACTCTTTAAACTGTAAAAATATATTTTTGAATGCCATGTGCGTGCACCTCTGTGTTCTACGGTGGTCTGCTGGCATACACTGCAAAATGAACAGCAAGTTCCCCAAACCAAAGACCGACTGACATGAAACAAGCAGCACGAGAGCCCTTCATTCAGCGCTATTCAGTTCAATTCAATCCAATTTATTTTATATAGTGCCTTTCACAACCAAGAAGGAAAGAAAGCCAGATGTGAATGGAGGAGAGAAACAAAAAACTCCCAAGTAGAAATAAAAAAAAACATTTCTTGGGGTCCAAGGTTAACTGTCTGCCCCCCCCCGCCATGCTGAGTTATGACAGCTAGTCTGCATGCAGCTGTGGCACAGCACTGAGAGCTGCCTCTTCATCTGCAGTTTGTCTTTACATTGATGAGGGGAAATGCAAAACGTAGCAGGCGGAGAGACCATCCACCTGGTGACTGTTCACGCAGCACTACCCAGCCGACAAACTAAATTGCAAAATGTACTTAATGAAAACAAAAATCAAGGGGACAACCTCATTTTCAGAGAAAGCGTTAGAAAAGTAATCATTATGAGTCTAAGCGTCATGCTTATATAGGTGTATAAATCAGTTGACAACACAGTCCATCACACTGCACAGATACACATACAAATTCCACGGCTGAAATGGACGCTTACTTCTACAATGAATGTGTGTGATTACACATACATTTCCAGAACAGTCTCTCTTATTGCTGAACGCTCTGGAGCCATTACCCTCTATCTGATTGCCTGAATATTTTTTTCCCTAGGCAATATTTATGTGATGAAATTACAGTGCAGTTCTTTACTGTATATTGCCCGATACTCATTAGCCACACATGCTATTTGCTAAAGACTCAACTTGATGAAGTATCGCCATTTGTATACTGGTGAGGGACTAATATACGATTATGGAAAAGGCTTCATGTGTGACTGTGGGCTATGGCACCTCCAAGTGTGATTTGTTGCTCTGTGACCTGTTTGTCCTTAAGTGGTGAGGTGGTCGGAGAGCTGGGCCCACTGACAGGCACAACCTGAATCTTTAATGGGATTCAGCTGCCAGGGAGGTTCTGAAACTTCCCTCTCTACGTTGGTCGACACCAGGATGATGAAAGAAGCCAGACTGCAGTCCTGCCCACTCCCTCATTTGAAGGGAGGGATCGATAAGCCCACTCTGCTATGGAAGAGCATGAGGTAGACGACACGTGTTTCCACTCATGCAGCGGGGGAGGCTTGGCCCGTGGTCGTCCGTAGGGAATAGCTTCAGACTGGAGACAGAGTATACTGTTGTCCAGTAACATGTATATCTCCATTATTATCAGATTATTAACAGCAGTTTCAAGTGGTGCTGTGATGACCCTAATTATCATATTTTTAACATAATATAGGGACTTCGATGACACTGATGGATGTGCCGATACACCCGGCAAGACTCACAGGGCAATAGCCTTTTTCTTCATATCTGGTAACACTCATGTTAGGGTCATGGACCTTTTCTGAATAACCCTAACCCCCATGACGTGGTACCCCAGAAGATGCCAGAAATATGGTACTCATGACAAATCTCTGCAAAGTCTGTAGTAAACATTAGTAAGACCTGTCAGAATATCAGCTCATGGTTTACATACAAGGCATTCACTTTGCAAATGTTCTTAAAATATATTTTATATCATTGCTTTTTAATACATTAAGAACATTCACACTGGTTCCTGCATCCTGACGTATCCAAGCATGCCACTCGGCTGGCACAGTCAGGCAGCTAGAGGCCGGTGTATTGATTAGTTTCACCTGCCCCTCATTTCTCAGAAAATTCTGTGCTGCACTCCTCTTCCCTCCAGGAAGTCAGACAATGGTTAAAATGTCCATCCTGAAAGCTGCATTCTTTGGATTTTGGTAACAATTTCTATGAATGCAATGTATTTAAGAACCTATACAATATACTGTATAGCACAGTATAATTCAGTATAATAGCTGTGGGAATGATCCACCATACTGGTGGAAGTATGGACAAGTTGATGGGAGCCGATGGACATAAACCACGGGAAAAGGACAGGACGCCACATAGCAAAGTGTCAGCTAACAGCTGGGATGTTTGGAAAACCCGTGTCTTAGCGCTGGACCTGCCAGGAGTCATTTGCTGTACTTTATTGTGTTTTGCCAACCTACAGAAAAACACTAATAATTTGTACAATAATCTGTGGTGCTTAAAGTTTGTCTTTAAGACCACAAAATTTCAAAGTTACTTGAAATAAAATTTAAAAAAAAAATTTCAGTGAACATTACAAATATACGTAAATAGACTATAAAATACTTATTTCTCTATACTCACAAGTAAAACAAGAAGAAATGTAACCATTACATTTGGCTGTGATGTTCTCAGTAGGTGTGTAGCCTTCGCAAGTCACCTCCTGTTTTTAACATTTTAGTGTACAGCCATTACCATGGAGTGGGAAATGAGTGATACTGGCTGTTACTCATATTACTAAGTACTTCTTAGACATGCTATGAAACAAGGCCAACAGGGGACATGCAACATAGTGCTTAATGACTATGAAAACGGAAACAGTTGTAATTCTAAGAACGAAACTTAACATCAATTGCTTCAAGAAATAAAATATAGCTACTGTATACAAATGGACAGACTTTATGTTGCATGTTAGCCGAACGTGACAATTAATCATCATTACTGTATTTATCATTTATCCATGGTTATTTACAAGTTTTACAGAACAGTAATAAAATCAGGCTCTGCATAATAATGACGTTTGTGAGCTTCGGTTCAACTCAACAACTAAATATTTTGCATGGAAAATGCGAAATATTAATAGCTGTTATTAATATTGAGTATTTAAAATTAGAACCTGGGAAATCCATTATTTTTTATGGGTAAAATTCTGTTATACGTGCTCACCATCTATGCTGTGGTCTGCAGGGCCACAAGTTCCATAAAATTATAAACCGCTTGCTGAGAGGTGAACACCAACAGATACCCATCATCTGGGCAAATAGAAACTCTGACAGCTAACACACGGAACCGCCTGACCGCAAGTGTCCTCTGGAAACGTTCTCTTACCCTTGTCTGCCCTAGTGATTAGAAGATCCTGAGGTTCAATAACATGCATCTGTTTGACCACCATGGTTTTGTCAAACACCTGCACAGGAGGTGGCGGCGTGTCTGTGAAAATCAGAAAGGCAGCGACTCACACAACTGTCCCTTTTAGTCTGTAGACACAACAGACCCCAAGTAACTGCAATTTAGGCTGAGGAGAGTTTAACAGGTTTGGTGGGAATGGACTCTATATTGCTCATATAGTTTAAATAGACCCTTAGAATTCTGAAAGTAAGTGGAAATAGAAACAGGATAAAGTACTACTATATACAGGGATTGACATAACTGGTACACAAGTACACATTCGCCTTTAAAAGCGATACGTGTGGCAATCGATTGTTGCAATAGCGGAATGCGTACTTGCGTACCAGTTATGTCAATCCCTGTCTATATGATTTGTTTGGATAAAATCAATGTATTGCTAAATTAATAAAACAACTACTGTAACATCCTCATGGAATATTTTTAAATAAGCGTTTATTTTGAAACAAACAGTTAGATATGCAACAGACATGGATGTAGTGTGTACTGACACTGAGCCATGTTACTGTAGTATTTGACACAAAACTTAAATGCACATGAGAGATAAATCAGCTACGTGTGAATAAAAAATCCTAGTTCACTGCCGTGGAAATGAAAATCAAAACTACTAAATGGTTTTTGGGCCATCTGATCAATTCTGTGCTGCAGGATCATTACATGTACCAGTGGCAATGCTGTGAAGTGAGTGAACACAGCGAATTAACATGAGCTCTGTGATGGGAAATTGGTGGGAGATTAACACAACAAAGCAGAAAAAAATGAATCATCATAGAGTGAAAATCTACCCAAAGGCACATACTTGTGATTATAATATGTCAGACTAGTTGCTAGTAGATAACAAGGTAAATATTGGCAAACAATATGCACACCTGAGTTCAGAGCAGTGGGATCCTGACCTGAAAAACAACAGTTTTGAGACATTAATTCATAACAAACCACTTGTGTATAACTCATTATCTGAATTGTAGGCCTTGCTTACTGTCCAGTAACACAACTCCTGCAGTGTCTGTAGCGATGAGCACGGACTGACCCCAGGAGTCACTGCACACAACCTCATGAGGAAAACTGCTGTAGAAGGACTGAGGCTCCCAGGGCTGAAATAAAAACACAGGATTATTGTAAATGGTGCAGAAAAAAAAACAAGCAATGCACACTGTAAGCAAGCAAACTCAAACTGAAGGTCACACTCTATACGTCGTCTGAGCCAGTCAGAACGCGAATTGCGTGAGGATACATTTCTGTCATTTTTTGAGAACACTATACTTGTTTAAGTACTATAATAGCTATTAAAGACTTTTCTGCCTATTTTTTGTTTGCCTGTTGAGGCTCTTATTTCATCATCTCATGCCGCTGCACTCCCACATGTACCATATAAAACTGAACCAGAGCAGCATGTGCAGTGAGCAGCTCAGCGTCGCAGTGCCCACTTTGCAGTGAGAGAAGTCGGCATGCCCCTTAATGATGCTTCTGCTCCCACGTGAGCCAGTAGCGCCGCAGAAGATGTGCAGGGCAAGGGAGCCTGGCTGTGTTCTAAGACGTTTTTAAGAAAGTGATGCTTCCTCGCTCTTAAACGTCACAGGAGCATTTCAAAGTTGCTCTGCAAAGTCAATTAAAAGCGGAACAGGCAGGCCTGCATCCCCTCTTCGGGCCCATTAAAGGAGGGTGATGAGGACGTCAATAAAAGCTTCAGCGGTAATTAGCCAATAAACAAATCGGAGAGATGCAACCTCTCACAAAACAAAAATTATCAAGGTTTAATTATGGGAACAAAAACATAGAATATGGTTCTAAATCAACTTAAAAATGTTAAATATATTATGGGAGAAGATGGTGGAAAGGTGATTTCAAAGGGGAATCCAGAGCAGGTCAACAAATGCATGACACAATCAAAGAGGCCACAGACATTGTAACAAGGTCTGACTGTAGGTTTATGTGAGCCATGCACATTTCATTACGAAAAAGATGGAAATCATTATTATAAGAAGCTTTTCTCTGATTTAACATATAGTTCGGATTTTTTTTATTGATCTTTGGTACTACAGTTTTACCTGTTATTCATTTCGACAGAGCTGCATTTGTAGTTGAAGGTAGCTATGTAAATATATTTAGTATTTTTAAATATATTTAAAAATAGTAAATGCCAGGCATCACCGGGACACATCCGTGCACGCACTGGAACCCGGCATGGCAAAGCAGTAGCAGGTCGCTTAATGAACTCAGCAGTGAGGCCAACTTACCTCCTTTCTGTACAACCCCGTGGTGACAAGACTAGTTGGGGCGTCTCCTCTCACGATGGTCTTCAGCTTCAGTGCCTGTCCAAAGAGCCACAATGCTGGTGTCTAGTAGCACAGTAATATTTCCTACTTCTAAAATATTCTGGCACAACCTCACAATAAAATAAAACACTTAAGACCATGTTTCTAGCAATTTATAAACACATTCATAATGCATTATAATGCATTCATAAAGCATTATAAACATTGCTATAAATATCAAAAGCCATAACACATTATGGCTGCATGTATTTTGCATAATGAATGCTCTATGAAGCTCTCATCTATAATGCACTATAGATACCTTTATAGTGCAGTACAGAGCATCCTTAATGCTTATACCAACCATTATAATGCATAAGTGTTACAAAAAGATCTTCTGAAATAACTCTATTGGTGTATATCGCTTGCTGACACGTCCCGATCGTTCTGATCCTCCTGTGTGCCATGCTCCCTTGTTTACCTCACATGGAATCCTCTTCTTATCAGCTGGTTGTAGTTTTGTTTAAACAGTTTGGTGTATTTAAGTGCGTGTCAATGTATGTTTCGTTAGTCTGGTCATTAACGTCGTGACGTCAGTCCTGCTTGTTGCTCAGTGTTCTGGAATGTGTTCTCCCCAAATAAATCCCTGGACTCCTGCGCCTGCTTCCCTGCTCAGTGCCTGCACTTTGTGACACTTGCCCTCAGTTCCTGAAAGGTGCATAGGGCTGAGTGAGTGAGATGAAGCACACACGCTCTTCTCTGCAGGCCATGCCGCTCACCTGCCCTATCCTGACAAACTCAGCCTGCCTCGCCTCTTCCTTCTTACGGGCGGACTTTGGTGACTCAGGCAGGACGTCACTGAATGACCGCCGGTTCAGCATGTTCTGGGGAGAGAAGGGAACCTGTGGGGGGGGAAGCAGAGATGGAAAAGGGTTCATAGGCTCCTGGCAGCAAGAAAAGGCACTGGGACAACATGGTTCTAGGAAAATCAGGAATCAGTTCCCGCTGCCAGCAAGCACGGTCAAACACCCCTTTAGTATTAAGTATACTTGTGAAAGGAGGTTCTTCAGCCATAATTCAGCATAGTTGAAGCCTGGATCTTTGTGTTGTCCTAAGCAATATCTCATAAACAATATAACAAGATAAGACACATGCAGTGCGGCACTATCGATTGGCCCTTGTGACTGTGGCCGGTTACTTTAAACCACACAGACCGCAGGGCAGACACTGCAGGGCAGACACTGCAGGGCAGACACTGCAGGAAGGCCTCAGGGGGTGGTCTGGCCATGAATCTGGCAAATACCTTGTAGAGGTCAGGCATGAGGTCCTGGTACAGTGATCGGATCAGCATGTCTAGCGTCCGCTGCCGCTTCTGTGCAAACGTCGGCGTCTCCAGGGTGGCCTTTTCCCCATTAATTACTGCGCAGAAGGAGACAGAGCCCGACGCCCAGGGCTGGTCGCTTGTTCTATAAGCACTTCCCTGCCTATGGATATTCCGACACGCGACCCACGGTTCCATGCACCCAACTTATTGATCTGCAAAAACACTCCAGTGGCTCAGGCGGAGCGTGGCATCATTACTTACATTTTACTAGCAAAAAGTCCCTGAATTCTTGGTGGTCTGTAAACACTGGCGGGGAGGGAAGGGGGGGCCCAAAAAGCGGCACGCTCTCCTCTGAGAATATCTTCAACCTGTTACATGTCAGAGCAGAGGCACTCAGACTGAGTGCCGAATAGGTGCAGTGAGAGAGACAGGCAAAAGCAGCGGATTTAGCTACCTACCTGTAACTGTCATTCTGACTGTTATATCGAACTAAGGCAAAAATATCTACAGGCGGCATTAAGGGCAAACAGCACTATAATGAGCCGAGAGAACCTTTAATACCAGGTGACCTAAGCCTGAGTAAAATGTTAATATTTCTAGAGTAAATCACACGAAAACGTGCAGCTCTGGGAGTGTGTGCTTGTCAGACGTAGCAGCATCTTCCTGAAGGATACGCGTGAAATGGGATCGGATCATGGACGGCTTGAATGATGGGGAAGCGTCGTCCCCTTCTTGGAACACGATCGTGACAATGTCGTTCCCGATATGTCTCTTCCGCTCCACCTGTGACGGCGTGCACACGCACAGGCACACAGACACAATTACATGCACAGGGAGACAGGCACACAGGCACACGCACAGGGAGACAGGCACAGGCACACAGGCACACACACAGGGAGACAGGCACACAGGCACGCGCACACAGGCACACGCACAGGGAGACAGGCACACAGACACAGGCACATGCACAGGGAGACAGATACAGGCACATGCACAGGGAGACAGGCACGCAGGCACACACACAGGCACCCAGACACACAGACACAGGTACATGCACAGGGAGACAGGCACACAGGCACACGCACAGGGAGCCAGGCATACAGGCACACGCACAGGCACACAGATACAGGCACACAGAGACAGAGAGCAAGAAAATTACATATAAATCTGTGCAAAATTAAAACTAAAAATTACAGCACCAGAAAAAAAGACATTCAAACAAATGCTAATGTAATATCTAAAGTAATTAACTGACTGTATTTTCTAACAGTACATGCAAACGTTTGATGGTATGGCAATATGTACAAAACACACAGCCATTTAAAACTGAAACATTTTTAAAGGGTATTAAATTAAACTCTCGGGGGAAAAAAAATCATTTCCAGTTCAAATGAAAAGGGCTGGAATGTCATCTTTGCTGTTCTTTGGCAGAGACATAGTCTGCCAACACAAATAATATGTAATTACAAAAGGGACTTTTTCAGTGAATGTTGAATTTCAATTATTACTGCATTAGGCAGCGATCCCATTGCTACAACATAAATAAGATAAATTATTATTCATAAGAAGCAAACTTCTTGGCGCTCCTTGAGATAACAAGCTGACTCTAGATCTATTCTTCATTTTCTTTAAACAAATCAATATGAGTTACAGTTCATATCCTGAAAAGGCAGGTTACAGGAAACTTAGATTCTTATTGACTTTATAAGCTTATTTCACACACTCCAGAGCTGTTTATACCCTACATGAGATTGTCTCACCTTTATTTGTATGTTTACCTGGTTATTTATTAATTGCACATAATTGACTGGGAAATAAAAGGGGTCTGATTTGACATCCAACTCTGAGGAATGCCTCCAAATGCGATTCCCGCATTGGCTGTTCTGTCTTGTTGAAGGTGTTCCTGAATTCATTGCTATGCGCATCAACCAACCAACTGAGTATAAAGAGTCACAGTTACAGAAGGACTCAACTGTTTGGTTGAAACAAAACATTGGTCTGGATTTGTACTTTCTCGGCCTGAACTATCCGCCTCTGACCCTGGTGGAGGCAGCACCTTTACTGTATATCCATGCATTTAGGTTGGTTGGGGTCAAAGACACTCCTGTGATCAGAGGGATCTGCCATATGGCTGGATTAAGGCAGAATGAAAACTTGGAAACATCGAAAAAATGTTAAGAATACCAATAAGAATGATTAATGAAAAATTTGTTCGTTGGCAGTGAATGGAGATTGGCCTTTTCAGGGCTGCATTGCACAACTTCTGTACTGCACAATGAAAGTATGCAATGGAATGAAATTCCATCTTATGTCAACAACTCAAATTAATGTGACTCAAAAGACAATCCAATGAAGGCGTCACAGAGAACCTCGCGCCGTCCAAGTGAGCTTCAGTGTTCCACATAATCAGTGGAATCAAACTAGCAACAGTGACTCACACTGGTAACCATGACCACCAGGAGACAGACTCCCTTGTAGCACAGAGTTTTGTTTTTGCCTGTGCAGCATAGAATTGTGGGTAATCACAAACTCACCTGTTGCTTGTTTTCCTTGGAGTATGGCAACATGGTGGACACGTGGAACATGAGCTCATGGCCCTGGTATACGGTGTAAATGGAGTGTATTCCTGTAGTGTCATCTATGAGTAGAACATATGGGAAACACTGTGAAATGAAGACTCCATATGCGGACCGTTTCTGAATTTGACATTTATGAGGCTGTGGGGTGCAGACTCTTACTTTTTGTATCCAGGCCCCCTCTGTATCCAGCCCATCCTTGTAGTGAAATTGTGTCTCCAAGAAGGTTCAGGAACTTGTTAAAGTTTTCACTTCCGGTTTCTGCATCAAAAGAAAATACCTCTTATCAACTCTGTCATCTAAATCAAAGCTTCCACTAAGGAACATATTAAACAATCCTACAGTAAAGGGATTTTGTTACCACTGAAGTTGGGGATTACTATTACCATTACCATTACCATTACCATTCCCATTCCAATTCCCATTACTATGCAAGTACCAGTCAAACAACTGGACACAGCTGTTTTGGTTTCTGTTTTAGCTATGCTATTCACCTCATAGTAAAAGGATACAATGAGGCAATGAAGTAACACTGTACACAGCAAATACTGCAATGACCAAGAGAAGTGCTTAACATCTCAGTATTTTCTCAGATTTTGGACTTTTCAAAATAGCCTTCTTTTGCTTTGCTTGTCTAAAGTGGTCAGGAGACATATCTGACAATATGTAAATATACTTAACAAATTGACCGCTGAATGTAATAATCCATAAATGTAGGACTTACCGTTGCTAAACATCTCATCGTCTGTGAGCTGTCCGTCTTTGGCATACAGCACACCAAGTTTGAAGTTTACAGATCCCTAGAAAAACAGTTTGCATCTATTTACACTTGTATTTGAAAAATATCTTTTTAACAAACAGAAAAGGGGGGGCAATGAAATGACAGTGTTTAGGGTTATTTCAGATTACGCATGTGTCAGTAGGTACCCATCCATTTTCCTTAACCTCTTATGCAGTACAAAGTTCAGGCGAGTTTCTGGAGCATCTCAAAAACCTCGTGGCAGCTGACACCCCAACAAAGTGCTATTTTATCAGGGCTCAGAAACACGGAAGACAGCTTGGACCATAAGAGGAAACCAAAGTGCGCAAAATAAACGTGAGCAAACACAGGACAATCTCTACACATGGCACAGGAGTTGATCCAATGCCATAAAATCAGTTTCCTTTCAGTTTCTGTGCTGTACTGTGACATCATCTCCCTTTGGCCTAATGTCACTGGGAACTTTTCAGACATTTCACTCAGATGACTGCGGTCCATGACTGCTTATCACAGTCACTGCGATCAAAACCACAGCAACACAATGCAAACTGAGAGGAGGCTGAATATTAAGTTTCAAAAGTGCCTGCACCTTTAATGTTGTTACACAATTTGTAATTTCAATATAACATCCAAAGCTGAACCAAACCAAGTAGTCAATAGGAGACCTAAATACCTCCTAAATAATTTATGCAGACTAAATTTAGAAATGTGAAAGGTTTGTGTGGTAAATCAGACCTAAGAGATACATTAAGGGTAACACTTTCTGTCAAACTCTCATCTATAATGCACAAGAGATAACAGAATGACCCTGGAATACGGTGTGAATGGAGTGTATAAGTTAAGGATGCTTTGTACTGCAATACATTTAGAAAATTTCAGTTGTTTTTGGGTGTTTCATTGTGACAAATGCATAAAAGTACTTATATTAATAATGTTATGCAATGATACTTCCAAAGCCTTGTATCAAAGCTTTTGTAAATATTGCAAATTACACAAAATGCAAGAACAGAAATGATAAAGACATTATTTTTCATGTGTTCTTTGTGTTTTGCCTCTTTTGCAGGGTGGAGACCTCAAGCAGGCATAGGCGGTGACTCTTAATTGCCCAATTAGGCCTCTAGGCGGCATTAACGGCTGCTGGCCTGCTCTGTGTGTGTCAACTCCTGACCAGCACCTTTTGATAGTTTAGCAAATACTCATTTTTCAATACTTTTCCTTTAACATTCCATTCTTACTGATGTCTTGCTTATGTTGCAATTTCATTTTATTTTTCAATAAACTTTATTAGTTGAGTCGTATCCACCCACGGTCTCCATTTAGATGTTGCATTACCCAGAGCCAGGCTTGTAACAAATCAATGTCGACCGGGGTTCACCGATTCCGGTCCTAGAGAGTGAGTCTGTGACACAATTTGCAGATTTCCCGGCTCAGACACACCCACTAAACTTGGTTATTAGCTAATGAGCTGAATAAGGTGAGTTCGAGCATGGAAATCTGTAAACTGTGTCAAAGACCAGCCCTCCAGGACTGGGATTGGGGAACCCTGATGTAGACTATTAAATACCGTTAGCAAGTACAAATTTGGACTTTAAGATATCAGGAAATGTTACCTCTTGTTCCTCCAGCACCAGCAGGTCCTGTCGAGAAATTGTCATCGTCACCACATTGTTACAAACAGTTTGTTCCGGTTACATTTCAGTGGTTTTTCCTCTTTAATGGCTGCATCTGTTACTTATACATTTGTTATAGCCACTGCCGTACAGATTTATTCCCCATCAAATTGCATGTGACCAGTAACAACCATGTTTGAATACAGGAATACAGTGACTCCTCAGCATTAGACAGACCAACGTGGTGTTGGGCCTGACTCTCACCTTCTGGATCTCTGGGTTGAGTATTTCCCTGGGGGCCTTCTCAAACCTGTCAAGATTCATGGCACTTTGAAGGAAAACAGGAGAATCAGAGTGAGAGTCAGAGCAGACATTCACAGAATACCGAGGCAGAGGATCTGGCTGGTGAGTCAGGAATGGCCTTCACTGCTGCCTGTGGGTGACTGTGACCTCACTGAAGTGGTTGTGTGAATGGATACTTGAACCCGATTAATTTTTAAAGAACGGGAGGTCAAACGTACGTTACTCTCCAGTTAGCTAGAACTTGCTAGAAATTTAATTGCCTATAAAACATACTTAAAATCTGAATAGTATGACAGATGAGAACAGAAAAGAGTTTCAGGAGTTAACATGAGGTGATGTTGAGGCAGACATTAAACTACAAGTATATTACATTAATGAAACTAGATGCTGTCTGCATGACAACAGTGTTGTGCCCGGACCCCCCGGGGGCGCCCCCCCCGCGCGGGGGGGGGGGGGGGG
>JAODJX010000119.1:15402282-15421173 GCA_026776945.1 Isichthys henryi | reverse complement strand
CCCAGAAGACCGGACTCCCCCTTTGGGTCTGGTTAGGTTTAGGGCTTCCTCTATCGAACCCCAGAAGACCGGACTCCCCCTTTGGGTCTGGTTAGGGTTAGGGCTTCCTCTATCGAACCCCAGAAGACCGGACTCCCCCTTTGGGTCTGGTTAGGTTTAGGGCTTCCTCTATCGAACCCCAGAAGACCGGACTCCACCTTTGGGTCTGGTTAGGTTTAGGGCTTCCTCTATCGAACCCCAGAAGACTGGACTCCCCCTTTGGGTCTGGTTATAGTTAGGGCTTCCTCTGCAAAATGAAAATGCACTATACAAATAAAATTGAATTGAATTAAACTGAATTGAATTAAAACATTGTCAAGGAATAGTTAGAGAGAACAGTGTCAGGCATGAGAATGCATGTAAACTATTTAAGTTCATTATGTTTAATTTTAAAAGTCCCCATAGTATTATGTCTTGTGCCATAAACACTGCTGCATAATAATGGTGAAGCATTGCTTCAGCAATGATAAGCCAGGTGCCACTATTCACACGGCGGGAATACGATACAGCTACAATAACTACGGAACTCCACCTGAGTGTGGTCATGTGACACAGCAGAGTAGCAGCACTTGGGGGATCCATCTTGATCACCTTCGCTGCATGGCTTTTGCAAGATACCATTTCCTTTTACATGAGACAGTGTGCTTCACATTTATAAGGCTTATAAATTCAAACATTTAAAGGTGACTGAAAATTTTATGGTATAAAAATTAAATGTGTGCATTTAGGGTTCCCTGGATTTATTACTTCTACAAAAAAGTGAAAGGCATTGCAGTCATGCAGAATATGGCACATTCCCGTCCTCCGTCCTTGTTTGTTTATCGCACGTACAGCTGTGCTTTCGATGTTTGCTTCATCCTCCTTTTTACATCCATGGTACCAGCAGGGTTTCCATACCAGAAATAGAGGGGGAGCGGAGCATCTCTCTCTCTCTCTCTCTCTCATTTCATCTTTCTCTGGGTGTCCTCCATAATTATTTAGCGTGAAATGGCAGAAGGGAGAATTAAAGAGGAACTGAAAAACATGCACACCCACTGCACAGTGGGATTTATCTGAGGATAAATCCCACAGAGCTATATGCACGTGTGTGTGTGTGTGTGTGTGTGTGAGTCACACAACTCCATATATTAATATATGCATAAAAAGGATACCTAGCCTGTGTGTCAGCACTTTCCCCGGGAGCCCCTTTGCAGGCGTACGCTGCTGAACAGGCACTAAAGCGGCGCAGTAATTGCAGCCGTGAGAAAACAGTCCTCGAAGCCGCCATGCACACTGGATCACGACACAGAATGCTACTGACTTGGGAGGACACGTCGCATGTATTTATCTTAAGGTCTCACTTTAGCTTTGTGCCCTTGTGGAGCACAACATACTGACTAATTTGTGATTAGTGTAAATCCAGCTCTGCATTCAGCAAGCGTTTTACAATCAGTGGACATATTACAGAAATATTTTTACAGAAACATAATAAACTTGTAATTGCTAAATTATGTGTATTGACACCGGCTTAGACAATGGCTGATAATGGTCTTTGCTGTCTTGATAAAGGTAAAACTGCATTTCTCTGTCGGTCTCTCACGTTCACCTCAGTGAAGTTGCTCACCGTTTTCCTCCACAAGATGGCCCGGTACTGGGGCACGCGCTGGTTGTTCTGATCTGATAGAACCACTGACAGATAAAAAGGGTTCTTTTCAGCATCTGTTCCAACGTAGTTCTGGTGTACTGAGGAATGGAGAACAAAAAACAGCCACAGAAATAGTCTGTAACACTGATGATGAGCAATAATAAAGCTTCCGCTTGTTTGAAGGCGTGTGTGAAGGCAGAAGCTCTCCATCATTGTTGTGTTGTGGGCCAAAAACTGCAGGAATAAATTTTGAATGAAAAATAGAGGAAATTTCAATAAATTGGTTGGGCCCTTTCTGTTCAAGGAAAACAAAACTTTTGAGAAAATACTTTGCACAAACAACTCTCACTGTTGCCAACTCAACCACAGTCTAGGATCTGACTACATTTTTAAAGAACTGGGGCTGAAATTCGGTAATCCTCAGCTCAGTCGGCAAGGCAACATATTCATCCTGAAAGAAAGGACACCCAAATCCAATTAAAATCAAGAGTGTGTGCTCTTGGTCTCCACATAAAAGGTATTCATCCTGATTTTATCAATTAACTGGACAAAATGTGCCCTCCTGTCCCTTCTCTGCTCTTGGAGAACAACAGTGCAGCTGGACGATAATGCATTTTTAATGACCATCATTAAGCTCTGTGCCAACTGACTATTGCCATGTTGACAAGATTATTGTAAGAGGAGATCCTCATATTTTAATTGTGTTAGATTGGAGTGGTAGGTCTGCCTAGTCTCACACTCTACTATGGATATTAAACCTGAATGTAATTCAACATCATGACTCACCAGCAAGGGCTCTAAGCATATTTTAAAACCTTTTCCAAAAAGAATATATCATAATATTGTTTGACAATTCCTTTCTGTACGCAGCTGAAGCCAGTGTGGCAGCATTGCATTGTGGGATGTCTGAGCAGTGCGCAGTGAGCGATTTTGGTATATCTTGTGCAAATCAGGTGTTCTAACCATTTGGTTTCACTAAAATGTTGTAAATAAAAAAAGCAAGTTACTTTTTGAAATGTGTGCTTATAGTTTATACCTGCTGAAAACCTAAAACTTGTATTGCGACCTGTGCTTTGAAGGGAACTAGCATGAGTGAAAGATTCTACGAAGACCCAGAGTATATAAAACAAAGCGTTAGGAAACATAAGTTGCTGCATGAGCCGCCCTTTCCTGGGTTTTACGGATCGTCTTTCACAGACGTTAACACAATATGATTTCTCAAGTGTAATCATGTTGCCATATAAGTAGAATTTGTGTGACTGTATGTGTTGCAGCACGAAAAGGCCTAAATGCTTTGAATTTTACCTATGTTAAGCATTTAACAATCCAATTGACTCCATTGTCTGATTTAATAAATATTATATTATCCTTTTCTCTAGAGAAACGAAATGTGTTCAGACAATTCTATAGTTAAACCAGCTAAAGAATTGTGATTAGGCTGGAGAATAAAGGCTTGGGGGTTGAGAGTACGGGGAGACAAGCTTTCTAAAGTCATTTTTTCTTAAATCCTCACTAAAAATTATTCAGATTTTTGCTTTCTTCCAACTAGACCATTTCATAAATACTTACCAATGCAAAGAACCACATGCAGACTTAAAAATAGCCAGTGTCTTGGCAAGCAGAGAAAACTTGAATTGAGGACAGAATCACCAGTTAATTTGCTTTCTCTGGATATCGTCTCCTGGCTACAGTTGACTAACAGCACAGCAAAAAAGAAGCTTCCAGGCCCATGTACGAAGCATCACTGAGAAATGCTTGTGTTATTGTTCTGCTGCAGTGATAAACATATTTGTCACAACAGCAATCAGTTTATACTTCAGGTAATAGAGACTTTGCTGCTGTGGTCGTTGTAAAGCTACACTGCACAATTTGATCTGGCCATCACTACTGAAAGATACATTTATACATTATCCATACTGGTGCTTTCTACGGTATACATCTGTTGCATAGTTAATCTTCAATGCTAGTGGGAGTTTAGCTTACACAAAAATGTTCTGAGGGCAGAATGAAAAATGATTGGTTTGGAGAGTTTACCAATCAGATAGAAGAGGAGGTGGGACCAAACAATCAGACTTCTTGGTCCCACCTCCTTTAGTTGCTTGGACTCACCTCCTCTATAATCTGATTGGTCATCTCTCTGAACCAATCATTTTTCCTTCTGCCCTCAACATTTTTGTGCACATAAAACTCTCAAGAACATATTCAATCCAGTAGGTGGCCGTCAAATAAATAATTGTTAGCTAAAGCTTTGATTGTGCTAAACAATGTTTCTTAGTCAAATAAGTTCAGATAAATAAAACCAGAGCAATCACAATTATGACACTAATCACTGCCACTATATGGTACAAACTTGGATTCTAACAGTATATTATAAACAACAACAATAATAAAAATTCATACACATGTGTAAATTAGGCTACTGTTCACATTACTGTTTCAGCCTAGATTTCGTAAACCAAAGGCAATTAAAATCTGTGCTGGTGTTGCTAGTTGCTGCAAGCATTAAGTGCATGTGAGTCCTCCCCTGAAATATTAAAGCGGCAGACTTTGTGATGAATAGCAAGGCATTTTTAACTGACAGTTCCTGGCAGTTCCAGCGGCGATGCGTTTACTGCTCTTGTGAATGGCGGCAATAATTTATATTGTTGGACAACCATGGAACGACACTGATGCTGCCACAGATGTCAGTCTGCAAAATATAAAACAACCTTAACCGGTGCTAAATTATCCAGCCGGATCCCTCAGATATGGTCAATAATAACGTGTGTGGTACAGTGGAGCTTCCGGGGCTGCAGTTAATAAGGCCAGCTGTCCACATGCACATACACACGTAAAACCACTTAAAGGAATTCACGCTTGTTCTGGTCCTACGGTTATTACCGCCTCAGAGAGCTACCTTTAGCGTGACCTCCAGACAAAAAGCCCACATACTTTTTGGACTTATATATTTTTCTTTAATGGGTTATATAATTAACTTGTTCAAGAATGGGCCAAAGGGATAGTTTCTCTTAACAGACATATAACATTTAAAAAACTTTCTATGCATTCATAATGAATATATGGAAAATAAATAACAGTATAGGAGGTTGGACAAACTCACCTTTCCCTAAGAAATACTTGAAGAACCATCTGGTGTGGTATTCTGGGTTCTCCAGGTGGACATCTGTTCTTCTCCATGTTCCTGGGGTATAGTCTGTGATCTACAATCACAAACAGTACATAAAATCCTCTACATATGACATTTAAAGGTGCAAGCATACATGCCAAATAAATTAAAAATCGTCTAAATAATTGCAAAATTAAAAATTGTGCCGGAATTTCCAAATTTTGCAGCAGCGCATAAGTTAGTTCCTAACTTTGATGTTTGTTTTTCATAGGAGCTGATGTTTGGGGGGAGGAGAGGGAGGTACATGTGCATACATACATATTCCTGATACAGTAACACAGGTTCGTTTGCTAGCGAACTGCAGGAGACTGAGTGGAACAGCACAAACCTTTTGTTAGAGACTCTGCAGAGTGGCAGGCCTGAGCGCCACACAATTCAGTCCTATTTTGAAGGACCAGTTATCTCAGCTCTCCACATTGCTATGAAAATTCAGGCTGTTTTTTCCCCTAAAGTGGACCTTCTTCAGCACAGAAAAGGTACACACTGTTACAATGGAGATTCTTATGTTCCAAAGACATGCTGATCATTTTATAATATATATGATACATATAAAATGTAATTAGATGATAAGGAGAAAATATACATCTGTAAATAAACAAAGCCTATCTGTAAATAAAGCCCCAGCATCTTGACATTTTCTGTGAAAATCTGCTACATTTTTTTCTGTGAAAATCTGCTAAATTTTTCCAGCACAGTAGATGATCAGGTGCTTCTTAGTTCTCTGAACATATACAATGTTTTGAAGCTTATGCGTTACTTACTCAAACATTCATCTTTCTGAAGTTGATTCAAATCCCCTGGTAAGTAACACTACTTCAGAAAGAGTGATTGTAAACTTGGCTCTGAAGATAATTCATTTTGGATTCAATCCAACCTTAACAGATGATCACAGCATTTAATACTCTTTTCCTCCAAAATGGTAGCTTGGTCTTGCTGCATAGTTGACATTATAATCCAAACTACCCATTTTTGCATATATACCTTAAACAGGGTAAAAATGTTTCACAGATGCAATTCAGATTAAGTGCCTTTTATTTGGGTACAAACGCAGTCTCAACCTGGCCACCAGAGGGGGCTGAGGGACAACGTCATATTTTCTTGCACCAGTTCACCTACTTACTAATTGATTGCATAATTAGCAGACAGTCCCAATATCTGTGCTGAGATAGGGCCCCTATTTAAATTTCACCCCACGGCACTTTCCGGTTATCTGTTTTGAATGCCGCTGTTGTGCTTTTTCGTGTTTCCTCATCTTTAAAGGATCTGGTTTTTGGACATGATTGCATTGCTCCGGAGTGACATAAGTGAATGAAAATTTGATGCTTATCCCTGTTTCATCAAAACTTTCACAGAGAGGGCTACAACTCTTCAACTGTGTACCCAACTTACACTGACAGCAGACAGACTTCCAGGGTCCTTGTGACAATATGAATCCAGCAAAGAGGATCCTCTTCATGTGCCGGCTCGACACTCAGAGGAACATGCTGGGAAGCCCTCAAGAGCATCTGCAGGAGCTCCTGAACATTGTTAAGCAATTGGCTGAGTCAGCTCATCATGTCTATTCTTGTTTTGATTAGGAAAGTCAATTATGCTCAACTGATACTCCATCTGGACCAAGGTGATCTGAATTCACCCTATTCCCAGCTCATTAAGAACCTCAGGTCCTGGACCTCCAGATTCATCGGACCATAGAGGATCCTTCAAGCTAACCGTTTGCCACTTTTCCTATTTCCTATTAACCCCTCTGCAATCTCCCTCGGATGTGGTGGTCCTACTTACACAGCGAGAAGACTAGATTCCTATCATAGTGACTGGGGCACTCAACACTTATTTAACTGGAAGGGTTATAGCACTGAGGAGTGGTGTCCAGTTTCTGATATATCCTGGATCTAGAACCTCAGCTATCACCATTCTGACTGTCCCGGACCATCAGGGGACGGCCCCAGAGAAGGGTGTCATATTCCAACCTGGCAACTACTGGAAACCAGGAGACATCTTCTTGCTCCAGCTGATATATTTACTTGCTGAATTAGGAGAATACCTACACCAGTGCCTCATCAGATTCTCCATTTAAGTTACACCTATGAATGATGCACATCTTGCTCAGTATTGGAGGTTACCTGCAAGTTCTCCTTTGGAAGTGAAAATTTTGTTTATCCTTTGTGATTTTGGATCTATTTCCACAGTTCACAAAAGGTGAATTTCTACCTGGTGACCTTCTGCCACTTGAAGGCCATGTAGCTCTTCTCAGAATGACTCCTACTTTACTAAATGCATATCTACAATATATCACCTCAACTAGTTGTTCAGACACAGGCCAGTGGGCTTCCTCAGATGAGGACTTTTGTATGTGTCCTGACACCTGGCTTGTTGCATCTGGTTTCTATGCACCACACTACAGTCATCAATGCAGTCATCGTAACCATTTTTACACAGTTAAGCTTTATCACAAGTCGCAATGAGAACGAAAGGTAGGAGGCCCAGAATCTGATGCAAACTCAATACAGACGCAGCTTCATGGGTTCACAGAGCGCATGTACAATGGCATGCAGCGCTTCACTGTGGCTGAAATCCACTGTTTTCTCTCCGCCTATTATGTCTAATTCTGCCGCAGGCTTGCAATTCAGTCCCTGCCATTAAAGGCCATAAAGGCAGGATTCAGAAGAAGTCAGAGGAATGCACTGTCTTTCATCAGTCGCTTGCCCTTTCGACAAGATTGACGGGCAATTTTCCATCCGCAACCACCAGCACACCGAAGGAAGATCTTTTAGGGGGAAAAGACACACAAGATGATTGAGTATTACGGTTTCTTTTGTGGTAGAATGATGGCTTGCCTTGCATAGTCTGCATTTTCTTTTCAGTCCTCAGTTTTCCTATGGCACCAGAGACAGACCACACTTCTGCGAGCATCCTAACTGTCATGCTTATTTCACTTCGAGCAAAGGAAACCCCCGTAATGCAGGAGTTATATTAATCTCCCTAGCAACAGTGATGCACTCTGATATATATAAAGGGTAAGAACAGTTTTGCGTTCCTTATATTTTGTTTGTGAGCAAAGGGGAGGCAGGGAAATAGCTTGGGGTTAAAAAAAAAAGTAGGGCAACATTTTGATAAATCTGTTACAGTAAATCTGTTATAATACCATTTTCACAGCAAAAATGGCAGCATACATTAGTGACAATCACATTGTGGAGTTCGCATGCTGTCCTCATGGGGCGTAAGCTTCCTCTGGCTCTGTCAGTTTCTATCCGTGGCCCAAAGACAGACAGCTAGGGTAGCTGCAGTCCACAGGTGCGGTCATGCCGCTGCAAAAAACCACGTCATCTTTGCAGTGCCGAGCGAAAGTGGGCGTGGCATAGGATTTTGTTTCAAGACAGTGTTGGTGCAGTGATGTTAATAAGGAATGTTAACAAGTAATAAGTCACATTCTGTTTGCCATTAAAATATCTACTTGAAAACTGCTTACTAATTTTTTTCCTTGTGTTTTGCTAGACAATATTGGTGAAATGAGTATCACTCATATTGTAATATTAGCCTTCTAGCCTGATAAGCTACGTATGACGCATACTACTTAGTGATGTTATAAAACACACTGCAATAAGCTTTTACCTGTCAGACCTGTTTGAATGCTCACTGCCCATCATGCAGAATTTCTTCTGTTTTTACATTCTGACAATCGACCGTTAGAAAGCACTGGTTGCCCCATTCTCCCATTTTGTCCGACTGCCGGTGAAGCTGAAAGGTTAGCCCCTCCCACACTGCACCTGATTGGCTGAGCTATGCAAATTCATGGGGCAACCCCACCCACACTGAGCCTGACTGGGTGAGCTATGTAAATTCACGTACCCTGTGCTGCCTGTGGTAGGTTTCGGGCCACTCAGTTACACGGAGTAATGAATACGTTGTAATATAGATGGATGGATAGATGGGTGAATTGTCAGAGAGAAGAAAAGAGCCATATAAATCGACTTCCTTTGTCAGGGTTCCCTGGGAACAAGAGGAGACTATGTCAACACAATGCTGGGAGAATCCAGAGAGGACACGCTAAAGCTAAGGAAAGCCAGCTCACACTGAGGGACCTACACTAATGCCTCACTCCTCCAGTCCCACCTGTACTACATGTGGTGAATGCATCTTACGCATGTTACGCTGCTCTCCACCTACTGTCCAAAAACACATACTGATGCAGACACAATTGATTATGGGTCAATTTATGATAATATTTTGACTTCACGATAGTAGGCATCAGTTTGAATGCTGACATGTTCCCAGCTACAATATGGTGCCTGGAAAATGACAGCATCCACCAAGCCAATGTTTCCAGTGTCTGTAATGATCGCGAGCGTAAAATTCTTGCACAGTGTCTAACAATGTACCATTCAGTGTTTTTTTTCTGTATTTAACCAAATTTTCCCAAGCATTTTATGTCTAATATTCCTAATAAATGCCTAAGTATGTCATATCATCTAAATATTTGATTTGATTCATTAGAACGTAATCAGAGGTCGGAGAACATCAGTACTCTCATTTTAGTTGAGTTTCAACAGCAAAACAAATGGACAGCTTCTGATCGCTGAATGCCTGTCAGCCCTATACGCTTCTGCTAGGACATATGCGTGCATGACTACGCTGCTCCTGCTAGCCTAGAGCAAGTTGTCTCACCAATCCTGGTCTGCTGCCACCAACTACCAGCTGGAACTTGTACCACATTCAAAACCCTGGAACTGGCATGAGGTAAGTGAAGAGCCCCACCGTATGTACGATACCTCATCAAGCCCCACAGCCAGTCCAGATAACTGCGGCCCCTCCCACATCAGGACATCTGACTATTTCCTGATATCATGGTTTTGACCTATAGATACATCTGTGTATTTTTGGCCTTGGTCCCTGTGTATTTACTAATGTACTGTATGCGCTGCCTTATAACTTTCATTACATACATACATTTAGAAGTTTCGATCTGTCAGCTACATCTCTAGGTGTGAATGCCTAGAAAAATCCATCAAAGACATTTTCATTTTCAATATCATCTGCCTTCGCCCACGTTTCTCCAAGTCCTGGTCTGCGCCAGCAAACATTATGTCTTCCCATATGGCAGAAGCTCGTCTCCCGTCAGCCAGTTGCTGTTTGTCATGCTGATGGAGCGCATAGCTTGCCGTGTGGGCGATTCGCAGTGCCCATGCGCATCCCTAGAAGGGGTCTTACACAGCAGATTTCCATTCTCTCCCTTCTCCAGTGAAGCCATACCAGTGTCTTGCCGTTTATAAGTGATAGATGATAAAGTCCCAGCTCAAACCCCTGGCCGAGACGGTCAAGGCCATCTGGGAGCGCCTAATAAAGATGTGCGCTATTTTCTTTCCGTTTTTAAAATAACATTTACAATGATTTCCTGAGGTATCCGGATCACTCTTAGGTTTAATACATAAGTTTTCAAACTATTTAGCATGACTTGTTATACCTTAACATGAATAGATTATGACAGCCAATGAACTTTCAAAATTATTTCTCTTTCAGTAAAAAGAGAAACTGCAGTTGCAAGGCAACTGAAATAGAAAATGAGAAGAAAAGTAGCAGAGACACTAGTGGCCTGGAAGTATATCTCCTGGTTTGGTGAATCTCGATTTCTGTTGTTACGCACTGAAGGGAGGACTGGATTATGGAGAACACCACATGATTTCATGTATTCATGGCATTAGAGTACTTGGAAATCAATTGTTCAGTAGGATTAATGCCCTTCACCAGAAGACTATCATCAGTTTGAAGAAACAAAAATTTACCTTATTGAAACTGCCTACCACCAGATTTCAATACAACAGGGTACCTGGTGGAACAAGCCTTCTGGAGCCAGCAAAACCATGAGAAGTGCTGGAATAAACGCTGGCCCGGCATCTCCGTGAGCATTTGAGGCACCTTAGTGAGTCTGTGCACCAGTGAACCAAGGATACTGTGAGCGCTGATGTGTCAAAGCCATGATGCTGGAGACATGGTGACATGCAGTGCTTTACCCGCTGGGACACCGCATTCCCCACAACACAGGACAGCCACTGCAGTGCACGACAGACATCTTAAACCCCAGAACAGAAACTCATGGCCTTTTATGTTGTATACAACTTGTCATTAAGATTTAAGCAAAGTTTAAGTGAACTTAGCATTTTTCCTTGCTTGGCAGATATTTGCAAGTCTGAATTATACTTTCCAGGTTTACATGTTTGTTGTTTTTTGTGACAGTTCTCCTGTCAAAATTCTATAGGCTGTTCTTCCTAGAACATCAACTTCAGTGCGTAACAGCAGCAGCTTTATAATTCAGAAAAGCACATGTGGGCGGAGTTAAACATTTAAATAACCGCATCTCACTGGACAACATCGCAGTGCCTCTGCTCTCCACCTCGAGAGCAGGAAATGGATCCTGCTGCTAAATCAGGCCGTCTGCGTGACGGAAGGCTTAACAGCTTATCAATAACGACCTGTAGAAATCAGGCCCGGAGACACTGGCCTGACAGATGGCCTATTACGCTGTGACTTAGAGGCTGCAGTGGCGAGCTCTCACGCAGGCTCCCAGGGACGTGATGGTAATCAGGGAGCACAGCCCTTATTAGCATGCCGGACGGAGGCCCAGCAATGAAGGGTGCCGGGTGAGGAGACCAGGGCTGGGGATATGAGTCAGCCGTCCCTTCCTACTACCGGGCCTGGGAACCTTACTGAACCCCAGATTCACCAAAGGAACTACCGTGCCTGGGAACCTTACTGAACTCTGGGATCTTTACTGAACCCCAGATTCACCAAAGGAACTACTGGGCCTGGGAACTTTACTGAAGCCCCATTCCTCAGTGTCAGTGTCAGTGCAGTTACCATGTTCTGCTTTTGTGGGGCAGTATACAGGGTGTCTGCACCCAGCCTGTCACATCACAGGATCCCCCTGTGCTTAGATTCAACATAAGCTATTAATCAGTATAACTAGTACTAGTAAAAGATTCATTGAAAAAGCAAAGTGGTATGCTTGGCTCACTGGTTAGCCCGGGGGATGACAGGGTGCCTGCATATACACCGAGATGGTCCATGTTGTCATAGTGACTGTCAGGTGCTCTGTTTCCTTGCGCTGAGGCAATGTAACAAACTGCACATGAGGGATTCAGGCCCAGCCATAAACTAACACACATATTACGCCCTTAGCCTCTTTGTTAGGCTCCCGTGATGCACAGAAATGTGGCGTAAAAGCGCCTTCGAAGGTCTGAACGGATCGGTGCAGGGATGATAGCTAAAATATGTATGTGGACAAAGTGCCTTCTTTATTTTTCTCTCTCGGGTGGAGTAACAGTGCACCGACTCCAACAAGGATATGCAGAACCCAGCCCCTCCCCCGCTAGCATCCCCCACACACTCCGGGCATTGATGCTGCTGACTTGTTTGCGGGAGAGAAGCTGCAGGTGGGGCAGATGCTGCGAGACAGATGCCTGTCTGTGGCCCGTTTTAGTGAAGCTATTTGGTTGCCAGTGCTGCTGGATGTGATGCCGCGTTATGATAGGCGAAACTCTCCAAGCGCACATTACCATTAAAAAGCATCTCGATAAGGAACACGCCGGAACCTTGGTCCTGAAGGCCTGCAGAATAAGGAGGTTTAAGACCCGCTCCCTCAGTGACTAGCAGCCTCGTTAACAAAAGGCAGGGAAAACGATAAATTATTCCCCTAAATCTTAATTACAAGGCAGATCTTGGGGGCTCATACTTAATGCATATCTGCAAAGGATCAGAAGTGAAGAGGAGCGCAATCGCCCATATGATGTTTGCTCTAACACAATTATACTGTTTTAAGCAGAAAGCAGCCATTTCTCTTTACCAGCCCCGGGAAACAGATTATTGTTCTGTTTGTCATTTTTATTCAGCATTTTGATCTGAAATGAATTCCCATTTCACACTATTTTTTAACTCATACAGTGAGTGATGCAGCTGCTGTATACTCTGAATGGTACACCAAAGAGGAATCTCAGCTCCCGGGTTCAGCACTACACCACCGTCCGCCTAAAGCACGTCTTCGCTCTCCAGCTCTGAAGATGCTCCTTTGCACTGACCTCGTCAGACGACCCGTTCTCCACGCGGAATCGCCCGGCTCGCTGTATGGCTCCGTCTGCATCACTGGAGATGAGCTGCGGGGAGGAAACAGAGGATCGTCACCCATGTGCAGTGGCGGCCAAAAGTGGGGAAGATCGAGTCACTCACACGGTGTCATCACAAGGTGTCGTCAGGTGACGTCATCAACACACCTAGTCTGCTCGAAGATTCGAACCCAGTCTAGACAATGTTCATAAATGAGTAAATTAGATAAATAAGAAACAGGAAAACATAGTCATCTTTAATGACTGTTCACCCAAAGGTGGGTAGCAGTTGCCATGTTGTCTGTGTGTGTAGGTTTTGTTTGTGTGGTGAGATTTTCGCAGTGACAACCACCCGTCAGCCTCTGGAGGGCGCTACACATGGAAATCCACTGAACACCACAACCCTGGCACTATGAGGTGTCAACTCTACTGTTTACGAAAAGACGTATGCCATGCATGACATTGGAAGGTGCTCTTAAAGTTCTCTATCACTCACCTTACCATAAAACCGGATTATTCTTTTACAAATCAAGACAAATGGCTTCAATAAAAACCATGTTCACAGAAATATATTGTACAGGCAGGGTCAAGAAAGCTACTTTCTGGCAAAATACATGAACAGAAAATTCAGATATATTTCCCTTCTTAATTTACTTTCTTTTTTCACACTATTGTTGCCTTTCAGCGCCAAAATGGTAGCTTTTTCTGACGATGACTCTCGAGCAACAATAGCAAGGCAGCTAGAACGTTTCTTTATAAATGAGAAGATTGAGCTTCCCTTTGAAGTGGCTTCGCTCAGCAATACGCATAAGAGTCATCTGCCTGTAACACGATGTAATCTCCTTTCAATGGTGCGCATTCACTGCAGAAACGTGACATCCCACCTTCAGACGAACGCAGCCCGCGTTGCTAGGCAACGAAGCAGAGAATTCTCCCCTTCCCCTATTCTCAGCACTTCCCCTTTCCTTAGCCAAATGTCACCAAATGTGCCACTTACATATAATATCCTTTATATAGACAGCGCAGTGCAGCATACAGCTACGGCTATAGTTTGGATGAGGGGGACAGTGGGTCCTGGGAATTACGTCAGCAGATGAGAAGACAGCTCATAATGGGAAAAAGAGGGAAAGAGACAGAGGAATGCCGGGATTGGATGCCGGTAAGGATGGAGAAGTACTGCCAACTGCACTTGCATGCTGAAAGGATACGCCTCTACGGCACGGCCCGACATGCAGGACATGCGGAAGAGAGACGTAACTTACGAACAAAGGATCATGTTAGATCTCACCACAGTTATGAGGTACATATCGTATGTAAAGACATCCCTTTTCACAATGCTCTCCGTTATCCCCAATCGCAATGGCCGCAAGAGGTTTCTGCAAGAAATGCATAGATCTTTAAACTGCTGAAGAAGGCACAGGATGCAAACTAAACTGTGGCCAAAGCTGGCGAAAAAGTATGACAACTTACGGGATGCATCCATTGTTAAAAATATGCAGGCATGTGGATAAAAGCTGTGGGCAGGCCATAGCCAGGCTGCGAAAAACAGCGAGGTCCGGGACCCCACTGGGGGTCAATCGCATTATTGATACTGTCCCCTTCATAAGCTGTTTATTTTTTTAAAGTAATTCGTTATGCGAAACGTAAAGATAGTCTGATTTTTTTACTCAGGTGAATATTTAGCGTAACATTTTATTTTTAGGTCTTAACAAATTCCCGAGATCTGGATCTTGGTGATGTCATAGCTGGCTATAGCCCTGGCTGTGGGGAGATTGGAAATAATTGTTCAGAAGAGAATGCAGCAACAAACCAGTCCTAAAACAAATAGTGACATTTACAATGCAGTGCTGTGCTGGCTGTATTGTTGTAACAGCTCTCCTCCCCTGATAATTTATGACCCTCCTCTGTCTTGCAGACATCTGACAGTCATATTTCACCTCCAATTAACATCCTGTCAGCCAGTGTAGGCGACCAGGGAGAGGTCTGGCTTTAAAAGAAAAGAGGTTAAACACCAAACATTCAACAATTTCTTCATCTGTTGCTGAGGCATTAATGAGTCACAAGAGGTTAAAGGGAGCAATCTGAAAATTCAGCTTTGTGGAACAACAACCTTCACTGCTATCCACTGCAGAGGTTTGAGGAGGTAATTCACTGCTGTGCGCTGCAGAGATTTGAGGAAGGAATTCACTGCTGTCCATGACATAGCTTTGAGGAGGGAATTCACCGCTTTTAAGGCTACTGGGGTTGGAGCACTGTAATGCTTAAAATTTTTCCTCACCAAGTAATTGATTTTTCTAACATGATGCAACCATCACACTATCACGTTTTCTTTGCTAAAAAGAAATTCAATCACAAATTTCAAAATTTGCACAGATTTATCGAAAATTCATTTTGACATGCTAGGAGCCCCCTATGTGATGACACAGCACCCAAACCCCGCTGAATGCGTCTCCTCTGGTGTCAATGTCACTGAAGAGGCAACCCCAGGTGCTGAAAGAAACCACGCAGGGACACGAGGAACTGAGAAGGACTGACAACTCTAACCCTAACCCTAACCTTGACTAACCCTAACCCTAACCCTACCTCTAACCCTACCTCTAACCCTAACCCTACCTAACCATAACCCTAACTCTAACCATAACCCTAACCCTAACTAACCCTAACTCTAACCCTACCTAACCATAACCCTAACCCTAACTAACCCTAACTCTAACCCTAACTAACCCTAACCCTACCTAACCATAACCCTAACTCTATCCATAACCCTAACCCTAACTAACCCTAACCGTCCTGCAGTCCCAGCATTGTATTGTATGATATTCAATTTTATACAGCGACACGATTCATAACTTTCAGTCCAAGTGCAGCCAGCATTAGGCCTGCAGTCATACACATAGAAGAATGAAGATCTTCATACATCTGTTTATTTGTTTCTGGATATAGATGATATGAAATCAAAGGCATGTGGGAGGACTTCTTTGACTTTTCTGCCAGAATCACGAGGATCACCCACATACCTGACCTACAGTAGCTGAAATTTCCATTTCATAATATTATCCTACTTCATTCATACTGTTATTGTAGATAATACTAAATTCTTTACATAAGTACATATTAAGCTTATCAGTAAAAACTGGATACAATAAAACTGTATGTTACTGTTAATTTAACATGTTAATAATCTTTATTTGTTAATGTTTTAGTCAAATAAACATGCAGAATTACTAACATGCATGTTTTTTAAATATAGTAAATACCTGAAAGCTGCATCTAATGGTGATGTTTGGAAAAAATAAAATGTACAATATAAAGAACACCGACGAATTCGTAATCTGAGGAAGAAGTAAGTGTTCATAGTCCATCAGCCAGTTACTTAAGTTCAATGGCTAGTTTATTTACTAATTAATAAACAAAATAAAAAAGAATGCATACAAATTGCTAGAATGTTCAATGGTCTATGATTCTCGGAACTGAACAATATAGAACACAAAATATCTATTTTTCAGAAGAATTAAGCAGTTTAACATTTAAATATACTGTGGTTTTCTATAACAAAAAGTGTTCATTTCATTAACATAATCTATCATTATCTGGCATCTGAAGCTGGACTGGAAGCTGTCTGGGTTCATCACTGAACAATGTCTGAACTGAGATGACTGATGGATGCAAACGATATAACCCTGCAGATTCGAATGGTATGATATTAAGGCAGCCTGAGGTAAGTCCGAGCCCTAAGTTCATCTGTAGTGTCTGTCGACAGAAGCTTCCCAGACACCCTTGGGGAGAGGGGGACACTGCAAGGTAACTGGATTTTTTCTACTCAGTAAATGACCCCCAAGGACCACTGTGTAGTTCAGCTACATTTTCTAAACTAGATCTTGAAACTCATTTTAGAAATCAACGAGCACTAAAATAAATTTTTGTTGGCGTGAGATTCAAGATATTGATACTGCAGCAGAGGTAGAAAGACTCTTTAAAGTACTTCAGAATAGTGGAGTAAAATTTCGGTGGAAAAATGTGAAAAGTATGAAGTCACTCCTCAAACTATATGACATATATAAAACAAGGCACATCACCAATCTAAAAGGCTTAACGGTGGAGCTTATTGCCTAGGATTGGCTTTTATGGCAGATTTTTAATTAAATTAATTTATTTATTTATCTGAAAGCCTGGCCTGCATGAAAGGTATTCTCGGGTTGCATCACCATACCCATACACTGCAAAATGATGCAGTTTAGTTTCAGACAGCTAACCAATGGGGAAATGCTGTGAGCTGAAAGTGTGGATTTCGACAAGTTAAATGCCGTAGCTGTGGGACAGACGTCTCCATAGCAAAACGACCTTTACAGGTACAGAACAAAGAAATTACACAAACAAAAGTCAACAGGACACTAGAACAAACTCTTTCTTTTATTTCATGCAGAGCTCAGTATCTGTACCAAATGATCATGACCAGCACGGTAACACATAAAACACTATAATTGCTGTCTCAGAATGTCTTTCTGAAATCTTCTGTTTAAAACATTAAGACAGAATGTCGCCTAACAGAACAGGACATGGACCGTGCCGGTATGTAACTTGATGTCATGAATTCCCGCAGTGACTATCACAAAGGTGACAGGCTGCATCTCACCTCTGGGCGGAGGAGGACTCTTTTATTTTATTTATTTGTTTTTTCTTTTCTTTTTTTACCAAACATAAGGTCTGTCGGTGCCAGTGGGTGTGTGTCCGTGGTAGAGTTTATAAAGGTTTGAGACAAACTGTCGATTACACTGCCCAGGCATGAAGGTTGAGGATTTCCAGATCTATAGGCTGCCACTACAGTTTGGCTCAAGACCTGCTTAGGTGGCGATTTACACAAGGAGGACACGGCATATACATAATAGGTTAAAACTATCAAAAACTCATCAACCCTTCCACATCGCGGGGGCTAGAGGTGCAGACCCCTCACAAAAAACCATGGAAAATGTTTTGGTCTCTTCGGCGAGCAAAGTGAGCATGCGAGTCGAATGAAGCAAAGTAAAAAGATAAGAGAGACGCGAGATAAAAAGATCACTGCAAGTTCACTGCGAGATATCAGATCAGAGGCTGCCGTAAACACGCTTGGCATCCTCCAAACCAGCACTGTACATATATTTAATGCATTTATGAGCCACTAAACTTTTTGTGTGTCATCTGCTGGCTTTTGTATGTCATCTACAGCTTTCCCAAAACTCCCATTTAAATTCACATTTAATTTCTTATGCCAACCCCAGTATATATAAAAACCTTGATGAGGAAAGTTGTGATGCAGAACGGTGGACTGTACATCTGGTGGGAGAAATGATGCTTCAGTGCTCACACTGGGTGGGACTACCAGGGCACCCAGTAAGGTGAGCTACAGGAAATGGAATCAGACAGTGACAGTGGAACGATAATCACACCCACTGTGGGGGGGTGAAGCAGTGTTCCAATCTTACTGCTGCTTGCCAGTGTAATTTACCCAAAAATGCTGCGGTCAAATTGAATATTTCTTTAATTAAAGGAGAAATGTTTTAAATCTTCAAATGCTGACAGTATGAAACAGACAGAGCTAATTAAGCTGTGAAGTAAGTCAGTGGGATGAGCTCTTGCATTTGAACTGAACGGCTGATCTGCAGCTGGATCAAAACAATTGTGTTTAACCTGAAGCCCAGCTACACGTGAGAAGTTGCTTCAGGGACAAAATGCAGTCGATGTAAAAAAATTTTAAGTACTCAGCAATACTAAGATGTAATAAAAGGATTGAAATGCAGTGTCCCGAGGTCCCTGTGAGCTCGCTTTCCTCGTGTCTGATAAGACATGGCGCTTCCTCTGCCCCGTCCTCATACAGCAATGTTAACCTTGGCTATGCATGTGTGTCTGTGTGCATGCCTGTGTTAACCTTGGCTATGCATGTGTGTCTGTGTGCATGCCTGTGTTAACCTTGGCTATGCATGTGTGTCTGTGTGCAT
>JAODJX010000119.1:15358876-15376492 GCA_026776945.1 Isichthys henryi | reverse complement strand
CCCCCCCCCGCGCCCCCGCCCCCCCCCCCGCGCGGGCGGCCGGCCGCCGCCGAGGAGGGGGATGGGATCTCTAGTACCTTTCTATTAAAGGCCAATGCACCATAAAATGCTCCTCATTAGCAAAGACTGGAATCTTTCTCTAGCGAGTTGGGCAACCAACAAGTCTACTTCATTCCACAGGGCAACATTTTCCTTTCTCCACTTTCGTCCAGATTAACTACAGTGGTTACGTTACTTACTGGATGACAGTCTCGTACAGCTGAGTATGTACACTACCAGTCCAACGTTTCTGCACACCACAGGTTTCACCACTTTTCCATTCATTTCATAAACTGCAGATTTTCTAATTCCTGTTAAGCGCTGGAAAGTCGAATGCACAACTATAAATGAAAATTTAACTCAAGTAAAACAAGTTTCCTTTATGACATGGAAAGACTCTGTAACAGTGCATGTCTGACATCCTATTACCTGGTTGTGTGGTGATAACATAGTAAATTTTAGACCTTTAACTTTAAATGCATTAGTTACCTGTTTTATCTCATGAAACAGAGCAATACATTATGTTCCTTGTAGAATGAATGCCTTGAATTTTCTCTGCTGTTATAAAAGCTAGAAGAGGTTATTTCAATGAATCAAAGATATGACATTGTCTTGCTAATAGAAGTACTCAAATGGTGAGCTTAATGTATTTATTTGCTAGCTAGGAATATTGTGTGTATTTTTAATGTTAAGTGAGTAACATGCAAAAACTTTTGACTGGTAATGTATAGCAGCTGAAATTTGGCATTTTTCTAGGCGTGCAATTTCTTATCTGCAACAATGATCGAAAGCAATCCAACTGCTTACAGTGTGGTATACCTGTGTTTTGACCCCACTGTCTGAAATAAACATTGAAAAACCTAGACTGCTTGACAGTCTGATACTACTGCCCCCTGCTGGTTTTATCTGGGCATGGTGCAGAAATAGATTTGTGGAAGCATACATCCCACTTTCTGAAAGCTACAGAGAATAATTAATTTTATTGCTAGATCAAAAAAGTCACAAATAAAGAAAATCTTTTGATGGTGTTTCCCACGTGGTTAAGTTGGTTTTCAAGGAAATCACTCTGTGAATCCTAACCAAATATAGTTAAACAAATTTATGAAAAATTATGAAAATCTGCAGCCTTCATTCCACTTGTATTTTTTGCATTCTGTTAATCTCCCATACCACTGCATACGTTTCTGTTACACAGCAAAAAATATTAACAGCAATTACTCAAACACTGTAAGACAAATAGTATTATCTTTTAGATTAAAACAATTGATAATAATTACATGCAAAACTAGCATAAGGTTACTAAATGCTTTTAATCCTGATCTAAGCAAGGCCCTATTACCTTAAATTACAGACAAACCAAGCTGTGCTTGTGTTCATCTTCTGCTTCTACTTTTCAAAGGGTTACATCCAAACGCCTGGAGTGAAGGCACATAGAAAACGTTTAAGGAAGTTAGCATCCATGCTATCATTTGTGGTCTCCCTTTCCGCAGTTTCAAAACAAATTTACTAGCTTCTTCCAGTATTATTTTACTATTTTCCTTGTTTAGCTAATACTCTAGCATGTCACACAGTTACACACAGGAATGTGACAATGCACCGCAGCACGAAATCATTTATTCATGTTAAAGCAAGAGGGTGCAATAGGCATAATCTCAGATTGCTTTCAGATTTCATTTTTGCGTTTTGCACTGGAATCTGCAGAATAAGTAAAAAACTGCAATAAGAAAAGAAATGGTTTGAAAAACACTTTTATTGTTAAAATACGTGCCTAAAAAGAATAAATAGCAATTAAGAGATTTTAGTTTGTTTTCAGTCTTATTTTGTTGAATATATCTTGAGTGTACTGAACCATGGTCCCTGAATTGTCTATCAAACCGAATCGTGAATACGATGCATTGTTAAACGCATGTTTTTTTTTTTTTTTACATAGACTACATCGTTAAACCCATTTGCTAATTATCTTTCAAGGATTACCTACGTACATGTAGGTGTGATGCCGATTCCTTTACATGATGTGATGTTTTAACATTTAAATGCAATGAAACAGGCCCATAGTGACTACAAAAGATCACAGCTATTGTGATGCATATTTAGAAACATAAACCCATAATTAGGTGAACAAATTATTAGTATTATTATTGTTGTTCACAATGTGCCCTTTGACAGTCAAGTTTTGTTTTTCTATGTTGCTAAAGAATAGTTACTCACTATTCTGTGTGCTTCAAAGGATTCTCTCTCAGGGTCATCTGTCATGAAAAACTGTGAGAATTCGAAATCCACTGTGACTCCAACGTTGAGTTTACTTTTTTTTGACTGGTTGTCTCCCTGACCTTTAAATCCCCTCATCAACTTTCCCAACTAGTACTTAAAAGGCCATCCTTGCTGGAGGGATTTGCAAAGAGCAGGAAAGACGTGCTGTAGTGACCAGCTTGCTGTGGGCATAGTGCGGATTTGGCGCCTTGTCAATATTCTTGTGTCCAACAGATGGAGCCATTTACTGTGGTTTAATGGAACTGCAGGGTTTAGTTTTAGTGACGACTTTAGACCAGCGGTGTCCAATCTTATCCGCAAAGGGCCAGTGTGTTTGCAGGTTTTTGGGATAACCTGTAGGTCAGGTGTTCAAACCCAGGTGTGAGAACTCCTCAGCCAATCAGTCCTCTACTTAGTAATCTAATTAGGGATTTGCAGAGAAAACCCATATACACACCGGCCCTTTGCGGATAAGATTGGACACCCCTGCCCTAGACTGTCCTGCACACCAGACAACAGTGTATTAAATGATATACACAGCTTACATAATAATAGTATTTATGTTTCTCTGAATAAATAATTGCCTTTGCACAGCAGACAAACAATATGGAGTCTAAAGTCTTTTGAAACATGCCTTGTATTGGGTTACAGTTTTTCGGGGGTTCAGGGTAAATTAATATTTAACCACATCTTTGGAAAACACTGTCCTAAAGATTACATCAATGCATAAAAATTACATCAATGGATGATGGAATATAAAATATAAATGCAAACTCAGTACTCAAAATATACTGTGCATAAATACACCAGAAATGCTGAGATAAAGGCAGTAGCTATTCCCACAGCTTACTTGCATACTACACTGCAGTTTTATATCGGATCTTGTCCTACATAGATGCATGCCCTTATTATTGAAATAGGCATCTTCACAGAGGCATCTTTTGGTTTGCCTTCCTGTCATAATGCTACTCTAAAAAACTGACTTTACAATATTTGGAACAGGGCTCGGTCTGACTGAGACCGATTGCCTCTCTGCAGGAATGCCTTCCCATGCTGTCAGAGTCCAGGCCATACGCGCCTCCTGACCACATGCCGAGGCCGACGATGACGTTCTTGCTAACACACAGCCAGGACACCTCCAGTGCAGAGCCCCGCTCTCCTCGCCGACGGGCCCGCGGGGGCATGGACATGCTGGTGTTCACATGCCAATCTGTTTCTCAGAAGGGGATTTAGGCAGAATGTCACATGCTTACTGTATAAGGTCTGGCTGGGAGACCGTAGAGAGTGGATCAAAATACCGTACACGCAGTGTCGGGGAGTAGCTAACTGCAATCAGCCACACCACTAACACACCACTTATTTTTTTGAGTAGCTTATTAGTAGCGCAGATATTTTTATAACGCTGTAGCTTTTCCAGTAACAATTTTTTTACAATGTAGCGTGGCAAAATGTTACATGATTAAAAAACTCATCATCAACTTACAACCTATGCGACTTGCGACTGATTGACTTTACGGCCTTTCTAACAACGGCGATATGTGGCCACGTCTGGTCGCATGATTGCTGCCCCGTGTGAGTGTATGACACTTTCCTTCCCAACTGCTGGCACTGTGAGCATTCCTGCTGAATATCCTCAATTTTATTTCCTTTTTGACCATTTTTTTCCACAGTGTACAAACAGTTTTTGGCTACACTGTATGTGGACTGTTGAGAGTGAGGCTTGGGGTCTGAGCATCAGGTGAGGATCCACTGAAGTATTTTGAGGGGTAAAGGCCTTATTCAAGGGCCCAACGGAGATGTGACTATTCTACTGATGCTGGGGCTTGAACTGGCAACCTTCGATCACAGACAAGCACTACCTCACTATTACTAGGACAGGTATCATTGAGGTAATATTGCACTTTTGATGCATTTTTAATGAATGCAACATTATCAGAAGCCTCTTGCGCACGGTTTCATTGATCACTATTTTAGTTTTTTTTTTTCCCCAAATTTTTTGTTGTATGGGGGCTTTTCAGAATCTACAGCAGAGGCTTGGTTGGCGAGACTGAACAATGAAGATGTTTCATTTCATCTGGGAGGTTTCAGTATCACATTCAACATTCATTGAAAAGTGTGCAATATCCTGAATCAGTAAACCATCCCTGTAAATAGCTCTGTATTACAGTAATTCATATACCATGTGTCACACTTATTATGTCCCATACATGCAAGCTTGTTCTTGTAATGTGAATTAATTATTAAAAAGAAGAACGTTTAACAATAATATCAGCTGTACGATCAATGGTAAAATGAATGTCTAGATGTAGTCTAGCCAATCCAAGACAGCAACAGGGTTTAACGTGGCACTTACTCAGAGAGACAGCGGCCTCACGCTGCTCCTTCACCCTTGGTTCTGGAAAGTTCATTATATTTTTATGCAATCTCTCTTCCGTTGAGGCTCCATCGCCACTTAAAGGAACTGGGGGGGGCTCTGTGTTTACACGAACGTTACAGGAAAAGGCACGCTGAGGTACGGCAGCTCTCCGAGTTTGCCGTGCGGTGTGCCTGGAACCGCTGGCATTTTAAATACCGGTCAGATAAATACAGGCTGATTCTGCACTGGCCCAGAGCAGATGAGTTTCCTGGCAGGGCACCCGGCTTGCTGTAATATATAGATATATATCTTTAAGATTTAAATCGAAACAGATGTTTCAGCGAAGTCAAGTTTATATGTGCCTGTAATCAAGCAAACTTCTCTGTTATTTATTTTCTTGTCGTCTTTTTTTCCCCTCCCCCCGCAAATGAGCCTCTTCTCTGCATAGAAAGTGCAGCTGCAGATGATTATGTGGAATAAGGCCTATTCTGCCAGCATGATTCTTAAGCAAAACACAACATTAGCAATCAAAATGACCGGGGAGAATGCAAACAAAGGCACAGTTAGTCGGGATAATTTCCTAAATATCCTTTTCGCCACACAAGAAATAGACCACACATACATGTACTGCTGCTTTAATGATACATGTATCATTACATGATGTGTCATCAAACATTAAAAAAAAATCTATGCCATTGTCCATTAAAATATACTTTCATTTTTCATCTTCATATATTTATAATGTGGATGTGCACTCATGGTCACTATGTTAGGTTCCCTATGTAGGACCTCCTTGTGGCTCTAGAATCTCTTCAAAGGTGAAGAAGACGTGAAGATGCCATTCTGCTGATCACTGGGGTACGGAGCTGTTATCTTTGCACTTGTGGCCCTGCTCTTAGCTTTAAGCAGTCTGGCCGTTCTCCTCTGACCTCCCTCCTTAATAAGGTGTATTCAGCCACAGAAATGCCAACGGTTGGATGCTTTCTGCTGATCATGCCATTCACTGTAAACTCAAGACACTATCTATCTATCTATCTATCTATCTATCTATTTTTACTTTTATTTATTTATTTATTTATTACATGCTTTTTTGATTAAATATACACCTCGACAACATAGTTTGACTACAAAACATTACAAACTATTACGTTTCAAAATTGTTTTATGTTTTGCGGCAAATATTTTTGCATCATGACTGCCACCATAATGAGATTGTATACACAAAATGAGAGATATTAAAGTATCATGCCATATGCAAAACTATATGTGATATCAGCAGCATAATGAATGTGCTGGGGGGGGCAGCTGCCCCACCTATCAGTCTTGCTACTGGAGGCAACTGCAGAGAATTAGAAAAAAAATCACTTTCAGAGGGAGTCATGTTGGAGGATCTCTAGCCAGCAGCTCATCGTGGTGTTTAAAGAAGCCCGACTGGGAGCCATAATACATGCCAGGACAGTAAAACAACATGCTACACATCTACATACATGTGCATTGTATCAGACATATTGCATGTGTCAGACACGTAACATATTATGTGTTTTAGATGATTCACTTCATGTTCCTTAGCTGCTGTGCAAATGATGCAAACGAATTTCCCCCGGGATCAATAAAATACGTCTGTGTACGATACGCTGTTTGCGAGAGCGGACTGTTTGCGTTAACAAGCAGGTGCACCTACTGAAATGGACACTGTGTAGCCTAAGTGTAGGTCTACACTGCCTGCCTAATATTTTGTAGGTAAATCGTTATTTTAGATCCCATAATTCACTGCATGCCCCCACACACTACACCAAATATCCTTCATACGTAATAAAAAAAAGCCTGCTTTCCGAAATCTCATCTCTCTGTCTTTGGGACCATTCAGTGTAGCCTTATTGATCCGGAGCGCAGCAGGCAGGCGACACATCGTGTAGACAGACCGTCTATTTATTCACGCCTGTCCTGGTTCCTCGGATGAACACAGGCCACAGCGCACACTCCTGAGGTGTAACTCACACCCGACATAACTACAAATGAGAGTTACAATTGAGATACCGGCTTGATTTAAATATTAACAAGCCACGCTCTTGAGCTGGGAGGCCCGGCGGCGTGGGTGGAGCTAGCTGCTGAACACAAGCGTGCAGATGGTCTCCTTAAAGGCAATACGGGATGTGCAGCGATATCCCAGCAGCTCTTTGGCAGGATGATGTCTGCTAGCCGGAGGCGTGAGGGTCACACGCAGAGGGGATGATGAGCCACAGCGAGCTGCTTCATGCAGTGACATCCTCCAGCACGGCCTCAAGTATCCTCAGCACAAATCAAGCAGAATGAATGAACACCAAGCCATGCATAGTTATACAGCGGAGGATGCATGCAGGTGACATACATAACGCAGCGCTCTGCAATTACAATATAAGGCAGTCTTTTCTACATCTCCATGACGATGACGGCCTCTTTCCCATATGCTCTGCATAACTACACCCTTTCTCAGTCATCACATGTACGTTTTCCTGGTCACAAAATGCTGGAATATCCTTATGCGGTCAGCACTCAGAAAAGATAAAAAGGATCCGGCTCTTGACTCCAAAAGGATTTCGCAATTTAGCGAAGACCCAGGTGCACAAACATTTTCACAAAAATGAAGACAGATATGCACACATATTTCTCCATGTTTACATAAGGGGAGCTGCTACCTAATCTGTTTACAGTGCGTCTAAAAGGATAGTTTGGGAGTTGAAACAGTGCAGGCTCTGCTAATCCTTAGGAATCCCAGGAAATCCCACCTACCCTGCACTACACATGCAAACAGCAAACCAAACATGGCATCAGCAAAGCAGAGCAGAACACAGTTTTCTTCCATAATATGTGAATGAATTAGCAAGTAACACAACTGCAGCTTTGCCTCCTAGAACTTCCCCTTCACAGGATTGCACATTATTGTTTGCCTCTAATTTAATTATATAATTACAATAGGAAAACAGATTCATATAGTGGCCCTAATTTATTCACATATAGTGTTAATTAACACTTAATTCGAGGTATAATAAATTGATAGAATAAGGGAAAGAAGCCTGAAAATATCCAAATTTCACTTTAAAAACATTTTAAACAGCATTATATCCTACATTTACGGTAGGGGGACGGCGTGTAGCTTAGCCTGCGATCGGAAGCTTCCTAGCCTGAGCTCAGCTTCAGCAGAAGAGTCACGTCTGTGGGCCCCAGAACAAGGCCCTTAACACCCAGCTCCATGGGAGCTTCTGCCGCCGGCTGCCCTTCGCTGCCAAGCTTGCTCTCACCTACGTGTGTGTCTGTGTCATGGAGATCAGGACAATTATCCCAGGAGATATCAACTTCATAGCATGGCATATAAACAATGTATTATGCCATATGCACATACAGTAAAAGCTTGAATTTTTATTTGTAATTTACTCTAGTGAAAGTGGAGTCTCTTGCTCATACATACAGTGTGCATCTTAACCCACAGGCAACCAATCAGTCTGCAGCTGAGCGTGGTTCCCTCCAAAACATCTCGCGCCAAGATGACGTGCCAGGGCAGTTGGGCTCTATGAACAAATCCCAGAAGGTTGGACCCTGGGCGACTCTCCGAGGAGCGTATTCTGGCCCAGACAGACCCGCAACAGAACAGTGATGCTTCACTCACTGACTAAACGAGCCCTGACTTTAATTATGACATCATGTTGTTTACTGCTAATCTGTCACCAACAAATCAACTAACTTATGTTTCACAACACACACCAAAACCATAACAAATATCAAAAAATAATCTGATTTTCACATTTTAACTTCGCTTCCATTTTTAAAATAGCTGCATCTCTACTTAACTAGAGAAATTTAGATGGTGAAAGATTGTTTTATCTTCTTTGTAGCAGGGAAAAAACATAACTAACCACTGTACTTTTTCATTAACACACTCAACATGTAGCCACGTGTTAGTGACATGATGACACATCACGCCACTGGACTCAAAGTCATTACATGCGATTAAATCTTTGGAGTTAAAGTCCAGTTAATTTTACTAAAACATCACATTGCTGTGTAGCTGGATAGCCAAAGCAAAAAAAAGTCAATAATTACTATCTTGCACCCCTAATGAATCACTTCCTTTTAATACTAACCCAGAACATGTGCTAGACTCTACCACTATAAATTCTTGTAAATACAATGTTGTCGGTCTGACATGAAATATCAGCTTTTTTCTCGCACATGCACTTTTTATCAAATTAAAATCTAAGAATAATTCAGACCTTCATCCCAATTCGCCCCACTTTCTTTTTTATAAAGGTGTTTCTATCAAATGTAAGTCATCTAACTATTCATTGTGAAAATATTAGACAAAAAAAAATCATCCTGTAGCCTCATCATTTTATGTACAGCTTGTTAGGAGCATGTATGTCAAAAAATGGGGGGATTAGGAGAGAGTTTGACAGCTTTTTACAAACAGGCCTGGATTTCATTTCCACATTTCAGGGATATTCCGTACTGCCCTGAGTCCACAATGCCACACCCATTGGTATTTGCAGTAAATGTCAAACCTTCGGCTCATTTGTTAAAAATGCAATTCTTAAGCCATCAAAGCCTAAAAGCTGTAGTGAATTTCCCCAGCAAGGATAAAAATAGCAGCCAATATGATGATATCCCCCTACTCCTGCAGACACCCCCACTTCTGCAGAATGGCAAACAGATGAACACAGTCCAGCCTGAGTCCATGTGTCAGACAGACAGCACATGTAACTAAACAATCCCCTTTCATTTCATTCCTTTTCAGGACTCTGAATATCTTCCTAAGGTGTAAACATTTTCTTTCCAGTGACTGATTTGTGATTTAATTCTGTGAGCAAGACAGTCAATGTTGTACATTAAAAATAAATCTACACATCATTTACAGCATCTGCCATGTTGTGTCCTCATTTAAAGTACAATTTCGTTACCCTGCTTGCCCCCAGCTTCTCTAAACATTAACAGCCAGTAAAGAGACCAGACACACAGCTCTGAATGCGTCCAAGTGGATGTCAGCACATACACGAGCCGAATGAAATTATTACCACGTGTCAAATTCTGTGTGTGTATATATAAACTGTTTTATATAACATCTGCCTACACAAAAGCAAGAAAACATACCCACAATGACTAAAACCCTGCGCTCTATCAGTCTGAAAAAGTATTTTTGCAAATTAGAAATGGTTAACCAAGCCCATCTATACATGTGTAAGGACCAAACTAATGACCGCCCTAAAACCAAACAGACACAGAAACCCTGTAAAAAAAAAACAAACTCTTTTTATTCCAAAATCTGTAATGTTTCCACATACAAACAGCGAAACGGTGCTTCCATCTAGCGGCTGTGAGGGAGCAGATGTGATAGAAACTGGATGCAGTTGATGTGCGAGATAAGATCAAAGAAACGGAAGCGGTGAACGTTTACACGTATAATAAATGCATTTATTTAGTAAATCACAGTAGCAAAGCGAACAGCCCGTGATGTTCCTATGAAGGCGGGTGGCCTTTGAATCCCACCCGGGCTTTATTACGCGCCTGGCTCCGCATGCATCCCGGAAAGCGCAGCTTCTCTCCCCGGTCACAGTTCAAACCTCGTCGGCAACTCGCCGCAATAAATGTTATACAAGCCGAGGGATGCGCTTGTCTAAATGCGAGGAATTGCAAAATTTCATGACCCATAACCAATCTCACTTCCATTTTACAGTCGAATTCACTAATAAATATAACTTAGGTATTACAATGTGATTCCTTCGTCTTTTAAAGAGTAGATGAATAATACTGGGGGAAAACGTGTGTCATTAATTTCCCAGCAGCCTGCTCCTACGCCGGTGTAAAACAAAGCGTAAGTTAAGGGGTTTGTGGTTCCTGGCGGGTCACGGAGAAAAGGCTGATTAAGGGGATGGAAGGTGGGTCTGCAGATCAGTGCGAACTCCCATCTCACGCAACAAAAGCGCCGCTCACCGCAGCGTTACCCCCCATCTCTACGGGAGCACCAAACACACATCAAACCGCAATGACATGCAAAGAGAAAGTGTTACAGCTGCTGCTCTCTGCAGGATTGTCCTTTCCGTCGATTTTTATTCAATGTTTCTATATATGCGATTACAGTGAAGTCGAATTTTAAGAAAGCTGTAGTATATCAGAAGTCAATGTACCTACCTCGTTATTTCAAAGCTGCATCCCTTCCGCAGCATAAGCGCCCTCTTTCTCATAATATTTGACTTCTCTCGGCCGAGGTATATATTAATATCCGAATTCATGAATGCCGGCAGTCGAAGTACCCCGAGGAGTTAATGGAGGAAAGACAGGAAAAATATCTGTAATATATTGATGGAGGAGCCACAAGAAACTACTCGCGAGCTACCAGCAACATGGAAAGTGGGCAAGAGTTTCTCCAAAAAAGACCCACAAAAATCTAAATGTGTTGCATGATAGGTGTGCAATGTGGACACGCCATCCAAACGGGCAATCTGTGGGACTGCGTCTCAAAGAAGTCAGAATCTAGCACCTGTCCCAGGTCACTTCCAGGGCTAGAAAAGCAGCAGCAGTGATCTCCGGCGGCGGAGTGAGTAGTACTGGCAGGGGGGTATAGGGGACCCTCGGCGAGATTCACCACTCCCACAGTCTGCGGGGTCCTAATGTCTCCAGCGCTGAGAAAGAGGACGAGAAACGCCGCGTAAGAACAGCAAACCAAAGCATTCAAGCATTCTACAGCATTCTGGGCACTACTTACTGTAGTAATACTCTAACCAGAAAAGCATTTGGAAATATCTATTTTATTATTATTATTATTATTATTATTATTATTATTATTATTATTATTATTATTATGTGCAATCAGATTCAATGCCAAATAAAACAATACCAATAAAATAAAATGAATCAAACAAAGGGCAGGCCGATATGAACACTTTACTGTGGATGTTCCCGATCGTTGGTACAGGATTAAAAGACAAACAATTATCCTGTCAAATGTCAAATTCAAAGAGCCTTCAGAACTAATTAGAAGGAGCTGCATTATGCCACAGTGCAATAGGCAGGACGTATTTTTACACTGTGGTGAGTGCCAGTCACCAACTGTAATGCTAAAAGCTTAGTACTCCAGTGTAATAAATAAAACCAATTATATGTGGATGCACGCATATAATAATGGATTAAAACTGCAGTCACCCAGACATAACACCCTTGGTAATGTGGTTTCAAAAATGTTGTGGAAAATTGCATCAGTCAAATGAAATTATGTATTTAAATAACAAAATATGGAGAAACGCTAAAGAACTTTGCAGCTTTATGCATGGCCTTAGTCCTGGCAAAGTTGGTAATTTTGATTTTACTTTAGAATTTCTGCAACAATATTAGAATTACATTGAAATTCGCAGTTTCAGTATAATAAGATATTGTGTCTTTACGTAATATTATATACCACATATATCAGGATAAGTTTCATTTGGTAAAGCTTTCTAAGGCTTGGTCACTCACGCTTAGGCTGTAACGTTATTGATTTGCTTCATCAAGACCTTGGTCTAATGCAATATAAATGATTTATACCATTATATGCAGTGCTAACCAAAGAGGCAGAAGGGAGACTGCAGGTTAGCCTCATACACCGAGACTCGATGGGCCGCCATTTGGCGCACAGACATTCATCACAGAATCAATACATTTTTCCCGGTGACCCAGAATCACTTAGACAGCTTCTCCATAAAAGAGTAATTCAGGTGAAGCAGGACGATTCCCAAAGCCACCGTGCATCTGCTGAGGCGGCACAGATTCACTGTGGTCTCACAAAGCCCTGGTTCCACATGGGATCCTTACATTCATGTGCTTTTTTGTTATTTTTCAAACATCGTGAAAACAGTATCAGATGTGCTGTTTGCAGTCGGTTCTGCTAGAGGACATTTTCCCAATGAGCTGTGTTCAATGGAATAGTGGGAAGTGGGAGCTGGGCGGGGCTTGGCTGCTCTGCTCTGCTGGCACGTTAAAACCCACAGGCCAGAGGCTGGTCTCATCAGAGGCCTTTCCGTCGGCATCAGCTCCAGCTTGGCTGCTGAGAATGTGAGAGAGCTGCCAGTGAAGGTCCCGTCTGCTCAGTGCAGCACTCTAAGGACCATGAAAGCCCTGAGAATTCACTTCCAGGAGTTACTCCAGTATCTGTCGGTTACTCTGTTACCTTGCAATTTGAAACCCTTCACCATTCCATTAGCATGTTGTGTTCTGTATTGAGAACGGAACGAAACCCAAAACAACTAGAATGCATATGCAATTAATTACATCTGAGTTAAAAGCATTCACCGTAGTTTGTCCAAAGCAATACATTTTACAGCAAGTCCTCCTTAATGTTCTATTGCATTAAGACCTACAACTTGGATCACATCTGTAATATGGATTTTGTCAGTTGGTCATCCATCTATCCATAACTGCTTGTCCTATGCAGAATTGTTGGGGGTTCGGAGCCTATAGGTACAAGGCAGGGAACAACCTAGGATGGGATGCCAACCCATTACAGGGTACAAAGCAGGGAACAACCCAGGATGGGATGCCAACCCATTACAGGGTACAAGGCAGGGACCAACCCAGGATGGGATGCCAGCCCATTACAGGGCACAAGGCAGGGAGCAACCCAGGATGGGATGCCAGCCCATTACAGAGCATCCACACTCACACTATTCAGTCACGCATGCACAATCTGGTAACTCCAACTGACGTCAGTGTATGTTTGTGTGTGGTGGGGGGGGGGAGATTCGGAGCACCTGGAGGAAACACCACGATGACATGGTGAGAACATGAAAACTCCACACATGTAGCCATGACAGAGACTCAAACCCTGGTTCCAGAAGTATGAGGCAACAACAATACTAACCACCACCCCCATGCTGCCCCTCAGTTGAGCACGTAGACTTTCATTCTCAGCAGCTGAGTAAGTTGTCTTCATCCTGCTAGTAGTTGCAGGTCAACAAAGACTCAAAGCCAAGTTACCGAATCTTCGGAGTATCGTCTAGTGTGTCAGTAACAGGCCCATATGCCTGATTGGTAACAAAAACATTATAGCCATGTGTATTATGCATTATGAATGCTTTATGAAGCTCTCATCTAAAATGAACTGTAGATACCTTCATAATGCATTATAATGGCCAATATACTGTATGAATTAAGGATGCTTTGTACAGCATTATAAAGGTATCTATAGTGCATTATAGAAGAGAACATCATAAAGCATTCAATAATCAAGGTGGCTATAATGTGTTATGGCTTTGGATAAATATTTATAGGCAGGTTTATAATGCTTTATGAATGCATTATTATTTGTTATGCATGTGTTTATAAATTACTAAAAACATGGCCTTAAGTAAAATGTTACCAACTGTGATTTATAATAATAAAATACAAGAATTAGTCATGAAACACACAGCAAAGTCACATAGGGATGTTGTCATTGGAGGAGGTTCGTAACGAAGCTTAAGTGACAATAAACAGAGCAGTGGGATGAATCCAATAATGATTTATATTAGTAGTACTGTAATTAGTACTACTATATATGTTTTTCTAAGGGAACACAGAAACTCAGTGTGTCTGTTTCTCACATATCGTCTGATCTATTTCATTTGCTTTTTTGATGTTTAATTGTTTGTAATTCCGTGTGAATTTCTCATTGTTGGCGCCCAAGCATTGTAATGTGCATTTGAAATGTGACTGGGTCTGTTGGAAACAACGCCGACTCGCAATATAATTTTTAGTGGCTTATTACCAAAAACAGTAATGCAGAACCTTCAGTGCTCACATTTTGGATACAGAATGAACATCTATATCCAACAGATGTCATATTTTACATGCGTTTCATTTTAGGATATACATGCTCACATTTTGGGTATCATTTTAGGATATACATGCTCACATTTTGGATATCATTTTAGGATATACATGCTCACATTTTGGGCATCATTTTAGGATATACATGCTCACATTTTGGATATCATTTTAGGATATACATGCTCAAATTTTGGATATCATTTTAGGATATACATATTTTGCTTTAAGTAGTTTACATGACATACAATGTTTCCTTTTTTAATTTTATAAAATCAAAACGAGTTGCAAAGATAGAAATTTTGCCAAAAGACAAAAACATGCAACTTCTTATGCTGAATTCTGTGTTGATCTACACAGCAAATGTGAAGGATTATTAACTACTAAGATGGGGCTGCAGGAGAATCTTTTTAGTGCAGTGGACTTTAAGTCATGTATATATATTCCATCCTTCCATATTTCATAATCAGTTACATGGCCACCGTGAATCTGAAGCCTATCTCAGGAAGTACAGGGTGATTTAGAGCACAATGTTACAGACAGGATTCCCATGAGTTTGGGGGTGGGGGTCACCAAAGTTGAAATTTCAATTAATTGGCAAGACCTGCAAAGTCCTACAGTAGCTCTATGCCAGCAATTTTCACCTTTGCAAATGTGGTTTGTTGGTACCCATAGACATTATTATAGAGTGTGCATGCATCATGTACATGCATTAGCACATAAAGTAAGCAAGACATTTTTTTGCTTCCCCAAGTGCAAAGATTAAACTTGGCCTACGTGAGGTCCCTTCGAAGGTGATTCTGTCCCTACTGGAATAGGCAGTGCTGCAGTGGATCAGACAATGGATGGAAGGATGGAATGCATTATGCATTATTTGAGAAGCTTTTGTGAAAAACATTGCATGGAATCACACCTGCTCTTTCAGTTCTATGTGATGACTAGACAGCGTAACAGATTTTTTTGTCTCTGATAATAAGGAGTATTCATCCTTCTTTCATTAGGGTGTGACTGTGTCTAAAGGGGAAGAGACAGCAGAATAGGAACCCCTCACCAAAGAGACACAGATGGCCTTTGTTCCCCTAATGAGAGAATGGGGAACCGAGGACCTTAACTGGGCTGTCACCCTGCGCTTGGAGCACACATGTATCCTGAAGGCTGGTACTGCTGTTGTTATTGCTGCTATGGTCTGATCTTCGTCTTCAGGTAAAATATCCCCAGGGACACAGAAGTAAACTCAACTGGAAATGTCTCACAATTCATATCTGATGATGAGGGCATGAAAGGTGGATTAGGTCGTTATCAACATATCCGTTTTGACATTTTTATTAGGATGCTAGTTTACAGTTTCAACAATGAAAATAGCTGCCCAGAAATGTGTGTACATTTCTAGGATTTCTGTGGCATTGCTGTGCCAATGGGCAATAATGACCTTCAGAAAAGCAGGTAGGATGTCAGGAGAAAAATAAATGACGGAACGTCTGCAAGAGGCGCTGGAAAAAGGGCATCCGTCTTTGTTTCTGCATGAGAGTTTTCCTGTTCGGGGTTTTGATCGCGTTGGCTAGAAGAACCACATCACTGCTCAGGAACGGCCCCAGATTCTCTTTGTGACAAGCTGTCTTCAGACTTACAGAGGTGCCTCAGCGTGAGACTGACAGCTCACATTCAGACCAGCAGAGGCCTCCTGCTCAGCCCAGTTGCATCTAATCAATTACCTGTTTTTTTCTCTTTTTTGATGACACCCTCACGATGATCACAAACTGTAATCCATGCATATGTTTTTAAATGGCGATAGCGACATTTCTCTTTCTTTGGACGTAGTATACACCAAGGATTTGCACCTTGGGGGCTGAGATTCATAGAGCGGTTGCAGTGGTCTGCAGAGATGTTTTGTAAATTAACAAAATACTGGAGTTATCATCCAGTTCAGAAAATGTGAAAAGTACTAAAAAGGGCTCCACCAGGCCCCATACATATAGTGGTGGGGGGTCCTTAGTTCAGTTTTTCATTCGGGGATCGCTGGGTCAAAAAGGGTTGATAACTGCTGGTATTGCCTATTACAGGATTTTATAACGACAGGGGACATTGCAGCTAGGCCTTACCCATCAATATATATATAAAAAATCAAGGTGGTATTTACATTACTCCTCTTAGAACCTAAGAGAATCATACCCACTCAAGTAAGAACTGTGTACAACTTTTTCCAGAGGCCAACACACAATACATGCAGCCTTCAATCTTCCTTTTCCTCACTGCATAGCAGCACTGCTTATCCAAAGCAGCAACACACACACACACATCCATCCATCCATCCATCAGTGCTGCTTAAGCTGTTCAGGGTCTCAGGGTCGGGGAAGCATGACCCAGGCATGATGTCCGTAGGCAGTACATGCTTTTCACACATTACCCAATAACTCATGGCTTCGTGCTAATACTATGAAGGTTAAATATCTTCTGCTGGTTTACTACAGCAGGGACACTCCTGAGAGCTGAGCTGGCTGCCCTTCATGATGGTACCTACAGGTACCACCTTATTGTGAAGCGTTAGCAGTTCTTAGAATTGAAGATAAACAGAAAAAGCAAAAGCAGGGCGATCAGGTTTAACCATGAGGCATCTTTTGAGCTATTTCTGTCAGGGGGATGGTGTGTTGCTCAGCAGGTCTGTGTCCACGATTGGAAGGTTGTTGGTTTGAATCCCATGTTCAGCGGAATAGATACAGTGCTGTTGGGTTTTTGAGCAAGGCCCTTAACCGAGAGGCAGATCATTGCAGAGAGGAGTCAAATTTCAAATAGGAGGGGCAATGTGGGAGGGATTTATAATGAGGGACCTGTTATCACCTGATACCCTGACCCTCATTATAAACCCCTCGTGATAAACCCCTTTCCCTCCCACTCGACATTGCCCCTCGCACTCGACACTCAGCTCCCAGCTGCATCAATATATACTTGCCTTAACCCAACCCCCCCACACCACCCCAACTGAAAAATGCCCAAGGGATAAATGAGACACATGGCTGGTCCTGTGCTCTCTGACCCCAAGCTTATGTACTTGTGCAAATGGCAAATGAAGCATTGTTTCATTTTGTTTGCAGCTGAAGCATTGTTTCATTTTGTTTGCAGCTGAAGCATTGTTTCATTTTGTTTGCAGCTGAAGCATTGTTTCATTTTGT
>JAODJX010000119.1:15327981-15344729 GCA_026776945.1 Isichthys henryi | reverse complement strand
CAGCATGCTGCACAGTTGCCAGCAGTGTAAACAGTGTAAATAGCATAGAACTGGGGGTATCCATCGGACAGTGGGGCAGTATGCTGCACAGTTGCCAGCAGTGTAAACAGTGTAAATAGCATAGTACTGGGGGTACCCATCCGACAGTAGGGTGGTATGCTGCACGGCTGCCAGCAGTGTAAACATGTGACCCTAAATGTCAGCTCCTTGCAACCCAGAAATGAAATTGCATCAGTCCACCTTTTCAGAATCTCGAAGTTGTTCCCCAGTGCGTCCTGTATGGCTAACTGGACACGCATGCCTTCGTCAATCAAAATATCACCCCTCACTAGGGCTGCCGCTTTCAATGTGTTATATCATAAATAAAAGCATCTTATGAACATCCTTACTCGATTACTCTCTTTGTACTGACTTTATGTTTCAAAAGTACTTTTTATTATACTCGCACATAATGAATGATTTTTCAAGTGCGGAGTTTCAATAGTCAGAAAAGGCAGAAAAGAACAACATTCATCCCTGTTTGCTTATACCTAGGAAAGTTAATTTATTCATGTCTCATCTGAACGATTTATTTTAACCAATGACTGGGACAGAAGGCGATCTATCTTAATGATACATACTAATGAAATGGACTAAAATACAGACTCGGTCTTGCAAAATGTTCCCTCAAGATGGAAAACTTGAGATTGAGATGAATACGGCCACAATGGTACACAGCAGTTCCTCATGTAAGGAATGAAGCTATTTTTGAACATTCAGGATATGAGCGCAACACCACTCAGCAGAATGAAATATGTAGTAAACGCTGGCCACCCTGCGGAGATAACTAATGTATGAACTTAACGGGCATCAGGCGCATGGCGCTGGTCCCCGACTCTGCTCTCGCCCTGCAGACTGCCAGACTCCTGCTTTCCTGGATGAACGTCCCCCATTCCCACACGATAACTCTGCAGGCACACAGAGCACCTGTGTCCGTGCTCCTTCAGCTCCGCTCACACTTCGATGTCCGTTAGTAATCCTGAGCGATTTGCTGGATTTAAGTTTTTTGATGGATCCCTGTCTGGGTTTTTATTGTAAATGCCAACAAAGATTTCAGTCAATGTAAAGCTCCTTTGAGATTATTTGTAACAATGCTTTAGAACTTGCCTTTAATTTGGCTCCACCATTGGTTTCCAAGATTGTATATAACACTGAAGTATTTTGTTTATTGAGTATGATGCAGCTGTGTGTGTAACACTGTAGCAGCTCAGCCTGCCTCTGTGTGTTTGTGCTGCATGACTTACCTCCCGCAGGCCAAAATCACAGGTAGGAAAACTGGGTCTCTTTAGAATTACCCGAAAGTACCTTTCACTGACACCTAACCAAAAACCTCTGCTACCATTTACACACTGACATAGGGTGGTCTTGCAGAGTGCAGAGTGATGTTAACTGTTGTATGTTTTGGGTTTCTCTGTGCTTTTCCATATTTTAAATATTTCTTAGTGAAGAGGAGGCCAAAAACTCTATAATGGAAATTCTCAAGAGTTTAGTTGTAATATATCTTCTACCAAGACATGTACTATACTTTAAATGCAGGTCGTGGTTTGATCATACACAACACTGAGGCTGTTTATTGAGAAATTTTACAACCAATGTGAAGACGACTTCATTAGACGGGACATTCTTTTTACTTTTACATTTTCCTTATCTCAGTGCTCCTCTTATTTGCCTTGCTTGTGTGTCGACACAAGAGTGTGCTCAATACGTAAATGTAAATGTACTAATTCTGGTAAATGATGAAAATCTGCCATATGATGAAATGTATATCCTTTACGTTGAACATATGAGAGATAGACGGACCAGCCCATCTTGGAGCCAGTTGTGAATCATTTGGCAGAAAGCTTCAGTGTGCTCAGCTTTTAAATGCAAGACATGAGCCCCAAGCAGGTCTACATCAAAGGCACCGAGGTTATCTTACTGTCATTTTTTAACATCACAGCAAATTGACACTGGGCTGATTTAATACTCTCTAAGTCACAGTTGTTATAAATTTCATAAAATTGCTTCCACTTCCAATATCTTCCCTAAATATTTACTAAGGCACTGTGACAATCTTTTCCTGAGTTTAACTTCTCCCATTGATTGGATGCGACTTGAAAGATGACTCCTTATCTCCAGGGTATAATTTTTGCTACCTAAAAAGATGCTTTAACTCTTAGTGGTTCAGGTTCCTATTAAAATGTTTATTGTTCATATCTCAGTTAAATGGACAGTTAAAGACGTCAAATATTATCCACACTTGTCTGTAGACGTCTCTAATATGCTATTATGTTTTCATAGCAACAAGGACGTCCGGTTGGGAACAAACCAGGATGTCTGTCTTACCGAAAAGCACAGCAATGCCGCGGCCATTTTCACCACATTTTAGGGGGTGTCCTCCCTCTACCCCTCTCCTTCCTGTTACTCATCGACTCCCCACTCTGCTTCTGTTATCGAAATTGTCAGAATCCTTGTGGTGTTGATACACAGGGAAACTGTTTGAGCAGTGTTGCCAGGCAACTCACAACCAGGTGTGACAAAGAGCAACTTGGATCTGGAGGATTGCAAAAAGTTGCCCACAGCCGATTACAGTTTTTCAAGTAGAAAAATGTTACCCAATATCAAGTGGAAAGTGTCCAAGCAACATTTGTCAGCAACAGTTGCCCGGTAACACTGCACAAAAACATGCCCCATGTATCATCACCCTTAAAGAAACAGCAAGGCTTCCAAGCCAGCCACAGACGCTCATATGTGGTGCAGAGGAAGCCGGGTTCAGTGCCGTGCGTGATTCAGATTGCTGCTGGAGCTCCTCTTCTCCCTGCCAGGGATACACGAGGAGACACGCTTGGCAGTGGGTGAGGATGCAGCAGGGACACTTACAGGAAATCACAGACCGGCCGTGCGCAGCCTACAGCCCCACCTCCCTCCGTATAAGCAGCATTACAGTCTCAGCACAGCCTGGGACAAATAAATCGATGATTCAAATGCTATTTATTCTTGATATTTTAGAAAAAAAAATGCTCTGCATTTTTTCCTTTGCTTTAATGTTTTACTTGCCAAAACTAGAGGAAAAACAGACTGGAGGAAAAAAAATAAAGAAAATTAAATAACCAGGATGTTTTGAAATAATGAAGATGACTGACTGTCCAAAATCTTCACCCAACCCACACTTGCAGTGCAAAGACAAGGAAGCTTTTCTTTAGGATAAGTGTCCGCATACCAAACGTATGCGACAACATCCAGCACTGTACCGCTGAAAAGAATGACCACATAATCACATATGTAACCACATAATCATGATGTAACTTCAAAGAGCCAGTGACAGTACGATGCCCCTTAGCCAGATTACCAACAGTCATCTGTTAAAACATCTTTAGGTACCATCACATGGTCTCTCCATTTCAATTGTTCCTCCTTCCTAACTGCTAACACTTTCTGTGTCTATTACTCCTCCAGTCTTCCTGACATGCCCCCTCCCTCTTCGTACCCTACCTATGCTAACTTTCCTAACCCTGGCATGTATGGTATTTTACAGTAATTTATAGGGAAAAGCACAGTTTGGTGCCATTCACAAAAAGTTTTCCTCAGCAGGAGAAAAAACATTTTCTCTTTATCTCCTACAATTGAGCCTTTCACTGATTTTCTTCAGAAGCACGGTATCCTATAGGGGAAATAACATTAAAGGCATTCAGATATAAAGACAGCATGAATATGCTCCTTTGCTACACAGCTGGTGCTGTGATGTAATATTGTCAATATTGGTGGCTCCTGTCAAATAATTGCAGAGAAATTATTTTTGATCTAAAACTAATTCCTTACTTAGCAATGACCTACATGTACTTGGTGCTTTGTTCTAAAAACATGATATAGAAAATTCTGATTCAGCTTGTCCAGAAACTGATGAGAATAAAGGGCCCAGTTAACCCAGCAGGAAGTGATGTCATCACAGCATACGCTCAGCTGAGGTATTTTGTTCCTTTGCACATTTTTACTGCGTCCATGGGATATGACCTCTATGTGCTTTCCGGGTAATTAGAAAGTAAATTTGAAGGGACATTTCATCTCTGGTCACTTGCAACATGTGCCTGCAGTCCCAGCATCCTGGGTATATCACAGTAAGGGTGACTCTGCGTCCCGCCATGTTCTCGCTGCTGGATCTTCCAACCTGTCCTCCTCAGCAGAAGCATCCAGCAGCTCGTCCTCGGAGAGGCTGATGTGCAGGCACGTCTCGTTGGCAGGGGAGCAGAAGGGCACACCGTGGCCGGAGCCTTCCGGGGTCCTGGCTCCGCCGCCAAGGTCACTGTGACTGCTGCTCGAGACGGACAGGGGGCCGGGCGGCAGGCTGGCAAATGGAGCCTCCTGCTGAGACCTCTCCTCGGACTGCACCCCCGGGTCTTCGCTGGGGGAGCACGAGCCCCTCTCTGCGTTAACAGGCAAGCGGAGGTCACATGGGGAGATGGAGCATGCCCTGACATCCGGGACGGACGTACCGTCGCTGAGGTCCACCGAACTCTGCGCCTTGCAGGAGGGGGCCGGGCCCCCCACCTTTGGGGCTGTCCTGTTCACTGGGGAGAGGGTTCGAAGGGATCGCTTGCGGCTGATGGGGGCCGGCGGGGGGTTCAACTTCGGGATAAACTGCTGAAATCTGGAACAGGGACAAAAAAAGATCCGAAAACATTAGACAGCATCACTGTGAAAATAAGGGCTTTAATCAGCATCACTTGCCCATGTCAAGCCCAAAGTTCTTTTGACCTGTGAATGACTTCAGCCATCGGCCGCTGAAGGGCGAAGGTGACGTGTTTACAAGCGAGGTGGCAAATTCTGCATCAGTATTTCCTGTGTAAACTTTGCTGTGGTTTTTGTCTAATCCTCCCTCCCAGCGGAGTTCAGTTAAATCCTTTCCCACTGCTTTGGGTGGTGCGCTCCAGCAGTGAGTGTGAGGGCGGGGGGGGGGGGGGGGGTATATGCTCCCGCTGGGGCTGCGTGGGATAAAACAGCCGGGTTGATTAGACCCTTACTGCTGCCCCACAGCGCCTCCTGCCGGCCTCCCCCATTCTTCAAAATAAATATATTAATTAAGATACTCGGCCAGCTAAAAATAACTTGTAGGCAGCCGCACAGGGCTGCGTCAGGCGCCCCGCGTCAGATGCCCCACTCAGCTCACGTTCGGGGAGCACGCCCCTTCCCAATGGCATTCCCAATCTCGGTGGGTGCTTTCCAAATTGGGGCTGGGCACCTGGGAGCCATATGACCACTTGCACAGGAAAGGCCATGTGTTCAGGATGTGAAGGTGAAGAATCCAGTGACCTGGTAGCTATAAGCTTCCATCTGACTCCCTTTTTTGAAGTTTCAGCCAGTACATTGAATAAACACGCTACATGTTGGGTTTCTTCCTGCTGTTAGGTGCAAATGCCTAAAATTTGAGTGTGAATGATATAAGATCCACCCTGGCTGTGTGATACATTTTCCTTCCCTATTTGCATGCAGTCTGAGTCAACAGATCTGCTTGGTTTCAAAGCTCGGAGAAGCCAAAGTCCCTGTTTTCCCCATCCGTGTTTTTGAATCTTATTGAGGGACTGCAGGAAACTACAGACACATGTTTAAAATCTGGACACTGTGAATGAACAGCACAAAGATTCTTCAGTGTATAAGAGTTATGGCCTTGTGTCAAATAATAAGATGTGTGCACATATTTAATATAAATCAAAATCTTTGGAAAGCCATGCTTCAAAATGTAGTGCTACACAGCTCTTACTATTAATAATAATAAATTTCATTACATAATTCAATTATTAATAATATTGTAATTAATCTCTAATTTCTTAACAGCCACTAAAAGTTATGAGATAATAACTTCATTTAGGTGAAACGTTATACATTAATAAATGCACCTTACTTAGAAAGCATGTTTGTCGGTCATAAAAGTACCATATTTCTGCATGTATTTTGGCTCATTTTGAGAATGGTAGGTGCGAGCCATTTTTGCAGTTGATTTTGTTACAGCCACTGCATCCCCAAGATCTCTGGCGGCCTTCTGGAGTGCGTCACGTTCACTCTGGTGGTGGGCAGCAGGGCTGATGCAGGAGATTTCGGTGACTACATTAGTTTTACTTTTCAACGAATGTTTGGCAGACACCTTAGTTTACAGATGCGGCATAAAATGCAACGACTGTCACGGTGAACTAGAAGTAAACGATAGGAGCTGAAAGGAGAATAGGCGTCATCAGCAGAGAGTAACCTACAGTACAGCCGGTAAACATACTTCGTGTATTTAGCAGACGGTTTTTCCAAAGTAATGTACAAAAGGAAAACCTGGGAACCAAGCAGAGACTGAGCCAGCATCCTTGGAGTAGGCAGGGTTAAGGGCCTTTGCTCACAGGCCTAATGTGATCAATTTAAACCCACAACCTTCTGGAAAAAGGCCCAGCTCTGTAACCTGCTCAGCCGCACGCCGCTATATAGCAGAGTGAAATGAATAAACATAGGCAATAACTATGTTTTCCAAGGTCCGTAAATTCTCAGTTGGTGAAAAAATTCAACAAGATTCTATTAACGGCAAAATTTCCAGGTCTTATGGTTGAAAGAGACCTTCTGAGGAGATTGAAATTTAACACAGTGAAGTTAGACTTTGTGGTGTCCACACTGCAGCAGAAGCTAAGCTATCACAGCTTATAAAACAGGGCGAGGCAGTCCTGACTGCTTCCTGTACAGGCTGGTTTTCTGGCTGTCCTTTGAACCACTAATAGTGCAAACGATGAGGGAGAATGTTAAATTAGTTTGGTTTGGTGGAAAATAACGGTTCAGTGGAGAGTTTAACTGATTGGGGACTGCAGAATGAGAAGCCACACGTCCGCTGGCCTGTACGACAGCCATTTCTGCTTATGCTCAAATATAGTGAAGTGGACGGCTTTAAAATAAAGGAATGGTAGCAGATCCCTACAGAGCCCCACCAGACCAATGTTAACGTACGACCGAGTGACATTTTCATGCCATTTACATTTGGTTCCGCTAGTGTAAGGGAAAAGTGGAATCCACAGGCTCTGAAATAGTGAAAAAGGCCAAAATGAGGCTCTCTTTGTATGTAGAACAATGATCAAAAGAGGTAACGCTTTCACTTCTTAACTATTTCATTTATAATTTTATCATAATTTAACCAAAGGAAAGCTGTACCAAACTACATAAAGGGTTCTTGTGACTTTAAAATGAATGAAAAATAAAGTGAAATACGTAGCTGCAGCTAAAAGGCCATGCCAGACCTTTCACAGCAGACCCTGCGAACCTTTAACTGGCTTATGTGAAGCTTTTCTCTCACAGGCTAATGCACATTCAGCCTCTTGGGCAAATGGAGGAGCCGCTCACAGCATCCACCTCACCATGAAAATTCACGTCCCTCCTGTCACTACCCACGTGCACTGTGCACAAATCAAAGCATTCTTCGGTCATTCGACAGAAGAATCAGCCAGGGATGTGCTTTCCTTAATGGTACATGCGCCCTGAGTGAGGCACACGTGTGGGGTAAGCACAGCCAGATGGCTGGCATGCATGCGTGACAGACAGGAGACTCGTGACAGACAGGAGACTCGTGACAGACAGGAGACTCGTGACAGACAGGAGACTCATGAGGTGCTGGCATGAATCAGGTGGCACTCAGATACAGTAATGGCTCTGCAGCCCTGATGCACAGACGGATTGGCGTGTGGGGGGGAATAAGGCTGGGAGGAGTTGTGAGTATTTTACAAGACAAATGTCCATGCTGTGCCTGGATCGGGGGGGCAGAGGGTGATTCTAGATTAAGAGAGGGAGGTACAAACTAGGGGCTCCTTGTACCTGTATCAAAGAGAAGGGAAAGTGAGACCATCAGATAGACTGTCAGCCCAGACAGGGCTGGAGCTTTCAGAGTGATCAGAAAGTCTGCTGCAGTCCAGGATGGTCTCTGTGAAGGCAAACCCGTCACAAAAGTATCAGCCAAGACTGCGACAGAAGGGCCAGAATGGTGTCTGTGAAGGCAAAGCCGTCGCAATGCTATCAGCCAAAACTGTGACAGAAGGGCCAGGATGGTCTCTGTGAAGGCAAAGCTGTCGCAATGCTATCAGCCAAAACTGTGACAGAAGGGCCAGGATGGTCTCTGTGAAGGCAAAGCCGCCGCAATAGTATCAGCCAAAACTGTGACAGAAGGGCCAGGATGGTCTCTGTGAAGGCAAAGCCGCCGCAATAGTATCAGCCAAGTCTGCGGGTTTTTAACTAAAAGGTTCACTGGTTAAACCATCTGCTTTGCCTGCATTTTGAGAAATATTCCTACTTAAAATTCTACTGGTCTATGCAAAACAGGTTTGTAGAAGTACATAATTAGTGTGTATATATAAATAATAACGTGACTAATATCTACCATACCGTGTATCAAAATATATCACTAATATTTATGAAGAAAAAAGTTATATTATTTCCTTCAGAGCTTTAATGGGTTGTTTTGCAGTTGATTTTCATAATTTAAAACAGCTGTACCTATAATCTCATCCATCCATCCATCCATCCATCCATCCATCCATTTAACCATCCATCCACCCATCCATCCACCCATCTTCCAACCTCTTTCCTGTACACGGTCAAAACAAAATAGTCAAATAAATCAATGTAATGGAGCTTGACTATTTTCATGTCTATTTCAGAATTCCTAATGAATTTATAATAAGGGTTTGTATGAAAAAATAGGACTTGGAAAACCATTTATTGCTTTGGATCTGCTGCCTCTAGCTAAACATCACCGCAATTGCCCACCTCAATGACAGGATAAGTACTGTGTTTAACCCATTATTGAGCTGGAGGTAAAAGTACAATAATAAGCATAATCGGACCACTTAAGTGCTTTAAAGGTCATTTTGAACTATCAGTTGTGAACATATGAGTTATTGTGATGGTGAGATTGGAGGTAACTGAAAGTTTTACTGGGAATTTCTTTTGTTGAATGATGGGAATTGGGCGGGAAAGGTGACGACTACATTCACCGTACTCAAATGAAATGAAGTGCACTAACTCTGGTACACACAAATTGCTACTAATAATTATAATATTGAAGCTTTAAGAAGGCATATTACACATAAATTCAACAATATGTTCATGTCTAGAACAGGAAGCATCACTATGACTCACGTTTGTTTAGCAGATACTGGTATCTAAAGGTATAATGGAGAGATCCGGGTCAGCCAGCCCCTGGAGCAAGTGGGGGTTAAGGGCCCCGCTCAGGGGCCCAAGGGTGACATCACTCTGCTGAGCCGGGGATTTATAAACCTGCGATTTTTACATCACAGGCACGGCGTCCTAATCCACTGAGCCACACCACACACACACACACACACACACACACTATTGCTGTCCATAATCATGCTCTCACTTCAGGGTTCAAATGTGCCTTGCTTCATCACACCAAATGCAGCCCAAGCGGACCCCACAGAGCAGGGGGGATGGAACGCTGCATAACAAGCCACGATGCCTTCAGGCCTTACAGTAAGTGCCTCGTTTCCTGCCTAATACATGCACACCTCTCACAGCTTTTAATAACTCTTTACCCCATCCGTCGATTATTCTGTAAGGCACTTGGGCTGTTCAGGGTCACAGTCAGCCTAGGGCTTATCCCAGAAAGCACAAGGTACCAGACAGAGCACACTCTTGGTGAGATGTCAGTCCATCACAGATCACACTCACACATTAGGGAGAATTTATTGATGCTATTTTGTCCAAGCATGTGTTTTTCAGGAGGAAATGGGAGTACCCAGAGCAAATCTGCCCACATATAGGTAGAGTAAACATAGAGCATAAAGGGAGAGTAAACGCAGAGCATATGGGGAGAGTGTTCATGCAGCATACAGAATATTTGGGGAGTTTTCATGTAGCATATGGGGAGAGCATGCATAGAGCATTTGCAGAGTATATGCATAGGAACAACTGTACACTGGGCCCTGGGATAAAACCACGGTCATGATTTCCAGATGTACACCTAGGGTTTGCCTACCCCAGTTGCAACAGTTGCAGATGATATTTAAGTAGCCTCCACATAATGTACCCATCATGCACTGCAATAGTTAGCAAATTACACAAACATGCTATTTTCGTTAAATACATGCCTTGACAACATTGATTGACTACAAAACATTACGAACTATTACATTTAAAAATTGTTTTATGTATTGCACAAAATATTTCTGTGTTATGTCTTCCACCATAATGAGACAGTATACATGAAATGGGAGATAAATGTACATGTCACAAGCCAATGTAATATGCATGACAGGAGCACCATAATCCTCACGAATGTTTTGCGCATATGTGACATTTGCAGTCCGAGGGGGGCCCTGAGGCAGCTGCCCCGGCTCCCCACCAGTCCGCCCCTGCAAACTCCATACACAGAGAGCCCAACGCAAGATCTGAACCCCCAGCTCTATAGGTGCGAGGCTATAGTGCAAACTATTCAACCACAATCCTAGTTTAACCTTTGCAGGAGAACGTAATTACTAGTAAACGTTGGCCTAGTGGTTTAATTAAGACCCGAAAGAGACAGACTCTCTGAATCTGCTTATGCACAGTACCCTCTACACGACCTCATGTGACTGGCATTTATCTGCCTTAAACAATGCCCAAGCCACCTGTGCACTTGACCTTATCTCTTCCCTGGCTTTGAAAATGTGGTTTTTGGGGGAAAAAAACTGCACTCCCTTCTTATCTACAGATGGAAGTACCAGTAAAGAATGCTAATGCAATTTCTTGTCTATTGCTGCAAATGAAACGTCGTGAAGGGCATTGGTATTGCCCTCCGAGTTAAAAAGCATTTGTAGCCAAAATGTGGACATCTGCGTGAGTAACTGTCGTTAGCGTTATGTCAGAGCTGCGGCCTGCTGGAATTCCCCAGCCCAGATAAACAGATGTATCTTTTTTCCCATGATCCCCTTTACTCATTTTCTTCTGTTCCTTCACTGACATGTACAGTTAAGTTTTTCCAGAGAAATCTTTACTCAAGATGGACAAGCAGAAGTGATGTAATTTGTGTCAGGTGTACAACTGAGCTCAGTGATACTCAACAGTGTGTGACCCCCCCACCCGATGGGCACATGACCCATTACACCTCTGCTGTGACCATGCAGCACTTGTGCCATAAAATAACTAGCTAACGAGCCGCTATATTGGATCCAGCTGACGCTAGATAGACCCTAACTGTGTTACATACAAGGAAAGGCCTGTCTTTGGAAAAGCCATTAGCAGGAAGTGGTGGGGGATGCGGGTTTACGGGGGGGAGGGGGCGGAAACGACTACCGACACCCTGCCTTTGCCAGGGCTCTTTCTGTAAGAGGAGGGCTGAGTGAAACACAGTGCTCATCCTCTCCTTGTCACATGACCGGTCCGGTCTGTCATCCCGCGTGTGTGACAGTGAGCTGGAGAGGCCAGTTCCCTTCTCGGTGTGTCTCGGAGGACATGAGTCACCCCGGTGTGTCTCTAATGCTGCAGCGAAGGCCCATTACTGTATGTATACAGTATGTGACTGTAAGTACTCTACAGACAGAAGGTCAAGCTGTTGATTGTTTACAAAAGCTCACTTTTTTCCAGTGTCCTTTCAGCTAATAGATCTAATCTATACAGCTGTAACAGTGCTCTACCCAAATCCAGCATGTATGCAGTATGTTTTGCATAATATTAATAAGTAAAACATCCAAATGTTTACATCCTTCTCGTCGCTACAGAAACAAACATGAAATTCCGAACTGTATGGCTACGTTTAGGATTCTGGTTCTGAAGTGGCACCAGCTATGATGTGTAAACAAAGCAGCTTAAATAAATGACGCCTTTGTTAAAAGATTGATCTTATCGAAGATAATATGAGACAGTATGACTAAACCGAGCAGCTGCTCAGGGGCTCTGACAAGTGCGCTTATGTCTAAGGCCACACATGCAATGAATATTGATTCACTCCGGAAACTAAGGACAGGACCCATCCAAACAATAAAACTGCCCTTTACTCGCTTCCGGCTGCATTGTGGGAATCAGCCACCTGCTGCTTGGTCTTTTCTGCTAAGAAGAAACCAAGAGTCCCACTGCAGTGCTGAATTTGTGAGCAATTCGATATTACAAGGCATATCTTCCAGAAACTTCACTTACCAGGATCAAAAAGACCGTTAAAAGCCTTTAACATTTTTTTTTTTGCCCTTTACAAGCTACAGTAAAGCCATAAAAAAATCTTTACGAAGGATTTTTAATTTCTGGAGCGTTTTCCCTTTTCTTCATCACAGCACAGTCATACCAAAACTAGAGAGTTTTAATATGGATTCTATTATTAATATAGCGCCAGTGACTTGCAGTGTGTGAAGGGCAACTACAATTATCTCAAAAACTAAAAAAAAAACCCTTTAAACGTCAAACATACAGAGTACACAGCTCTTGAGGAACAGATTGTGGGCACAAGGAATTAACTTCTTACAAATGCTGCAAAGACATCTGTAAGACATTAATTCAAGTTAGCAGAAAGTCACATTCTTCAGCCTATGAACCAATACATATACAAGTGTGGACTGAATGGATCACCCTTTCCTGTTATTCATTTGTTCTTGCGCTGGTTATTTATGACAGTTTGCTCATTTGTTTCTAATTTGTTTATGGAAAACAATTGATATAAGTGTGTAAGTTTTCTTAGAACGCAAACGAGCAAAATTTGACACAGATATTTTTATTCTGACTAGTATCTCATACAGGATGTGCTGCAACACTGTGCCCTGTGCTACATGGTACAGGTGCCCGCCCCCACAAAAAAATCCTGCCCAGGATAAGTGGCTGGAAGACAGATGGATGTTTTGGTGTTGTGTGGTATTACGTGAGCATATCCGGGCGCAGAATGGGCTTCGCTGGGTGCCTGACTCCCCACAGGTAGCCACAAGTTAGGCAGATTAATTAAATACTGTTGTTGCTATTCAGCCTTTACTTGAAAGCGCAGATGAAATGAGCGGCTCCCCCCAGAGCCCACAGGCAGGTGGCGGCGATGACTCTGTGTAACGCGTGAGGGAATCAATGAATGGCCAACTGGACGAAAAGGTCAACTTCTCCTTTTTAAAGCGGCGCTTTAATTTAGCTTTGCATGGAGCAGCCGGCCAGGGCTAAGGAGCGCGCGCGCGCACACACACACACACACACACACACACACACATACACACAACCAGAACAATCAGGGAGATCAATTCTACTTCCGGAGGCTGACTTTGGGGGGAAGGGGCTGGTGAGTCTCTTGATGTCGCTATTTTTGTTTGTTTTCACCTGATCGCATCTGGATGGCAAATCTATTCCCCTCTAAAATCGCGGCTGTGACGTCAATCGCGCAGCTAAGGAAGCCATGGCTAGCTAATGTACCGATAAGAGTCTCACAAACCTATATTGCTAATAATAATATGTAAATCCCAAATATCCATATTTTGCAGGTTACAAATATGAAATTCATACACATTAGGCATCAGAATTGACTGTACAAGCATTAAAATAAAGATTTAATGAGAAGACTGGTATGAGATGCACATGCAGACTCTTACACTCAGATATGAAGAAGCTTGGTTGTGCCAAAGCTTACAGCCCCAGACAAGGAGGTTTGAACATGCTACACAGGCTGTTACATCTCTACCTTATAATATCTCTATGCAATCATACTTCAGCAGACGCTCCAGCTTGTCTGCTCTTTCTGTTCATTTACTATTCACCGGCCACCGAAACTCCCTCTCGTTCTCACCATACTTACGCCCTCAATACATGACACACTTTTGTGCAAAATATTAATTAAATCCATCTTTTTCTATATTTAATACTACCAAAATACAAAATTTGTACTTGTGCGTTTGAATGTGTGTCAAAATACCAATCAAAGGGTTTTTCACGCCACAGGTTTTTACCACTTTTCCTTTTATTTCATAAACTGCACATTTTTTATCCTGTTAAACACTGGAATATTGAGTGTAGTACTATAAATGAATGAGTACGATTTAAGTCAAATAAAACAGGTTTCCTTTATGACATGGAAAGACTCTGTAACAGTGCATGTCTGACATCCTATTACCTGGTTGTGTGGTGATGGCAGAGTCACATTCTAGACTGTCCTTTAACTTTAAATGCACTAGTTACCTGTTTTATCCCGTGAAACAGAGCAGCATGCACTGTAATCTCCCTTGTAGAAAGAACACCTTGAATTTTCTCTACTGTTATTACTGCTAGAGGAGGTGACTTTGATTAATCAAAGATATCACATTACCTTGATAATAAAGGTACTCAAATGGTGAACATGCTGTAAATGTATTTGTTAGCAAAGGAAAGTAAGTACAATATGCAAATGTAGAAAATCGTAGTGTGTGCAAAAACTTTTTGACTGGTACTGTATTTCTAAATGTTATAGTGAATAAGAAAAAAATATGTTCATGTGTCATCTTTCAGACTCAGGAAACATTCATCATATTTGCAGTCACATTCTGGCTTAAAGACCACACTGAACTCACAGCACGACTTCTTGTCAGCCTGTATCACTGGCTTGCTGTCCACGCAATAGTGTTATACAGGCACGTTAGGGTAAACCCAGGTGCCTTTGTGGTGATAAAAACAAGCAACTGCAAAACGATCCAATTGGGTTGCTTACACTTTATCTAACACAGGGGTGGGCAGTCTTATCTGCAAAGGGCCGGTGTGTGTGCGGGTTTTTGGGGTAAGCTGTACATCAGCTGGTAAAACCCAGGTGTGAGGACTCTTCAGCCAATCAGTCCTCTAATTAGTGATCTAATTAGGGAGTTGCAGCGAAAACCCACATACACACCGGCCCTTTGCGGATAAGATCTAACACATTTCATCTAATTATGTTTCCTGTATTCCTAATTGTTGACCATAAAGTACAGTCTGTGGTGTATCAAAACTAACCTCGGACTAGGGTAAATTACCTCAAAAACTGATTTAGTGATGTTCTGCATATAAAGATCTCTGAATTTGTCGGATGGGTAATAGTTAACTCATATGGACGGGAAGATGGTAGTGAAACTGAGTTAGGTATATCTCACCTCCCAGCAATGATTCAGACTGCAAGGATTCAAGTCTCTGATCTACAAACGTGTGACTTACAGTATCCTGAAACGACTGGAACGGGCCGTAAAATAAAGTCTCCCCTGAGAACTATCAGGAAAGTCGTAATTGTACCAAAAACATGATTTTCCTGCAATCTTCTTACGAACAAAGAGGCTTTTGTGTCTCCGGGCCGCATAGATCAAATTTGGACGGCAGCTGCCATGAAAACTCCGTGAGGCCGTGCTGGTGTGTAGACACAGTTTGCCGCTTGAACACCGGTGCTGCCCGCATCTTTTGACAAAGCTACTCTTGTAACAATTAAGCATCCGTGACATGAGCTGGCGCTCCACTCAAAGACAGTAATGATGAATGTACTGTACATAATGAACCGTCTTGCTTTCAAAGGAAGATATGCAAGGCATTATGGGACGTAAAAAGTCTGTCACTCCAAATTTCAAGCTTAAACTATGGAAAAGACCACAGAAGAAATGGAGACGTGGGGGAGGGGGCCTGCCCGATTTGTCCCATTTGTAATAGCTTGGGCTGCCAGGCCTCCCAGCGGAGGACAGGGAGAGAGAATGCGCTGTATACAGTTCTCTCTTCAACTTCTCCCCCATCAGAATCAATGAGGAAATTTCACTGTCCCCAGCTAATTCATGATTGGTGGTGCCGTCTGACTTCCATTACTGTGCAGCTGTGGTCAGATACACAGAGCAAGCAGCATGGAACGACGGGCTCATACCAGCTTCACATAATTACTGATACAGAGTTACACCAATAATTATTGATCGGTATCATTGTCAGGAGGACCGACGTCGAAAAAATGGCACCTTACCGCTCAGCCACTGTCCTGAGGATCTGAGGGTCGGTTTTGGTGTCGATCTCGCTTTCCGGCACGTCAGACAGGCCCGCAATCCGACCGTTCCCTCCACTTTCTCCATTTGTCTGACCTTTGCCCTCCTTGGGAGCCTCCAGGTTGAGGAGGTTGACGTAGGACTCTGCGCCAAGCGCTAGTGGGACAGCCACCCCAGGTTGCCCAGCCGGGGTCGAGGTAACAGGCTGATCCTTCATCAGGCTGAAGTGGTTCTTCAGGTTGAGCGAGAAGGACTGCACCGACACGGACTTCCATATGGACTCCTGTTCGACTAGAAAGGGGAACATAGTACAGTCCACATCATACAGTGATCTTACCGAAAGCAGTAGCCCTAGGGGATTGTCGCAGTTGTATCATTAACACTGCCAAGTTTAGGTATGGGGCTGCGACAGGCATAGGGGTGGCACAGGCGCCCCCACACCAAAAAATTTGGTTGTAACATTTTCCTGTCAGGGTTTTCTGTCATTCATTTGCATGTCATGTCAATGATGTCACCCCACCGTGTGGGTCAATTGACCTTGTCGGACTGGGTGCCCGGATAGTAATTTGTGAGTTAGGCAGGCTAGCACTCAGAAGTTCGGGGTGAGGAGGGGGGCGGGGCTGGGCTGACCTCAGGTCGAACCACTGGAAGCCCAAAGTAGGGGGAGTGGGGGAATCTGTCAAATAGCGCACCGCTATCTTTGCACAGTACTAAAGCAATTAGTAAGATCAGTTTTACACCTTATCGTTGTTTAATTGTATCATTCCAAACGTCTTAAATGTATTTATTGACAGGGACGATGGGGGGTGGAACTCA
>JAODJX010000119.1:15308725-15320964 GCA_026776945.1 Isichthys henryi | reverse complement strand
CCCCCCCCCCCCCCCCCCCCCCCCCCCCCCCCCCCCCCCCCCCCCCCCCCCCCCCCCCCCCCCCCCCCCCCGCAACTACCCCAGGCAGCAAAGGGAACAAAGCAGGGGCACCCTGGATGGGAGGCGAGTCGATTGGAGGTCACACACACCAAACACAATGACATAATAAGGGCAATTTAGAGAAACCAATTTACCTGCTGATACGTTTCATGGGCTATGGCGGGAAATCAGATCATCTGGAAGAAATCAGCATAAACACAGAGAGAACGTGCAAAGATGCTGGAGGCACGAGGCCACAGCAACACCTTAAACCTCCCTGTACCCGAAGATTCAGCTGTTAGAAGTTTCCAGGCGAACTTTCAACAATAAACGAGGGAAACATCACAGGGAAACAACTTGGAAGAATCACCTGGAAGTTTTTGTCAGGAAGGAAATAGCTGGATTTTACGACGTTGAGTTCTGCGAGGCTCTGGAGGATCTCACTGACGGCCTGCTCGCACAGCGCCCCCGACTGGGATTCCTCCCCTTTGCTGGCTGCATTGTCTGGCTCTGCCCCAGTCAGCTGACAGTCTGTTACGCACAAACACCACAGTGTATAAAAGGTCATGCGTGGCTCTTGCAAAAACACTGTTATGCTTTGCTGACAATGCAATTTTAATTACAACTTAACAATTAGTCATACATAGCTACAGATTGACTTTGATTGCTAACATACTAATGCCTCCATTTTGTGAAAATATACGTTACTAGACTAATTCTAGCATAAGCAAATTACACAATCTGATACAACAAAGGTTTGCTAAAACCAGCCATTTCGATTATTCACAGGGTTCTGCTGACCGTGAAAAGTCAACCTGTAGCACTTGGCTTGATTTAGAGCAGTGTTTCCCAAACTGGTCCTTGAGGACCTTGAGATGTTCCATGGATTTGCTCCCTCCCAGCTCCCCGCCAGACAGTCCACATATTTGCTCCCAGGGAGCTTGGTGGTAGCAAAAACATGAACTGTGTGGGTTGGGAACCACTAATATAGAGCAAAGGTTCTCAGCTGGGGGTGGTGATAAGCTCAGCCTGCGGGACAAAAATTATCACCCACCAGTTAAGATGGACCTGACCATATGATCTGAGGGGCCACAGTGTGTTTTGGTTCAATCTCAGCTCATTATTCAATTGATTTATTGAAGTCATTATTTGGATGATAAATCACCTGATGTGGTCTCCGCCAATCGTTCATGCTCTACTTCCCGGCATGTGGCGATGTTACATTTTAATTAATGGAGACGCCATACATAAGCTTCCTCACCATCCCGCAAAGTGTCCTCCACCGACTTGTCGCTGGCACCATCCGCCTGCCCACCGGTGGCCTGCTGTGCGTGCTGCAGGCTGAGCTTGTGGCAAACCTCAAATGCCTGACCCACCGTCCGCACGATGCGCATGGCCTGGGTCTGACATGGCCGGTGGATATGTCTATCAGTCAATGTCCATTCTCAGTCTTTGTGATACAACGTTGCAGAATCTTACTACCTTTTTCTTGGACTTGAACACGTTACACCTGAATGAATTGCTGGCTCCATCCCGGGCAATGTAGCTGAAGATCTTAAGGTCTTGAGAATCGTGAGATACGTAAAATATCCTGAAATTATATGTTCAAAATAATTATTTTCTTTGAATATCTTCATGGATATGGCATCTGTTAACCTGTGACACAGACACAGACCAATGTCCGTATATGTTCCTGAGAGATCATAATTCCTAGCTTTCTGTCTGAAAGAGTGACCCTCATTGGCACATTTGGCTTGAGAGATCAAAGTACTCCTACACCATATCTAATGTTGGTGTAAAGGTTCTGAATAAACATAATAAAAGGTTGTGAATAAACCCAGTAAATGGTTCTGAATATCTCTGTGTTGAGTGTCCTTTGCAGGACATTAGGGTTTATAGGATCTTTCTCGTAAGGAGGAATAATGAAACTCGCATTTTCTCTGTCATCTTTCAGTACATTTTTTGTTAACACCGGCAACATCAGCACTGCACCGATGCATGTTGGTGTGCCATGGATGGCTTTTAATGATGAGGCTTGGAGCATGTCTGAGTAATGTCAGGTAATGAAGTACTGCAAGCTCAGTGAGCACTGGAGGCTGGCTCTATGCTTGCTTTACCTCCATGCCCTCATCTACCTCCTGTACACAGCAGAGCACACATTCCTTGAGGCTTTGTTTAATCAAGCATGGAACTCCATGCCGGACATGAGGGCAGGACAGCCTCAGGTGACTGGGAGTATCCATAGCGACTCCTTACACCTGCGCCTTGCTCTGTTCAGAGCCCTGTTTTGTTTTGTTCCCAGTAACCCGATTCCAAGTGCTGTTACCCGTTTCACTGAATTGATGTTGCCTTGGTAAACTAGCTTTATTATGGAACACTGCGAGAAAGCTCTAAAGACGGAGCTCAGTATGCTCTCCAAACAATCGCTGGGAGTGGTGAGGTAGGAGCATTTACTCGAAGCCTAAGATAGACAACAAAAGTATATAATCAAAGGGCTAAATTACATGTTCCTGCACTGGGAGACAAAGTAGCCATTTTACTCCCAATATCTGCTTCTAAATCACTAGCCAAATGTCAAAGGCCCTTGAAGGTCACATGATGTCCTAATGTGGCAGACTATAAGGTCCGGCAGACTGCCCAGGGAAATGACCACCAGATATGTCATGTCAACCTCCTCCTGTGCTATTGGCTGCAGCTGGGGACAGGGCTTCCCAAACACCTAAGCTTGTGTCCGCGGTGCCCGGCTTGCGTCCAGCCGAAAAAACATTTTGCTAAGAACTGAATATAATATTACTGTAATCAAGTAGTCTCATAGTGCCTGAAGCGATTACATTTACACTTGTTTATGTAGGAGATGCTTTTGTCCAAAGCAATATAAAAGTGAGGATCAGAGAGCATGGCAAGACAGTGTCCCTGGAGAAACTGGGCTTAAGGGTTTTGATCAAAAGTCCAGCAGGGGCACGGGCTGGTGGTGCTGGTTCTAAAACCAAGTGGGTCTCTTTGGTTCAGTTTAGACTACAAAACAAAATTTCATGAGTACCTCCTGAATCGATGCGTTGTTGAGTGGTCTGGGTAGGGCTCCATTTAATCTGGCAAAGGGCCCCTCTTAGATTCTTAAAAATAATTCTGTCTTCTTCATTTTAGGTTATACTTCCATTCAGACTGAGCTGGGCCTTGGTCCCTTCGCAGCAAATAATGGACTGCAATGCTGTATCCAGACCATATCATCACGTACAAAAATGACTGGATGTATTTGCTGCATTTGACAGCAGTCTTGCAATTAAGAAGGCAGGCCTCACTTCTGTTGAGCTCCTGTCCTCCTGTGGGGGGCCTCAACAACCTACATAGAGCCAACGTACACTGGTGCCCCCTAAACAAGTGTTCCTTCCTATAGCCCTTAAGAAAAGTATCATAACTGTCCCAGATTCAAATTGATTTTGAAAACGCTCAGAGAGGCTTCCAAAAATGTTAATGATACTATACCTCTGTTACAATGATAAAAATGATGCCATGCCTCTGTTACAATGTTAACAATGATACTATGCCTCCGTTACAATGTTAACAATGATACTATGCCTCTGTTACAATGTTAACAATGCTACTATGCAACTGTTAATGTTCCTATGCTACTGTGGGAAATGCAGCTGGAACAAGATAACACCTGAAACTGAGAACAGCAGAAATGCAGTCATCATAAGATAACACCTGACCAGTAATATTCCACGTGAGAAGCATTTTCCATATTTTAAGGCAGATTTAAGTGCTATGTTTTTTTCACACTTTATAAATAAAAGCAGGCGCGGGCCGGATGGTTCCTTTCTGTTCTTAAAAAGACAGCCCAAACCTCATCTTGTGAATGAGTCATTGGTCCCGTGGAGCCTCTGGCGCATATCTCAGTAAGTGATGGGCTCTTTGCCCATGTCTGGAAGGTCATAGGTTTGAATCCAATGGCCAGGAAATTAATAAGCCTTTAAGACCAGCTGCTCCATGGGTGAGGGGTGTTGGCTGACCCTGCTCTCTGACCCCAGGCTTTCGCTACTCGTACATCATTTTTGGGCTGAAGGGTAACCATTGTACTATTGGCTGTCACAGCCAAAAGGTCAGACAGGATGTCCTTCAATGGTACCAATTTGTGGAAATAATCACTTAACATTGAGATGGGGTAATTTTTTTACACATTGGACATTCTTTTAACAGAAGTTTTTGTCAAGTTCAAATATTACAAAGAGGCTTTAAATTGCTAAACAATATTGCATTCAGAGAGCCAGTGCCACTGAAGAAGAAACAGGCTATTGTCTCACCATAACTGCAGACAAAGAGTATGGAATTATGGTGTTTTATTTGTGTCCCAATAACCAGAAATCGTCTTAAAATTTAATGTCACTCTCACAGATTATAGGTATTATTCATACATGCTCTCAACATATAACTTAATGCAATAATGGACCATATTACATCATGCAGAAATAATTAGCATTTTATATATATGCATCATCAGAGCTAGACTGTAAATTACAGATAGATCTCAAATGTGGCTTTCAGTGTGATTTCAGCCATCCATCCATTTTCCAAACCGCTTACTGGGTCGCGGGGGGTCCGGAGCCTATCCCGGAAGCAATGGGCACGAGGCAGGCCAATTTAAATAAAATTTTACTGAAAGGGTTGTGTTTAAAATGACTATACCTATATGTGACCCCCCCCCCCCGCCCCACCCCACCATAAAATGTGCAATTGGGGGTGATGGGTCACATGACAAACCTGTATATAGGGTCATGCATCACCAACATCTTGCTCTCATCCCAGGTCCATTCTTTCCTCTGCAAAGATGAACCAAAAACCATGACTGCGATTTCTGCTTTCAGGACGGTACAGTACAGTGATGCTTAGCAGAATGAAAATGTTAAAGACCGTGCGGATGTTCCTTCAGAACGCTGCATAGGAACGGAACACTGAATAGGATCATTGATTGCAAAGCGAAATGCGAGGTCATTGCAGAGCCTTCGACTCAGTCTGCTCCCAGAGTGGCAGGGCCATACCTTCTGCTTCTTCCTCAGGACCACCCGCACTCCATCCACAGACACGACGAGACTCACTTTCTTCTTCTTGATGTTCTTTGCTTTAAATTCATACTGAAAAACAGACAAATAACCCTCATGGGTCAAGCTACAAAATGGCACCGTGAATGACCTCTTGGAATAGGGTTGGAATTGTAAAAACATTACATACAACAACAGTTATTATAAGTCAGCCGACACCTTTGGCAGAAAATGAGAATATATATTATTTAATTCATAACTGTAAGCCGTCTTTTTCCCCAAACTGGACTCCCACACACACAAAGGCACACAGACTATGTCAGAACATATTCCTGCCACAACTGCACTCAGCAGTCACACAGCAAAGCCCAACGTTTAATGAGATACTCAGTCTGTGTGAGCTGGGAGTTTGGGATTGGACACACAGTCAGCGCAAAGGTACCTTCATTTTCATCATCACTCAGTCATAACTGGAAGTGATCAATGGTTTATACTGAAGTTGATTAGTTTTCTATTTGTAATGTAAGAGGCGGAACACTGTGGAAGCTCTTATGCTACAGTACGTTTCAAAAAGGAATATTTGCAGAGTAAAATGTATCCAAAGTAAAAACCCATAATCTGCTGCAATTAACTGCTGACTTCATCCAACAACCCAGACCAAGATGAATTAAATTCTTTGCCACATTTTTTTAAACCAAGTGAGCACAGCTGGGTTCTGAAATTCCACAGTATGTTATCCCTGAGTACATACTGTATGTTACGGAATGCTCTCTGAGGACATTATTGTTTGTTACGGAATGCTCTCTGAGGACATTACTATATGTTACGGAATGCTCTCTGAGGACATTACTATATGTTACGGAATGCTCTCTGAGGACATACTGTACGTTACGGAATGCTCTCTGAGGACATACTGTTTGTTACGGAATGCTCTCTGAGGACATACTGTATGTTACGGAATGCTCTCTGAGGACATACTGTACGTTACGGAATGCTCTCTGAGGACATACTGTATGTTACGGAATGCTCTCCTGCATGCTGTGGATGTAAGGAGACCATGTGCCATAGTCTCTCTACTCATCTGGTCCCCACATTGCTGACAGATTACGTATTAATACATCCGTGCCAGTAATTCTTGGTGTTTGCAGCTTGTGGGTTTGCATGACCATTCATTTCCGAGTCCCTCTGCATTGTTTCTCATTTACAGTCACCCATTTCTTTAATCATTTATGGAGTGTGGACTTCATGGAAAATTACCTGAGGTAATGGTGAACAACTCTATGTAGAGTGTATTGCTTTTGGGAATACAAAGTGATTTGGGCTGAACAAAGAACTCTTATCACCACTTGATTATGCCCAGCCCTTATTTATAGGCATAAGTGTAATAAATCCTTAATGTTATTGCATCTTTACAGAGATCCTTTTTGGTATGAGTCCTAGATCCATAGATGCCTCTGTGATGCTTCCAAACTGTTGCTGCAGAAGCAGTATGTCCGGTCATGTGCTCTGCATTCATTATCATTCATCAAACATCTCTTGAAAAGTCGCCAAGTTACAAAGAGACCCCACAGCTTCTGCCCCCGGTACAAAAGCCTGGGTCTCGGGAAGAATTCCGGGGCTGACGTGACAAGTTCTCATTGTGAGTTGGACATTCTCAGACTCATCCCTGAGGCCGGGTGGGAACAGCACGCCTCACAGAGTTACTGTTAACGAAACTTAGCTGCCACTCGCACCAGATCCGAGCCAGCAAGACCTGCAGTTATTGGAATTTCTGGGAGGAGTCACTGACATGTTGGCTAGGAGCCTTAGCCCGTCAATGGTTCGGGGGAGGGAGGCTGGGGAGTGGGAGTCTCTCTGGAGCGTCCCTGACAGCCACCCCCTCACCTGGGACTCCCATCCACAGTGTGAGAGATTGGGCCATTCACACATGATATGCATGCATTGCATGATTGATGCATTCGGAGAGTGAAGTGGCTGTTACAGGATATAAACCCTAACCCAAGAGGCAAAAGGAGTCTTGCCATTAGTGCAGTTTTTGATTGCCTTATATATCCCAGACATTATGAGAGGCAAATGGGGATGGATGTTCGATTATGGATGCGGCTGCAATGCTACCTGCTACCAACCTAATGCAGATGGCAATCCCCAAGCAGGCCTGCAGGATCAATCCCCAACCAGGCCTGCGGGATCAATCCCCAAACAGGCCTGCAGGATCAATCCCCAAGCAGGCCTGCGAGATCAATCCCCAACCAGGCCTGCAGGATCAACCCCCAAGCAGGCCCGCGGGATCAATCCCCAAACAGGCCCGCGGGATCAATCCCCAAACAGGCCTGCAAGATCAATTCCCAAGCAGGCCTGCAGGATCAATCCCCAACCAGGTCTGCGGGATCAATCCACAAGCAGGCCTGCGGGATCAATCCCCAACCAGGCCTGCAGGATCAATCCCCAAACAGGCCTGCGAGATCAATTCCCAACCAGACCTGTAAGATCAATCCCCAACCAGGACTATGAGATCAATCCCCAACCAGGACTATGAGATCAACCCCCAACCAGAACTGCAAGATCAACCCCCAACCAGGCCTGCGAGATCAATCTCCAACTAAGCCTGCGAGATCAACCCCCAACCAGGCCTGCAAGATCAACCCCCAACTAAGCCTGCGAGATCAATCTGAGGCACCACAGAAACAGAGAAAAACAAATCCTTATTTAAGCTTATTAAAGTGACTGAGATCATTTTAACCACATTGTCCATAGAAACCAAATAATTGCTCAAAAAATATGTGAGGATTCCTAGCAAAAGGCAAAAAACCAAGAATTGGTTGCAGTAATACCAATTGGCTCTTCAGAAGAGGGATTTTCTTTTCCCATGATTCCCACTTCTACTCTGTTTATAAATCTGTTTAAAAACTGTTAATTAGAAGCTTTTCTGTTTGATTGTGGCATCTTTGGTATTTATTAAAGTTGTGTAACAAAATCAATGCATTTATTGAAACTGGGAAACCTGATTTCTGGTTAGAATGAATCAGGTATTTAGCCATGGGTCAAACATGAAGCATCTTTGTTCTATTTAGGACAGAGCAGGCAAAAGGCATGGCAAAATGCCGCCTAGGTTACCCAGAATTCTCCTCTCATGCCACCAAAGACTAGAATTTAAAGTGTATCGTAGCTCATGCACATTCTTTGCAGCTCAGCTGAATGTATAGAGTGCAATACAATGAAGCATGTATATTGTATCCAAGCAACAATGTGTACGCGATTCCTGGGATTTAGCTTTCGAACAAAACTACTAAGCTACCATCAATAAAAAATATTTTTAAACATTTACTTTATTGAGAATTAATAATACCAACTAAAATGACAAATTAAACATTTGAGGATTATTTTGATAATTCACTGAAAATGCAATAAAGGACATGTTTATTAAACTTGGAAAATATGATTCAAGTAAAATAACCATGACAATATCCTGTAAGTGAAACGCTTACACTTCTTGTAGCTTTTATCTCTAAAAACAAACAAAAAAAACCTTTCAGAATTAATTAGTTAATTAGTTCATTAACATGTCATTACATCACCAATTTAGTAACTCAGTATTGAATAATAAACATTTGAGTGTCTGGCATAATTTAAAAGGTTCATGGTATCATTCACTGGTATCACAGGTACTTCTTCTCAATGACTCTGATTTTCATTTTGATGAAATAAGCATTTCTGGCCTCTCTGCACAATTCCTGTATACCAGCCTTACTGCAAACCAGTCTTGTTCTTTTTATATTTTTGGAATTCATTCATATATCCATATGATATTTGAGAGTTTACTTATAGCCATCAGCTGATAAGCACTACTGCCCCTGTGAGTGCTTCACCATGCCGTGCACGCCGTATGGCTCACGTACACCTCAGCCGTGCACCTGCGTGACCGTGAGTTCACACATGCAGATGGAGAAACAGCTCAGAGCCACTGATATGGAAGCTAATCAGCCTGACACCACCCTGCATTATTTATATGCTGGAGTTAGAGAATGCGTCCAACATAAAAGAAGGATGTTGGTTCATTGTAGGAGCACACCAAGAAGTTCTTCAGCACTAAATAATCCCCTGCGCTTGATATGCTGCTTGGCTTCTTTTCACACAACAATATTATCGCCTCGGCCTTCTGTTTGTACAGCTGTAACATTTTAAAACGTGGCTCTGGAGAGACAAAACATATCATCCGACTTGCATATGTACTGTGGTGTCTCACAGTTGCACAATCAGGTTGTCTTGGCCATTACTGTGACACTCGCGATGGAGAGCCGACCTTGGCCTACTTTGGTGTCCCACCAGAGGAGGGGATGCTTGCCGGTCTCTGTGACAGGCCGGCCATGTGCTTGGCTGCGGGAATTTAGGCATGTTATTGACTCGCTCCTTCAGCTTCTCTCCTGGAAACACATACTGAGAGGCCAGCTGGCTTTACTGTAACTTTCACAAGAACAGGTTTTCAGGCGTTTCAGCCAAACACCTAAATCATTACAGAGAATTTCAGGGCATGATGATCTCGGTCTCCCTGAGACAGTCTGGATGAAAACCCCAATCTTTGGTGTGTTATTTGGTCAGAAGGCTAGGGAATCCCCCCCCCCCCCCCACACACACACACACACACACGCACAAACACACATGTATGCACACAGACACATGCACACACAAAATGGGTATTCATCACATTGTGGAGACATTGTGTCCCCATAAGGTAAGGTATACCCACTCACACACACACTATATGATTAGCTGTCCCTAAACACAGAGTCAGAGATTTGAGTACTCAGTTGAACACTAATAAAAGCAGCTAGAGTTTTCAACTTCAACACTCTCATTGTGCAATAACCTATATTCCATACACAAGGTCATTGTAAAGCTCTGGGTGATTTCAGGAACGAAACAGAAATTTTGAACAGAAAGAAGGACTTACTTCCTGCTGCAAAAGAAAGACTCCAAACTATTAATGAGCCTCTATTTTACTCTGTAACAAATATAGGCTTTAATGACTCTAGTAAGGTTGCAGACGTTTGCAGAACAGAGAAATGGCCCGAGTATCTGGTTTTGATAACAGGATAATGTCCCCTTCCACAGATTCTCATTTGAAAAAATCCCAAAGATGGGGAATAAGAATAATAGTAATTAAAATATACAGTCGAATGTTCATGTTTCAGTCGTTCTCATACTGTCTGTTCTTCTAGTGGACAGAAATTCAGCGGCAGACAGGAAAGCTGGTGATTTGACTACATTTTGAAAGGTTATAGAAATGCTGTTCATGCGCTCTAGGTACTTGAGCAGTTAGAGCAGTCAGAATGTGATTCGGTTTAGATGCTAGGATGCAGTGATAAAAAGCCGAACTATGAACTGAGCCCAGAACATCATCTCAAGTAAAATGGGACCCAAACCTTGTATTCATGGTTCTATTCCAAATAATTGTGGTCCACTTCTTTTAAATTGTTGCCCTCAGAGCTTCATATATTAATTACTACCGTGCCAACTAAGTAATGACTATGATGATTGGCTGGAACAAAAACGGGCACACTGGCAAATCCAAGGAATTGTACCTGAGGCAGGACATTCTGGGATGACAGTTTTCGACGACGCTGCTGAGCGCAGAGGGAAGGAGAGCATGGCATGATCTCGGTTACCCTTGGGGGGTAAAACCTGTGCAGACTGACGGCCACTGAGCAGACTGGGCAGCCCAGGATGGGCCAGGGTGATTTTGTTGCCCCTTCCAGGCAAGATGAGACACAGAGCTGTCAGGGTGACATGGAAGAACTGGAGCCAAGTATTTCACACCTGCTGGTACGGCAAGGATCCCAGGGAGCCACCTGCCTTATGAAGGCTGCCAGAGACATGATACCGCTGCAGTAAAGACACTCCCCAGGTTATGGTGGTCCACGTTACAATATTTCGACTTTACGATGGGTAAATTACATGAGAAATTCAACATTTTATTATAAACTAGGCTTTGTGTTAATGATTTTGTCCAACTGAAGGTTACTGTAAGCGTTCTATGCATGTTTAAGGTAGGGTAGGCTAGGCTATGATGTTTGTTAAGTTAGATGTACTATATTAAAATGCATCTTTGCCTTACTACATTTTCGCCATACAATAGGTTTATCGGAACATAACCCCAGCATAACCCATGGAGAGGCTGCATATCATGTCAACTCAATGTCATATCACTGGTGGTCAGAGATACTTTTTTAATAAAGTGTGACCCATTTATTTTTCAAGACTCATCATGCAGATTGAAAAGGCAAATACCTTTTATAACCAGAAAGTAGCTTTCCTTTTAACTTAGCTGATAAGTGGACGCAGTAGGTGGCATGCTGGCTCACACCTTCAGGATTGTGCCTTCAGCCACTGTTCAGGACCAACTGGATTGCGGAAATTGGTGGTCTTCTTTATAATATGTGGTTCCAGCGGTTAGCAGTGAATCAGTCTGGACTGACATTTTGAAAATAGACCTTGAAACGAATCCTGATAATTCCACAGGTCCCACGTCAGCAGGTGAAATTCTCTCTGCTCTTGACAGCTTCTCAGGATCAGATGGACCCGTTATTTTCACTTTTTTTCCTGCTCAGAAGTCAGAGGACCACAAAATCATCCTTTTTTACAACAACTCCTATTTGTCTCGCAATTATAGAATAATAAAATGCGTCAGATTCAGAGTGCAAGGTTTCTGTGCATAAAGTTTGTTATCGGCAGACAAATAAAAAAGAAAACGTCCACAAATATTTCAGACTTGGTGTGTAAAGGCCTGAAGTCCAGCTGCTAATTTAGTATGTTCTTGTACTAAGACTGCAATTAGCTATTACTGTGGTCAGTGCAGCTATCTTCGCCACATCACTACCCAGCATTCACTGCTCTAGTCCAGGTACCCGATTGTAACGGGAGAAAAGCCAATAAAACCAGGCTAGTTTAACCTCGTAATTTTGCGTGACAACAGGAAAACAGCATAAGCCTGGATGATCCAGGAAACCCTAAACCTCCCATAATTCTTTTAATAGCTTTGATTCTCTAAGTTGGTCTTGCATCAGTCCATACACAGGCTGCACCAGAGCAGCTGGCATTATGCTGATGTAGCTGTCGCCATACTATAACTAATCTTCTCTGGGTAGAATCTGTTTTTGGGGGGGAGGG
>JAODJX010000119.1:15289399-15301120 GCA_026776945.1 Isichthys henryi | reverse complement strand
CTGATTCCACATCTCCTTATAAGAAAACACACACACACTGATACAGAGGAAGAGAGCAGTGCTGCCTGATTCCACATCTCCTTATAAGAAAACACACACACACTGATACAGAGGAAGAGAGCAGTGCTGCCTGATTCCACATCTCCTTATAAGAAAACACACACACACTGATACAGAGGAAGAGAGCAGTGCTGCCTGATTCCACATCTCCTTATAAGAAAACACACACACTGATACAGAGGAAGAGGGCAGTGCTGTCTGACTCCGCATCTCCTTATAAGCAAACACACACAAACAAAAGACAAAGCTCTCTCACGATTAACACAAACAACTCTTGATGTTAAATTTCTACATTGTCCTATTTGTTTAATCTATTAAGTTTCTCTGCGTATCTGTTCTTCCCTACAAAGGTAAAACACAGTAAATGCATATTTAATCAAAACTGAATTCTGACTGACATTGGGTCTCTTAGACTTTGTTTTTTCTCATGATGAAATATTTTAGTCCAACTTTATTTGGTTTTGAAGAAAGCAGAGAGTGGTAATTACAGGAACCACAAAATCCGGCAAAAAAAAACAAACATTCTCAGTTTTTGTGTTACTGTGGTTACTGTGTTTTACCTTTGTAAGGCAGTTAATTATTTGAAAAGAGTTCCAAATTAAACCTTCAGTTTAAATTAGTCTGTTAATATTATGCCTCTCTTTGATATTTATAATAAGGTGCATAAGTGCTCAGTTCATTGTGTTTATTGTGACACAACATTTTTAATCCTGTTGACACTCATCCGGAATCTCAGCCCAGCAATGGGAATTTCACGGCCAGATCTAAGGGGCTCCAAGGCCGATCCCTGCCCACTTTTACCAAGGTCAATGACAGCCTCTCCATGTCTGTGCATGGAACATAACGGACACAATTAGCATGCAGGTCCGAACAGACATGCAGGACTAACGGAGCACCGAAAAGCAGGAATCCTGACTGCGCCTTCATAGCACCACTCGCGCAGGACGGAAAGCAGAACAGCGCGTCACACGGTACGCAAACGAGTGTTCACACGACACTCTTAAGTGGCTCTTTTATCCTTTCCAGTGTAGACTTGAACTTGGGTGGATCAGATTCCCCTTAACCTCACAAAAGCTGGCTGTTATTTCTGTCACACAGCTGCACACTGCCCTGTGCTACATCTCACTTTATGTTCATTTTCCTGTCTGCTTTATTCTGATAATTTATTCAAACTTACCTCTTCGCATTGAGGGCAAAACATGAAGCTCACCAAATAACAGGTTTTTCAGCCCAGTACAGACGCTCCTCTACTTACGAATGAGTTACGTTCCGAACGACCGTTTGTAACTTGAAATGTCCGTAAGTCGTTATTCAGCATCATTTTAAGGGTATATGCAAGTACTAAGAACTAGGATGCTGGGAGTTCGCCCGCTACGCTGCTGCGCGGTGGGAGTAGCGGCCAAAAGTCGTACTAGGCGGAATTGGTGCGCAGAAAAAAAAATTGTTCTTGCAATTTGATTTTAAGAAGTGCAAAACGACAGGACAGTGCACAGCAAGGGGGCCAATTACACACACACACACACAGTGCCTGAGTGTCTAATGTGAACAGAGCTGGGGGGGGGGTATTTTTAGGTAGGTGGTAAGTGGGACAGCAAGGCGCTGTGCTGTCAGCCTATATATACATGAATATATACACCATATTCATATGCGTCATATGATGTATACGAAAGTAATGTAACAAGACCACCCAGGGACGAATACACGGGACAAAAGCTGAGCTCAAGCCGGTGACACATAATTACAAGGAGGTGCTCCCGGAATTTAAATCCAATTCATATCCTGTTAATTTCCAATTCAGTTCATTTCCAAGTGTCTTTTGAGAGTTGTTTATTATTTATGTGAATACATATTCAGTTTGGCATACGTTTTAGGCTAGTCTGAGCAGTAAAGGCCAGACTCTGATTGCGACTAAGCTAACACCTTTTTACCGACAAAAACCCCTCATGTATCATATCCTACTCATATATGTCACCCTCCACCTGAACAAGGGCTCCCATTGGGGACTCAGAAGTGTTACCCAGACAACCAGCTGTGGTTACTGCAGCCTATTCAGCATCTCCAACTGCATTCCCAAAGGTGAAAAAGCACACATTAATACACATTCAAATATGTTCTGGGTGTGTCTGAGCTGTCTGCAATACATTAATTGTTGTTTGAAGTGGTGGAGTGCACATTACAATATAAAAGCAACCATTTTTATCAGAAAATTAAAAATGATCATAGACATATTTTAGTAAGATTATTCTATCAGACATAGTGGAGAAATTACAGTGCATTTAGTACACACCACTGCAAAAAGATAAGCAAGAATATAAGATTAAATATCTTAAAATCACAATGAAAATATCTGGGGTGAGTTTCCGGAAGCCTTCTTAATGCTTTGTCATTCATTAAGTTCTATGTTTAAAAACAGAACTTAGGAACGACGCAGCATTAAGAAGCCTCTGGGAAACTCACCCCTGGTTGTTTCACTCATTAGGTTAAATTGTCCAGGTACCCATGATAAGGAAGAATAAACCAGGTAGCCAGCTAACTGGTATAACTGGACAATTAATCACCTTTTGATTTTGCACAGGATGCTCGTCTGTTACACACACACACACACACACACACACACTTGCACACGATCACAGACTATGAGCAACAGAGAATCACCAATTAAATAATCATGTATCTTTGGACTTCATGGAAACCCCCATAAACACAGTGACAACATGCAAACTCTACACCATGGAGATGAAGGTTGGAACTGAACCCATAACACTGGAGGTCTGGAGGTCCTGTTTCCATTCCGATTTATTAGCCCTTCCAAAGTGCAGTAGCTGAATCCCCCGGACAAAGATAAATGCTGAACGACATGCCATGTGACATGTGAGTTATCAGAGGGTGCAGTCCACATCAAGGACTCGAGTCTGACCTCTGATTGGCAGCCAGCTGCTCAGTACAGCCTGGAGAGTGAAAACGAGTGATTTCTGAGCACACACAACAAGGAAGGCGTGTGCTAGTTTTAGCTTGGGAAATGTATTTTGAGGGAATGACCTAGGATATAATTAAAGAGTTATTCCTGCTTGAGGAATTATTACTTTTCACATTAGTCCTTAGCACTGACATATATGAGGCTGCAAGCGTAACTGTGTACTTTAGGTGGTAGGTTTGGCGTCTGATCAGGAAAGCAGCATCCAAGAACCAAGAACTGCAGCTCATAGAACACATTACATTACATTACATTTATTTGTCCAAGCGCGTCAGATAGTACATTACAGACATACTGCCATCAAATAGCCAGCTAGCAGTAAGTGCAGCCAGGCTGAGCTTTCAGATAATGAGCAGTAACATGCAGATTAGAATCAAAACAAGAACTATAGAATATGCAACATGGCAAGTACCTTATAAAAGCAGTATTCAAGTCCAATAATAGTTGAAAAAAAAGCATTCAGGACATGAAAGAGACCAGCTAAGGTTTCACAAGTGAACAGGTCACAGACTGGATGGCCAGATGCAGTTTTACCAGAAAATGAAACAGGTCTTGAGGAGTTTCTCCACAGTTGAGAGATTCTGAAGTCCCCATGTGGATGGGTACCTCATTCCTCCATTAAGGTGGCATTGATTTGGTCTTACTTTACAACACCATACCAAACCACACTCAGTGTGCTGTAACACCAAAATATCCCTCCATGGGATTAATGAAGTATCATCCATAAACGCCCATTTCCGCAGTTCTTATCAGCATGGATCCAGATTGACACACCTTTAGCACACAAATAGAATCCCATCTTTACCCAGCAGTCAGTGAAACCTTCAGTGTTTTACATGGACTTACGGTGAGTGAGACAGACATGTCAGTGTCAACAAGACACACAGATCTTATCTGCATGGATACGCAAATCTGGCTGCGTTTTGGCTACTTTAAAGTAAAGCTACTGTAACAAGGCCGAGGGACAGAATTACCCCAATAGTGCCAGAATGTATCCTTATAGCACCAGATCATCTAAGCATGCTGTCTAATCGCCAATACAGACCAGTGTTTCCAGAAGGTTGCGCCTTCCCCAGTCAGTGGTGGCAAGAACGTTTCCTCCAATCAGAGTTTTCATTCAAAACATAACAAAAACCCGGGTTTCCTGTGGACTATCTAATATACTGTACACTCTACATTTTAGTTCTACATCTGTATCGATGTAGAATGATATATCAGATATGAAAGCAAGAAGATATACTACAATAATGGTATTTTTTAAATGACATTTTGTATCATATAACACAAAAGCTTACATATGACATATGAATGGTTAGTTGGTAGCACTTTGTCCTCCGACCTCCTGGGATCATTCTTAGCCATTTTTGCCTGCTTCCCCCCCCCACAGAGATATGTGGTTAGATTGGTTGGATTCTCTCTATTGTCCATAGTGTGTGGTTGTGTGTGTGTCCTATGATGAGATAGTCTGTCTTCTGCTCCATGCCCTCTGTTTCTTATGGTAACCCACAGATCCTAGACTTGATAAGCAGCAGATGGATGGATGGATGTATGGATTACTGCTTATCACACATCAACATCCACCAATAGACTGGGGGGGTTGGTTTCAGTGTCAAACCTAAATGTCAAACCCTGAAAGATCTGCTCTGGATCCCAGCACTATGTTTTACAATTACGATTTTGTTACGAACCTACCTGTTATCCTCCAAAAATAGCTGCAAGAGTGCAGCTGTCTAGGTCCTTCAATATTCATCAAGCCAGCAGTCTGCTCAAGGACAGAAAAAAGTGCGGCCAGTGCAGCTTCTTATACTCATCTTAGCAAAGACGTAGAACATTTTCAGAATCACATTATGTGACCTGTATTATAGATAATACAGCATCACCCCAGTTTTTACTGCAATGACAGCTATGTGCTGGCACTGAGCAGCGGACTCAGGTGGGCCAGGACCGTTAAAACGCGGCCTTTTAATTGGCCCTGGGCAGCTTTGGTAGCGTCATTCTGCTCAGTGATCTGCCCAAGCAAGTGCCAGGTGCCAACATCTCAAAATAGCTAATCTGCTACCTGAGGGAGGCTCTTAATAAAGCACCAAGACAGAGTTACATAATCATGTGGAGAATCATGCAAAGTACATGCGACTCCCCAAGCTTATAAAACATCGCTGAAGTCATATCTGCACAGACACAACTGAATGGCGCAAACAGTCCTGTCACCTACCGCATCAACATGTCGTACTAGAAAATCATGACCTTTCTTGCTACCCCTTCCGCAAATTAAATTGATCATTAATAAGCATTAATAAGCTGCCTTCCTTGTTGTATTCATAAATCGTTACAGGAATTCCTACATGAGCTTTGCATGCATTCTATCTACATGCACCCTCAGACACGCACCCAGTCCACATCACTGTTCTAAAGACCTAGTTTCCATGGGTTGGACTAATTTTTCTGGTCCAAAAATATCTCTGCCTGTTTTTTTTTTTTTTGGTGCGACTTCTCCAAAGGGCTCATTTCTCCACAAACCTGCAGAAAGAGGGGGGGGGTGCCCTCCGGTGCCATGTCACTGACAGCTATTGTTAGACTGGCTTAGGAAGCACAGCAGCCTGCCTGAGCAGGGGCTGGTTCAGGGAGTAGCCTAGCGGCTAAGGGGTTGCTGGCAGCAGTATCATTCCACTGGCTCCTCTGAGGCACTTAGCCGAAAATGCTATGCACCCTGACCTGTCTGAGTGGGTTACTGCACTTTTCATTAAAGCGGCCACGAAGGGTAATAAAGGCAAAAAACTGGGAGAAGTGAAGTCGGACAAAAGCTATCGATCATATATACTGTGGAAAGGAGAAAAGCGAATGCAGTGGCACAGCTCTTACATCCGTCCATTAACATGCTATTAACACGGTAACACCTGTCACCGCTGATACAAAAGCAGCTGTACGAAAATGACCAAATTTAACGTCCCACTTGAGATTTCGCCATGGCTCTTACTGTATAGCTACTTTTGCTGGATTGCTATAGTAATATGATCACACTAAAACATATATATTAAAAATAGTAAAAATGATAAGCAACCCATTGATTCATCTTGCAATTCCTTACTGTGAGCAGCGTTGCGGGGGCGATCCCCGGTGAAAAGCTACAGGTGAGGCAACGCTGATCACTTAATTCTAATCTAGCTAACTGGCGTTGATGTTAACTGTGAATATAAAGCAGGATTAGTTTGTATCTTGTTGACGCTGGCATATTTGCCTCACTGACAGCAATCCATGTTTATAAACCATCCACTGATGGCTGTGTAAAGGTGGGTTTCTTTTTGCGATGCTAAGGGTTCCTCATTTTGTTATTTTACGTTTGTTTTTGTAAAGAAGCATCTCAGAAAATGTTTTATGCTCCTGAAATAATAGAATTTTGGAGTTTTTTTTTCCAGGAGATCTTTATGTGATATTGCACATAAAGATTTACGTATTTTTCATCGGACAGCGACAGCATGTTGGAGAGACCCCTTGGCAACTAGCCCTCGGTGTCACTTGAGAAAATGCATCACTTTTGCTGTTGGTAGCCCTAACTTACCCTGATGCGCCTCATGGCCGCGACGATCTCCATGCGACTGTTGGGTCTAGGGACATCCAAGCTGCCCACATACTGCAAAGCAGAGTGACAAAGGTCATTACAAGGCATCCTAAAAACGCAAAGATGTAAAAAAAAAAAAAAAAAAAAAACTCAGTCTCTCTGAAAACCACAGCATGTGGTTGCTAAGTGCAGACATAGCAAGTCGGACAGATGGGAAGCATGATAAAAGCACAACATACCATACAAAACCATGTAGGTAAAGATAAACGCGATATATCGATACTCAATATGGTGCAAAGAGCATAAAACTGTAAAGCACAGGAGAGGTAAAGGAATAACAGATATTGATCAAATGTTTAAGTCCTAAAGTCCTATTTTTTGCCCGATCATCATATTTACATAAAAGATGAATTTCCAGTTTGGGGTATAAAATCTAGAATACGGAAATGTTTGAATAAATAGTTGCAAAGAACCTGTCTGTCATGTTTTACTAATCTTTCGAAGTTAGTCAATTAGTAAGAAAGAATATTTATTTCCTTTCAAAATAAAAGTCCATGCAAACTGTTGAGCTGGGCGCTACTTACATTTCGAAATTGTTCGGCAAGTTATTCCTTCGAGAAACTCATTGTTTTAAAACGCTGTCTCTTGTTTTCCAACCATGACTTATTTTTCTTGCCACTGCTTGCAGCGTATAGTGATGCCAGTCTCTCGCTTTACATTGAATAGGCCTGTGTTTCTTGTGGAAAGTTAAAGCAAACAGGAACGGCATCCAAAACATCAAAAGATACTCAAATCTTTGCTTTTCATGCATGTTATATTACTTAAATTCAATTACATTTATTGCGTCGTTCCAGTTAGGTCACTAAGTGCTACCAGGTAGCAGTGCTATACTCAAGCAACACAAACTACCTGTATCGCCATTTACATACCGAGCATAATGATGCCCACTAATAATAGTATGTAAATCTATTGTTTTAAGTACAATTCAGTAAGCCTGTCTCAACTGTGCAGTTCTGAGAGTGGCTAAATGTTAATGGATAGTATCAAAGAGAAATTTTGCTGGTGTCAAAGAGAAGTATTTAGATATACCAACGTGTTTCCCTAATTAATACAGGTAGCGTTTGAAAACATGACAAGGCAACAAAATAACCGTGTTAATTTTAGGCATAACTAAACTAAATGTAACAGTACATTTGCCAGTAATAGACGCAAAGAAACGCCTTCTGTTCCTCATTCAACTAAATTACACATGTAGTGAGTCCCGATATTCCTGCCCCGTCCCTTTGCCAGAATAGTTCAACTCCGTTCATCTGATAGAATACATTTACTTGAATGAATTTTTACAAATGTTACTACTTCATGATGCAAAAGTAACATGAAAACAGAAAATAAAAGCAAAGTTCAACTGTGTATTTCTTAAATATATATATATTTTACAACACTATTGTAAAAAAAAAAAAAAAGCAGACTTGACACAATTAATATTGTTTGCATATTGATAACAAATTTAATTATAGATCTGTTACAGGCGTGAGTTGCGTTACTTCTCAGCTTCCTGTAGCGTGGCTTTTATCCCGCTGAATCCCAGCCTTCGTTAACCTGTGGCTCCAAAACGCCGCTGCCGGACGCACTCCAAAGGTCCAGCAGCGGCACTGGCACGTTAATGGCAAATCCGCACACATCACGAAACAATCAGAACATAAACACATATCTGAAATATACTAAAATGTAAAAGTCACCTTAGCTTGAAAATGAATCCCATGTTGGTATGCCTCTTCGTTGTGAAGCGGAACCCGTGAGTCCCCAATATCATCCACCAAGTTGTATCGGTTTCGCACTGGCATTTTCCTTATTGCAGTATTTCAGTCACAGGTACCCCCAAGCAGAAATCGATTACAACATAGTGTCCCTGTCCCCCCTACGCAAAGCCGCACTGTCCCTTAGCGCCATCGGTCCCGAATGAGGAACCCAGGCAGGAAGGATCGGATCTGGCGCCTGATTTTCCTATTATTCCCAGCGTGTGAGCCTGTTTTGCCGTTCATAGGCAGACCAGACCTCCTTTTGCAAGCTCCAGATCTCCCTCTTTTTTGCGTGCGTTCCCGGGTTTCCCAAGCTGCGAAAGAGACACGCAGCTCCTTCCCAGTTGAATACCATCAGTGTGCAAATGCTGCTTTTCAGCTTGTCGATGGCCAGGGGGACATGTGCAGTTCACCATCAGCAGCGGATCTGCTCATCAAGCTCTCCGATTGGGGTAAAGTTATATCACATGATGAAGTACTGACTGAATGGCACGAGACTGTGGTGTTTTAAAGTCAGGGTGCCAGCATGTTACTGGACTGCGCTCGTTTCGTTCAGCTTCCCGACCTCATCATGACTTCCCAATCAGCTAATGCAGTACGGGAGAGAGATATCCAGGGTACACTGGCACAGAGATAACTTCTACGCTATTGGAAGTTATTTTGTTAAATATTTTTATTCGATCGATGTTTATACTGTAATGCAATTTGTCCAGTGCGCCAAAGTCTTCTATTTCGGTGAAGCAAGAAACGCTTAAAAGAAAGTCAGACCGATCTAAGTGTTTAATTATCCATTTACGAATCAATTGATATTTCAAAAATACTGTACTCATACTGGGAATCACTTAATATGCCCAAATCATTTTTAAAATTAGGATAAAATGAGTTTTTTTCAATTTCAAACTAATTTTGTATAGTATACAGTAATGTGGTTTTACGGGTTGCTTTAGAATAAATAGAATTGAAAGTTTTACTTAGTCTTATAGATTGAATTTCTATGAAATATACTAAAATCACAAGCAAGCGCTATAGAGTAAGAAATGTAACAATGAGCTCCCTCTGTTGGAAAAAAAGTGGATCTTAAACTCCTTTTGATTTTAGAAAACTTTCGATCCAATATGTTGACAAAGGCGCGAAGATGAGATTCACCATTGAAAATAACCTTTTATAAAGTCCAACAAATCTATTTTTGTACCAGATACGATTGACACTGAAAAAAGAGTAGCTTAATCATGAATATTTTTGGCAGTGGGAAATTCATTTAATGATACACTAAATGGAACCAAACGAATGTTGAAAAGTGAAGAATGATGCGTAATGTTTGATAATCGTTGTAACACTGCAGGAATAAAGGCGAGACAAAGACATCGACACACACACAAAAAAAAGCTCGGGGCATACGACGCATATCCTGAGCAGCTGGACAGAGCCCGTAAAATATAGATATCTGTCCCTAGGACTCATCTTCACACATATAAAACACTGCATTTGAAATTCAAAAAGGATCATAAAGGACTTTAAAGGGTCGACTTTTTTGCTAATTTCAAATACAAATGGATGATAAATTCTTGATTCATTGCAAGGAACTGCCTCCAACCAATCAGCTCTCCCAAATTAAATACACACTTAGCTACCAAACGGCCCCGTGCGGCACATGACGTCCATGTTGCAAAATAATCAAGTTAGGAGGAAGCTGTGAAAATCTGCGTAAGTCCTCCCTGGTAATTTTAGAGCATCGCTCACTGACCAGCCGGAAAAAATCCCTTCGCAACTGAAAGAAATGACTCTGGGCCTGTCTAGACGGCCATTTCTCGCTAAAATCAAAATCAGGCTTCATCAGTTACTCCTGCTTTTGCTTCCCATCTCTGGCCAAAATCCAGCATGTAAAATATCGCATAAAGATCTCCTGCAAAAAGCCACAACGAACGCAAGCAGCAACATGCAAGCAGAAAAATCCGACCAGTTGTAGACCAGTCGTGTCAGGGGTGAGTATTGGCTACATATTGGTCTGCTGAATGTGCTCAGAATGGAACTTTATATTATACTGTAGTACAGCTATGTTTTACTACACAGCCCAGTTAGCTGATCTGCCGATAATCACTGCCTGTTCAAAACAGGGCTGGACAAAAATAACCAAGATGCGTGTAACTTCGGCACAAACAACACAAACACACCTGCATACACTTTCATTTTGCATCACCTTAATTGTTGTGCTAATTTATGATTCAGATTTTGCTGAATCTTTATCAAGTATTTCAGGGCAACTGTGTTGGAAAGTTGTGCTATTTATAAGTAAGTTACCCTGAATATAGAATGGACTGGCTTTCCATGCTGAGTGGGCCCCGCCTTGGGCCCTTGTTTTCTGGGGTAGGGCCGCCTTGACCTTGTGCGGAATAATAGAATAGTGACACTTTATTCATGCCTGTGGAGTAACTATCTTTTTTTCCTGTGCCGTCTTGGTCTCCATGAGACACACAGACACGTATACAGGACAGAGTAAGTTTTGGGGTCACAGCACTTGGTTGGCCAGTGTCCAGCACCCCAGGAGCAATTTGGGAAAGGCCCCTACTTAAGGGCCCAATGATGGCATCATTCTGCCGGCCACGGCACTTGAACCAGAGTCCCAACCCACAGAGCCATGCAGCACCCCTAAACATTATGGGAGATAGATGGATGAATGACCTGAGGTTTACAGTGACTGGTGGACTACTCCTGGAGGATGGGCACCCCCTTTGGGTCTGGTTAGGGTTTGGGCTTCCTCTGCCGCCCCCTGGAGGATGGGCTCCCCCTTTGAGTCTGGTTAGGGTTAGGGCTTCCTCTGCTGCCCCCTGGAGGATGGGCTCCCCCTTTGGGTCTGGTTAGGGTTTGGGCTTCCTCTGCCGCCCCCTGGAGGATGGGCTCCAACTTAGAGTCTGGTTAGGGTTTGGGCTTCCTCTGCCGCCCCCTGGAGGTTGGGCTCCCCTTTTGAGTCTGGTTAGGGTTTGGGCTTCCTCTGCCACCCCCTGGAGGATAGGCTCTCCCTTTGGGTCTGGTTAGGGTTGGGCTTCCTCTGCCGCCCCCTGGAAGATGGAGTCCCCCTTTAGGTCTGTTTAGGGTTTGGGCTTCCTCTGCCGCCCCCTGGAGGTTTGGGTTCCCCTTTTGAGTCTGGTTAGGGTTTGGGCTTCCTCTGCCACCCCCTGGAGGATGGGGTCCCCCTTTGGGTCTGTTTAGGGTTTGGGCTTCTTCTGCCGCCCCCTGGAGGTTGGGCTCCCCCTTTGAGTCTGGTTAGGGTTTGGGCTTCCTCTGCCGCCCCCTGGAGGATGGGCTCCCCCTTTGGGTCTGGTTAGGGTTTGGGC
>JAODJX010000119.1:15264738-15282997 GCA_026776945.1 Isichthys henryi | reverse complement strand
TGCTGAGGCTAATTGGCGTTGCTAAATTGCCCATAGGTGTGCATGTGTGAGTGAATGGTGTGTGAGTGTGCCCTGCGTTGGGCTGGCCCCCCATCCTGGGTTGTTCCCTGCCTCATGCCTATTACTTCCGGGATAGGCTCCGGACCCCCTGCGACCCAGTAGGATAAGCGGTTTGGAAAATGGATGGATGGAACTAGCGTGATTAGGTCATATATACAATTATATATTATTTAATACTGTAAATGCAATATATGGGTGGAGTGGTGGCTCTGAGGCTAGGGATCTGTGCCAGCAATTGGAAGGTTGCTGGTTCGAATCCCGTAAATGCCCGGAGTGGATCTACTGCTTCAGACCCTTGAGTAAGGCCCTTAACCTGCAGTTGCTTCATCCTGGGTATGACATTAATCTACATCCAGCCCTGCAAGCAGGTCCTCCAACTTCCAGAGAATAACTTGGGAGTTGCAGGATTGGCACTGCAGTCACTGGAAAAAACTCACACTGTTATGTCCATTCGGACTGGTTTGGTGCTGAGGTATCACCTGCCACACGGCTGCACTTAGGTTCACATCCTTCAGGTTGTTTGTCGTAGGTGGGCAACAGACTGTAAACAGTGCATGCTCCTTACCTCTATGCAATATATAACTATACAACTACACTAATACACTAACATACACTAATTACATTTTTGATTATTCATCTCTGTTCTGTGTGCCTTGCTGTACTCATTTCCCTGTGACTGCCAGCCTGCTGTTTGGGGAATCAGGGGAAATTATTAACTGTAATCTGACATAATCCATCAGACCTGCAGACCTACAATGTAGAGAGATCACCTTACATGTGAAGTGATTTATTGATATGGAATGAAACTGTTAACTTCAAAGGGGTAAGGTGTACCGTAGTTACAGCCTTGCTGAAAGCTTACAGGTAGTTCAGCATGCAGTGACAAAGTTGTGAGTGAATGCTTATGGTGTCCACATCCAGAATTGTGTGCTTCGTGTAGTTGGACAGTTTAGGCGAGTCGAAGATTTTAGTGTCGAGCAAGTTTGTTGATGAAGTGGTTATTTATGGATTTTATAAGAGAACCTGCTGTAGTGTTATGTATTGTTAGTGATGTAATGCTGATACTCATTAATTAGGATCTTTCTTAAGGGTTTGGCGTACGGTAGCCTCTGCTGACGTTCGCTCTCTTCTCTCCATTTCTGCCGCGCAGTTCCCTCTCGGTCGCCGTGTGGCCTGCGATATTTACTGGCATGGTGTGTCCTTCCATGACAACGAGAACATAATCTCAGGCCAAGTCAACAAGTTCCCTGGTAAGGTGCGGCCTTTTACCTCGCTGTGTTGTGAAGCAGTCTGGATGCATCACTGCGATCTTATATATGAATAAAAGAAAAGCAAAGCAAAAAGGACCACATATGCCTCATTTCCACCAACGAGGTTCCGGAGCCGGAGCCAGACTTTTTCCTAATCCGAAACTAGTTCCGCACATTTCCACTGCAAAAAACTGGCCCTGGGTACCAGCATGGAACTTGGCGAAAAGTTACCAATTTTGTTATTGTTTGCAGCAGGTGTTCTGTCAAGTTTCAAGTTATATAGTCAGAGTTGCAGGGGAGGGCACAGGTGTGTGTGTGGGGGGGGGAAAACAAGAGGGTATTACAGGACAAGCAGCAGTGCAATAAAGAACAAGACAGTGCGGGATTAGACAGTGCAACATAAGAACAGCTGGATAATAAATAAGCGAATGGATAGCTGATGCAATGGGGATAAATATGTGCAAATAACCACAAAATAATACATCATTTTTGATAAAATAAGACTGCTGCGGCAAAAATATATCTTCATTGCAGAAGCATTTTCCATGGATGTTCCACAGATATGACTAATCAAGCATAAACAATGCACGCAAAACTGATAGATAAATTTTCAGAAATATAAAGTCTGATTTTAAATACTGGATGTATATGGCTCGCTTCTGCACCAGTATTATAAAAACTGCTATTTTGGATGTGAAATTCTCTTGCATATAAACAAGCATTTCCAAAAAATAGTGTGACATTGCAATAAGGCAGAAGTAGAGGTCATACTAAGTAGACAATGCAAAACAAAAGTTAAAGCATGTTTAACACAGTATAATGACCATACCTGCATATACAGACGCTCCTCTGCTTACTATCCTTCAACTTACGAACTTTCAGACATACGAACGAAGAGGACTAAGTCCAAATCGTGTTCCTTGGGCTCCCGTTTCCTGTCCACAACATTAATTTTTTTTTCTACGCGTCAGTTCTCACAGTATGACTTCTGGCCGCTACTCCCACCGCGCAGCAGCGTAGCGGGCGAACTCCCAGCATCCTAGTTCTTTGTACTTGTATATACCCTTAAAATGATGCTGAATAACGACTTACGGACATTTGAAGTCGAATGGCTGTAAGCAACCTAACTCATTCATAAGTAGAGGAGCGTCTGTATACTTGCTTTACATAAAACATAACTGGTTCTCATGTTTAGTTTTTAGTGTCATGTACTTGTGTACTTGTGCTTTGCGTTTTTCTGTGTTTTTAGACTTGATGGTATTTGACAATGCATAACACAAACGACTAACCATTGATGTACTGATTGTATACGAACTGACGTCCTTAATAAATGTATCTAAAATTGATGTAACATCCAGCAAAACTTCAAAATTAGCCCAGAAATGCTTCAGTACAGAGATTTTGTTGGTACACAAGCTGAAAGCTTCTGAGCAAAATAAGTAATTTACCGGCGATCAGGGCCAGAGTCACTGGAAATTGTTCCTGAACTTTGGTTGTGTTCAGAATGTCGACTAAGGCGACACTGCACATTCACTGACGTTCCACAGTTCTGAGGGTGATACTGTACCCCTCAAACACGCACTAACATTTTAGTATGAAGCAACAAGTATTAAACATCCTCTTACGTATTTTGACGTGGAAATCATACTGTATATAATGCATAAAGAGTCCAGATTTGTGCTCCTAAGTACTTCGTCTTCAGATATCAGTTGTCAGAATGAAGTGTGACACCCTCTCCTTTTCCCCACACCGCAGGCATGATCGAGATGCTCCGGAAGATCAACCTGAGTCGAGCCGTTCGCACCATGCAGGAGCTCTTCCCCGAGGAGTACAGCTTCTACCCCCGCTCCTGGATCCTCCCGGAGGAGTTCCCACTGTTCTCCACCCAGGTGGGTGTTTAAACACGTCTTTATGCAGTGGAGAGTGGCAGGTGCCATTGGCACACCTTTATTTTAAGTATACAAGGTGCTGTACTGTATGCATTGGCCTCTTCAGCCCTTATTACACACTACAGTAGCACCCCTTCTGAAACCTGAACCTACAAATTTCACCTTGGAACTTCACCTTGGAAGTCTGTCAGGGGCGTCAGGAGAGATATGGATACTTTGGCAGATTCAGGGACTCCACCTAAGCCTATCCCCTGAAATGCAAAGTTATAACTATAATTTTTGTATTTGCGCATCATGAAATTGTTACTGTGGTGATGAAAACGTACTGGGCGAGGTGACATTTTGTCCGGGGGTTTGGAATTTCCAGCTACACCTCCGTAGATTTTGTCCATAATCACTGTACGACCCGCTCCCGACATGGCATTGTGCTGCATAGAGCTACGAATTAATCAGTACTGCTGTATTATTTATGCAAATGAGTTGCAAATTCCTAAGCTAGTGACAAATTTGTTGTAGTCACCATGTTTAAATATTGTTTCATTTTAGTGTTTCATATTGGAAGTAGTATTTTTTCGGTAGTTAGAACTTACTGTATTAGGGCTGTAAATCGATTGGAACATGATTACTGAGGGAGCGATTTGATGCATCGGAAATTTTTAATTCCATATCAATCCATTATTTGATTATTTTGATAACCTAAAGTCAAACCTTTTTTAACAAATCAAATATTACCATGGGAACCTAATTATGTACAATATTGGAATAAAAAGAAAGTATAATCTAGGAACATACATTTTATTATTATTATTATTCTTTATTATTTTATTGTTATTATGTTTTCTCAATATCATTACATGAAGATGGCTTCTCCCATTTCATTTACTCACTAAAGACGCATTGCCAAGTGTGATTCTAACGGTTTAAACCTCCGTTGTTGCCATTGGCTCATACATGTGCGATTTGTTGTTATGCTGCTACGAATGGGAGTCACACCTTGAATACAGACGATGGTGGAAAATTTAATCTCACTGTATTTAACTAAATGCATAATGAAAGAGAGCTTCTATGAGTAGCTGAAAAACATGCCGATGCTGTTTAATCTTAGCTTGTTCAGGAGAATGATGGAATATATGCAAGATAAATTAGCTCAGATTTTTGTAAATCTGGATAGTTAGGCAGCAGTTGTGGTCAGATGAAAACAAACTGGAGCTTAAATTGCAAATGTTATGTTTGGTAGAGACCCATCATAACACCTCGCTACTCAAAAGCCTCCCAGTCAAGCGTAGTGGTGCCAGAACAGCTTGGTTCTTCTCAGCAGGGATGGGAAGGAAGATGGACCGGAACAAAACATGGGCCATGCAGTAATAAATCCTGTTTCAGTTTGCTGAGCTGGGGCCAGGGTACAGGGCACTAGAGTGGAGCGGATGTCCTTCACTCAGCCAGTGGCCTGTCTTCAACAGCAGCGTCTCCCAGCCCCATCCTCGGGGATCCACAGACCCTCTCGGGACCTGGGAGGGAGCGAAAACATGGAGCGTCTGTGGGTCCCCGAGGACCAGGTTGGGAAATGCTGCTCTATGCTGACAAGAATCTCAGAAGTCCGTTTCTCTACGCAGCACGGGTATCTGACCAAATCTGCCAAGAAAGGTTACTAAAAATATAGTACTGGGCAAGTCTCCATGAGTTGGTGGAAACTCATCTAAAAAGTTACCTGCTATGATACTGAAGAGCAGGTTTCTGAGTTCAGGACAGAAGACAGGATCAGTACTATCCAACCAAAACTTTCATTTGGCTTTTTCGTCTTTCACTATAATTGCTTTGACTTTGATTTTTTTTCCAGCCTTCAACACTCATTTATTTATACAGCATCATTTAGTCATTATTCAAAATAGGCCACTTTGGGAATTATCTAGCTGCTACTGTAATTGCTTTAATCCATGTGGCTTTTCTGCTTTTTATAGCTTCTCTCTTTGTCGCCCCAGAAACACCAGAGTTCATTCCTTCAGCAAATTACTGTCCAGGCAGTCAGTCAGTCTGCTGAATTCTGTGCACCAGGGTCGAGCGTCTTCATCCTGCAGATCACAGTACTTATGAGATTTATGTCCTGCACGTGTATGTCCTCCATATGTAGTTTAATTTCAAGAATATTTAACTTATTCAAAATGAAAGATATGCTTTTATTAACTGATATTTTTATTTACTTGTTGTGTGATTTGTCAAAAAATCTGTCCAAGGGTGGGGGCTTTCTGGGTTTGGACCTTGTGCTCATAATAAGACTGTCCCATCCATCCATCCATCCATCCATCCATCCATCCATCCATCCATCCATCCATCCATCCATCCATCCAGCCTCTGAAACTGCTTCCCCTATTCATAGTCACAGGGGTTGAGAGTCTATCCTAGAGCCTCTCATTCATACCTACAGGCAGTTTGTTAACTCTAGTTAACCTCAGCATGTTTTTGGATTTGGGGGGGTCCAGAGCACCCCACAGTGACACAAAGAGAACATGCACACTCCCCATACATGGAGCCATGGCAGAGACTCCAACCCGGGTGCTAGAGGTGTGAGGTAACAGTGCTAACCACTGTGCCACCCTGTGGTTGGAAGGTCACCAATTAAAATCCTGTGGCAGGCAGAGTCATGTTACCATTGGGCTTCTGGTTGAAACAAAATCTTGGTCTGAATTATTGCTTTATGGGCCTGAACTATCCACCTTCGCAGATGAACATCCCTTTAGATAAAAGTTTATACTAAATAAGTAAATATAAGTTGAATAAAAGAAATGTAAAAACCCACCACCCTGAGCAGCTATCTGATGGGTGGAGCATCGGCAACATGAATGTCATACAGTGGCTGGACAAAGTCACCTTCTTTCAAATTAACTGTTTTTCTTACAGTCCAAAATGCACAAGTGATAAAATAACAGTTTTATCTCCTTTATTTACGAATCATGCCCTACGTTGTGTTGGCAGCTGCCCTGGGTTGGTTCCCGCCTGCACCCATTGTTCCCGAGATAGTCTCTGGTCCCCCCGCGACCCCAGTTGGGATTCATTGTTTTCAGAAGATGGATGGATGGATGGATGGATTTACGAATCATACCTGGCAAATCATAGTGAAAAAAGAAATGTACCATTTCTGAAAGAAAATACTCTCTCATTGAAGTGTGGTCATTGTGTTGAACAATGACAATAACCGATTTAATTTTGAACCTTGAACAATGACCAGTTCTTGCTGTTAAGGTCTATTGTTCCTTCAAAGGTAACATTGGCCTCTTTGTCGCCAGCCTCCATCTTCCTTAGTCACCAGGTTTGAATGGATGTCCTGATTTAGGCATGGTCTGGGTGGTGCTGTATCTCTCACACTTCCTGACGATGATCTTCACTGTGCTACAAAGTATTATTAAAGCCTTTGAAATCTTCTCACTGCCTTTTCTTAACATTTGCCTTTTTACAACTTCAGAGAGTCTTTTGAGTGTCCATTTCCACTTATAGTGGATTTTTTTTTCTTTGAAATGTCCCATCAAGCAGTAACACCAGTGAGTATGACTAATCACACATGGACACCAGTTATCTTGTTTGGTGGTCATTGATTGGTTATGCCTGATTAGATCTGCAGATGTCAAACGGGGGGTTTCTCTTTTCCAAATAAGGTATTTATAACGGTTATGATTTTTATTGATTGTCACAATTTTTTGGAATTTTATTTGTACCTGACTGTGGGTATGTAAATAAAAAAGAACTTTGTATACATTTTTTTTTCACTCAAGGTGTAATTCAACAACAGTTAATTGTGAAAGGTGACACATTTTGGGACAGATGACCTTTTATCTATGGGATGATAATTAATACCATGGCGAGGGCCAAACATTTTGCTTGTTAAGAGAAGGAGCATGTGTATATATAGGTGGGTACGTGCGTATATATTACAAATTAAAACAAAACAGACTATGCATAGTGTATGATACACTAGCGATGGATTAACTGCATAAAAACTAGAATAAAAATAAGGTGGATGATGATGACAGCAGGGGGCACCAAACGTCAGAGAGTCTGTATTTAACTGATACCAGTCATGCACATGGTCAGATGGCATGCATGGAGAGAGTATTAGAGTAATATGAGAAATTCAGGCTAATACAGGCTCTTATTATAGGTGTTAATATGGGTGTGTAGTTTTTATTTTGGGGTGGGGGGTGGGCCCTATTTTACCCCTTTTTAGCTCCACTCGCTTCTGAACATTTTATTTATAATTTATGTTTTATTTATTTATATAAATAAGATGAGGCATTACACGCTTATGATACTGACTGAATATCTTTCAGTACATTTGCTAGTCGACATTGAGTTAAATCCCGACAGTATTTACCCTTGCATGCTGTTGTCACCCACCTGACTTTGAAACCTCCTTTCTCCTACCTGTGGTCAATTGGCTATATTGCTCAGTTACAATTCGCTTGTGTTTGGGCTCCAAAAATCAGCTCAAATGTATTTTAGCACTGAGTGCTGCAGGTGGCGGTAAAGAGGCATTTCTGTGTTTTTACATCAGTGCAATTTTAACTCTTGAGTAATGTTTTATGGAATAAAGAAAACATTCAAATCAAACATTAATTTGTAATATTTACATTTTAGTAAATATTAGTAAACTGTACTAAAATGCTATTTTACACTGCTTGATTGATCTCTTGCACTTTTAATATTTATAAAAACCTGTTCTGTGTGCTAGTATCTTGGGTGCTTGTATTGCTCATTGTAGCTGACTTGTGTCTGCAATCTTTGAGTTTGAAAGCGTTTTCTTGTGTTTAAACTTAGGAGTGATATTGTGTTTTTGCTTGTAACACAGCCCAACACATGCTTTCGTGCCCTTGTTTGTAAATCTGAACTACTCCTCCAGTTTCCTGGCAACCCAGTCCCAAATTCGCAGTGGTTCACTGAACATACCAGCAAAGTGACAGCCTTCCATTTCCTGTTCCTCTGTGCCAAGCCTGCAGTGTCCTCACATGGTGCTGCTCTGTGATCTCCTTCATGGAATGCTGCTGTACGATAGAGCAGCCGCTTAGACGCGGGTGGAACACAATGCCGTGTGGCAGGCCGAGCGTGAGGGAGCCCTGCAGGATTATTGCCTTCTGAGGAAGATGACAGCTGAGTTTTGTGCTCCTCCTGAGCGTGCATCACTTCTTGGGAGCACTAACGCGTTGTTACCCCCCGTCGTTTTGTTATGACTGGGTTGAGCCTTGTTCACCGCCTCTGGGAGGACAGATTAGTTTGATTTTTATCACCGTATTTATCTGCTTGAGTAGCTGCCTTCATTTTCTGCCCATCTCTCCATCCTTCTTGCAGCTGTTCGCACTGATCAGACCCTGGGGCCTTAGTGTCTCATGTTTAAACATTGTAGATGTATAATCAATAGAACATTTCCACTGTTAAGTATAGGATATTGAAACAGACCTCTTGCATAAAGCTATACTTTGTATAAGTAAGTTATCTGAGAAAAAAAAAAACTAAAAAAACCTTTCTAGACAACTTTCACCTTAAATAAACCACAGTATCTTCAGGGACACATTCTCTTTCACTTTACTGCTTCCTTTGCTTTTGGTTAACTATCCGGCACTAATTTGTCTCACTCAGTTTCTAAGGAAGAGAACTACAGGCATATGCCATACATTCCTTGACCACTTTATTAGGTAACTTACATGTAGCACCAGCTACGATCCCCTTTTGTCTGCAGAACTACACCGAGAGTTGGGAAGTTGTCTATTCAGAGATTCCTCTCCACACACCCCTGCCGTGTTGAGTACTGTGTTATATCCGCAGCTGTGATTTTCCTTTGAGTTCAAACAAGCCAGGCCATTCTCCTCTGATCTCCCTCATTAACAAGGTGTTTTTCACAACAAAAATACAGGTCCTGCTGACTGGATGTTTTTTGTTGATCGCACTGTTTTCTGTAATGTGTAGACGCTGTTACGTATGATAATTTTTGGGTTTTCCAAAAACTACACTGTATAGTGCATCTAATATCAGTACATCACGAGATATTTACTCACAAACGTATCTTTATTAATTCATACGATCACACAATACAGTCATCCATTTGCCAGAAATGTATTTTGACTTTTGCATTTCATCAAGTAACTACAGTAAAATCCCGTTATAACGGACTTCAAGGGACCTGGTAAAACAGTCCGGTATATCCAAAGTCTGTTATATCCAGAGTTTCTGTATGCCCAGAACACAACTACAGGACACCATTTACTCATGCCACACCCCAGCAGACACACTTGTGGTATAGATTATTATATTGTACATGTAGTAATCCAACTTTACCTGACCAGATGCGTGACTATTAATAATCCCGACGTATCTGTGCTGGATATCACCGGCACGCCACGCCCGATGTAGGCGGAGCCTGCATTTCTGTTATAGCGAAGAAAACTACTGCTAAAAGCGGCCCTGGGGACCAAATTATTTCTTGTATTAATGATTATCGTGATTGTAAAAGAGGCCTCTTGTCAACTTAGAGAAGCATAATAGTGTTCTACAAATTGAGCATGTGTCAATTTATCCATCCTGGTAAAATATGGATCTTCATCCATTACAGATCCGCTTGGCCAAAGACAGCGGCGACTCCTTAAATCCCACGTTCATCGTCAAGCCAGACGGTGGCTCCCAAGGAGATGGGATCTACCTCATTCGGGATCCCAGGGATTTGCGGATCACGGCTGGCCCGCATGGCAAACACGTGATCGTGCAGGAGTACATCCAGAAACCGCTGTTGATCGACAAGCTCAAATTCGACATCCGCCTTTACGTCCTGCTCAGGTCCTTGGAACCCCTGGAGATCTACATTGCCAAGGAGGGCTTGTCTCGCTTCTGCACAGAGCCATACCAGGAGCCCAACCAGAAGAACCTCAACCACGTGTTCATGCACTTGACAAACTACTCCCTCAATGTGCACAGTGGCAACTTCATCCACTCTCACAGTAACAGCACCGGCAGCAAACGTACCTTCTCTAGCATTCTGTACCGCCTGGCCTCCAAAGGAGTGGATATCAAGAAGGTTTGGTCAGACATTATATCCCTGGTCATTAAGACTGTCATTGCACTGGTGCCTGAGCTCAAAGTCTACTACCAGGCAGACATCCCACCCGGAAAACCTGGACCTACCTGTTTTCAGGTACTGAATTGTAAACATACTAACAAATAGTCATTAGCTGTAAATACCAAACTTCATTTTCAGTCATTTTATGTTGTCTATGGAACTGTGTGGTAAAATAAAAAAGTGAACTGAATCTACCTTTATGAAACTTTGGTATAAAACAGATGGTCTCCAGTTAGATCAGTATATTTTATTTTGCTTCCTAAGGGAAGAATACTTTAAGTGTATCGGCTTCAAAGATGAATAGGAATGAAAAATATTTCCTCTTTTAGTGGTAAATGATTTTATCGTAACTCCTGTGGCATGTAATTTTTATGTTATGCAGATATGGGGTATGGAATGATATGAATTGATGAATTATGTAAAATATTGCACACCTTTTATTCATAAAACATCTATCACATGCTGTGTTTAAATGTATTTCGATTTTGATACAATAGATCCTAGGTTTTGACATCCTGCTGATGAAGAACTTGAAGCCTGTCTTACTGGAGGTCAACGCCAACCCAAGTATGAGAATCGAGCATGAACAGGAAGTGAGTCAGAGCCATGTTCGAGATAAGCGTCACTTTTTAACAACTTTCCTTTAACCTTGAGATATTTATTTGATTGGGATGTTTGTTTCATGTGTTTGGTTAAGAAAAAAAAATACACCTCAGTAAATACAAGCTAGTTGGAGAATAAGACTGGACGTCTGTTGACGCTTTCAATAAGTGTCCCGCAAACAATTTATCAACCATTTAATTATATTTTGGGATTAGACATCTGAGGTGTTATTGGTAAGTCTCTTTTAGATTTTCATGTGCTCTTTCTGTTTGTGTTGTTTTATATAACTGCAGCTTAAAATGTTTGTTTTCTGTTAGAAGTTCTTCAAAGTCAAGTTGTGTATATTTCTATAGGTTGTTTTTTGATTTTTAATTCCTTTATTCTTTATTCTGCTCTGGTAGCACCATGATGCATTTTCTGTGGGGAATGTTGACAGAAAGAGACCACAATGTCTATGTTGCAGGTCTCTCCGGGTGTGTTTGAGTACGTGCCTAGTCCTGTGGACGAGGAAGTGAAGGTGGGGGTTATCCGGGACACTCTGCGGCTCGTAGACCCTGCGCAGAAGAAGACCTCTCACTTGCCGTAAGCTGAGCTGAGCCTGTCCACATATACATAATCATACAACGAACAAACTAACAGTTACAGTATTCCGACTTTATGGGCAGCACTTCGGTCTGTCAGCATGACGCCATGAAGGGGGGAGCCTCATCTGTGCGGAGCTTTTCTGAGTGCTTTCTCCCTCAGGATAAGCAGTGCCAGGCATGGCAAGTGACGGTGGTCGGCTTAGCTGATTATCGCTCATCGATGATGCCAGTGAGGGAATGAGGGTTTGCTTTGTGCTCTCAGTTGTCCTGTACCTGTAACTGTGTGAATTTCGAGCCTATATTGCATGGTTTAGTACTGTAAATACCATAACAATCCGCATTTCGGGGACAGTGACTCCTCTCTATTACTGTATGATTAATGTATTGGTGTTCTGATTGGCTGCCTGGCACCAATAGGCGGGTCATCTTATGAAGAACTCGTCCAAATGATATGCTGGAGTACTGTCAGGATTTGATCAATAATAATAATAATGAGATTATTTCTGATAAATATTTCACCGCAGTCAAAGATTTTGCAAATGCACACAAATTATATATTAACACTCGGTTTGCACTTTTATTTATTTGTTCAGTGATGTTTAGTTTTTCTAATCTTGAGAGAGACGATGGTTTTCTGGGATCGTTAAGATTTGGGCTTTTGAATATAACATATTACCATGTGACCCTGAAAAGCTGAATACCTAGAAAAAGGCTAATGGTTACCTCAAGGGTGCTGAAGGGTGCTCCATATTTATTTTAAGAAATTGAATGAATATATTTTAAGATATCTTATTTGAGTCAGCCTTTCATTGAGCTATCTTATTTGAGTTATTCTTTCATTAAGTTTTTTTGAGTCATCCTTTAATTAAGCTAGTTTATTTGATTGGTCTAAATTTTCAGCAGAATGTGAGAAGCAGTTTTTTTTTTCTTGTCATCTGGGTGTTAACAGTCTTTATTTATTGTTTATTTTTTTATGATGTGTTAAGAATACTAACATTATAAGACATTTGATGCTTGTTTGAAGTAATTACAAGTACAAAGTCAGATGCTCAATTCTCTGAAGAGGCCACAGCCTTTGTGCCCTGTGGCAAGATACTGAATATTAATTACTTCATAAAACATCCAGTCGTATTAATATGCCAAACTGAAGCTATGTCGAGTCATTCTGGAAGAACGCTTTGAGGGTGGATTAAATTATTATGCAAATAATTTTCATGGGAGCGGTATGCGGTGATTGCTGTGATACTGAGTGCTAATGTGTGGCACTTTTTACGGTAATACATGGTGTAATAACACACTTTAGCCTACAAAACAAGATACAAACTAAAGTGGACAGGGAATGGCAAAAGTCTGACGGCATACTCATACTCAAGCTGATAAAATAATGCCCTAGTTGATATTTATGTTGTGCAGGTGGCAGGACAGCCTTCAGGTCTGTTTGTTTCTGGTGTTACATTCTGAAAAGCACCAGAGGGATTAGTGAATATAAAGTCATTCATGAAAAGATGTTTAGTTTGTTATGCAAAGATATTTAGTGTGTTCCTTTAACTGGCACTATGGGATACACATCTTTTTATTAAAAGGAAGGTTTCTGTGAGAAGCTTGTTAAAAAGCTTGTTTAAATTTACTCTAATTTACTCTTTTTGGGTGTTAATTTACTCTTTAGAAATGCAGCAAAAATGTCATCAGCGCTGTTGTTGTTGTGTTGGGTGATATCCGGAATAAGAATCGATAAATCATGTCTTTCTCTGTGTGAGGCATTGTGAGGGATTATTAAACGGGTGGCCATTAAATGTGACACAACATTAAGTCAGTTATAGCTTCATCACAACAACTGTAAAAGATAAGTAAAATAAAAAAAGCAGGCGAGACCATTTCTATGGCAAGTGCTGTTTGATTTTTAAGGAGTGATATCCAACAGTAAAATAAATGAAGCATGACAATTGGCTTGAACGTTTCAAAACTTTTGGATATCTAATTTCCGTGGAAAAATTGTGTTGCCCATTGAAATTGAGCTTCTCTGCACATGCAGGACGCATTCTAGATGGATTGTTACTGTCAGTCAGTGGGACTGAGTAGGGTACGTCTGTATAGGGTACACCTGTATAGGGTACATCTGCTGCTTTTATAGCTCTGTGTACAAGCAAACCCTCATATTCATTCCATATAGTTTGGCCATGCAGAACTAGTCAGAGTATGAAGATGGCGTTTGGGCCTCTCAGCTTTGAGTGAGTGTGGTCATAACCAGAGTTCCGCTGATCCAGATATACTGATCTGTACTTTTTTATTAGCAGAGGAAAAAATCACAAAGTGCCTGTTTTACATTATACCCCCAGAAATATGCCACACATGGATATAATCATGAATATACAAAATATAATTTATTTAAAAATGAATAAAGGGAAATTTTGGCTTAGGTTTCCTCAGTACTACATTGGAATGTAATTCATGGAACTGACTCTCTAGCAGGTGCTGGAAATTTATAATCATATTATCTAATCAAAGCACCGCCGTTCAAACAGAAGTGTGCGAAAGACGGGCCAGGCCTGTTCCCGGGGTCGAGCGCCCGGCACACTCACGGCTCACACCTGCACCATTAATCTGACGCTGTTGTACTGCAAGCTTTGTCCCTGCCAGTTTGATTTATGAGCTCTAACACAATGTGTGTGCACTAGCATCCAATAAGGTTCTTCAAAGACCAGTTACTGGGAGTAAACATTTCAGATGGCTCAGATATTTAGGCGGGGGAGCGATGTTGAATACCTTTCTGATGTATGAGCACTACCAGAAAAAAAATCCTGAAGAAAAGCTGGTAAAGCAGACAAATGCAAAGATCTTTTGGCTGTGATGCATGAGATGAAGTAAGTCATGATGTGCCCACAATGATGATTTCAGGAGGCAAAATAGACCAGTGGGAAAGATGGTTTGCTGTACTGCTAAAAAGTCGTCTGTGCAAGGCGGGTCCCTGCCAGATTTGCGTAATCTCAATCCCCTCTGACCAGAAGGCATCTGTATAGCTTTCATCAGCTTTTCCCAATCTCCCAAGGAACACTCCTTTTCAAACTTGTGTTTGACCTTGGAATCGCGATCTGGCATTCTCAGCGGTACTTAGGATTGATTTTGTAACAGGAGCACCGTTTGCTAGAGAGGTAGACGGGAAAAACTGCTGCAATAAGAAATCCCTCTGAGACATTTCATTTTTATCCTGGATCTTGCATCACTGATAGGTGTATTATAAGCGGGGGGGAATAATCGCTTTTGCGTATCTCCTGCTGCCTTTTATCTTGATGCCTTTGAGACCCTCCATTTTTCATTTTGATTTCAGAGAAGAAATAGACCAAGAAAGACTGTAAAGATTGATCTATTGCGTTTTGTATATATGCCATCCAAACCCTTGTCAAAGTGTAATTGGAAAAAGGCAGCTTATAAATCAGGAATGGAATCTCCGTCTGGTTCGGCCAATCCAGTGTGGATTACAACCACACCTGAATCATTACCACTGCAGAACACCACCTGCGGCACCGTCCATCAAAGCCATAAGCGAGCCTGACAGCCGAAGACATGCTCTGAATGAAATGGCGTAGCCTGCACTGGGCCCCAGTTAGAGGGACCCATTATGATTTATTGGCCAGTGTGTGGACAGGTTCTTGATAATGGCCTAAGAAAAGCAGAATACTTGGCACTGGACACCTGTCTGCCTTGTGCAAATGTGAAGGAAATTAGTGAAAACAAATTGCGTAATGAGTACACCTTTCAAAATTTTAAAAAGTGATGTGTTAGAAAAAACTAAAAGACATCATTTCTATTCTTTTAATCTTTTTTAATGTGAAACTGGCTGGTACCCTTCAGCTCACTCTTTGAATTCCTGGGGTAAAGGCTGTGATGAATGTTGCAGAAATTAGCTTTGATCCATCAGGAATGTTGGAGGATGCAGGAAGGACATAAAGCAGTTGTGCGCATCGGATCCGTTAGTTTGGGAAATTTCAGAAACGTATGGTTGGTAATGATCCTTACGTGCTGTAAGTTGCCAGTCACTGTGTGTTTACTCGTGGGAAGCAGGGTCATTGTCTCTGGAACTAGTTCATGCAGTATTGCTGACGTATTGGGTATTCCAGGGAGATTAAATGTGAAATTGGATGGCCAGTATACGTGAGGGGTCTTTAAAATAGTTTGTAAGCTTGATCTTTCCCCTTCTCTGTCAGTCTTGGTATCAGGAAAGAGCTATTCTTCATCTTTGCTTTGTCAGTTTACCTAAACAGCAACCTTGCACTGATCTTGGAATTTTTTTAAGTAAATTTCAACTGCTTAAATTTGCTGAGATGCACTATATGGACAAAAGTATTTGGACACACATCTTCAATTCAGATTTTTCAGTCAGACCCATTGCCACGGTTGTATAAAATCAAGCACCTAGCCATACAGTCAGGTTTACAAGCATTTGTGAAAGAATGGGTCGTTCTGAAGAGCTCGGTGAATTTAAGCATGGTGCTGTCATAGCCACCTTTGCAATAAGTCCGTTTGTGAAATTTCTGCTGAATATTCCATGGTCAGCTTTATGTTGTTTTATTGCAAAGTGGAAGTGTTTAGGAACAACAGAAACTCAGCCATGAATTGGCAGATCATGCAAAGTAACAGAGTGCATAATGTGTAAAAATTGCCAACACTGTGTTGACTCAACAACTGCAAAGTTCATTGTGCCAATTGTAAAATTTGGTCTAGGGGGAATAGTGGTATGGGGCTGATTTTCAGGTGTTGGGCTGGGCCTCTTAGTTCCAGTGAAGGGAAACTCTTGATGCTTCAGCATAACAAGACAATTTGGAAAATTCTATGCTTCCAACTTTTTGGAAACAATTGGTGCCTCAGTGCACAAAGCAGTGTCCATAAAGACCTGATCGGGTGCCTTTGGTATGGAAGAACCTGACTGGCCCGCACAGAGCCCGGACCTCAACCCCATCGAACACTTGAATGGAGATTGCGAGCCAGGCCTTCGCGTCCAACATCAGTACCTGACCTCACATGAGCAAATATCCCCGCAGACACACTCCAAAATGTTGTGGAAGCCATCCCCGAATAGTGGCAGCTGTTGTAATATATAAGCTGCAATGTTCTTGACTCCAGTATCATCTAGCTTGTCCCATTCCAGCATATTGGTTTGGTTCTGTGATTCTATCCTGTGAGAAAGTATTTATTAATATAGACAAAATGCCTCTGAAACTAGCTTGCAAAGTCTTACTTTTTGTCTTCCACTTAAATCTTGACCTTTGACTGTTCACATTTTATTGCAAAAGCTAAAAATTGGTTTTATTGCAGATTTCAGTACAATATGTATGTAGAGTTTCTGGCTGAATTTTGTGGCCTGAATTACTTATGTTAAATGTCTGGACCTCTAAGTGGATGCGGTTGTAAAATCTAGATCAGTGTTTCCCAAACCAGTCCTCAGGGCACACTGGACGGATCCACATTTCTGCTTTATCCCAGTTCCCAGCACACCTGTAAGGTATTTAGAGCTTCTGATTGCTTGGGACAGGTGTTCTGGGAACTGGGATAAAACAAAAATGTGGATCCATCCAGTGAGAACTGCTCTGGAAAACAGTGGTCTAGATAAAATGGTTTGGGAATGTAATAATAATAAAGTAATGTAGTATGATTAATAGAATTTAGTACTTTGCACGGGAGATTAATTTGGTACATGGTATATGAATGGTCTACAAGAATACAAGAATGTGAAAGGTCCTATTTAAAGTGCTTATGGATGACTGAAATAGAATAAGCTTATGCATCTGTTTTGTGCCATTATTTGCAGTGTTCAGTGTGCCAGTGTTTCATAGTATTTGCAGTGTGCCAGTGTTGTATAGTATTTGCAGTGTGCCAGTGTTTTATAGTATTTGCAGTGTGCCAGTGTTGTATAGTATTTGCAGTGTGCCAGTGTTGCATAGTATTTGCAGTGTGCCAGTGTTGTATAGTATTTGCAGTGTGCCACATGCCAACATTCCTCCCATTAGTGCCTTTAGGACCAATTGAAATAAAGGCCCATGTGCATCTGATTGCATCCGTTTTACATAATTAAAAAATAATTGCTTTTCTCTCTCCTTGAACCGTTCCCCCCTCCCACTACAATTTCCCTCCTCCTGGCCCACGATCTCTTCGGCTGAGTATCCATCTGGCCTGGAGCTACTATGGGAGTTAAGAATCCCAGAATATCAGTGGATCCTGGTCATTTCACTTAAATACTCATCTCTGTGATTTCGGCTTTTTCGTCTTTCACTTCCTCCCATGAGGTCTGGGATTGTGTTTTCACACTGATACTGATTGCAGTGGTTCAGCTCAAAGGTTCGACATGGATAAAAAAAAAAAAAACACATACGGGGCAGTGCATGGTCTCTGGGGAGTGGGCAGGAAGCTTAATTATGACATGAGATTAAAATGTGGGGCACAGAGGCTTGTGCTCCTGCTGTTCTGCTCATAGCCAGCAGAAGAAAAGGAGTGACTGTGATTATGTCTGAATGCCTCCCTCCTGCTGCCACCATGAAATTTCTCTCAGGGGAAAATGTGCTTTTGGAGGAATAGACCCCAAGATTAGTACTTCTTCCTACTTATTTTTATTCAATTCATTTCAATTCAGTTCAGTCAGTTTATTTATATATTGCGTTTTCACAACAGTACATTGTGCTTTACATTGCCGCTGCCTAAAGCTCCCAGTGAGCAAGCCAGAGGCGACAGTGGCAAGGATAAACTCCCTTGTAGGAAGAAACCTTGGAAAGGAAGCAGACTCAGAGGGGG
>JAODJX010000119.1:15251828-15264638 GCA_026776945.1 Isichthys henryi | reverse complement strand
AGCCCATCCTCCAGGGGCCGGCAGAAGAAGCCCTAACCCTAACCAGACTCAGAGGGGGAGCCCATCCTCCAGGGGCCGGCAGAAGAAGCCCTAACCCTAACCAGACTCAGAGGGGGAGCCCATCCTCCAGGGGCCTGCAATTTTGAATTATTTTGTCCTGGAAAAGTGTAATACAGCTTGACTAAAACTTATTTTTTTAAACAAAATGTGTCCCACGTATTCAGGGTCAAACTGTATCTATGAAAATATATATATTTCCAGTGGTGATTTCTACATCTTCTGGTATGTAGTGGAAGGGCATTAGAAGAGTATTTAGATTTTTCCTGTGTGTTTTACATATTAAACATGTTTAAAATGGACTACCCCAAATTTAAGTGCTTTTTTGTATGATCATGGATCACAATGCATCCATTCCTGTACCGCCACATTTGAAAGTGTTGATTTGCATAAATATAAAAAAAAAGTCCTAGCATTGCCTGAATCTTTTATCATTTACGCACATGTTGTTCTTTCTGCGTATCCACTGCTTGTTTTAATAAAAAAAAAACACACCTAGATTATTTAATAGCTGGCATTTGATATAATTTTAGGGTCTTCTGCTTAAAAAATAAGTGAGTAAAATTTGAAGACTGTGACTTAGTTTTTAACCTTTTCTTTGGGCAATTTATGCATCTGGGGGTGGGGGGGCTGTAGCCAGCATTTTCACTTCATCTATGAGTGTTAATTAATCAATTATCATTAGTAAATAAATAATAAAAACAATATACTTATACCTGCATGAAATGCTGAAAACTGAGAAAATAACATCAAAGATGAATTTTCCAAGAGATGGGTTTGATTTTCAGGTATCTTTCACTTGCAGCAGAATAGAGCTTCTGTATCACTGTCTGTGAGCTTCTCTAAGTTGCAGCCTGGTGGTTTACGTGTTTCCCTTCTGTCCTGTTCTCATGGTAACAGATCTCTCCTGCCAGGAGGAGGTGGCGGCGAGCTGCAGAAAGACGTCTCTGAGGCAGAATCGCCCAAGCGGCCGGGACTGGAGAGCGGCCTGCCATCACTCTGCCTGAAGCAGGTCTTCCCCAAGTACACCAAGCAGTTCAGCTACCTGCGCTTGGTGGAACGTATGGCTGCTCTCTTTGTGCGTTTCCTGGGTGTCAAGGGGACCATGCGCCTGGGTCCGACCGGCTTCCGCACCTTCATTAGGTAGCTGGGTCCTATATAATTGTGCCCATTTACAATATCCCCAAGTGACCCTATCTTTCTCCCCCATTTTGCCACTCTGTCACCCCGGTGCTTCTTCCTCCGTGAGCCGTCTTCCCTTTCCCGCCATGTAAGCTCTCTAATTGCTTGCCGCTGCTCAGTCAGCCCACTTACAGGGGTGACTTTGAAGAACCACCGTGGCAAATATGTCAGACATTAAAGGGCAGGTACATTAAAGGGATAGGGACGTGGCCTGCTTGGGATTTTCATCTGGAGACTGGCGTGAGTGAGACATGAGCCCGTGTTCCACAGGCTGTCTGCTGCAGTACAGAAGCGGCACTCGCTGTGGGGGTCTCTGCTAACCAGTCAGCGGCTGTGTGCGTCTCTTCTGCTTGCTTCCCAGAAACTGCAAGCTCACTAACAGCAGTCTGTCCATGGCATCCATCGACATCCTGTACATCGACATCACAAGGCGCTGGGGGAGCACAGTGTCCGAGTCGAGGGAAGCAGGTAATTTTTACCATTACGTGGCTTAAAAATGAGTGTGTTCACATTTACTGACTTAGAAATTTTGGGACATGTGCAAGCAATCAATCCATCAGTCTGTCTGTCTGTTAGTCATCTACAGTACTGTGCAAAAGTCTTATGCCATCAAGGAAGATGTTTATAGCTACAGAAGCTCCCCAGGTTACGATGGGGCTATGTTCCGATAAACCTATCGTAAACCGAAAATATCGCAAGGCAAAGATATATTTTAGTGCAATACACCTAACCTAACTAACATCATAGCCTAGCCTAGCCTACCTTAAACATTCTCAGAACACTTACATTGGCCAACAGTTGGGCAAAATCATTAACACAAAGCTTATTTTATAATAAAGTCTTGAATATCTCATGTAATTTATTAAGTAATGTGCTGAAAGTGGAAAAACCAATCGTAAAGTCGAAATATCGCAACATAGACCATTGTAACCCGGGGGGGCCTCTGTATTTCCACTTTCCACACTGATTAACCAAACACTGTGAATGAAGCAAATAACCTTGAGGGCTTTATAAGAGTGAAACATGTCATGGTTCGCAATATATTAGGTAAATGAACATTCGGTTCTCAAAGTGAATGTGTTGAATGCAGAGGAAATGGGCCTGAGTAACAGGGATAAAAGCTAAATCGTTATGGCCAGATGACTGGGTCAGAGCAGTCCTGAAACAGCGAGGCACGTGGAGCGCCCAGGGCCAGTTGTGGTGAGAGCGATCGGGGGAGGGAAAATCTGCAAACCTCTTACAGGTTGGGAGGGTTAGGGTTTTTGATGCGACATTGGACAAAGGCTGTCCTATGTGGCACGAAACAACAGAAGGGCTACTATGGTACAAATGACAGATAATTTTAATGACGGTTAATGAGTATCGAGTCACAACAAACAGGGCTGGGAGCCCTGCTTTGTTTTGGGCTGCGTAGCCATGGACTTGCTGATCACATGACACACAAAACACCGTGATTTGTCGGACCATACAGCCTTCTTCCATAGATCCAAGGTGCAGTTCTAACACTCAACGTGGCCGTTGTAGGTGCTTCCAGCGGTGGACCGCGGTCAGCTTGAGCACTCTGCTTAGCCTGACACCTTCGACGTGCCAGTAAATTATACGTATCATCCTGGAATTAGGGAAGAAGCATCACTTTGACCACAACATAGGAGAGTGTATATGTGTAGATGGAGTTTTTTGGAAATAGTGATTTTCCAGAATAACTTAATTAAAAAAAATAAATACAATAATTCTTCTGTTTCTGGGGATTGGGTGAAGGGCTAATAGGGACGAAATGACTTCCTCTCTCTAATCTTCCCGGCTCTGAAGTCAGTGCCTGTGTAGGTTAGCAAAAGGTGCAAAGGCTAATGAACTGAACTTGTGAGGGTAATTATCTCAGCAGAAGAGCCGCCTTTATGTTTCTTCGGCAGCATTTAATCTACATAGCTTCCATTAAATATCATGCTCTATAAACAGGTGGAAGAATTAAACTCTGAAACCATCTTAGGCTGCACTTGTAGGGTGTCTCTGGGGACGTAAGGACAACTATACATATATAATAGTTATAATTGAAATGTACAGTAGGAGTGACAAATGGTGCCTTTGCTGGTGTTTGGATTCTTTAGGTACCTTTGAGTTTTTAAGTTCTGATCTGTCGTATCAGGTCATGTGCAGAACGTGACGTCGGCCTCATGGATGTACAGACGCAAGGGCTTAGCTTTGGGTTGAGCATTGGGGAGGGGGGGTCGAGGTCTCCATCCATTTAAGGGGGTGCACAGGGTCGTATTAGCTGATTTTGATTGGGGGGTTACAGCCCCCCTCATCCTCCCATAACTTACGCGGATGATCGGAAATGCAAAGAAACCAGGAAAAATCGTGTTGGAAGCAAACTAAATACTGTGAGATTATAGGGTTTTACATTGAATGTTTGGGTTCAGTGATTATGGGGTTTTACATTGAATGTTTGGGTTCAGTGATTATGGGGTTTTACATTGAATGTTTGGGTTCAGTGATTATGGGGTTTTAGATTGAATGTGGGTTCAGTGATTACGGGGTTTTGCATTGAATGTTTGAGTTCAGTGATTATGGGGTTTTGCATTGAATGTTTGGGTTCAGTGATTACGGGGTTTTGCATTGAATGTTTGGGTTCAGTGATTACGGGGTTTTACATTGAATGTTTGGGTTCAGTGATTATGGGGTTTTGCATTGTCCATTGTATATTTTTATAAGTGTGATAGGGAAACCTGAGAAAGGGGGCAGTAACCTCTTTGTGATTTCTGAGTGAGGGGGCTTTTTCTGTTTTTAACGATCACTGATGTTAAATACGTCTTAAATATGTGCCCCGTTCTGTTCCAAATGCAGGATCAGTATTTTAATGTAATGAAGGATCAGTATTTTATTTTTGGAGTCTTTGAAGATTTCCCAGCATCCAGTTTTATGCTGGGATGGGGGATGGGGTAGGGATGATGGGGGATAGGGGTACGGGAGATGGGTTACGGGGGACGCGGTACAGGAGATGGGGGACAGGGTGCGGGAAATGGGGACGGAGGATGGGTGACAGGTGACACTCCACCAGATTCTGAGACATGAGAAGAATCGATGCACAGACCAGTAATCAAAACAAAAACCCACGGGCTTCCTGTAGGCATGTTTTATAACCCCCCCCACACACACACACACACACACACACACACACTTTGACGAAGATACTGCAATATTGCCAGAACACTAACATGCTCTGAAGTATCAGTACCCGATACTTTGTGAACATTCCGGAACTCTCCAGACAGCGTGTCCTATCCATGGTGTGCTGTCGTATTAGCCGCGTCACCTCTGTCTGTATCACGTCACAGTTACGTCACCCTGACATAATGAATCATCATTACCACTGTACTGTATGTAAAAGTAAATGAACAAAAGTAAACGAATATTTTTTTTAAGCCTTAACATTTTTCAGGTGTTGAAATATTTAGCTGCTTTTCAACATTTGCGATGTGCATGTAAACATTTCGAAACGTTACACTTATAATTCAACTATATATCAAATATCAAGAAAATATGAGAAGTAAGACATTAAGGCAATGTGGCTTTAAAGACTTGAGAGATAAAAAAGCATCTTTTAAATGAAAGCTTCCGTTTTCAGCAGTTGCCTCTTAGCCTCTGCTGTTGAGTGGCTGAGCCTCTGTCCTGGTGGCATCCAGCTTTGGATGTCTCTGTTAGCCTTAATCAGCCTGATGTCTGACTCATTTCTCAGAGCCCCACGCAGGACCTGCCGATCTGTGAATGCCGACTCTCCCTGAAAGTGAATGAGACCATTCCTCACACACACCTCTGCAATGGAAATGTACACGCGGATGTTTTAATGATACCGTTTCTGTGACAGAACGGGGGGCAGAATAGACTCTGCCTCCTCCGGAACAGACGCTCACACTCGTCATTGCGCTGTCTCTCGCAGGGATGAGTCTGCCAGCCTTCGTCGAGGCCTTTTTCTACTTGGCACAACGTCGCTTCAAGGCACAGCCGCTGCGGGAACAGGTGCAGTCCCTGCTGGAACTGTGTGAGGCACAACTCAAGGGCAAGACGTCCGGAGAGCGGAGAGCGCCACCCCACACCCTGCCGCCCCCGGGACCTCCCGCTGCCACCCACAGAACCCCCGACTCCCAGAGCACCCAGGCCCTGCAGCATGCCCTGAGTGCCACTGTGGAGACCTGAACGGGGCCATCTGGCTCCCCAGGAGTCTGCCCTGGCCAGACGTCGTACATTGCTGGTATTCGGAGAGTCGTGGCATCACTGAGGACTCGGTCTCTTCTTTTTAAATGTAACCCCTTAGCATGGGCAGTCCATAGGTTCTCGGGGCAGCAAACCTTTCCTTCCAATGCACCAGCGAATACATGAAGGACAGTAAGGCCTTCATCCTTCCTTCTTATTTGAAGAAATTATTCTTTTTGGAGGTTTTATCTCTTGCCTCCTGTAGAACCAGCCTTGGAACTTTTCGAATGAGACATATAAAAAATAAACAATATTTAGCATTAACTTATTGATTTTTTTTTTTATACGTACAGAATTATCTTCTTGTTGCAATAGCGGGCTGTCTTTTCTTCAGGGAAATCTCGGAAGCTTTAATTACACAGCTGACTGAATCGGCGGTCAGTTCAGCTGAAATTCCACTTGCACGGAGGTACTGCGTTTCAGGAGAGCCTCGAAACCAATTACTGTCAAGAGGGTCCCTCGAAAGAGCGGCCCATCAGCTGCTGTGCACTCTGAGGGGGTTTTCGAAGTTTTGTGCTCTGTGTCAGAGTACCGACTGTGGCCTGAATGCTTTGGATAATGAAGACCTGAAGGAAAACGAATGATTGATAAAATAAGGCAGCCTAAAACTATTCATGTAAAAAGGGAGGTAGGAAGTAAGAACTGAACAAAGTTTGTTTTTAATCTTCTTTAATTTATTTTGAGAGGAATGTTTTGTTGTCCACCTTACTGCATATTTAACATATATAACATATTCATCAGTGTATTAATGATTTGCACTATGATGACATCATGGCTCAAAGGAGATTGACACAAACAAATGTTTGTTCATTTCCAGCATGTAATCTTGCTGGTCATGACCATATGTAGTGGCATTTGCACACAGCCTAACAAAATGTACTTCTCTGTTTTTTGGATTCACATGTTTATTATGTTTATTACCACTTAAGAAGAATTTTGGAAAAACAGTAACACAGTGGTTACGTCAGTAAACACAATAAACTGCTTGGATAGTAAAGTCTTGGAACTCCCTTATTCTGCAGCCAAAAAAAGTACCCCACTTTTGTTTAAGTGGGATGTACGGCAATATGAGTCTGAGACACTGAAATGAGGCGTACGGCTGGATAACTAACTTTTCTTTGCACTTTGATGAACATTATAAACAATACACACCATAAGTAGACATATATAGCCTCTGAGTGGACTGATTTCTTACTGGAAGTTAAAGTAGAGACCACAAGGGAATGCAGACGAATCGTTTGGTGTTGATCATGAATTCATTTTCAGAATATGGCCACAGATTACTGTGTGGAGATGCACAGCGCCTACTTTACCTGGTAATTAAAAAGAACCCATAAAAATACACAAAGATGCCTTTCAGTGTGACGCCAATATCTGAAGGGGAAGATGCCTTCACACCTACTCCTGCATCCTGCCAGTTATTTATTTATTAGTTATTTATGGAACAAGCAGAGCGTGCAACATTAAAAGACTCTCAGGGTGATGCTTTTTCACGTTCAGCTTCACCCGTCATGCGTCGGGACTTGATAGGCATCCGGAACGTTACTCGGGCAGATCAGAGCCCAGAGCACCAACGGCCCTTTCTTAGATGTTTCTACAGCTTTGGGACAGCAGTTTTGAGCTGCAGCATGTGGGGTTAAATGCGTTCAGAGTGAGACAGAAATTGAAGCAGCACATTTTGCAGCCAGCTTAACAAGTATGCATGAAAGTGATGTGTGAAATTCACTTGAGAGTTTTATGCCACTCGAAATCTGTACCTTCGGGGTCTGTTTGAAATAAATAGCATCCTGGCCATTTGCTAAAGTATGGACAGATATGAAGGACTACCTATGCACTGCTATAAATCCACACGAAGTATGCTATAATAATATGAATCAGATCTGGCCAGTCACCACTGGAGGCTGACCCTGAGCTGTTTTTGCCACCGAGCACCAGCTGGTTTGGCCACCATTAGAATCAGACTGGGCACAGCTAAAGGCAGCCACCTATGGGGCAACCGCCAGCAAGATGAAAGGTGAGTATCATGGAGCAATCATGGGTAAGTAGTGCAGGGGTGGGTGTGGGTCTCAATCATCCAATAACAGTGGGTCCCCAGGACTGGAGCTGAGAACCACTGCTGTAGTATTGGCTAATTGAGAGACCATGCAAAAACCTGCACCAACACTGGATTCCCTGCCCCTAGTGTCCACTCCTCTTTGTGGATATCAAGGTGCTGCTCTGACTGGAAGGACGTCCATTATCTGCTGCCAGACCTGACATCCTTTCTTTTTACTGGAGATGATTTCGCCTGACCAACTGACCAGCACCTCCAGTATGCATTTAATTAAGCAGTGTGTCAAGCAGCAGGGATGAGAATCAGCATCATAGTGCTCCTTTGGAGAAGGGTGGATTGGTGCATTTAGGTGAGGGGGGAGGGTCTGCCCTTAATGAAGGGGTTTAAGTGCCTCAGCATCTGCTTCATGAGTGATAGCAAGATGCCACTTGAGACTGACAGGCAGACTGGTTCCCTGATTGCAGTTTTGCTGTCACTGAGGTCCATGTGGGTTAAATTGGAGTTAAGTCATCAATCTGTCTTTTTCCTCACCTATGGCCTTGTGTTACAGATCTACTGTAAGCAGCTGGATGTCATGGCTTAGAAATTTGGTTTATGCATGTAAAATTATTATTGTTGTTAATAAGAAGAAAATAATGTTATATAATAATATGTCGTTGCTGGTGGTATTATTATTACTGAAACTAAATTCAGTATACTTCTTTTACTGCTCTTGCAATATTTTTAATGGCTTTAATTCATATTACATAAAGAACCAGAGGCGATGGTATTAATGTTCATGTCAGCTTTGTTGTGTGTCTCATTTATCACTGATTGTACTAAGCGGTATAAAACATAACCCAAACTCATTTTAAGGAAGGTGGCAAAGACTGTTATGGGCCAATTCGAGTAATTCAAAGGGTCAGACCAACCTCAGTGAGAACTGAAACTCCTGTTATTCATGGGCACCCTCATATACCCCATGTTTGAGGTTTAGATGAATCGGGTATCAACCATATGTGACCGATCCACGTTCGATACTTATTTAGTTATCGGCAGTCTGCAAAAAGGTAGCTCTTTCTTATTAAATCGATTTTTACAGTCAATCACATTACAGCTCTTTATTATTTTAGCTTGTTGCGGCATTCAAGGTGAACGTTAACGCTGCCACTCAGTCTATTTCTACTCAGTGAGCGTGAGCGCGGTGACGCCCTTCCGCTGTGACGTCACACGCATACCCTATGCAGCAGGCGGAGCGTAAGAACATTAGATAGCAGGGTGACAGTCTGAGTATTTTACGCTTTTAACAGTTACTAATAGTGATTTGCAGTCTTTGTAAAAACAAAGTTTTGAGAGGTGAGAGTAGCGTTTAGTGGGAAATTCCACTAAAAACGCACGCAATTCTTCGAGACAACGTGAGTAATACGAAAAAAGCTATGGATGATTTGGGAGTCAGTATCGGGATCGTAACAACACTGAAAAGTGGAATCAGTGCCTCCATAACCTCTAAAGTAAGAAAAACGCTTGTATCGGTACAAAAAACATACGGCTAAAAGCACTCAAGAGTGGCTGAGGAAAAATTGGATTGTCCTTAAAAGGCCCTCCATGAGCCTAGATCTTAATCCTATTGACCATCTATGGAGAGATCTGAATATTGCAGTGTGGAGACGCCGTCCTGCAAAGGCGAGGCAGCTTGAGCAGTTTGCTCAGGAATAGTGGGCCAAACTACCTGTTGGCAAATGCAGACGTCTCATTGTAAAGTACAGAGATCGCTTCTTAGCAGTGATTTGCTGCAAAAGGTGGTGCCACAAAATGTTAAATTACGGGTATCATCTTTTTTGTCCGCGCCATTTTCATTTGTTTAATTATAGGAAATACTCAGCTGAAACTGAAAGTACTCGGTCTGATTTGTGTTAAATATGGAATAAACAATAAGGGATGCCATTAAACTTTTGTCAAGTTATTGTTTCAAGTTATTTCAGAGATAATTGTGTTTTTTGTGGAAGGGTACCAACAAATTTGTCCATGTCTCTATATCTAAATACTGGTATAAACTGTAAGAACCTGATCTGGCATGAGTAACCTCATAGGCTCATTTACAGTTTTGTCACAGGAATAATTAATCTTATGAATGAAATATAATTAATCAAAATTCAAAAGTCACTCATTTCCAAGGTCACACTATATTTCCCTGGAGGTTTGCTCCTCAGGGTTATATAGTCACTGGTGTATCCTGCAAGTATAATCACACATGATAAAATATGAATGTGATTTTGCTTTTCAGCACAATTATGTCCGATTCTACAGTCATAATAGCATTTTCAGCAATATTAGTGCAAATTATTCTTACCTTTTAAGTTTCACGCTTAAATGGAAATTGCTTCAACTGAGAATGGCTTGCTTAGCTAATATAAGCTTGAATTTAAATGAACTTTTAATGAAATGGATTGATGGTAAAGCTGACACAAAGATGTAGATAGTGCATCTACAGTTAAGAGCAGATTGCTCACAATATTAATAATCAGTCAGAATGTCCAAAAACAAAAAGCATGCATTTGGTTCACCTTGATGGTCATTCCATGCAGGCTTCTGTAGAAGCAATAATTACTAAGTTACTTACACAATCTGATTTGCATTCTTTTGAAATAACATAAACTTCAAAAGCCATCAAGGTCTCACCATGACTACTGACTAATTAGTCTGACAAGGTTGCTCTGAGTGAATCGTTAGCAACTTCCGGCAGCTTCTGGCTGTGTGTTTACCTATTGACACGCTTTTTTCCCTCTATGTGCTCAGTTCCGTTCTGTGAAATCACATCATGCATAACAATTGTTGGTGTGAGAGACTGAAATGAAACCTATAAATACATTTTGTACATCAATGGACGCTGTCAGTTCTGTACAGAATAGAGAAAGTGCTAAAGAACAGCAATGTGTGTGTGTGTGTGTGTGTGTGTGTGTGTGTGTAAAACTGCAGCTGCTTCAGTGGAATTACTCTTGATTATCCAGCCACCTTTTCAGGCTGGAAATAAAGGTAATAGTGTTTCCCAGATTCCCAGAAGCAGCATGAAACCAGGATGAAATCAGAGGCTGGTATGATTCAAAAACCAGTCTGTGTACATTATTCAGCGGGTCTCCTCATGGATACTCCCATTAAGAGCGACGCATAGCAAACAAACATACACATTTTATAACATTTCGATAAGCATTGCTCATAGTTCAAGTCGGTCACCCATTTAATCTAAATTGATATGCTTAGCAGCTAATCGTGCAGGGAAATAAGGAATTTAACGTTGTGAAAAAAATGATTAAATAAGTTAAATATAAAACTGGAGCTGTATTCTTGGGCTCTGGACAGTTAGCTCGATTCTTATAGTTTATACTTGTATTACTGCAAGCATCAAAAGGCCCAAAGCACTGCTCTCTCATACCTCCACTGCTTTGGGTCTGAATCTCGCCTCTGCTCTGTCCACGTGGAGTTTTCACCATTTTCTTGCTACTCATTTTTCTTCCTGCACTTTAAAGACATGCAGTGAGGCAAAGCAGTATCTCTAAATTGCCGATAGAACCGGATCCTTGCGGACCCCCAGACGGTCCACGTTTTCGCTCCCTCCCAATTCCCGGTAGGGAGCAAAAATGTGGGCTGTCTGGCACTGAGCTGGGAGGGAGCAGAAACATGGACCACCAGCGGGTCCTTGAGAACCAGATTGTGAAACACTGCCATAGAATTTGATTGCTTATGGAGTTTCTGTGTTTGTGTTCTGCGTAGGGCTGAGCATCTTGGAACAGGATACAGACCCCTGTGAACAAGGGTAAGTGTTTAAAAAATGGATGCAGTATGTAATATATCTTATGTCATGTTTATAATGTTCAAATGTGTTCATTTTTAAAACAAAAACTGGTAAGACTTGATGGGATACAAATAACGTAGTAGTACACTACACTAGTACACTACTATTAATTAATCAATCAAAAGTGTTAGTTATGTACTGATCCCATGTTTATCATCAATCAATCAAGACAGTTCATGCATTTTATGCAGATAATATATTTGTCCATGATTTGTACTTGTGCTCCTTCAACTGAAGTGTTACTCAAACACTGTATTATAAATGTATTAAGTTTCCAAAAACTTAGTATTAATAGTTTTAACCTGAAGACAGGTAAAATCTGGCATATGTTGTTGTTGCTTTCTTATACTGTGATAAGAACCTTTCTTTGCTGTAATAAGAATTACCATCCATCCATCCATCCATCCATCCATCCATCCAACGTCACACCGCTTTCAGCCGATCCTAAGTGACACAGTGCATAAAGTTGACATACATCCTAGATGAGATGTCAGTCCCTCACACACTCACATGCAAAATTATACATCATGGGCAATTTAGGGATCCCAGTTAGCCTAACTGCATGTCTCTGGGTTCTGAGAAGAAACAATAATATCCCCAAAAACATGGGGAGAACATGGGGAGAACATGTCATTTATCAACACAAGCAGAGCACAGGCCAGGTACCAACTCACCACCTTGGCAGTGTGAGAGGTTAGAGCTCCACACTGAGCGTTAGAGCCCAGTTTGGTCTTCTGGAATACTTTGACTTCAGGTTCTGCAGAGGAAAAGCAATTTTTACAGAGAGAGAGAAGTTTAAGAGGCGTAATATTTTTCAGGATGGGAGAGGGGGTGAAGTAAGCTTATGTAACTAACCTTTTATTTTTCAAACTTTTCTTGGAATCACTTACTTTCGGTTGGTAGCATTACGAGATTGGGCTTGGTTATTATCTTTGGGATTATTGCCAGAGATTCTGGGTGGTTTTCAGTCATTTCTGCATGAGTGGACGCCCATTTCTGGGAGACCACCAGACGTTCGAGGACACTTAGGGTGTCATTGCTATGATGGTGCAACCAAACAGGCCCACCTTTCCCCGAAGCCCCTGCTCCCCAGCTCATCTCAGAGCCAGAATCATAGCTGGCAGCTATGGGGGAGGGGGGCTAATGTTGGAGGGACAATTTCACTCACATCACCATGGCATGAGCATATTACTTAACCGGTATGAATTTTTCCAGAAAACTAGTAATGAAAATTAACTAAAAGTCAGGAGAGGGGTGCAGAAACGTAAACAAGTCAACAACAGCACGTGCAGCTGGCTAAGTGGAATTACTACTGATTAACCAGCAGCCTTTTCAGCCTGGGAGTTAATGTAGAATGTAGAGTTATCCATCCATCCATCCATCATCTGCCGCTTGGTCCGGGATCGGGTCGCGGGGGCAGTAGCCTCAGCAGGGAGGCCCA
>JAODJX010000119.1:15230297-15243032 GCA_026776945.1 Isichthys henryi | reverse complement strand
GCCCTTCACCCATCTACCCGGAGAGGCCCACCTGCCGACGATGCCCTTCACCCATCTACCCGGAGAGGCCCACCTGCCGACGATGCCCTTCACCCATCTACCCGGAGAGGCCCACCTGCCGACGATGCCCTTCACCCATCTACCCGGAGAGGCCCACCTGCCGACGATGCCCTTCACCCATCTACCCGGAGAGGCCCACCTGCTGATGATGCCCTTCATCTGCAGCTCCTTGTCCTCCTGCTGTCGCCGTAGCCGCTCCTCAGACTCCTCCAGCCGGGCCTGGTACTCCATCAGCATCTTCTGGGTGTGTTCGTCCTGGTCCTTCAGCCGTGACTCGTACTCCTCCAGCTTCTGCAGGGACAAGCGCAGTTTCTCCTGCAGGATGGCGATCTCCTGCTGGTACTGGGAGGTGCAGGAGAGCAGTGGGGTCAGACCATGCCAGAAAAAAGCACCTCTGTGGATTTGGCTTGGGGAGGGTTAGGGTTTCACAGGCCTTCACACAACCCTGAAGATGAATGTTTTTTGTTAGGTTTCTACATTAATGCTCTTTGTGTTTTCAATAGCTGTGGCAAATTAGGCAAATTTTACCACATCATTTTAAACTGCTATTTCATTAGGTATTATTATTATGCACTGCTTAGTTGACGATTTTATTCAAAGTGACTTACAACTGTGCTTGAGTAGTTTATGTTAAATAGTGCTAAAGAATAACAGCCAGCAGGTTACAGGCGATCATCACAATACAAGTTAACGTCCTCAGCTAGCACACCAGCTGCAGCTTTTAATGGCCATTATGTCCGCACTCAAGCAATCTTCAAAAATTCACTAAAAGCTGTTTTATAAAAATGACTTTTCTTCAAGCCTGGGTTTAAAGGCAAGATCGACTAACAAATTTCTTTTTAGAAAAATACAATTTACTTACATTTTTATGGAGGATTTCTATAATTCTTTCAGTTCTATGTTTATTTCACCATATAACAAAATAAAAAAAAAAAATTTAAAAAGTCAAAGTACCCCAAACTCAAGCTACTATTCACGAAAAATAATTATAATGCATTACATGCAAACTTCACACCTTCTGAATGGCAACAAGGCCAAGACCATATATAGATATTCTGACTGGTCAGGAAGTAAAGCATTGCTAGCCAATCAGCAGTCATGTTTTGTAACACAGACAGCTCCATCCACTCTGTACGGAGACAGTGCAGCCGGACACCTAGTGGCCTGTCAGGAAGAATTACAACACTGAGATAATTCACTGGCAAATTTATAGGGCTTCATCCTTCATTTATGAAGAAGGGCTTTGTGTGACTCCTTGCTCGTTTTAGCAGCGTTATTCAAATTCAGCAGGCGGCATGAAGCAGATTCCTCATAGACAGCTGACTGTGCTAGAAGAGGGAGGTCAAACAGATGCTAAAGGCAGCATTTCACCCCATTCTGTTTGACTCGAATGGCATGTAAACCCAAGTCCAGCGTATTCTCCTTAGCAAACAAACTCCGAGAAGCATGGCCTCCAGGTTCGCACTGTACACATGGCCTGCAGAGGCCCCTACCATTTGCAAACAGAGGTACGGTGAGCAGCACTGGATTCTGGCAATGACGAGTGCTCTTGGTTCCTGAGGACTCAGAGACCCCGTAAGCTGGCTTGGCTAAGAGCAGGACGTTATCAAATCCACCATCCATATTCTCCGTGCTTAAATCAATAGGTCAACTCACAGCAATGTTACAATAATACACCGCAAAGGGAGAGAAGCAGCTGACAGGTCCACCGCACTTATGTTATCCTGACTGTGACTTGTGCTGCAGCAGAAAGGAGCTAATAGATATGCTAGGTAAGGTATAACCTCCCTTCATCTCCGACGGTAACAAGGCGCTGAAGTGGATTAACACTCTACACTCAGCTCCACCTCACTGCACACCCACAGGCTTCGCCTGGCAGAACAGTCACAAGACACCGTTCGAGGTGACAGGGTGAGCCTTGCGTCTGTGTCGCATGTCTGAGCCGTGTGCCCAGCCCAGAACTGCAAATTCAGCTCACGAGAGCTGAGTGTGCGATTGTGTGTAATTCTGGGAGTAATTGGAGACGTTTCTGGCAGATATGAGTGAGGGACCAGAGTAAGTGTGGTTCTGGGCTCTTTCGCCGAGGCTTTTTGGAAAGAAACAAATGGATTTTCACCCATCCCTGGTGTGTGTGGAAGATGACTCAACATTCAGAGCAGTTCAAATGCTTTGCCATCTATGAAGCACTTAAATGCTATAAAATAAAGCAAATGAATACCGTGCTTAATAAAAAAAATTAGAAGTTATATAACCTACTTAGAGCTACATAATAGAAATTACACTGATAAAGAATATACATTTAAGGCTAAACATTAATATTAAAATAAGATTTAAATTAACTGAAATCTCATTAAATTACAATAACAAATAGGGTAGACAATCGTACGCAATTTAAGTTTTTGCGAAGCATTTGGAGTTTTAATACTTTGTTTTGGAGGTTGCTGGGGAGAGGCAGGCGCTGGTACCTTCTCGGCCTGGGTGAGGTCCTCCTTGCTTCGGGGGTCTTCCTTGTGTTTGGGGTCCGTCTCCAGCCCTTCGTGCTCTAAGTACTGCGCGTTCATATTCAACAGCCAGGCCGCTGTTCGGTCCAGGGCATTAGGGTTCACCGGGGAGGGGGCCTACGTGGGATCAACACAGCAAACGCGTGAGGGAAGGGAAGCGTGACATGAAGCAAGGGATTATGGGTACCAACACGCCACCAGGGCATTTCCCGCAGCATACCGCAGCTGTCCCAAAAAATATTCAATACTACATAATAGAAATTCCTGATTTATCACGACCAATCTGAATTCATATATGTTTCTGCACAATGTGCTTTGTACATGTGAGGGATTCCCTAGGGCCAATGACTTATATACACACACAGGAGACATTAAAGAAGCAGAATTAAATTGCACTAATTATATGCAGAAGGCTGCAGTCTCCTAAACGATTTACTTAAAGAAATGAAGTACTATTATGAAGAAATGGAAAGATAAATCTCTAACATATCAGCTGAGTATGGAGATGAGGCATTGAAGGACTCATCTTTCTTACACCAGTTGCATTTCATGCATTATTTGCAGAGGAAATGGCATAAAATAGTCTTATTTACTCTAATAGGGGTGCCTTTTATAGATGATAAAGCCAAACACGTTAATAAGTTGCAATACTTTAGACATTGAGGAAACCCACTGAAAGATGCTGAGGATGGCACGGGCGCACAGGCGTGCTGAGAATGTCAATGACTGCGCATGAACAGACGCAGGTGGGTTTGCAAAAAGGAGTTGAAGCAAAACTGGTAGGAAGAAAGTACTCAGAGGTACTCATAAGCCAATATGACAAGTTTTCGCAGGTGTCAGATTTAATAGCAGTAGTGAAACATTCTGATGAATAGGGAGGCAAAAATTGACTTATAAACCGTAGGAATGAATAATTATGATAGCTGAATGACATTCGCGCAATGGCTGTCCCCTAAGCTGAATACTGATACTGCTTTTGAACCACCAGTGATTCATTTTCATTTAAAGACTGCATTAGCGACTGCACTGTATGTCTAACCAACAATAATTACACCATTTTTGCCTGCCAATCATTTCCTAACTTGTAATTGCTTTGCTGGCTAGTTCTGCAGAATGTGAGGAATTCTTGGCTGTGTAACACACTGGCTTCCATGATTATACGCCCAGGGACAGAGCCAGACGCCTCGGGTGAGGACAGGCGGCTGAATCATCCTGCGCTCCGGAGCTCGTGTCAGACGCGCGGTACGTGGAATCGGTGCCGACACCTGCGATCATAACAGCTGACCTGCTACTTCACCATGCAAAACTCACCCATAGTACTTCTACTCAAGCTTTCAATCTACAGTCAGGACACTCATTACGGCTAAAACCACAGCGAACTGTAAAAATACAATGTTGAATACATGCGACTCATGAGGATATTCACTAAGACAGGCTACACACATATATTCAAGAGAACATGGTAAAGAACACAGAATATTTAATGAGCATCTTCATATTTCTGTGCTATTGGGTCGTCTTTTAAGTTCATGTTTACCTGCATCTGTTCTGTTGATAACAGACATATCTGAACGAGGGCTGAGTTTAAAAAGATCAATTTCTCTGATTCAATTCGATCTCCATTTGTATAATCAGATATCGATTAATAAAATCCAGGGATCAATTTTTTAATATAGGGCTATGCCTTTTACCGTGGAGGTGTGAAGCTTTAACCCAGTTAGTCTTGCGTGGCTAGCCTCGTGCAACGAGATCTGGCGACAAAAACAGATAAAACAACATGGATGGAGCCACTTCACTGAAGGTACCGTCATGCCTGAAGGCGAATGGCCGCGTGTCTTTCGGGTTTCAGAAATATGAAGACAGTGAAGAGCTGGACAAAAGCAAAGTCATATGAAAATCATGCAAAATGGAAATGAAATACTGTGGAAGTATCACAAATCTGCAAAACCATTCGACGAAACATCATCCAGATACGCAATCTGCAAAAAGGTCCCATTTGAAACTTATTGGTCGTGTTAAATAAAAAGGTAATTAATGCAGTTACTTTGGGGTCAATTCCTAATGCACATTTTAATATTTTTAACAATGCACCAGGGTAGTCTTTGTACAAATTACAGCACAAGTTCTCAGAGAATCTGTTTCTTATCCAAGCAAAACTGGTATTGTACTTGAAATATCCCTAATCAGATCGATATCGAACTGAATAAAATTGAATGGGGACCTTGTGAATCGAAACTGAATCAATCTGGGAAATCAGTGGTGACAGGCTGCCATAATGTGAAGCCTCTCACCTGCTTGTGTTGTGTGTGCTGCTTCGTTTCAGGACTGTCCCCCTTGGAGGAGGATGACTGCTGGCGGAGCCTTGCCCCACTGCCAGGCCAGTCCGGGGATGATGACATCATGCTGCCACTAGAGGGCCGGGGATAGGGCGCTGTGTTGAGCAGGTTGGGGGGAGTGCGCCCCCTAGCAACTTGGGGTGGCGGCTGATCGATCCGGCGCTGGGGTCCAGAACTGTTCTGCCGTGGAACCGCGGGTTGATCCAGGGACAGCTGTCGGCGGGAGAACTCTCCGGAACGGCGGGCGTAGTCCTCACCACTGCTGCCTCCGCCCCCACTATGGTTCAGGAAGCCTTGCTTGCTACCAGTGGCGTCCTCGTTATTGCTGTGCGAGCTGACAGAGCTGTGGCACTCTGACCCGGAGTCCCCGACACCCCGAGGTGACACAGGCAGGCCTGCTGCCATCTGGTACACCGGGTTCTGGAATGACAATGGTGCCAAGAGTTGTGTCCGGCCCGGCAAATTCTCAGAGTTGGGTGTGGTGGGGCTCTGGACACCTCTCCTCATGGTGGGTTCGGCAGCCACGCTGGCCTGGGGTGTCCGAGCAGTCCACACCCCGCCGCCTGGTTGGCCGATGGGCAGCTGGCTGTCGTTGAGAGCCTCCACAGAGAGGTTGGCCCCGCTGTCCAGGCTGCGGCTGTCCTGCAGGTCCACCATGGACAGGCTCTTGCTGCCGTTGGGCATCTGCATGTCGGGCTCGTTGGCTTCCGAGTAGCTGGAGCTTCGTGCGGGCGACGGCTGCGCCCCAGAGTTCCTCGTCACGAAAAACAGGTCCTTGTTCTCCGGTGTCGGAGACGGCAGCCTTGTGAAGTCCACCAACCTGATCGAGGACAATGCAAGAAAACGGCATGCTTTCATAGTTTCATAGTTTCTTCTGTCTGACGCGATCTAAACGCATCTTGGTGGAAACAACTGTCTCTGATGCCGGGGAATGCTTCCTTTATAACTCAAGAGCGAGCAAAGGGACAGATGTGATTGTTTCTGGGGGAAACATGGCACCCAATGAAGACACGCTGCTCTGAGAGTAGCCGAGCTGCGTTAGTATTCCAGCAGCATCCCAGCACCGCTCCTGCTCAATCCGTCCCCGGGAATAGGCTCCGTGTTCCGTTATTGTCCTGAAACTATTACTCAGACACGGTGATTTATTTCTTTGTAACACTGACCACCGGCAAGCGCATCAGTCTGGCCCTTTCCTCCCTGTAAATAGTCTCCAATTAAAGGGAACCAGTGAAGGAGCAAACACCCCACCCCAATAAATCCATGGGGCTGGTGTAACACAGCCAGATAAAATAATGACAGATGGTTTCAAATAAAGGGCCTAGCTGTCTTTATTTCTCTTAAAGGACCACTGGGAAGGATCATCTTATAAATGAATATATACAATAAGAATGAGGTGCATTTGTAATGTCAGTCATGTTCTGGGGTGAGATTCCCAAAGCCATCTATGCTAAAGTCTATGTTAAAAGACAGAACTTACAAACAACGCAGCGTTAAGAAGGGTTAAGGAAACTAACCCCTGCAAGGTTGACAATACTTTAGGTACAAATTCACTACTCTTGTGTAAAGTCCTCCATACAGTGCCATTTGGCAGACGTGTAACCTGTACAGACAAGCCCTCCTGTACCAATCTTGAGAAAGTACCCCACCCCCAATCAGGAAGTAGTTTTCCATTATTCCAACGCTTCTAAGCTGCATCGGAGAAAGGTACTCAGACGAAAAAGAGAAAAACATGGACTCCTTGTACCTAACAGAGATATCATGGTTTGTTTAGGGGTGATGTTTGAAACAGCTACCCTGCTGCTGTACCAACCCGGACATGTCGCTGTCGATGACCATCTTCTGCAGACCAGTAGAGATGCTGCATGCTGCCCCCGGTGGCGATGCCAAGCGCTCGCAGGGGCGGGATGACTGGATGCTGGAAGGGTTTGTCAGAGCTGTGTTGACATCGCGAAGGACCCGTGGGAGAGGCCCCAGTTTGGAAACTGTGCCCTGCAAAAGGCGGGGGGGGGAGGGGGGGGGGAGGCATGACATCGACAATCAATCAGCTATGGTATCATCACTGGCCAATCATGTTCCAGTTACTGTGCCTGTTGTCCTTCTACTGAATTCCTGCAGAGAAATTAAGCACAGACTGGCCTTTCCTAATTCAAAGGGCATTTCAGCAAACAAACTGTAATTAATTAATCGGAACGTTAAGTACCTACAGTTGCATTAGGTACAGAGCTTGAGTACAAAACTCTGCTTTTTTCCTTAAGCTGATGCTATGCCTGACCTAATAACTGGGAGAGGAACCTCGTTTTCGAGCTGATTTCACCATTAGCACATAAATGACTTTCTGAGCAGAGCATACTTTCCCTGGAAAAGTGCCATGAAATACCCCAACTGGAGGGGGGGGGGGGGCGAGCTGTTACACTTCATCTATGTCACTAAGTTTAGCACAGTCAAAAACGTGAACCACGTAAAACGGCAAAGCCACTATGGTGATTAATGTCCGCTTTCTGTTTTGAAGAGTCTAAATTTGACACTGAACACTTCTCCTGATCGTTGCAATATTTGACATGCATCACTTCACTGACACAAGGCCTTTTATTACAAGGTGAATAACACCAGAAACAGGAAGAAATGCATTAAAAAACAGGTGTGTCCAGACTTTTGACTGGCACTGTATGTATAACTGAAATGTTTGTAATATTTTAGGCTTATTTTTAAAGGGTGTATTTCCTGATGAAATTTACATATAGGAAAGAGTGTGCAATAACCCTGTTACACAAGCATGAATCATTTCTTTTTGGATGTGTCCTTTGTTATTTTTAAATACCACACACACCAACACCCGTATTTCAGCAGTTCAGACAGAAATTTAATTGGAAATGTCTTGTAAATGCATGCCTTTAAAAAGCGACTATGGCAGACTAAAGACTAGGAAATATTTACTGGCTCAGTGTTAAAAAAACACTCCCTTTCTGATGACTGTTGATGCAGCTAAATAGCTACTCTTTCATGACATGTCATAACAGAGTTGTCTGCTTTACAAGATTACCGATATGCTTATCTATTATAATTTCTAATCTTCCCGCCTTTGTGTTTCTCCACAGCACGTTGACTCCATTTAAGCAGAGCCGCTCATTTAGCATCTGCGGCTCTTCCCACGGCACGCTGCGAGGCGGGCCCTCATCATTGTCCCATTCGTGAACAAACGACATCACCACGGATATGGCTCGTCTCAGTTGGCGCCGTGGTAACATGCGGGGGAAATGTACGTCAGACCCACTAACAAGAAAGCTACGGATGCAGCACGGAGCAACGTGTCCTGAACTCCAATCGGACCTCTGACTGAGGCCAAGAGGCCAGAGTCAACTCCAGAAAAAGGGAAAAGGACTTTTTGTTTACATGTTGTTTTCTTTTTAACCATCTGGTACTGAAATAAACAAGTGTGTACGTCCGAAAATTAACCTTCCATCAAAAATGTCACAAGATAAATATCGATATTATATAGGGTGTCACCCGAAGGTTTTAGACATTACCTGATTGCAGATTTAGGTGTTAAATCAAGATATTTTGTGGGTTTAAATGGCAGTTATTCTTAACCAATAAATCAGTGAGCTTTTGCAAATGAAGCAAAACAGTTTAAAAATACAACCAATGGCAGATTACGTAAGGATGCCAGCATCAGACACCTGTTATAGCTTCATAACATTCACATAACCCTCATCTAGGGACCTGACGTATGCTGCGAAATTTGGCTGTAAGTCTACATGGCGACCAGAAGAGAACACACACCTCACCATCTTCTGAGGGAACGTGTGCACGTACCTGATCCAGCTGAGACAGCACCTCTGACAGCAGAGAGTGCAGCATGGAAAGCTCGCGGCCCAGGTCGATGTAGCCCTCAAAGCCAGCCGTGTTGGAGATGGTCTCGGGGTTGGAGATCTCCAGCAGGAAGCGCTGCATATTCGTCCACTCGTGCTCCAGGAACTGGTTCATGAAGGACATGTACTCCTCTTTACTGCCGAACCTGTCATGGGGAGTTGGTCAAGGGAGGGGTCAGTTTTAGGCTCATGCAACGACAAGGATGACTGGGTTGGGGGGTGGCGGGGGGAGCTTACTTGGTGAAGTTGGCCAGGTTCTGTGTGACCTTGGCGATGAGCGTGAGCGTGCGGGCCGTGCGGTCGTCTGGATACTCCTGCATCAGGCTGAAGAGCGACGGGGACATGATGGCCGGGCACAGGAAACGCAGGAAGAGCGAGGCACTGATCAGCCGCTCGCTGATGTCCGGTCGCCCCCGGTTACCACACTCCAGTCGCCATGATGCAAACACCTCCTTCAGCTCCCGTGGGAACACGCTGTCAGGGGCAGGAAGCAGACAAACACCCACCGGGAAATCTTCAGGTAAACACCACTTTCCTTTTAATGATGAATAAACTAATAACGTTGATGGATATTGTTTCTGATTAGATAACGGTCGTAACGATCCTGTCCTTCCCTTTAAGATCCCGCTACTTAAAAACAACACGGCAAAAGCAGAGCACCCCTTAATCAATTTAGCAAGTACATAAGTGATTCTGATCATCAGATACAAACCAGATGTTTCATCAAATAAGATGGATACAATAGCTAGTGCACAGATGGTGAAGAATTACCACTAACAGCGGCTATCTGCAGGCTCATAGCCAAAAGATAATTTCAGACTCTCTCAGATATATATCAAGCTGCAACAGTCCACCATCCATCCACCCATGCATTATCTGAACCCCAGTTTGCCCTAATGAGCACCTAGATGAGCCAGAGCCTATCCCATCATGCACTGGGCACAAGGCGGAACCATGATCACATTAACATGAAGGTGAGAATGTGCCGTCGTCTGCACTACTGCCAGAATCAGAGCTACGACAGACAGTGACGGGGATGAGGGGCTCCGTTACCAGTAAGAGTTGATGATCTTGCAGAATGCCAGCTCACAGCACATCTTCAGGTTGCTCTGGTGTTCAGGAAGATCTCCAGCGGAGCACTTGGAAGAGTCCACCTCACAGTTTTCATCCGACTCATACAGCGCCTTAATGAACTCACCTTAGAGGGGACAGACGTTGGAAATTATCACATGTAACGGGGGAACCTCAATATTTTAACCTTTGTTCTCAAAAAGGGCGATTTAGTCAATAAAAGCTGAATAGTCTTTAAAACAATACTTTTTTGACATTTGAGGAAAAAAAAACTTTAACATTTGGTTTGGTATTGTAACCAAATTCTTGAATTTTGCAGAAATGTACCCACTTCCTTGGAAGAACTTCCTGTTTACTTATGTTCTTATTTAACATTCTGTTTTTCCTGTTTCACCTTCATACATCGCCATTATACATCTGCCGCATTATAAAAATAATTATGAGGGTTTTCATGACACTGGAATTTCTAACTTCGATTCGATACCAATACTATTTTCAATAACATGAGAAAAAAACTGACAAAACATCGAGTGTAATCATCGCGTGTCGGGCAAGCGAGCAGGGAGATGACGGAGCGGGGAATCAGGACCAGGCAGACGGAGATCCAAAAACACAGGGTTTATTAACGAAGAAACACTTACACATGGTAAACAACATCAATGATCCGACCGGGGAAACAGACTTAAACGCAGGCTAAATACACAGGACTATTCACACCGACAGAAAACAGCTGGTTACAATCGGGGTAGAACACGTGGTTAATGAGGGGGCGTGGCTCACACAAGGATCGTATGAGCAGGTCAGGACATCGAGGGCATGAAAGTTAACATTTTTATTAAAAGATTTTATATCCTTAACCCTACCTTTGACTATAGTCAAACTATATTTCCTATTTACTGAAACCGTTCTGTCTGAGATTCCTCATGCCCGAGAGTTCTGAGGGGGATTAGCTTAGCTTTGAGTATTAATGGCTGTTGGACCAACAATAGGACAACAAGCTTTTGAACAACAGTGTAATGGACCATTGTTAATGACATCGAAAGGGAAGCAGTCACCAACATCTTGAAACACTCTATAGTGGTCAGCATATTGGTCCTTCAGGTACTCTGCTAAATTAGATGTTAGAACCTCTTGTTATCACTGCTCTGTATCAATGCTTGCATACGGGCTTGTTCATATCTTTTGGCTTTCCTTGCTCATTTGCCTGAAATCCAAAAGTATTTCCCACACAGCACTCCTGCTGTTTCCTCTGTCCACCAAAACCCACTGTGGAGGTTCTGCACTTGCCATCTTTGATTAGCGAACCCCATTACGGCACCGTGACTGCATGAGGGTTGATGGGGAGCTGCACTCTCGCAGAGAAGAGAGAGCGAGAAAATGCAGCTGGCATCCATTCTGGAAAATGATTTTTGAAACTGCTTCAAATATTCACTATCGGTATGTATTGAAAAATCTGTATTTTTGACAGGACAAGTTTATAATTAAACCACAATTAATGAAATCATAGGCTCATTTGCCCAGTGGTAATTTACCCAGTCTACATGATTTTACATGAATTAGAAGCTGATACTGCCTCTGTAAGCCCATCAGTTCAGAAGGTTTCCATGCAAAAATCTCCTTCCTTCCCATCTGAGTTATTTTGTGGGAACACACTTATTTCCCTAAGGAATTAATGGAGTCACACTGCAGAACGTAGCCCACCAAATCATTTTAATTAGCTGGTTGCTGTTACATTCACCTCTTACATCTGCCATTCTAATCTAAAATCTTTCTTTCTTTTCTCATGTTGAGGGTCATTAACATATGGATCACAGAGTGTCCAGCGCCCACATAGCCTCACTGTTCACTCTTTAAGACTTTTAAAACATCGTGGGCCAAGTGCAACCCACATTTCCCAGCTGCCCACGAAGTACCCGGACTCCGAAACCAGTCAATCTATCGGCCTTCTGAATAATTCAGCTTGGATCAAGAACATCTTAACAATCATGAATTATTTGTAGCAATGAATATATACTCTCACACCAAAGCCACAGATATTTTAAGAGCATCCCCAGAAGCATAACTGCCAAAACATATATGCCTGTTTTATCTAGTTGAGATCATCGGCGTTCGGAGACACCCCACCATGGGAGAAGTGTCACTACGCACGGTTCTCTTGTGTGGTTCCCCAGTGGTGGAACGAGCTTACAAAGCACATCCAGTCATAAAACTCCTTCTCTACCTTCAAGAAATGCCTGAAGACCCGTCTGTTCCATGAAATCCTCTACTAGCCTAATTGTTTTTTTTTTTGTTTTTTTTTTACTTTTTTTTACTGTCCCGTCCGGCAGCCTGAATGCCCTGCTGTGCCGAACATGTTGGCTTTACCATCAGGGGCTCTATAAACTCTGTATGGGCCCCTCATGTTGATCGATTTAGTTTTCAACATGGAATGTACTAAATAGCAAGGGCGGGAGGCCGTAACCACACCCCACAAGAGCCAGAGGTCACCGGAGACAGGCCCGGGAGGCCCAGGACGTCCATAGCCCCGAAGGGCACGGAAGAGCCGGGGGCTCCACTCCAGCTGGGGGAGGAGGGAGGTCCCAGACACAGCCCCAGAGAACCAGAGGCAACCGACAGCCGACCCTGCGAGGGGGTGACTGCTCCGGCACGAGCCAAGGCCAAGGCCCCTAGGACCCCAAGCGGCCGGGGACCGACCAGCCCCCGGTAGAGAGCCACACCCACGCCGGAGAGGCCCAAGCCCCCCCCTGAGCCACCACCCCAAGTAAAGGGGCTAGTAACCATGCCTAGGAGACCAACCGCACCCAGGACAGAGCTGCAAGCCCCGGACCCAGGCCCCCACCATCCACACAGACACCCCGCAGACACACCTCTCAGCCATGCACATAGACCATACACACA
>JAODJX010000119.1:15214772-15230197 GCA_026776945.1 Isichthys henryi | reverse complement strand
TCAGCCATGCACATAGACCATACACACATCCCCACAACATACACAGACACCCACACACAGAGACAAAAAGACATAAGCCCATCCACATTGATAGTTCTTTGAATTGCACTTACTCGCCCTTGATCAGTCTTATTAGGTTCTTACTTTGTTAATAGTTATATGTGTAAGTGTGAGTAGCTGTTGTATAGCTCCTGCTTCAGTACTGCATACACAGGTACCTGGTCACTCACTGGAAGCCCAGGTTAGCTGCACTTATGCCTAGTTCACTCCTTGACAGCATGAATGTTTGCGATGTGCTATTTGCCTCGCTTGTATGTCATGTTGGACAAATGTGTCTACTAAATATGTGCAGTGATGTGTTCAAGACCATCTGTTTCGAGATCAAGACAAGATCAAGACTCATCCAACCCAAGACCAAGTCAAGATCAAGACCCATCCTAACCAGACAAATGTGTCTACTGAATATGTGCAGTGATGTGTTCAAGACCATCTGTTTCGAGATCAAAACAAGATCAAGACTCATCCGACACCTGACCAGGACAAGATCAAGACTTTTAATCAAGACCAAAACAAAACCAAGACTGGAAAATTCACAAACAGAATTTAGATTTCTTTTTTGGTAGGGTGCACCCATATTAGGGCTATAATTTCATTTATATAATTCCAAAAGATCCTATTACTGAAAAATGTTAATGTTCACACAGTCCATGCAATGCAGATGTATTTAAAAAAACACACAATATAACGAAATCATTTTTACAAAGCACCCCCCCCACCTCCCAGCTCGCTGACTTGTCTATATGCCCCAATCAACACTAAACAATGAACATCACCAACAGTGTCCAAAATAGTCCAGTATAAGAGGGGCAGCTGATGATGGACAAGTGAAAGAAATACCTGGTGAGCAGCTCTCCGAAAAGAACATACCAGTTCCTGATGTGGCGTGAGGTGATTGAGAGCAGGGCTGTAGCTAAGGTTTGAAAAATAGTGCCGTCTGGGACCCAAGGGTGAGGGGGTTGGGGGGGTGGGTCTCGTCAATCACACACTGCATACAGTAGGCTGCGTTGTTCTACAGTGTACGGCTGTGTACGTGACAAATAAAACTGCAAACCTGAAACAATTCCTACACAGTCCCTGGCACCCAGCCTTGTGAAGGTTCCCCCTTGAGAAGGATGGTTATGGCTGGTTTGCACAGATGGATATCTACACACTTAAGTCATTTTTAAGTCACAACCTGAGAGAGCAGGATCAGTACTTGTCTATATGCCTCTACTTTGTCTTCCTCCTGGACTTTTTCAGAGGATAAATTGTCACCTTTTCAAGGCACAGACTGAAAAAGAAATTTTGCAACCCATAGGGATTCCTTCTTTACATGCCCGGGGAATGCAGTTTATTAAAATTCATAAATTTGGAAAATAAAACATGAATCTCTGTGATTTCATTTTGTACCTGAAGAGAAGCACAATATCAGACTATCGATATCAGGCACAATATCAGGAATGTCAAACCCATTTTATTTGTGCAGGAGCAGAAATCTCTTTATCTGTTAGATGAGCACGTTAAGTAGTGCTTCAGGCATCAAACACCACGATGGCTAACTTTCACAGCCCAGGTGTCTGCTCTGGGAAGCTAGCGGTGTGCACCAATTCCCCAGTGAACTGAGAATTGTGGGGGATCTGACACAAGGTCTAGCAGGCCCCTCGGGAGTCTGAAGCCTAAATATAAAACGGAAATGAAAACTGGAGATGCAGCAATGACCGTGTGGAGGTTTAAGGACATTTACAGGAGAAGTAAAATGTTATTGCTTTCCCAACCACAAGACCTCCAGGGGATCCGAAATGTCAGCAAGCATAAAGGCAAGAGAAGAGAGTCCCAGCGTCTGATATTATCACGAAGAAAGTGCCCCCCGCCCCCGGCCCTGTCACTGCAGATTATCGCTGCCATTCATTCTCGCGACTGGATAAGTGCTCTTCATGTACGTACCGAGGGCGTCTTGCAGGTACTTCTGACCCACCAGCTTGAGGTACTCTTCAATGGCTTTGGTAGCCAGGGTGTTCTCTCTAAAAATGAGGTGGTCGTTCTCACCGCAGCGGTCCACCTCCGACATCATCAGGTCAGTCAGGAAGTCCTGCGAGCAACAACAAAAAGCCCTTAAAAACTACCTTGCTAAACATCTACAGTGCTCTTCAAAGCACACACTGCAGTAAAATAATAATTCTGATTAATTTCTAGAACAGCTTACCAAGAACAACATGATCCTCTGCACTATTGGGGGAGCAATCAACCCAACTATAGTCCTATAGATCAAGGAAATATGCGTATACTTTCTCCTAAACTATCAAAAAAAAAAAACAACATGACCCATCCTTTTAGTGACTTGTCGTGTAGAGTCATAGAGAGACCTTTCCTAGACATCACAAACCACCAAGCTGGAGTTCACCTAGGACAAGATGTCAGTCCAGCACAGTGCACAACTTGCACAGCATGAGGAGAACGTGCAAACTCCACACACACACACACACACACACACACGCACACACACACAGGCACACACGCACGCACACACACACACACACAGCACGGGTGGGATTCAAACCTCCAAGACTGCAAGAATGAGAAAACAGTGGTGTACACAGAGCCACGCAAATCAAATAATTATAATGAAGTAACTGCTGAATGCAGCCACTGCTTCTAATTTGAGGATAATTTATATATTCCCTGCTGCTTTTGTTTGGCAATACACTCTCCTTAGCAACATAATTACAAACATATGGAAACGTGTGGGTTCTTATCCAGTTAATACTTTAATATCTTGCTACACGCATTTTTTTGCACTAATATTTACTCCTTAAACTACAGGTAATTAAATAACATGGTCAATTTGTCTAAGCGAGTTTGATATGTAGCGTTGGCAGATTGTACTCCTGTTCCTTGATCATGCCTCAAAGCTCTACTATAATTACTGCAGCGCACATCTCAAGATCATCAACATCTTAGAACTGGCCAAAATCACTACACACAGAGACGTAAGATACATAGCTTAACATTTTGGTATTGGCTAACGTTTGTTAAAAATCCAAACACTGGAATTGATCTGATGTGTCAGTCTTGCCTGATCCTGCCAGCTGATTTGTAGACTTTAGTCAGTATTAAAAGGTAGCATCGGCAGAGCTAAACTGCTAAAACAATGCATCTGATCCTCCGTGGCTGAAGGTGAGGGATTCTGCCACTCATTCAACACTTAGACATCAGAACTACTTCTCTGACGTCTCACTGCCTGCATGAAAAGATGCGGTTGTTACACGAATTCACGGTATCTGAAGAAGGAATTAACAACAAGTTTACTGTGGATTTGTGGAGTTCAGAGGTTAGCTGGTTATTGGTACAAGTTATCGGTACAAAATATATTGCTTATCAGTATCAGTAATACAAGACAAAAATATATTGGTTATCGGGTATCGGCCGAAATTTGCAAATTGAGGCACCCCTAAATAAGCATACAATTGACGGACAATATGGGATAACATATTTAAGAAACAGTGGTAAAATGGCCTAAACGACATAACGAACAGGTAAGAATGCATTGGGTCGGTAATCTGCTATATCTGCACAGCCCTAACCCAAACACAATACAGTATCACAGCACATATGTATGTTTGTCTTTCAGGCCTTATTATCAGTCCCTTAATAACCAGATATAATGATGCTCTTCTGCAATAATAGCAATACATCCAAAATAAAAATGGAATGATAAGTCCTTTCCACTAAGTTCTTGTCCTTGCACCCTGGTTCTGGTTCTTAGGGCTCAGCCCATGAGAGCGAATGAATTTTTGGAACAAACACACACTTCCGAAAGGCCACCAATACTTGACATTTCCTACTGTGAGAGCATGACGACGACCCAGAGGCTTAAAGGCTGGATATATTTGTAGCTGACATTTTAGCACTTACATGTGAAATGAGTCATTTGGTAATTCTTTGCGAAAAAAATTTTAAACAGCAAAATTCACTACTCAAAGGGGCTTATAAAAGTCCCCTGATGCAGAGACACACAGTGACTGTCACGCACATGCACACATCGGCAGGATGAGGGGCCCAGAGAATCCAGAAATAACCAAAGAGCACCTGAGTTGCTCACTAATAATGATGCCGTAGGTGTGTGTGTGTGTGTGTGTGTGTGTGTGTGTGTGTGTATATATATATATATATATATAGCTTTTTAACTTCACCCAAAATAAAATATTTTATAAAAACAGATGGCCACAGGGGGATTAAACAATGACCGCATGGATGTCGTCACCAAGAAGCCCCTTTTGGTGTTTCTCATTATACAGAAGAAGATTAGTGGTTCATCCAGGCTTTCCTTGAAGAGTGCAGGCCCTGCAGCTTATAACGTAAAGGCCCTGACTGTAGGGGGGCATGGGGACGCCCCCTGTTCACAGGGTACCCGGCAGATCAGAGCTCGGCTCGAAGCACCTCACACATAATCTCACTGGATGGGTCTTTCCGGACTATCTGGCCATGACAGACGCTGGGGTTCATATCAAAGTCAGTGCGTGTTTCCTAAACAACCCCTTGTTTGTCAGTGAGTAGGCTGAGGCCAATGCTGTTAAACGTCACGTTTATTCAAAATAAAGTACAACTGAGAAACCAGGGTCATGACTGCACCCCACCCCCCCTCAGAACTCTGAAATAGTGACCTAGTTTGGAATATTGCTACTCAAAATAAAATACAGGCGCACAGAACAGACAGAACATCACTTCCACTTATTTGACAATTTACAAAGAAGTGTAAGAACTCAGCTGCTACATCTTACCGTATCCACAACAGAGACCTGTGAAGCGTGGGACTAAATGTGACTGCAAAATATGAAAATGGGTTAAACTGCTGAGACTCCTGACTTGGTCCTGGTAGTTCCTCACTAAGAGGGAAGCTCCATCCAAGTCTTGGCATGAATCCAATCTGAATAACTCACATGCACCTTCACCTCTCATTAACTGACTTTCACCTTTCAAACTGCTTTCAAACAACAATATTACAGTGGGTGACTGAAACAATCAAAACGGAAAAGTAGACTGATACTTCAGGAACCACAAAAATCCTAGACAGCTGCAAGGCCAAAAGCAGTGAAGAGCAGGAACGCGAACTGCAGATGCTGCGCTACAATCGACCCGCTTACCGGGACACTGCTGCAGAGAGCCTGACTCAGCTTACGGGCACCAGCGAGAAGCTGATACTGGGGAGGGGGGCAAAGAATTATGGGTAAACCCTAGGGTATGGGGGGCTGGGGGGAAGGGGGCCCCGGGGTATGGTGACTCAGAGGTAATGGGGACCGGGGCCGTGGGCCCTGCCGCTTCTGGCCTGCTCTCGTGGTCAGATGGCGAGGCCTCGTGTGTCCTGCTCAGGCCTGACCTTAGCTGCTCCCTACATGTGGTCTGTAATTAGCAGAGCCTCCCAGCCACGTTCCTGAGGATAATGTCAGACCAATTACCCAGCTCTCCTCTCCCCTTCACCCATGCTTCTCTGCCTATTCCTTTGGAGATGATGCTGATTATTGCGGCAGCTTCAGTATAATAGGGGAGGGGGGGTCACGCCAGGGAAGATCTAGCGCAAAGAGAGGATCGTTATCCTCAAAGAAGACATCAGCCTAAATCTGTCAAGAGAAGCTCTTGTGAACGCGGAACATCACTGCAACCTCTCAGGACAGCGATCCAACTTCCTTTATGGCACCAAGCTCACCAACCAATTAACTCAATCAGACAAACAAGGGTCCTCAAGGTTTTAATACTAGACCACATTTGTGCTCCCGCGACTGTGAGCGTGTGAGAAACGAGACCCCAGCGCTGCTCATGTGGGTCTCTGAGGTGGTGCTATCCATCCAGACAAGGCATGGATGCCGCTATGCAAGTCGCAGTGTTGAGGATTCCCGTCGAGAGACAGAAATTCTGCAGGGCGCCTTCCGTCACTCACCCCCGGGCCCGAAAATAATCACAGGGCGACCTGAGCCTCCCAGACACCGTGCTCCATACAGCCACCCCCATAGCAGAGACGATCTATATTCAATTATGCCTGGAGGGGCCATATTGCTTTCCTGCCAGCCCGCCCCCACCCCCCACCAACCGCATAAGCTCAACCCCGACCTGTACACTAATAAATGCAACCAAAATTTAGTATTCAGCTCCTGTGGCGTCATATCAGGGGAGCCCTATCTCAGCATAATCACCATTGGGTGGGGGTGCTGCTTGACTTTGCCAGTGTTGAAAAGAATTAAAGAAAAAGGATAAACATCGACCATCAAGCACTGTGAATCGGATGAGGAAAGGCGGGGAAAAAAATGGCGAATTCTCCAAAGCAGACTAGCTCCTTAGAGCCAGACTAGAAGCTGAGATTCAAACAGGCTCGTTCATCTAATTGGATTAAAGGGTAAAAATGAAATAAGGCAGCGAGCCCTGCTGGAGGCAGAAGATAAAGGAGTTTCCATGTGAGAGCGGGGATGGAGGGGTTGGTTTTGTGTGTCCGATGAATCCTCTAGAGCACGAGGAGAGACGGATAGAATGGAAATGCCATAAGGCAGTAAGAGGTTTAGCTCTCCACGCCGCTAAACAGTGTTTAGGAAGAATGATGTGCAGGGCCGGATCTATCTGCCGACCACCACGGGACACCCCTGGAGGAAAGGGGTTATGGTACGGTCCTCATCCAGGCATCACAGCTGGCACAGGAGCAACGACTGGCCCCAGCTTTTAGGCCAGGATATATACAGTAAAATTCTGGGGATACAAACAGAGCTCCAGGCAATGGCTACTTCCCCTCCCTGACACATCAGCGAGGGAGACACAGCCCAAAGGCCTGCGGATGTGCAAAACTACGTCATTGGGCATGGCTTCAGCAGCTCAGCTGCACAGGAGCTCGAAACAGCGGCGAGACCAGCATGCAAAGCCAGTGACGTAACCTCTCAAGTAGCCAGACAGGTTCAAGCAAAACATTTGTCTGCTATTCACAAACATGTTTCACTGTCTCAGACATAAAAAACAAGCTGCTGTTCCCCCAAATTACATTAACCTCCTGTTCATGAGAGCTCCTTGTTTCTATTAATATCTCTCTCTTTGATATTGGGTTAGTAGGTAACGGAATGAATAATGAACAAACATAGTCATACTTGATGTAGTGATCATATGACACTTGGTTTAAGTGCTGTTCATGGCTATGATGCGTATATATAAATACACAAAAAAACGTAGTTTTCCAGCCAGAAAAGTGCTTTGAGGTGGACATAACTGGAGAGGCCCCAGTACACAAGATGCATCAATGCAGTTCCATATCATTTTTAATCTATTTTTAATCCATCACTGGAAATTTCCAGCATCAAATCTGTGTTGAAGCCCAATTTACCACAAATACAGTCATCAACTTTCCTCATCTACATGCCATGTTCAGATATTCAAATGGTCTCAAGTACAAGAAAATCTCCAAGGAAAGTTATAATTCATATTTCATAAAATGATATTTATAAGATTAACATCCTTGTCCTGACAATGCTGAGCAATTTGGCTGAAAAACCACGTGCATTTTTAAAAATCTTTTGCTTCAATGCTCATTGCTGTGCTTCTCCAATGGAATTCCTCTGGCTAACAGCTACGCGCCTCTCGCCAAGAGGCAAGTAAGCGGACATGACAGACGGGTCGCTTTCTGCCGAACAGCAGGGTGGTCTTTGAGGACCGGCGTCTCTCGGAAGCGCGGCGCTTTCTGCCGATCAGCAGGGTGGTCTTTGAGGACCGGCGTCTCTCGGAAGCGCGGCGTTTTCTGACAATCAGCAGCGTGGTCTTTGAGGACCGGCGTCTCTCGGAAGTGCGGCGCTTTCACAATGTGTCATCATCCAGCATCTTGCATCACGGGCAGCCGCTACATGCTGATGCCCACCTCTGTGTTTCAGGAGGATGAAGAAATGATGAAGGAATAATGAAAGCTGAGCTTCCAGGGGTACCATGTTGCTTATGGGTATGGGGGGCAAACTCCATACACCAAAGACATAACCCCCCCACTGCCTCATGCTTCAGGTTGAGGATAAAAGACGAGACCAAACCCACCAAAGTTATGTAACAGGGAAGCAACTTCCTAATCAAGCCTGGCACAAAAAGGCACATGAGATCGCCACCTAGTGAGGTCTAGTGGGAGGTGTGGCTGGTCTCCAGGACCTCCGATTTGTTTAGTTCACGGTTTAATCCCATACGCTAGTGGTTCCCAGCCCTTTGACTGATTTTTGTCATCCAAAAATTTCACGAACCGGTAAAGTGGTCGGCGGGCGGGGGTTATGCGGGAATGAGGTAGGGTAGCGGCAGATCGATTGGCGATATATAGGGGTCATAAACAAACAAAAAAATATATACTGTTTATTTTTGGAAATTAACTAAGCCCCTATATAGTGGGCACTGAGCAGGAGTGGGAACCCAAACACTATCAAACATCTTACTTAAGAGTGAGAGGCTGAGCCTCAAATGCCAACCGAGCCAAGTCACTGGAGAGGACTAAACAGCCAGTGGCCCGTGACATTTTACCGAAACCGGCTCCGGCAATCTGCACCAATCCCGCGTGCTTGAAGCTCATTACCCCAAGTACTACTTCACCCCCATGAAAACATTCATGCCCAAAAGGATCAGAGAAATAATCCATCCATCTTTCAAGCACTTACCCAGGACAGGGTTACCAAGAGCCTCAAGCTCAGCATAAGAAGCACAGGGCACAAAGCAGGGGACACCCAGGACAGAACTGTGGCCCATCGCAGGGCACACAAACACAGACACACACACACACACACACAGGATTGAAAGCCTCCAACCCTGAAGGTATGTGGTGACAGCACTACCCACTGAGCCGCCGTGCTGCCAGACCAGACAAATAATAGAAGGGCTAAATGTACAAGGCACTGCTTCAGTGATCCTGGAGTTGGCGGCCAGATTCTCCATTCCAAAACCCCAGTGGCAGTATAATTAGTTTAAAAAGTTGGGAAATGAGGGTTACAGGAATGGGTGGGGGCTTTATGCCACACTGCTGCTGTAAACCAGGGAGAGTAAGTGCCTGATACTGCAGGCAAGTAAATCAGGTTCATGCTCAGTGAGGTATCCAGGTCTGGTCGCTGTCTCACTGCATGGCAGTGAAGGAAACTGCTTTCAGTAGCCAATCAAAGGGGTTTTCAGCTAATGAGCAGTGGCTGGGTCAGTCTGCAATCTCTGTTAGCCATTTATTTCTGATGATAAAAATCCCATTGTCATTACGTACAATGTGAAAAAAACGTGTAAGTATGAAAGAATACAGTAAAAATGAAGTGCGCTGGCCTGGGGTATCAGCACTTCAAAGAATCGAGTGATGATGAAGTCACCCAGAGAGAGTGGGCTTCTGTCAGAATGGCTGTGAAGCGGCAACTCTTACACGCCCACGCAGTTCAATTGTAATAACGGAGAGAAATAAACCCGACTAGGCGAGAGACGGCTTCAGATACATGGCCGTGTAAAACATCCATTATTACTTAAATCGTCAGTCGGGTACAGATAATCTATTATATTGGCACTGACCCCTCCTCCACTCTATTTAATTAATTTTATTGCATTTTTCAAATTTATTTAATTTGCCTCCTATATAGGAATGAGAAATAAGTCTGATAACACATACATCGTAACAGGGACAGCTTGATTAAATGATCAGCAATAATTCAAATTAACTTAGACATGCGTGTGTATGCTTTATATGCTAAATGAACCGTAACAAAATATAACTCAGTCCCAGATGGCAGATAACCTCAGCCTGAAGCTAAAGTGACACATGACACGTTCACGGTTGTAGATGAGTGCTCCTCCAAGCACGCTCCTTCGCTATGACAGCTCTTCATCGCCATCAACACTAGGTCATGTGATCCAAGATCAGCAAGCAGACAGAAGACGGAAGACGTGGCTTTCAGCAGCAGTCAGTCTGCATTGCAGACATGGATCAATTGCTGGGAAGATACCTGTAGGATTAACCCTTAAAGCTGAACGGCACTACAGCCCACACAAACAGGGAGAAAAGCAACGGAATGGCTGAAGTCATTTATGTGATGTGCAACACAGGGGGAGTTATTTGTCTTTGGGATTTTATTTGATTTTTATTTGGAGGAATGAAATAAAACAAACGCCCAGACTCACGGAAGATGAGGGACCTCATTCGATTAGGCCTACTGTACGTAATTGGACAACAAAAATTCAGCTACTAATTAGAAATATATAAATAGTCCTTTGCTCTACAGACATCTCTAGCGTGTATGTTCTTTGAACCTGCTTCCTTCGTTTTGGTTCAGCATTTTTTAACTCCCCTAAGCTGAAACAAGCACCAAATGAATTTCCTATTGGCCCTTGCTTCTAGCTGCTACTTTTGAACAAGACAAGCAGACCTTGCGGCTGACGAATCTCTTTTGATTGGCTGTAATGATGACCGGCTTTAAAAACAAAGTGGGAAGTGGTTTCAGCACCAACAGCAGCTGCCACAACTCTGCATCATCCTCATCTCCATAGCAAACAGCACCATGGCAACCTCCTGACCAAGAGTATATACCTGAAAACTATATGGATGCCATTAGACTCTATAACTCAAGCGCCCATGACAGACATGTGGTGACTGTCTAGCATTGAACATAATATACGAGCACCAATACACCTGTCTGTATCATGCCAAACATCTGCAAATGACATGAACATGGCAGGTGGACGGAGGGAGTGGAAGACCTTGAGCAACACAATGAAAGGATGAGAAAGAGTCACAAAGGCATGGTGCCACTTGTTATGAGGCTTATTTAAGTACGCTGCAATTAAGGGAGCCTGATTACGGGCAGGCGGCTAATGTGCCCATCTCACTCTCCCTCTGGGGTGGCACCGCGGGCATCCGTCAAATGCTCATCTGCCGCGATCCATTTATCGATCTCCGCTAAGTCGTGTTCCGGGCTTATCAGGGATCATTTTACCCATCAGGATGCCGTGATCAGGAACTTCTTACAGTGAGAAATGTAGCTTATATACCTCCGGGTTTACTGGGATTTTTTTCAGAAATGGGAAGGACATTCAAGGTGCTCAAAGAAATGGATATGTAACAGATTCAATGCAAGCCACCTGTGCCCCTCCAGTGCAGTTTGACAAGTCAAAAGCAAATCGATCAGGTCTTGAGTTTCTAAGGCAGTAAATGTGGTCAAGCCAAGTTCAAGGACCCTGAAACGGTCAACGTTGCCGCTTTGAGTCACGAGCCAACTGTGAGAGGCAGTTCTAGACTGCTGTAGCTCCTTGGCTGGGTAAACTAGGAGAAAAATGAAAAACAACAGATAAGATAAAACAAATAAAAGCAATATCCATTCTGAAGCAGAAGAAATTGAAATCACTCCTGAATGCGTTTGATTCACCAGAAGCTCGGGCTGCTGCAGCCTGCACAGAATTTCCACTCGACAGGCTGAATAATTAACTAGCCTCCAGTGTCAAAGATAATAAAGATTCTGTGAAAATCCTGTGAAATAATTGTCCTTGAGGGGGGACAAATGCAGCAGGAGAAAGGTTTGGGTTTAAATATGCCGCTACTGCAAGCGAAAGTCTGGAATTCCTTCCTAGTCACAGTTGTTCTACAGGTCATGGAATTAGCAGGATATGCACGATTAGCTTAACCTGTAGTCTGCAGAAGTTGCCAGTAGTAAATGAGGAGCATTCCCCCCCCCATTTGCTAGAGTTTACTCAGTGTTTACAGTGCCGGTGATGGTAAACAGCCAGCGCTGTTCCTGGTTTCCTTACCAGTCTTTGCTCTCATTGGCAGGAAAGGTTTATTTACTATTGTTCTTGGTGGCGCAGCGGACAGACGATTATGCAAAGCTTTCCAGAAGCTTCCCAGTTAAGCTAATCACTGGAAACATGGCTGAAACAGGCCAAGGAAGTCCTGCAGCTTCTGCTCCCTTCACATACATGGACATTGTGTACGTGAAAACGCAAAAGTTACTCATGAACAGATCTGTGCTGTAAGTCTCAAGACAGACAACTGAGGCGGGGTCACCTACATGATTAAGCAGACATCAGAAAAGTCAAGTTCTTTAGTGTCTGCCAGGATTAAGAAAAACCAGACAACAAATAAAACTGAACTGCAAGTTGCGAATAAAGGGCGGAGGCAGCAGGTCCCCTTACCTTGGCCTTGCCGGTGCTCTGTAGGATGTGCACAAGGGCACAGGCCATCTCCTCCTTGCTCTTGACGCTGAGTACGGGCTCCAGCACGGAGCAGAGCAGCATGTAGCTGTTGGTGACGTACTCGGCGAACTCCTTGTACAGCTCCATGGGCAGAATGCTTATGCTCTGGTAGCGAGCCTTGATGCGGATCATGGGGCCGGGAGCCTTGCCCTTGTTGGGGTTTGGGGTGCTCACAGCGTACCACTTCTCCACAAACTGCCGGCCTGTCACCGCCAGGATAGGGATGTTTACCAGCCCTATATAGTTGTTCTTGTCCTTCTTCTTTTTCTTGTCTGTCTCCTTGTAGAGGTGCACCGTAATGTTTTTAATGGCCGGCAGGTTGTTGAACTCAAAGTGCTCCCCCCAGAAGACGTTGTCAGTTTTGAGCTTGCATGTAGTCCGTGCGTACAGTGCATCGTCCAGGCAAAGCTCACAAAAGTACTTCTTCTTGGTCGGAAGGTCCTTGGCCTCAATGACCCACAGTTTTAGCATGTTCTCAATACGCCAACTATTGTCCTGTGAAAAGGGAAAGAGAGAGTCCTTTTCTGGGCCAACTCAAGGCAGGAACAAAGCAACGTCAGATTTTCTAAGTAAAACCTTATCTATCCAGCCATCCATTCATCTTTCAACTGCCCATCCACTACAGGGTGGCAGTAAACCTGGAAACTATGCCAAGAACCATGGGGCAGGATGCCAGTACAGGGCTCGCAAAGTATCGGTAATTTAGAAACAATTTACCTAACTGAAAGTCTTTCTCTGGGATATACTTTGCATACAAAAAACACAGAGGACATCCAAAGAAACCTTTTTCATGTCAAATGCACCAAAATTAATTAATAAAAACAAATACAGACGCTCCTCTACTCACGAATGAGATTCACGTTCTGAATGGCCGTTCGCAACTTGAAATGTTCATAACTCCTTATTCAACATCATTTTAAGGGCATACGCAAGTACTAAGAACTAGGATGCTGGGAGTTCGCACGCTACGCTGCTGCACGGCTGGAGTATCGGCCAGAAGTTGTACTAGGCGGAATTGGAGCACAGAAAAAAAAAAATCTATGTTGCGGACAGGAAACAGGAGCCCAATGAACACAATCTGGACTTACAGTCCTCTTCGTTAGTATGTCTGAAAGTTCGTAAGTTGAACATTCATAAGTAGAGGAACGTCTGTACTGTTCATTTTAAACGTTTCAAAAATGAATTCATAATGACAAATGGATCCGCTTCCTAACTTGCAGGACAGTGAAATGCGATAAAGTATGAGAATTTAATATCATTGAAAAGTGCTGCTTTAAAGTCACGTATATATAAATGACTGAACAGGGCACTGAGGGGTAGATTTATCGCTGAGCCAGGGGAATATGATGCAGATGACAGAGCAGAGTACTTTTCTAATTAGCCAGCAATTTGTAAACTAAAGAACAATGAATGTGGCACTGTCAAATTAGCATTCTGAAGTAAAATAAAAAGGCAGCACGATACTCTAACATTTTTTGCATAATTGTCTGCATGTGCACTTTTACAGCGGGTTTAGCCTGCTTACTGGTCTTTAACAGAATGCTGGTACTTCCCGACAGAGAGGGGTTTCTATCCATATGGCTGAGCCCGTTCCTGTTGCGGTTACCCGACATGCTACCATCACCAGGGTTACCCACCTGCTCCATCATCGGGGTTACCTGCCTACTCCATCAGCGGGGTTACCCACCTGCTTCATCATCGGCGTTACCTGCCTACTCCTTCACCAGATTTGCCCACCTGCTCCATCGTTGGGGTTACCTGCTTACTCCATCACCAGGGTTACCCGCTTGCTCCATCACCGGGGTTACCCGCCTGCTTCCTCACCAGAGTAACCCACCTGCTCCATCACCGCGGTTACCTGCTTGCTCCATCATTGGAGTTACCCACCACACCTCCTTCCTCACCTTGTTTGGCTGCACGGCTCTCCGTAGATTCTCCATCCACTTGTCCCTCTCCGCTGACGAGCGACAGGAGAAACATTTACTTCCCGTTGAGGTTGTCACCTGAAACAAGTAGACAATATAAAAAATACACTAAAACTAGAAAATAAAATTCCTTTCTAGTTCTAATGCTCCTAGAGATCAATAAAGTACCATCTCATTGGATTTTTATTCATCACGGCATTGTTTAAGACTGAGTCGTACAGCTGGACGGTTTTCTTAAAGTCATCAAGGTTAAGTACCTCGCTCATGAGGCGTACAGCCCAGTCCCTCTGTGACTTGAACTAGCATCCATCAGGTTATGAGTGCAGCCCATTCACCCTGCCATTACTATATAAAAATTGGACACATTAAGCATCTATCCAATGATCCTGTAAAGCTACCAGTAATACTGGCGTCACCAACAATTCTGCACAGTGTCCCCTGTTCCGAATCAAAAGTGAAACAGTCGTTTCCATGGCCACTGCTCGGCCCAGATGGCAGAGGGCTCTCATTTTTACAGTCCCTAATTCCCTGTAAATGCCCCCCCCCCCCCCATTTGCAGCAACCAAGGCAATGAACTGGATAATGCCCAGAGGTAGGGGAACGTGGTGGCCCAGCCAGGCGGGAAATGGGGTACCGGCAGGCAGCAGCCCTGGCAGCGAGCAAACAGAGCAATGTAAACAAAGGGAGGATGGGCCCTCGGGGCTCCACCACGCTGCTCTGGCTTTGGCCATGTGACCCCCGCCCCCCCCCCCCGGGTGCCATCTCTCTTAAATTGCCAGCCAGACGACTTTAAATCAGATCCGTTCGCTCTAGCAGCAAGTTTAGCCACAAGCACACATTTCATACATTTACACTAATGGGGGCCGACCTGCTCAACTGAGACGTCAACAAATATCTGTCCTGCCCTGATCCGCTTTTCACAAAAACGAGAACTCTTCCTTCAGCTGCAGCTCAACGTTTTCACACTGACACTCCCTCTGTCTCACACACTTTCACACTCTGACACATAAATACTCACCGTCATGCACACACTCTTTCCCTCCCATTCACACAGTCACCCACGTGCTCTCTCCCCCTCTCTCTCTCTTGCACACACACACACACACACACACACACACACACACACACACAGTTTTTCACAGTCTCCCTTTGGAGATCTCAAGGTGCTGACAGAGCGTAGTCAGGAAGCGAGGGGACACTGGCTATTACGGGGGCCTGGGGACAGAGCGTAGTCAGGGAGCGAGGGGACACTGGCTATTACGG
>JAODJX010000119.1:15189535-15205528 GCA_026776945.1 Isichthys henryi | reverse complement strand
CACCCCTCCCCCCAGGACTAAAGTTGGCTTAATTTGCTGGGTGCTGTGCTTCTGAGCCACATTTTTTGTTTTTTTTGTTCCCAGAACAGCCTGCGTTTCGCCTCCGCATGGCAGGGGATGCCGGTTAACACCCCCCCCCCATTTTACAAAAGCAGCCGGAGTCTGACTATACAGCAGCTTCAAAAGAGAGACCGCGTGCAGGTTTAGTCCGAGCCACACAGCTAACGAGCTGCTGGTTAGTGATCCTTCCTAGCAAAGGCACGTCTGGGCAGGAACGGAAAGTCGGGGAAAAAAAACACCAACCCCCGAGGGCTGGGAGGAACCCGGCTTTACATGTCAGACCATAATTATTTGCCTGTATTTAGCCGATTCGACATTCAGCTAGTAGTATATGTGACTTCAAAACTAAAGTCACATATACTATTTTACTAATTTAACTATGGTTAATTTAAAAGAAATGAATAAAATTATTCTTGATTATCAAAACACAACTGATTTGGAATAGAAGCTCGACAAGACAGTGACAGAGACACTTTCCGGCTTTCTTACCTGTGAAGCAGTAAAACCTCTTACCTTCGAATGTATAAATGTGGAACGATTAGACAGATGGGATTTTTATTTTTTTTGCTTTATAATAGTGATGTCATCCTCGAGAAGGGAAAATGAAGTCCTACTGCCAGGGAGTTTACAAGCCCAACGGGAAAGACAAGACCGAATAAAATCAACGCATTGCATCCTGGGAACCCAAATAGACATAACAAGAGGGTGATACTATACTAAATTAAAAGACATCAGCAAACACAAAATATGCAAGAGATTTTCCTGGTAGATCCCCTCCCCCCACACACAAATAAGAAATATGCCTTTGAACAATAAGAGAGAACCAAGGGACCCAGCGGAGATCTACACAGACGCTGGGAGAAGATGCAAACCCTGTTCACAGAGCCACAGCATCAATCACCCCCACAGTCCTGGGCTTTGAGGGCACAGACGCACCCCCAAGAAACACCATCACGTCACTGACTCATTACAAAAGAATAAATCAACAACAACACTGACTCATCCAGATTTGGTCACTAGAAAATATCAATGCAATGCAATTCTTTCAGGAAGGTGAAATTCAGGATAGTCAACACAAACAAAATGGACTTAACTCAAGTATTTTTTGATTGCATTTATAAAATATTGTTCAGAGTAGCTGTAAAAGAATCTTTTTTAATATGTCTCTAATAATTTCTTTCTTTATAAATTATACATAAAACGATTGTGAAGCAATACTTGACAGGTAAAAAGATTTCAAAAACATGCCATGAAAAAATGTTTATTGTTGAATGGTTTTAAATAATTATACACTGCGAAGGGTTTGGGTTTGTAAGCTACTGCAGCAGGAATGCAGGGGTTAATCTACTGGGAGGGAGCATTTTTGGTCCGATAAAAACAAGCAGGCAGGCAGGAGGGATCCAGGTTCTAAGGGACAAAATATACCTACAGCAAATGTCTCAAAATTCTTCTAAACAGGGCAATTCCAACATCCTGGCCCTTTTCATGCTGCTAAAGAGGTGCCTTCAGCAAGGTGGAAGGTGATGTCAAACCTCTTACGCAAAACACTGTCACAACAGGTGAGGATCCGCGAGGTAAACACACTGTCACACAGGCAGTAAGTGAATCAAACATAATGGGGGGCCTTTACCGACTCTGTACGATTACTGAGCATCATAAGATGAGCTGTCCTACTCCCGAGGCTAACAGGAGAGTTAGTGAGTTAGCATGGTGAGGGACACGTGCGAAAGCTTTCCCCTGCCACCCACTGCGACGCAGCAAGGGCAGAGGCAGACTCTGTTTTTCTCTGTCTGTCCCCATGGTAGGTCATTAATGACAAGACTGCTACGGAGCGTGTGAAAGGACAGCAATCTGGCTAGCTAACAGCTAACAGGCGTCATTACGATAACAGGGACATATTAAAAAAAGCCACTGCCCAGAATGATGTCTTAGTGACTGAAGCTGAGAGTCACTGAAGTGGTTAGGGACAGAATGGCTGAATTCCCACTCCCTCCACTTTACTAGCGGATGGACAGGTTATCATGGTGGAAGAAAAACAGATAACATTACCAACATTCACATAGCATGATTACACTGTATAAATTTGGCATATGAAGCTAAAATTCCACAATCGCTTCCTCAAAAATAAAAGATTTCTAACAACTGCTATTGCATTGCAGCAAATGATACTGATATCCATTTATTAAGCAAAGTGACTGACAGATTTTATTGGTTCTATGGGGCCTGCAGTCTACCCCAGGGGTACAACATGGATGGGGCTCCAGTCAATTACAGGGCGAATACACACTATCATGTTTTATCGCAATACAAAGACATCAGTTATCCTGACTGAATGTTGTTGAGCTGTTGAAGAAAACTGAAGCACCTGGAGAAAGCCCACACACCATGGGGAGAACATGCAAGCCCCCCCCCCCACACAGCAGACGTGGGATTTCAGCCCCACAGCCAAGCAGGTCCAAGGCAACAGTGGTAACAGATGAGCACCTTACCGCCACCCTTACAATCCACAGATTTCATAAAAGTTTTCAGAAGCACCCAAGTTCAAAGATATTGACACACTTCCTGTCACGATTCTTCACTCCACATAATTCAGAATCCTCCTCATCTTCGTTCTGAGAGACACACCAGCACTTCCAAAGCTATATCTAGGTCCTTCATTGTGCCAGTCTGTAACACTTCTTGACTCTTGGACCCTTTGGTGTTGATGACCCTTCCAGTCCAACTCCACTCACACAGCAGGTTGAGTAGAGATGGTGAAAATATACCTTTGTCCAGCTCCTCTACCAAAAAGGGAACACTCACTCTTCATATTCTGTCATAATTTTGACTTCTCCAGTGTGGAGATTCCACATAGAGACAATTAAAATGTGTCTGGTACACCCATTTGCCTGGTAATATAGTTTGAAATGGTCAATACAATCAAAGGCTTTGTAGTTATTAATAAAGCACATGTTGACCTCCTTCTGACATTCCTTGGTTTTCCTTTGTAGGCTGGCAGTGATGTTTCTTGTTCCTCGGCCTTTTGTGAATTGAGCTCATAAAACCGGCAATTTGGACTCTAATCTGTGTTGAATGATCTTTGGCATAATATTGCTGGCATGTGATGTGACGGAAATTGTACGACAGTTGGCACACTTGATCAGTTCCTTGGTATTAGATCCCTACTGTTGCCGTTTCCTCGATCCCATTTCTTTTCTCTTAGATGTTTCTGCTAAAGAAGCCGCAACGGATGCAATTTGTTTTCCACCTTCTGTTAGGTCCATTTCCACTCCTATTCCCAGCTAACATGGGATTCTTACTCACAGTAAGTCAGTTAGTCTCAGTTACATTATATAATATATATAATACAGCAGAGATTGACAGCTTGACAGACTGTAACCAGGTTTCCACAGCAGATATAAACAGTTTGATCTGAATTAGTCAGTCAAACATCTGTGAATGGTGCCACTGACTCCCTAAGTATTTACCCAAATCCATCCATCCATCTTCCAATGAAATACAGGGAAAAGCCTGAAGCCTGCTATATGTCACACAGGCCCTGTCTGGAATGCCAACATCCTGCGCACATACAGACTTAAGTGTATGAGGGGCCATTGGGAATTTTATTCAGAATTACCATGCATATTTTTATTATATATATTATATATATGAAACCAAAATCCTTCACATAGGGAACTGAACATTGCACACACTTACAGTTGAAAGCATTACACGACTGAAAGACTCTCACATAATCATTTGAAACACTAGTGAAACCTTCCACAGATACTACTGAAACGCTTTCACACAAACAACTGAAAAGCTCTCACAAACACTAGTGTAAATTAAGGTTATTTTAACTTTCCCCTAAACTGCCAAATCTAACAATAGGACAGTTAATCTCATTGACTTACCTTTAACCGTTTTTCTTTTCCTGTCTAAACTCCACGTCCCAAAGCACTGTTGTGCGTGAGATAACGTGGTACACATCCACTGGGAGCTGGGGGTGCAGCTGGCAGCGGGCCTGTACTACGCCGGCCGACAGAAAGGGTGACGCACGGCAACTGTCCACGTTGTCCAAACTTGCAGTTTCAACAATTGGTTGCTACCCGACTGTTGTCGCTTCTGACAATTTTCTGATGGTCCCTGCTGAGGCCAGTATGCTGCTTTTTAAGGCTGCTCCCTCTGTTAGGCGACCCGTGGACTGTGCAACCTACATCGGTATAGCGATAAACGCCCACTTTTTAAAAACAACTTCCTGTTTAAGTGAAACACATCCACACATACTACTGAAACTCTCTCTCACAAAAACTAGTTAAAACTTTTACACACACTATTGAAAAGCATTCACACACTAACAAAGATGACACTTTTGGTTGTGTATGTAAACACCTTTTATTAGTGTGTGTGAAAGCGTTTCAGTAGTATGTGTGTAAGGTTTCACTAGTGTTTGTGAGAGCTTTTCAGTTGTTTGTGTGAATGAATATATTTTCAGTTGTTTATATGCGAGTGTTTTAGTTGATTATGCGAGAGTCTTTCAGTCGTGTATGTAAATGCTTTCACTTGTAAACTTGTCTGCAATTTTCAGTTCACTATGTGAAGGATTTTGGTTTCATATATGTTAATGCATAATTTCACATATATGGTAATTCTGAATAAAGTCCCTAAAGGCCCCCACAGAAGTGCATCAAAATGAAAATAAAACAAACAAAAAAACAGTTTATCACACAGTACAGTACATATACCGTAAATCTGGTAGATTCCCATACAGCTCAGCCACTGAGAAAAGTCGTTCTGCAAAAAGGCTGAATCCCACATCTCTATGCCATAAGCTGGTTGTGACCAGAGGTTCTTCAGCAGGTCACTACAACTGACGTTCCCTCTGATAGGCGATTGTACAGGCGCCCCCTACAGACAGGCCCTGTCCCGACGGCTTGCTAGTAAATATGCACCATTCCACAAACTGGAACCTGAGTGTGGTCCTGCGAGGTCTGCAGTGCTTACTCCATCTTTAAGACACATGCAGGGGTACAGCGAATAGAGGAGCCCGATACCAGACACACAGAACTGACTAATCAGAGATGAAAATTGGGGGGTGGGGGGCAGCAGGAGGGCGGGGGGTTCTTCAGCTTATTCAGCTTTTTCATAAAATGTTGAGATACAGATAAGACCTGCAATCTGCAAACACAAGTCAGGGCAGGACACCATAAGTACAATGGATCTGTGAAACAATCTTAAGAGAAAAGGGCAGTCGAACATAGAATTAATCTGTGATCAGTGACAAAATTTTATTTTTTAAATTATTCTAATCACAGAATATTGTTCAAATTTCACATGCACTTGTGTGCTGCTTCACTGACTGACTGCAGAGATAACATTTTCGGAACTGTTTTGGACTACTGAAGAGATCTGCAACAAAATGCAAATTTAGCAGTGAATTTCAGAAGGCATTTATAAAGACTGAATTATTTAGAAGTAAATAACGAAACAAATTCGAAGTGAAACAAATTCAAACGAGCCACATGACAACACTCAGTATAACCAATCCAAGCCACTAAAGAATTTGCTTCCGTGGTTACAAGAAACGCAGTGGGAAATTGCTATCAAGTAATCTTTCGTTTAAGCTTGAATTCCCCCTCAATTAAACAGCAATGCAGACATGCACAACAGTCGACTACTTAGTATTACGCAGCTACTATATTAAGACCGTGCAGGGTAACTTTAATCAAGTAAGGCAAAGTAAAAATACAAAAACGTAAAAAAATAATTCACATATAGGGAACTACGCAATAAGGCAAGTACGCAAGGGTCATACTGCTCACGACAGCAATTAAAATGCTGGTAATATGAAGGACTTTAGGAGACAGCCATAGCTGCATGCCATATTAATTTCATTTCTGATTTATGATAAAAGCAGCTGAGGACTGCGATCGGTCCCTTCCGATCAAGGTACCTAGAACTGTACCTAAGGCTTACCTGTCCACGTAAGAAGACAGCTGCGCACATTTGTTACAGCAGAAGGTGTACTGTAAGACAGACATGATTATACGCGTTACGATTCCCCTGCTTCGCAAAAGTCTTTCTGCGTAGTGTGACGAAGGAGCCGGCTCTGGGGCTGGTAACAGCAGGGCTACACTCATTTGCAACCGAGATTATTTTATCCCTGACCAGCATCCCACCTCTGGCTCCCCGATAGATATGCTGCATGAGAAGTGTCCGCACAGACGGGATGGTACCAGCAAACGAAGTATTAAATACCCCCCTTCGCCACGGCACCGCTAGATAATTAACCAACCCGGATCGCGCACGGAAAGATAATGCGGGCATTTTGTCCATCTGATATTTCACTTTTCAAAGATATCCCCTAGCCGGACCGCAAAGATTAAGTATGCACCGCAGCGTTAAAAAATATATATAGAAACGCATTTTCAGTGCATTGCCGGTTATACATTTTTTTGTTCACTTTCACCGCGATGAAACACCATGTTACACCTCCACCAGTATGCTTTCTATTACTGCAATTCTTGCATTTCCATAACATCATCCATGGCGTGGAAGTATCTCCACTAAATCAGGTATCGCATTTGATATTAAAACTCCGATCGCACAAGAGTCATTGAGCCAATTTCTAAGGAATCAATCAAAGCATATTATATTATGAATAAACCTCAAAAGCAACTGAAAACAAAGTACAGGTAATTTTCCTTCTCTCCTCAAGATAACAATAACTAGTGCATAAGGTAAATGAACTATGTTATTGTTGTAACTACAAACCATTTAAGTACAACATACAAAAAGCCATAAGCACTTACGGTTTATTAAAGCGAAGAAACATTGCAACCCGGAAAGAATCGCTGATTCCCGAAGGTGCGGGTTTCCAAAAACGTGGCCATTTCGCTTTCAGTGATCTTATCCCTGTACGCGACTGTTTTAAAATCAGCACAAACGTGCGAAGCGGCGGTGTTCGGGGCCGGGCTCCCGGCTCGGCTCGGCTCGGATCGGATACACCCCGGGGATAATGTGCTGCGTTTCAAACACACCCTCCGCCCAAATCGCACACATCGCATTTAAAAGGACAGCGCTCCATTTCCCAAGGTCTCTGTCCTTCGTACTGCACATTCCGAAAAATACATGTATTATATAGGCCATATACCCTGATGAAATTGGCCGATTTCATTACATTCCTTAAAATTTTAATTGCATAATCCAATGTTAAAGTACAATAAGAGAGTTGTAATTCCTGCTCATTGTTAGGGAGCTACCTTGTCATGTAATTTTATATGAGTGATCCATCCAAAAGTGGACATGCCTGCACTCCACACGTTTGTATCGTCATCGCCCGGCTGAAAGACCGGCTGCTTCATTTCATTCATACCAAGAAACATCAGCGCAAAACACCATCTTCACTCTGGCCTTTCAGGTGGATTTATACACGCAAGTTTCGAACAGAGTTGTTTATGAACTGGACTTGGAAATAGCGCGTTTAAGTGGATATAGTAATAGCGAAACGTCAGATTATGAAGTACAAATATCAATCATTTTCCTAGAGGGACCTACAGCTAAATGTAGCGTGTTTTAGCATTGTAGACATCCATTAATATCCACCGTTTTATACACAGGCCAGCATTACTTCCCGGTCGAGGGAGGCGGCTGGTGACGTTAAAGCAAATCAGCAGATACTTAGAAATGTATCTGCCGCTCCCACCGTTTCGTGTGTTAAGATCGTTAATTGCCGTTTTTATCTGGGCGGTTTTGGATTCTATGCCGAGATTAGTCATGGCAACTAATAGTTCTAGTTAGCCCTGATACTGTGTGAGTGAATGGTGTGTGAGTGTGCCCTGCGATGGGCTGGTCCCCCATCCTGGGTTGTTCCCTGCCTTGTGCCCATTGCTTCCGGGATCGGCTCCGGACCCCCCGCGACCCAATAGGATAAGCGGTTTGGAAAATGGATGGATGGATGGTTCATCCCAGTTTGTACCTCTTCTCACTGTACAGCACCTTCTGATTTACCATTCAAATGTAGGCTACATGTTTTATAAACGCATATTTACTCCTCTCCTAACCAAGCATGTTATGTTCAAGTGTTCAGTTTTTACTGTGCGCTATAAACTGCACACCTCATGCAACCCTTGCTCAGGCTGATTGTGCTGTGCATAATACTTCACTGAGAAGAAAAAAAAAAAACATCTGTTGGATTTACCAACTATTTAAATCCTCTGGATTATACAATCTGAGAATTGAGACCTATGGAAAATCAAGTTAAAAATAAATCTGTCTAACAAAATTACTACATACAACTGAACACAACAATTGTTATATATTAAAATAATCCAACCATAACATCCTTAAAAGTCTTTTGTTTGTACCCTTAATTTATTTTCCAATAACTAGAATGACATAAAATGATACATTTGTATTACACAATGAGCCAATAAACTATTTAAAATGAAAAAATTAAAGACCACACTGGACTGAAACCTTAAAACATAAATAGATTTCTTAGAGTAAAGACTTGGTTGTGGTGAAAGACCTTGTGTAACGTGCCGAGTGCACGGCAGACAGGTTGTTTCACAGATAGCCAGTTCACACCAGGGCTGGTGCCCTTGCCGAGCCTAAATTCTGTCCCCGTCGTTGCATTCTCACAGAGTGAGCTGTGGACGTTTTGGTGAGATGGTACTTGGCAGAGAAGGTGCAGCCAGGAAGGCAATTCACACTTTTTCCTGGTGGAAAAGTGGTGCAGGGAAAAATGACAGTTTACTTTGGCATCGCAAGCTGATTTGAACCATTTCACAGCTGAAGAGCAGCGTGGCAAGTGTGACTTAAAAGCTTCAGTCGCCACATGCAGTCCGTGACCAACTGCAGAGAGACACAGTGCCCGCGATGGGTACTGCACCCCATCTTGTTGCATTTTTAAACAGTCTTTGTTCCTCTTTCGCAGAGGAATGCTTCCATATCATATTCAAAATAAGAATTAAGTTATGAACTGGGCTCCTAATAAGATCCTTAATTATCATGAGTAATTTTCCAGGAGGTTCCAAGAGTCAAAATAGAGTTTTATCACCACTGTTAAAAATGACAATGCGTGTTAAGTGGTGCTGATGTAAGATGTTTTCATCTTATTTAATTTAGTTAACAACTCGCTCACCGGCAGCTAGTGAATTACATACCAGATGTGGTGTAAAGAGCTTGTTTTGAGTAGCCTATCCAGACAGGATCACGGCGAGTCTAGGGCCAATCACAGGAAACACTGGGCATGTTTTTGAGTAGCTGGAGGGAAACCCCCACAAAGGGAACAGCACACACACAGAATGAGAGGCGAGAAAGGAGCCCACAGCACACGTTACAGAGCCACATGTTACAGAGCCACACGTTACAGAGCCACACGCTACATCACATCGCCGCCTGCTTCATGCCATCTTCTTATTAAATGCATATTACTTGGATTGTCGAATGCAGCAAAATCAGAAGAAAATATCCAAATAAACTTAATGGAGCTATTGCAGAAAAGGGAGGAGTATTTGACATTGAAGTAGTACTCATCCATCTATCTGGTTTCAATAACCAATTATCCGGTTCTGGGTGCCAACGAGATAGCAGCCTATCCCAGACCCAGTTCTTGTAACCTTCTTAACGCTATGTTGTTCGTAAGCTCTGTGTTAATAGATAGAACTTACGAACGACGTAGCGTTAAGGTTTCAATAAACTGGGCCCTGGCCTTTAACCTGCTTTTTGACTAACACGGTTAGAAGCCAACAATCTTGTCGGTGTACGTCTCATTTGCTAAACGGTGACACCAAAGAAGCATTTTTTAGATTCAATTAAATTCTCGGTACTTAGTACTTAAAACTTTCAATCTATAAAAAGATCCCGCTGGCATTCAGATTGGATAAAAACTGGGGACACTGGGGAGAGAATGGAAATGGAAAACTCAAGCCTGCCAATAAATTTCTTAAACCAACCCAAAGCAGCTATGATATGGTAAATATCTGCTATTGCTGCTGATCGTCAGCTGCTACGAGGCAAAATAAACAGGTTCTCTTCATGAGCCTGAATGATAAACATCTAAACTGTGCCTGTGTAATCTGGACTCAGAGAGGAGGTAACCCTCATGGATTCGGCCTTAGTGTCCACCGATAATACGGTGTGTGCTACACCCTGGGGACTTTCTGACCAGGTTTCTGCACTGACCTATCATGTGGCTTCGTTGGTGATCCTCGCTAATCAGATTGGCTGTCAGCTCTGCAGCGGTTACCCGGTTTCTGCGCCGTCCTATCATGTGGCTTCGCTGGTAATCCTCGCTAATCAGATTGGCTGTCAGCTCTGACGCGGTTACCCGGCTTCTGCGCCGTCCTATCATGTGGCTTCGCTGGTAATCCTCGCTAATCAGATTGACTGTCAGCTCTGACGCGGTTACCCGGCTTCTGCGCCGTCCTATCATGTGGATTCGCTGGTAATCCTCGCTAATCAGATTGGCTGACAGCTCTGCAGCGGTTACCCGGTTTCTGCGCCGTCCTATCATGTGGCTTCGTTGGTAATCCTCGCTAATCAGATTGGCTGACAGCTCTGCAGCGGTTACCCGGTTTCTGCGCCATCCTATCATGTGGCTTCGCAGGTAATCTTCGCTAATCAGATTGGCTGTCAGCTCTGACGCGGTTACCCGGTTTCTGCGTCGTCCTATCATGTGGCTTCGCTGGTAATCCTCGCTAATCAGATTGGCTGTCAGCTCTGACGCGGTTACCCGGGTTCTGCTCTGTCCTATCATGTGGCTTCGCTGGTTCTCCTCACTCTGCCTTCACAGGCCCAGGCCTGCTTGTCCTACTGCCCTGTGTTGTGGCCCCCAGGCCCCAGGAAACTTGCCTCCCTTCAGAGCTGTGCATTCCTCAGAGAACATGTGGCCGATCAGCCGTTTCTGGGGGGGAGGGTAGAAATTTGGACAGCTTGATACCCCAAGGAGCGGCAATGTCAGTTTTGAGTATGAAACACATCCAGACATATCCCTCGCTCAGAGGCCTTACATAAAAACTGACATTAGAAATCAGACATGACCAAATATGTCTGCAAAAGAAATTTGGAAATTTGGGATAAAACTGATTATAAAAGCAATGGGATCAAAAAACTGCATATATCATATTGCGTGCTCATGTGAAGGTACATTGTCATATCATCATTAGTGATGGATTAATCCCTATATTTGTCCACCTGAACACACCCGACTATGTACCAATCCCACTGGTAAATACCTGTATATCTTTATAAATGTTAAAGTTGACTAGGTGCAAACATTACCTATTAGATAATGTTTTCCAGCAGTTCCCCACAGTTGAAATAGAATTGTATTGGCACGATTAAAAATGATAATGATTGTTAAGTTGTGAAACACGAAAACCACCGGCTCACCAGTGACTAGGTGTACACTACTGTAATATAAAGTCATACCAAAAATGAGTAAAAAATAAATGTGTAAAACTGGATGCCGGCGAGATCTTGGCTTGGTTGGATTCTTGTTGACTGACATCATATTCACACCTGAAATGTGTTACACAAAGATATTAATGTTTTTTACAGGAGAATCATCTGGGCTTGTCAGCCGATTCACAGAGGGCAGGATGCAGGTGTGGTTATAATACTGCTGTGTGTCTATAATAACATCTGCGGAAGTCATCTGCCAATGAGAAAATGTGTCTGGGAATTGAAATTCTGTATATAACAGGGAAGAGGGGGTTAAAGAACGGAATAATTCATTAATGAACAATGTCGAGTCTGTACTTAGAGAATGACATGACATTTCTGTCCATGTTACCAGCTTATTGCATATTTACCCTACTTCATATAAAGTGGTTTTATCATAAGCAAACAACTAAGACTGTGTTATTTACACCTGGCTGGTTAATCAGTAACCAAAAAGCCAAGCTGAACCCTACAAACCAATGACATTTGCTCTTCCTTGGGCACCACCTTTTATTTAAATTATACTGAATTCATCAAAACTTATAGTAGAAACCTACATTGATTTTATGTTATATATTGTATTTTATGATGCTATATTAAATATCATACGAAATACTTTTATACCCATGTTGCAAAATTACTTTACACATTAAAATACTATAAACAGAATATGTTTCGGTACATTTACGAAAGGAAAGGGCAGAGTATTCTAAAGAAATCCAGAGGGCCACCCTGTACGACTTCATTAAATCAGCTCCAAAGATATATCGTTACACAAAATAAACAACTGCATATGAGAATCACTGTGGCATCACGCCTGTAGTGTCTGAGGTGTGAATCCTGCTGTTGTGCGTGTGGAGTTTGCATGTTCTTCGCCGTAACTGTGGGCTTCCTGCACTCCGCTTTCCTCCCACAGCCCAGAGACGGGCAGTCACATACAGTATATCTAACCCTTCCCTGCAGTGTGAGCGTGTCCGTTTGTCCCCTGTGTTCCCTCACTGAGCGCTACAGCCTTGAGCCTTATTTTGCTTTGGACAGGCTTCCTCTGGCACCTCGGTCAACCTGTCCAGGAAAACTGGATTAATAGAATTATAAGTAAATATTTAATATAACTCAAATATGACCAGCAGAGAATGACTGGCTTTATTTTTTATTTTATTCAAAAGGACACAGCAAACACCTTCTATTTACTGGAAACAGTTAGGAGAACAAAGTAACTGTCAACAAATATATCTTTCTCAATCCTTCCATTGTGGCGTCAATCATTTGTAACTGCAAGTATGTTATCACGTTTACAAAAAAAGAAAGAGTTTCCTTGTTTGTTAACGAGATAGCAACTAGTGTAGCAATAGAGTACAAAGGTTGTGATGATAAAAAAAAAAATCTCATTTTTAAAGTGTTATTGTTTTGGATACATTGTCCAGCTGTACACAGACAGCATTGCATCATTACGCCCACAATGGTGTCCCAGGGGTAGACATTGCTCTGTATGGGATCAGCACACTAAGTTAGTACAGAAGGCAGCCTCTGTATACTGTAAAGCACTATAGTCTGTTGCCTCACAGATTCTTAACTCCTTCTAAACATTCCTGTTGGGATACATACAGTTCGTCCAGCAGTGTTGTCCTGTTCATGCTATCGTTGCTATTTCGACTCTGCTCCCAGTGGTGTCGTGTTTTAATATACAGTTGGCTCCCGTATTTTCTGAATACATACGTATCAGCAGTTTTTGCAACTGCTCATTCAAGCAGTGTAGCACAGCTCAGTTCAAATGAAACTCTTTCTTTAACACCTTCCCATATGAAGCACTAATGGTGTTTTTCGATGTTTTCGCACTCTTCGCAACAATTCATTATTTTATTTTATGGGTGTGAATTTCTTTTGATTAAATTTTTTTTTTACACGTCGGTTCATTTTATGGGGTTTTCATACTCTAATGTTACTCCCTACCTCTTCTCTCATCCCCTGTCTGTATAACACTGCTGATGCAATCAGACCTGAGCTTAACCAAATAACTGGAGAGTGAAAGCTAAGCTCCTCGATTTGGGTCTAGCTGTCACTGCTGAAGAAAACGCCTAGAATCATCCACCAAAGGAAAATAAAATCAATCAAACCAAACTTCAAAGGTCAGCGGGCGAAAGCAAACTCGATGCTTAGAGGCCATTAAAATGATTCTGAGCCACATTGCAAGCACACCGGCTGCAGCCCGAATTTGTCAAAAAAAAAAAAACAAAACAAATAGGGGCCTCATCCTCATGTAAAATGAATGAGCCCAGACATTCCCCATTCCCAGCATGCATCAATTTACCAGTTGGTGTGAAGGCCCACAGACAGTCAAACAAGTACAGAGAAAATGCAAACTGTGCGACCGAGATATTCCCTCCACTGAACGATTATAGAGGCAAACAAACACAACTCCATCTGTATTTTCTTTATATCTGCTATAACATCCATTGAGATAGTAATTATCTTAATTATCTGAGTAATTATCATAAGATGAGCCTCTTGTGCCATTCAGTGTTGAAAATAGATACCATGACATACGCACTGTGTAATGAAGACCACTGAATGAAATTAAAGCTGATGTAAGTGAAATGGCACTCTTTTCGAATAATATAGAGAGCGTATAGTATTTTCGAAATAATTATTCAACAATACTTATTCTTATAACAATGGATTACATATGAACAAAATGACACATATGTGCATAGAAATAATTACATATTTAGAACAAATTTATTCATGTTTTGGTTTGTTATTTCTGCTCCAGATCTGAGATTTTTTTTGAAAATTTTGGGCTTCTGTCCCGCCACGACCCAGCTCCACATCCCTGCCCTGTTTGCACAGCTCTGTTTGTGGATGTGAGTGCGGCAGAAAGAAGCCCATTATTCATCTCCCACCCTGCCCAGGTCTAAGACTACGCCGACGTCAATATCTGACCGCGAAAGCCGGCGTGTTTGGGTCACCAGGTAACTTGGAGTCAAAGCTGCCCTTCTAACTCACCCTAACACACAAAGGAGATGGGTAGTTCCACATGCTTTTTGCAAAACCAGAATGCGTTTGCATCATTTCATACATGAATGGAATACATAGCGAGAGGCGAGAGCCTGGGTGGATGCATAAGCACGGCCTGCAGCTACAGAAACATCAATAACCTGTGACGAGAATCATGAGACCATTTCTGTCGAGTACAAATAAATGGAGCACACATTCACAAAGAGTGACTGCGGAGGAGTAAACTGCATTTTCTTTTTCGATTTTTTTTTCCTCAGCTGTCGACTGCAGGTCACAACACTGCCCCTTTTGTGAGAAAGAAAAAAATGAGATCAAAGTAAAAGGAAGCTCAGCCTGGAATTTGCATGCCGAAAAAACAGAGGAAGTGAACCCGTGCGCACGGTCACTCCACAAAATTATGACATTTTGTCTGCTTTGAATGTGAGGCACAGAGAGCCTTTATCTCACTGCCGAGCATCACGCAGATTTACTGGCACATAAACACCACGAGCTGCACATCTGCAGATGACCTCGGAAATTAAGAATCAGATGATTTTATTTTAGCATTTTTCCTTCTCGCTGACTCCCTACTGGTGTGCAAATAGCTCTTAGGTCCATCTTTCAGCATTATTGTTTACACTCATGACAATCATGACTAAGAGATCATGCTGAGTTTAATGTATTAGCATAAGTAAGGCTCAGTGACGTCAGCACATACAAACTCCATCATCCATCATCTACAGACCTTCAAAATGCTCAGGCATGCGCTACACACACACACACACACACACACACACACACACACACAGACAAATGCATGCACACACACATGCTCACACACACACACATAAAAATACATGCACATACACGCTCACACACACACATGCATGCACACACATGCTCACACATACATGCACGCATACACATCCTCAGACAAATACACACACATGCTTACACACACACACACACATCCACATATGCACACACACATGTACGTACACACACTCACACATATACCCACGCACATACGCATACACAAAGGCATGCAAACACACACACACACACACGTTCACGCACTCACACATAAACACATATACACACACACTCACACACACATACGCACGCAAACAAACACACTTACACATACACACACAGTCGTGTAATCATATCTTTTTAGGGACCGCTCATTCATTTCTATGGGAAAAATGCTAATAGTTCTAATAACTATGACAACCTACTCAGCCCTAACCATAACCATAAGTAACCAAACAAAATACAAGAATTTTTGCATTTCTAGTTTAATTGCAGTCACAGATTTTTTATAAAATAGACTTTACCCAAGGTAAAAAAAAAACAGGTAATCATCACGTTGTGGTAACATTTGGTGAGGTATACCAGGACCACACACACACACGCGCATTTACACACACACACGCGCACATGTAGGGTATACCTATCCTTATGGGGCCCGCTCATTCACTTCTATGGGAAAAATGCTAATGCTAACTATGA
>JAODJX010000119.1:15143280-15154523 GCA_026776945.1 Isichthys henryi | reverse complement strand
AAGCAATGGGCACGAGGCAGGGAACAACCCAGGATGGGGGGCCAGCCCATCGCAGGGCACACTTACACACCATTCACGCACACATGCATGGGGAGAACATGCAAACTCTGCACACGTGTGACCCAGGCGGGGACTTGAACCCAGGTCCCAGAGGTGTGAGGCAACAGTGCTAACCACTTCACCATCATGCCGCCCCTATATATTATATATATGTATGTATGTATGTATATACACACACACACACACACACACACACACACACACACACACACACACACACAAAAAAGATTTTATTTGTTAGAGATGCTAGTTTGATGTAGATTTTTAAAGGACAGATTTTCCATCAGAAATATCTAAAGGCAATGACTGCATTTAGCAGCTTCTAAGATGCCCAGTAGATGGCAGTAAAAATATAAACAGATACTATCTAGACTAAGCTTTTAGCTCTACTACTGGAACACTGCAGGACTCTAAGATTCCCATTCTATCCAAATCTTTAATTACATTATTACCTGATTATCTCACACAGTTACTTTAAATAATGCTTAAGGTCCTTGACAATTGATTGTGTAAAGAGGATCGGGGAATTAGCTGCCGTTTTAGGAGGCAGAAATGCTAAAATGTAAATTTACTAAAATCAGAAATCAGAAGTAGAACAGTAACTGTGCAGAATGTTGAAAATAATAGCATTTGTATATTTGTTTTTAAAATGCAAGCATAAAATGATCTCTCCTGCACATTTTTATATATTTTTATTCTTGCTTACTATGACAATGACATTTATTATTATTATTATTATTTATATTATTAACTTCCTTGAATTTCATGAACAATTGCATTCATTATGACAAGACCAGCCAGTGAGAAGGTGGCGGATGGGCTTGATTAGGATCAACATAGTAAATAAAGTGCTAAATGCAATAAAAATTAAGGTGAAATCATCAGGGCAAACCTTGACCCCATTAACAGAGAGTCATGAGTCACGATTAGCTAGCTGGTAAGTCGCTTCTCGGCGTGCTAACTGAACAGGCCATCTGCTGTTGCAGCTCATTATACAACGCAGCCCTAGTAATGAGCAACGTCCCACAGGGCAGGGAGAGCAAGGTGAAGATATATTGATAGCTCCATTGTTACGATGTGTGGCCCAATGAAATGTAGCAGACTGGACTGTGCCAGTGGCTTTTTGGCTTAGTTTTTGAGAAAGACCACCAAATGACAGAAGGCAATAAAGAATAAGAGTGATTCCCTGCTAAAGGGTGGCCTCATTTGACTATAGATTAGAGGTCACCCACCATGCCACTGCGAGCGCTCCCTCCCTGCACAGGCCAGTTTGCCTGCTTATTCCTTCGGAAGAGATGTCATTATCGGCATTCCTTGTCCCCGCACACAGCGCCAGAACACCGGTTCTCCACTGTCAGGAGCCATGGCAGTGGTCATTAATTCATTCCGGCTTCTCGCAACCATCTCACTTTGCTGTTGGAGAAACGCTTGGTGGAGGATACACAAAACAGCAAGCTGGAGTAGCAGGCCAGTACTGCTGTCCTTACTGACAAACATCCTACGCCTAACCTTATCCGCTTCTTAACCATTTTGTTGCTTGTTATGGGAGACTAACACCACATATTCTCTGTAGTTTCATTTGTATTGAGCTGCAATCTGTTTCTTAACCTATATATATATATGAAGGTGATAATCATTCATCTTTCCCCTTAACCTTTTCACCACTAGAGGGACCTGATGATATGCCTATAGCCTGTCCCAGTACATAGAGTGATACAGTCCATGAGGTAGGAATACCCTGTCCATTAGAGACACCCGAAATCCTGACTATACATTTCTGCAGGCTGGAGTAAGTGCAGATGAACATGGGAAGAACATATGCGGGGCAGGAACTAAGCCTACAATCCTGGAGGACGTCGGTCACAATGCCTCCTTCAAGTCGGATTGTATATACAGTAATTATCACCACACATAATGATATATGATCAGGCCATTCAGGGGATACACAGTGCATTAAATAGTAGGCAAGTAATGGCTCTCGTAGCACAGAGATGAGACCTGTATCATCAGGAATTGACCCTTGCCTTTGAGTTTCAGCAACACTTTCTGGAAAATGACTCGGGGATTCTGAGAAATGCTATGGGTCAGCTCAAGACGTAGCAACATCCGTCACAGATGGGTGATACCTAAACAATAATCTGGAAACTTGTGACTCCTGGTAAAGAACAAGAATGAGGAGCTAGAAGGTAGAGGAACAGAAAGAACACAAGAAGAATCAAACTTCTCAAACACTGTTGAGAAGCCTCTACAGCTGGTCTGCTCTACCAAACATTCTCCTGCAGAATGGCAAAAGTGTTAGGTCACTTCAGACCAAACCTAACAATGAATGCAAGCTACTTGCCTGTGGGTGCCTGTAGCATATTGAAAATGCACACATTCCTTAAGTCATTCCTTATTTCCATGGAAGACATTTATACACATACGGAAAGCACATGTTGTGACTCTGCTCTTCGTTCACGGCTGGATAGCTTTGAAGTACTCGGGTTAGGGTTAGCAGGAAGTTACTGAGCTCTGTTCCAAACAAAAGCAGCAGTTCCCAGCTTTTGCAGCTCATATCATAGAGGTTATTGAAACTCTGTGGGAGGTCTAACAAGAGTTTACCACCATCAGTGTGTTTTATTTGCTTCTATCTACAAAACAAAACTGTTAGAAATGTTAAGTTAATCATTTTATAGATCTTATAAACGTTCTATAATGAAAGACATATTGAAAAAAAGTCAAATAAACTGTCAGTGTTAGACTAGGTAATTACTGAGCAACAGAAATTGCTAGTTTTCTAGTATGCTACGTTGTTGCTTCGTAGTACTTGTGCTCTACATAATTTTAATCAGCGATAAACTAATTAAGAGGCTCTGTTGTAATGACTAACAGGTGCTTTAAAAACTGCTAGGAATAGGTGCTGATCAGTTAATATTATCACACAGTTGTTATGTCTCACGAGGTGGCTGGCATTGTCTCACACCAGCTGATGTGTCTCCCGAGGTGGCTGGCATCGTCTCACTCTGGCTGATATGTCTCCCGAGGTGGCTGGCATTTTCTCACTCTGGCTGATATGTCTCCCGAGGTGGCTGGCATCTTCTCACTCCGGCTGATATGTCTCCCGAGGTGGCTGGCATCATCTCACTCTGGCTGATATGGCTCCCGAGGTCGCTGGCATAATCTCACTCTGGCTGATATGCCTCCCAAGGTGGCTGGCATTGTCATCTCACTCTGCCAGGGGGTGCGAATCCCACCTCCACTATGTGTACAAGTAGTTTACGTGTTCTGTCCATGTCACCTGGGTTTCTTACCATAGTCATGGAGTTAGGCTACCTGCTGTTTCTACAGTAAGTTACACACAAAGTATGACCAGTGTTTCATTCCTAATGTCTGTTATGCCAAAGCTTGTAAAGAGCACAGAGACCTACTGCTGTCACTGCTATTAATTAATTAATACGTTAATTACTTAAACACATAACAATGCAATTTGTTTGTTAGACACCTGTCAGTTACCACAAGTTCAAAGACAAATGTGCCCTATTACTCCTCATCGTGGTGGAGGGATTTGTGTGCCTCCATGACCCTAGAAGCTATGCTATCAGAGGCAATTGCCCCTGGTAGGGTCTCCCAAGGCAAACTGGTCCTAGGTCAGTGGCCAGACTAAGTATGGTTCAAATAGATTCTCATGACGACTACGATAAAGGATCACGTTACCCCACTCGGACTGGGGGGACTGGGACCTCGCCCTTGAGCCAGGTCTGGGGCTCACCCTCAGGTGGGTGGCAGCTGAATGTGAGGCACCCGGGATGAGGATCAGCACCTCCATGTCTGAGGCCATGGTTCTCGACCAGAAAAGGGAGGATTGCCCTTTCCTGGTGGGGGCATGAGTTGCTGCCTCAGGCTGAGGAGTTTAAGTATCTCGGGGTTTTGTTCACGAGTGATCTATGTTCCTACCCTCACTCATGATAATGAACTCTGGGTAGTGATCGCAAGAATGAGATCACAGATACAAGTGGCCAAATGAGTTTCCTTTGCAGGGTGGTTATGCTCAACCTTAGAGCTAGGGTGAGGAGCTCAGACATTGGGGAGGCATTGAAAAGAGCCAGTTGAGGTAGTCTGGGCATCTATCTAGGATGCCTCCTGGACGGCTCCCGGGAGAAGTGTTTCGGCCATGTCCAGTTGGAGCCCCAGGGCAGAACCAGGACACGCTGGAGGGATTATATCTCTTAGCCGGCCTGGGAACGTCTTGGTATCCCCCCGAAAGAGCTGGAGGAGGTGGATGGTGAGAGGGAGGCCTGGGCATCCTTGCTTAGACTGCTGCCATTGTGACCCGACCCCAGATAAGTGGAAGAAAATGGATGAAAATTACATGTTTCTACTCACACGTGGTGCGGATTTTCTCTTTCAAATCAAATCAAAAGTCAGGTAAGTGGGATGTACTTCAGGTAGGTGTATGTAAAAAAAATAATAATTCATAAAGAATTCTATAAATGTACATTTTGTTAGATCAATTTGCATTTATTCCAAATTAATTCTAAGCTTTGTTATACTGGCTATGGCCCCTGTGGAGCTGAGTTCCAGCACAAATTAATGTCAGAGTGTGACTGTGTGTGTCCTCTGCCACCCCCATGACTCTAACCAGGACAGCCGGTTGGAAGATGGACAGCTATTGTGTCTCCTGACTGAATAAGACTTGAGACACAATTGGACAATACTTAATCAAATAGTCGATGCCTTTCCACCAGATGCCCGGAAAAACAATGTTTGTTTTATGCTAAGTTGCAGAATTTGTTGTGGTAGAAGGTTTGCAACAGATATTTACCAATTTCAAGACACAAACAGCATTATAAGAAAATGAATACATTTTATGCGTTAGTGCTTTGATAAATTGCTTTCTGAAATGAAAATCTCAAAACAAAGCCTCCAAGATACAATACAGTTCACTGAATATACATGAATAATGCTATATAAGCAAATATCTAATTAATATTATTGTTTCAGAAGAAAACTAAGATTAGTCTTATTAATTTGTGCTTGGCGCCATCTCTGGATCCCAAAGTCTTTCCTATCTCTCTTGACTTGATCTACACAGCACAATCTAGTGAATTGTACACCATGCATGGTACACCATACACGCACACACGCGTACACACACACACAGAGTTAAATAAATACATTAATCTAGCGAGTACACCAGGGACAGAATGAGAAACAGACAAAGAGAGGGGAGAGTAAGCGAGAACAACAGGGACTCACCGTGACCCGGAAGGGTGTGGATACGGCAGGCTCCATGGTGGGGGTCTTGTCCCCAGCACTGCCAGGCATGCTGCGCCTGCGGCCCGCTCGCTCAGGGGGGGACTCTGCGGGCACAGGAAGTGACACGACACTCAGATGGGGACAGCTGCCGCAGGTAATATTAGCCTAAGCGGCATGTACGCTGGACTCCTGTAGAGCTCGGATAAAAAAAAGCAGGATGATTTCCAGAGATTATAACCAAATCATGAACACTAATCCACTATAAGAGTCAGGCACAGGGCAGCGTATTTAACCCTGAACTGCTTTAAGAATCTTTCTGCTATAGATTGCAGGTGAACAGCTGTACGTTTGTAATTTAAGGCCTTTAAATCCCAAGGGCCTTTCATGTTACAAGCCACTGTATGTGGGCCTGTGTGTGCCAGGTGCCCTGGATAAACCCCCCCCCCCACTGAGAACACTAAGCTAACACAGCAATCCGTATTGTCAGGAGCATCACTCTGGGCAAAGCACTGAACTACATAAAATCCCATGGTCACGGCTGTGCTGCTTCAGCTGGAAGAGGTCCTGCTTCCTTCCCAAATGCAGGAGTAGAAAGATCCTTCAAGATCCTGCTGCCCTTTCACAGAGGCCTAGGGAGTGTGTTTTTGTTCTCCTATCAATGTGGTGGTAAACACAAGTTACTTAAAAAAAATAAACTGATTTTGAAATCAGAAATATGCTTTGGTTTCCATTATGTTTTTAGAGATTCCGGTTATTTTTTTTCTGCGATATCATCCATCCAGCTTCAAACTGCTAATCTTGGTTCCTAAGATGACTGGGGGTTACGTGCTGGGATTACGGCTGTATAAAAGACGACAACGGCAGGGAAGTAAAACCACAGAATTTACTGGGGTGACTTTAGCGTCAGTTCCGTACAAGGAAGAAGAACTGATTGTGTCAATCAGTCTTACTGCTGTAATCATATACCAGCACACTCAGTATAAAGTGCTTCAAAGACATGACAAAAACGCTCCCTAACGACGGCTAAATATAGATACTGTATGCTTCTTATTTCCCGAAAAACCAGTGGGTCATCTTCTTCTGCTTTCAACACACTGGCTCCCAGGAACCAAACGGGCTGAACTGTCAGGATGGGCAGGGCTGGTGTCGTGTTTACTGACACCAATGACTAGAAAGTGCAGATGTTTCCCCCAAACAGAGCAACACACCTGTCTCCCAGCTTTATCTAATTTCTGCAGATGAATAAAGCTATAAAATGCCTGATTCATTATTATTTTTCTAATACAGACTTATGCACGTTGTAGGAGTAACCTACTATACACTAGAAATGTACATATACTCAATTTTCAAATAATACAGGAAGGCATGGAAACCAAATAATCAATATGTTTGACTTTCCTGACAGGAAAATCTGTCAATATTTTGGTCTATCCTCCAAACAAACTTTGCAAAATACACCCTTTTTCAGAACCTTATGCTTGGTTACACAACCAGTTCAATGAGGAAAAAACTGCTACAGTGAAAACCTATTTCTATTGGAAGGGTATTCATGAAAAATGTGGTTTTCTTCAGAGGTTTATAAATTATATATGTAATTTAATATTGTAATTTATTCTCCAAGATACAAACTTACGTACCACAATAATGAGCTCGGTACATGCGTTCACCACATAGTACATTGTTACTGAGATTCAAAAGCTCGGGGAAAAAAATCGAGCCCAACAGAAAAGCGGTTCTGGAAACAGGGATGGTGCTGGAAACAAAACCACACGTAATGGATCTCAGAGACTGGTGTCAAGACATTTTACAGTCATGCTGCCCATACAGGCAAAAGTAAACATCAGATCATTTTACAGCTATTCTACACGGACCAAGACGCAGACACAAGAAACATCCTGCGCAGACATCTAAAGAAATACAGCTGGTAGTTTCTCATCATGAATAATAAAAAAATCCGGGCAAAGCCACCTTCGTCGTCAGCTGAAGAAGGAGGGGAGACAGGGTGATGATGAATGGATAGATGAAAAAAGACAAATGGATAAAGGCCCATCAGAGCTGAAAAGATCAGCAACAAGAGAGGTTGGGCACAATTAAATGGAAATGGGTTTTTAAAAATTACAGCATGATTATATATGGGTGGAGGACATATAGCTTTTACAAATTTCTGTAGGAACAGTAGATGAATGTACAACTGACATCTTTCTTCATGAGCTGTAACAAGCTCTAGGTGTGTGTGGGATTTGCATGCTCTTTGCAAGTTTACACAGGATTCCAAACCGTTACCTTCTTACGCCTTGTGCTTCATGGGAACTCATGTGAAATAGGGGAATTTTCAGCCTTCTGAATACATCCATAAATGTCACCCCCTGGGTTTATAAGCTGCAGTCTTTAAGCCATTCAGCAGGCCCATTATCTGAAGCACCACATCACCCACTTTCTCTTAGCATCAAGACTGCACTACCAGCCACTGATCAAAACAGTCCTCTACACTCAAGTGGACAGAGGACTAGTGATCAAATTCAGAGGTCTTTTTTCAAATTAGTATTTTTGTGTACTTTCGTCAGAGTAGGGTGAAAGCACACATTATTATGGCCTAGATTAGGCTTAATTAATGCAAATTACAATGTTCCCTATTCTGATGAACTCTTAAGCATCCCTTAGCAGGAAAAATAACAAGATGTCCAGTTTCATTTAAATTCTTGACACTACTGGCAAGCTTTAGGAAAAACAAGCTAATTGGTTAATAACCCCAATTACACCTGTTGTCAAAAACTGAACATTATGACAAAGTAGGCATGCAATATTTTCTATTTTCTCTTAAAGCTGTTATCCGTTTAAAAACCACAAAACAGAAAAGCTTCATTTATTTAAAAATATTAAAATGTATATTTTTTGGGCCTTAGTTTGACTTGTGCTATTTAATTTATGACTCGGAAGCTTGTCGCAGTGAGTGCCACTGTCACAAGGTGAGGGAACTGGCGTGGTAATGAAATAGAAAGGCTTTTTTTTAACTTAAAGAACAAATATGGGAAATAAACGGGATCACGAGGGATCCAAAACGGGAGGATTGGAACAAGGGAAGGTACTGGCAACACACAGGTTTGATGTCAATGGCGGGACTGGAGAACACGGTACTCAGAAGCACTTTTCTACACGATTGACGAGGGAGCAAATGAGAGGCAAATGGAATGAGTAATACAAGCGCAGAAATTCGAGGTTAGACAAATAAGTAACGCGTGTGGCTTATTAGGGTCTCACTAGGAGGAGAGAGGAGGGTCAGGTGGACGTGGTAGGCAGGAACTGACAGCCACAAGCAAACTCTGGACAAATGGTATGGAAAGCAGATAGATGGATGGACAGAATGTAAGTGCCTTTATTGAGCTTATACTCATTAAAAGACAATGCATGTCTACAAATCTCCTATACCTACACTGGACTTAAGAAAAACATACTCCTTTAGGTTAATCACCTGTTGATTTCATTCAGTGTAAACATCCCCTTTACCTCATCTGTGCCCGTCAGGCCGCTACACAATATACTTTCTGTTCATTCTCAGATTTGGCAATTTTCATTGACAGGTTGCCATGGCAACCAGTCAGCTATTTTGAAGACTTGAAGGCAGTTAAGAAGATTAGATGCACGTCTCCATCTCTGATACTTTTTCATGCAATCAAAATGTTAAAAATCATTCACTACTTCTGGATACTGTAGAATACTGCAGAATTTTGGATATTCATCTTCCAAACACTTATCCTCTACTAGGTCACAAGTCCAGTAATTTTTGGAAAATAAAAATATTTGCACAACTCCTTTGTACTATGCCTGTTCCAATTTCAGGCAGTGGAGTAATAAAATGTGACTGATCAAATTATTTCCACACGTGTTTGAGGAACCTCTCCAAAACTCAGCCCAGAACCATCTACAGATACCCAATTCCTCAGCAATGCGGTTTCTAGCACCGTGTTACCGTGCGCACTGTGTTGATACACATAACGTAACATATATTTGTACAATAACCACACACATATATTAAATGCCTAATATTAAAAAGACAAATGATAGATAGATAGATAGATAGATAGATAGATAGATAGATAGATATGAAAGAGAGTCGAGTTACAGAGATCCATAAGTTGTTGTAAGTTTAATTCAACAGTGCACTGAGTTGCAGTCTACTAATGAAATAAAACCATACAATCACAAAGAACTTTATAAAGGAAAAACGGGGCACACTCACACCTATGGGCAATTAGGTAACTCCAGTTAACCTCAGCATGTTTATGGACGGGGGGGTGGGGGACTGGAGGAAACCCCATGAAAACAGAGGGAGAACATGCAAATTAGCCATGGCAGACACTCAAACCCAGCTCCCAGAGATGGTAGGTAGCAGAGCCAACCACTGCACTGCTGAACCACTGCACTGCTGAACCAGCACACCACCCCGAGAGGGAAAAATACGCCTTTAAAAAATAATGAAAGAATTGGGTATATAAGAACTAGGAGTATGAATGATATTTCCCATGATCTGACTTAACATGTTATCTGAAACCAGTGCAGGTGAATCACCAAACTGAAGAAAAGCATGTTACTGGTTTGTGGGAGGAAACTAATCACACGGCTATTGCTTTTTAGGAAGCTGCAGTAAAATCTTTGCTGAAAAGGAGAAACTACTCATTGATTGTTCTGCTCTTTACCTGTTACAGTTTGTCTTGTATTGCACTATGAGGCATAATGCTAATTTGACAGCTAAATCATCATAAACAAATCTCAGAAGCAGCATGTATTTCTTAAAGAGAATGAATATGTTTTCAAACACGTACACTAACTAAAGGAAGAGGTCTGAAACAGCAGAAATGTCCTTCCACTGATGGACTGGTTATTTGGAACTTTTCTGAAGCAAGACGTTCCACTGTCAGCCTTAATATCAGCGACTAACTAAAGTGTTTTTTTACATTGTGCCATTTATGGGAATACAAATATTATATTAGTTGCTCTGAGGAAAAAACAGGCTCCTGAGACAACAATTAGCTAATGTTAGTAAAAGACGTTACCACTAAAGCATCATTCATATCGACAGCATCTGTCCCAATGTGAACATCCATCAGTTTCCTTTGCTACCCCATACTGTCCACCATAACGGCAAATTAACCTTCATTAATACAGGGTCAGCTAGCACACTTCCTACACTCATCCGGAACCTTTTTCATTCAGGAAGGCTCCCATTTCCATTTTAGCGAATTCCAAACCCTCTCCACATAGGTGGGGCCCCCACTGTGAATTTAACCCTTGCAGGAGCACGAGGAACAGAGCTGTAAGGTATATAGTGCTGTACTGATCGTACAAATACTAACAATTTCATGTGATACATCTCAGTGTTTCAGGGAGTAAGCAGGGATAACGAGATACTCATGAAGATCTCGTCCTCTTGATCTGTGAAATGTCCCGGTCCAAATGGGCCCCTTCAAAGGGCATCCAGAAAGTGCTGTCACTTCTGTGTCTTGATGGAAAATTGTACATAATGTGTAATGATTTGTGGGGGGGGGGGTTGTTTTTGGGCCAGGATGATTCCTGATACCTGAAAATGGAAATGAAGTCTTAAAAAAGGTGTCAGGTGTCCAAAAAGGGGAGCAGGCAGCTGGGGCCTGCTCTGTGTGTGGACGGGGTCACACGCTAAGCACGTCTTTGATGAACCTTAGGATCAGAAGTTGGCTAGAACCTATGTCTGCGTTATCTTTGCACAGCTATGAATGTGAGTTTTAAGCAAAGGGGCCCCTTTCTTTCAAAAACCACTTGGGAAAATACTCCTTTGTAATATTTTTTACATAATCAGACAGCATTAGGCTTCACTCCTACATTCAAAACGTGAAAGAATGTGTAATAAACATGACGTGTCCACTTCAAAGGCCTGTCAAATCGGATAATGCAAGGAGGCCATGGTTCTGTTTCAG
>JAODJX010000119.1:15131676-15143214 GCA_026776945.1 Isichthys henryi | reverse complement strand
GAAAACAAGCAAGCAGTCTGAAAGAGGGGAACTTTCTAAGCCGTGATCCACCCACATTGCTCTTCGATTAGCAATCGACTCAGATGTGATACAGGATTGGGACGACCTCTCACCTGATTACTTCTCCCTATGATGGGGGATGCAGTTGTTCAACAAAATGTGTCTGCAATTTCAAAGTAACTGGTGATAATCAACTGAGAGGAACAGGGTGTATCAAAGCAGAAGAGGTGTCTGTTTTACGGTTTAAGACACTCAAGTCCATCTCCAGTGCTCACAGGCCACAAGCTATGGTGATTTCCATCACCGCTGAGCCCTTTATTAAATAACTGCATGTGACTGAGCTGTTGACTGAATGCAGTGCACACCCAAGACCAGATTAACCAAGCACCTCAGTGTGGCATAAAGATTAGACTAACTTTTATTTTTAGATCAACGTTAACTGCAAATTTGTTAATTTTTATCAACAGAAAACATGTTACGGTATTACTGTTTTAAATGTCTCTGTGGAATACTTAATAAAATCTAAATGAGAATAAATGACCATTGACTTTTATCGGTTATTTGTAGTGGGGAAAAAAACAGAAATATATTTCAATGCATTTAAATACACAGTAATTTCTCCTTGTTCACCATTTTAGATATTCCTAAGTATTACTAACACGTTAGCACTACTGCGTATGCTCAATTACGTATTCATTCAATTGAGCATTGCATCACATGTTCAAACAGCAGCTCAATGAAAGTAAAAAAAGGGTGAATTAACAGGTGAGTATAAATAGAAAATAGCTGACCTCCCAGAAAGGACTTAAACTCTCCTTCTCCTGTAAGAATTCTCAAATATGAACTGAAGTTCCTGGGTATTTCAACAAAACACAATTTTGTGTTTTACAAATGCCATATAGGTAACTGTTTCTATTTAAAGTTTATTTGCCATGAGGACACATTCTTAGAATGATACAATATAACATTGTTTGATTTTTAGATTGATTTTCACACTATTGTAGATGTTTATGGGACTATGAGAAATTTATACATCAGAGTTTTGACGTTTATTACCTGAGAAAATGATATGATGGCAACAACTGAGTAAGACAAGTAACGTTAATGCCTTTTATTTTGTTATATAAATACCAATTTTATAAAGATGTTAATTTAGAACCTTTAAGACTTGTCAAACAGCAGAATAAAGTCGTAAATACTTGACAATACCCCTTCCTCAGGTCTCTTTTATTTCTTCCCTGTAATAAACACACATGCCAATGATTGATTATAATTTAGCCATCAGCCTGCAAGGTCCCACAGCAGAGCAGCCTAATGGAAAGAGCCTGGCGATCTGCTTTACCCACCTTCCTGAGGCGTGGGAGACATGCAGCAGAAAGAAAGTGAATGGGACTTAATAATAGCAGGGGCTATTATTCTCTATAAAGCCCACAAACATTCTAAACGCCTGACACTTACAAATTATGATGATCTGAAACACACTTATAAAAAAAAGCCTTAAGGATGTTAAGAGATTTTTTCAAAAGAAAAGCTAAGCTGGAGAGGACACTGACTGTTTAATTACTTCGCAGCTAACAGGGTCATTTGTCCGCTGTCTTTATCTCCTGCAGGTGACACTGCGAGTTTGTGATCGGTCCTGAACAACAAACCTCATGCTGAACAAATACGAAGTAGCATGCAGAAAGACGGCCTTCATATTTCTTCTTTTGAAGTTCTTCTTCAGCTATGTGTTATTTTACACTGTTCCCTGGCTTAGCAAACACCCTTTTCCATATCTTCTTGCTCAGTACTTCATCCCAAATAGCCACAGTCTGGAGAAAAGTCATGTTCGACAATCGGCATGTGACAGATGAGCGGTGCCCATTGCTGGAATCCATCCTCCACATTGTTTGTCATGAGGATTGAAATATCTTTTGAATAATTTACATTTAAGTTACAATGATTTATTAAAATTTCTTGACATTACACCTGACCTTGTCACTGAATAGGTCAACATTTCTTCTTTATTCCAAAAAGGGACAAAGGCAGTAAGAGTCACTAAACACAGAAGCTTGACAAGTGAAACATCCAACTGTCATTATCCAAATTCCATTTGAGCTGTAACAGTACTCTGTCACATTCTGAACAAACCAGTTTCTGCATGCAGAAGGGTACATCCACTATACTTTAACTCAAGTGTGTAACAACCTTAGCCTCCTCTATTAACAAGTCAGCACAATCAAACAAACAAGTCCAAAACAAACAAAATATTTCAAACAGAACCATTAGGCACACGCTAGTGTCATTGATATTGATCCACCGAACAGGACAACTTTAACGATAAAAATATACCTTTCGAAATAAGACAGAAAAATGTCAGATGCTACTTAAAAACCGAGCTTAAAATCCATCCAGTTTCTGCTTATCCTATGCAGTGTCCCGGGGGGTGTGGAGCCGATCCCAAAAGCCAGACAGGAAACAAGCCAGGATGGGGCACCAACCCCATTCACTCACACAGACGCACCTACAGGTAACACCAATTAACCTCAGACTGCTTTTGAACTGTGAGGAGGAAACCAAAGCAGCAGGCGGAAGAGACAACGCATGAAAACATACAAACTCCACACACACAAAAGCATGGTGGAGACTCAAATCCTGGTCCTGACAGTGGGAGGTTCCAGTGCTAACCACTGCACCACCACCACCGAGCGTAAAACCCACGCCATCTAAAGTGAATTTACACACCAAAAAAATATCTGGTTTTAAAATTCTACCGCTTCGTTTATTATTTAATTTCCAACCACTGTCCTCAATGCTCCAAGCTGAAATTCCATTACAGATATTTTTTGGGCCAGTTTACTTAACTATCAGCCACATACTGATTATCTACAGACAAGAGCCACATATTCAGTCAACGAAGGGGCACATATATACAACGGCGGTCCCATAAGATTAAAATGGAACTGAAAAATAAATATTGTCTTGTGACGTTGCAGCCAAAGTAACGTTGTAATGTGATGCATTACTCACGTGTTTGTGCTGAGGCTGGGGTAAATAAACCAATTGTAGTGCCAGTATAAAAGTATAGCACATACAATAATGAACAGTACATATTACTTGGTAATGATAATAAACAGCTATGTTATGGTTTAATGTATTTGCTGTACTTTTTATTGTTACATTGAAATGAACTCTTTCTAACATTGTGTAAGTACACTCGATGATGTTCGCACATCCACCAAATCGCCTAATGACGCATTTGTCGGAGCATATCCCGTCTTTCAGCAATGTATGACTGTAACAGCAAATTACAGGTAATAGTGGCTTGGCCTCAGTCAGTCATTGATGGTCTGTAATAGAACTGTTATAGGGTTACAAATGTAACTATGGTTGTGCTGACTGAGTTGCGGTTCGCACATATATGGTCATTTTGTGCTGTGACACATTATCTACAGCTATACCCACCACCCCCGCTAAGAAAGACGCTGATGAATATTCTCAAGTGATTTTCAAAAATGATTGTAATTTCACTTGTTGACAATGCAGACAAATGATAAAAGATGCAAATTAATAAATTCTACCAATCCACAGAGCAACAGAGCCATCAATTTCAGGGTTACAGCGTTGACAGGCTTCAATTAATCTACAAAGCCATAAATAAATAGTCCTAGCCAGCCAGAGAGTAATAATTGGCCAACTGTTTCTGTGCGAGAAAATGAGCTTCCAAAAGGAAATTACACATTAATTATACATATTCGTCTTGATGTAATCTTAGTTTAACTGCAATCCAGTCTTCATGTGCCTGGCCGAGTCTCCTAGCTTATGAACGGACATGACATTTTCTTTAGGTCATGCTCAATTTGAGGCAACTGTTGACAAACACACCATGGCTCAGGAACACATTAATTTCAATATATTTTAATGTGGTTAATGTGAGCAATGATTCCTTGCAATCTGTTTCATCATCGCACACATCAAACATAATCCTCACTGTGGGCCACACAGACTCTATTGCTGATATTTTACTCTAATTATCACCCAAAATGCAGAAGCACACTCACTACTCGAAGCCTTGCAGTGAGAGAGTCATATATCTTGAATGTGAGCTCACTCTTGTAGGGTTAGTCTAGTGTAGCACCTCCGGTAGTATTAGGCATGTGGTAATGTCTCGCCTTGGGATAAGGGAGGGCACTCTTGGTGACAGCCTTTGGCCTTTAGCTCAGTTTACTAAGCACATCTGTAACTGGAAAGCAGCGATGGTAGTGAATGTTAAGGACATGGCTGTAATTGCAGCCTGACTGCAAAGCCACTTATTACTTGTGTTTTAATTAGTTAATAGGGCTAAAAGGTTACTGAGCTTCCTGATAGATAGTGAAAAAGTTCACTTGTTTTGCTTAGTTAATACTGTCCTTTGTCTTTAAATCATTTGTGGGAACACGCCGCAGAAGGAAGCACATGTTTCCACAGCGGGCAAAACGGAGCCTTGAATTCCTGGAAGAGACTGTTGACTGTTGAGTTTATACAACCTACTTCTGAGAGCCTGCGACACATGCAGGTCCGGCCACAGCGTGGCACTGATGTCAGTGAGGCACTAGGAAGCAGGTTTCCGTAGACAAGTCACATTAAAATCACTTATCCTAGTGAATGTCAGCTGTCTACATTCTTGATCTATGTAACGTCTGACACCCTTTTTTTTCTTGCCTGACACCCTCAGGAAGTCCGTGGAAGTACTTTGGCAGCTACTAATCTGTAAAGAATTGATAAAGATGTTAAGACAGCAGCACACGAAGATGCTCTTTAGAGACATTATAAACATAAACAGGCTTCTTTCCAGAATGATCAGTCATGATCTGACAGATTGTAGTGTACTAGTCTCAGTGTTTTTGGGGGAAAAATACTCATATAGCCCAATCCAGTCTGCATATTCAGCTCCTTGTAAGGTGACATTATACTATAGAGGATCCAACCTGTTTCCACCTCGCGTCACTTGGAATGTTGAGGAATCATAGGATGTGTGTCGAGACCTCAGAGACAAACAGGCTTATTGCTGTGATAAGATGTGTCCCAGCTCACATAATGAGTTTTCTGTGTGTTTTTAATAACAAAGACAGCTGAGGTCCCTGCTGTGTCACACCAAATAATTGTACCTTATATAAAGACCTGAATTAGTTCTGATATGTATAGCGTAATGAATCAAATTCAGCAGAAGCAGGAAATCAGCCACACATGTTCATGCATAACTGCACTGCCTGCTGTGCTAACTATAAGGTACGCTACATGCCGTCGTACGTACTATGAGGTCAGCAAACTGATGAGTATTCGGACTGCAACTGAAGAGGTACATGGCAGAAGAAAGAAAGAAAGAAAGAACAACCAGAACGTATAATGAACTAAATGTTTTTTTGCATGAAAGGGTAAAGAAAACATCTGTTCTTACACCATACCAAAGTTCCGTCTGTCATTTGTTTTTTCTGTGTGGAGAAACCCCCCTAAATGCATCAAAATTCTTTTGAAAACTGAGAGGATCCATCTGTCAGAGATCCAAAGACAATATTCGGAACGCCACCCTGTCAGCTGGCGAACCCTCAAAGGCAGCCCATTACATAGCACGGGAGACAAATCGGCCTTGTTGGCAGCTGGGCAAACGGGTATGTCACACTGTCATCCCCGCGGAGAAACCCCACAGCACAAGTGAAGAATCGTGTGTGTGATTTGTGCAGTGTGCAGTGATTTGTGCAGTGCATGGGGGAGCATACGAGTGCCTTTAAGATGACTTGAAAGATAGGGCACTCTTTTGTACAACAGTTTATTTTGCAATTTAAGAGTTAACATAGTGCGAGATCTATTGCTCGATAACATTAAAAATGAAGAGATAGTATCACATGGCATGGTTAAAGATTTGTCATTTACAGCTGATTCTTTTATTTTTTTAATCTTAGCTGTGTCTGTTATTCAAGGAAACAGACAGCTGCCGTTTCATGTTACTAAAGGACACATTCAAAAGAACGCCAGATAAACCTTATATTTACAGCCTTCATCCACAAAGTAAGACGGGACTACGGAGGAAACTTTCTTTGTCTGATCTGATCATAAGGTCGGGGCAGCACAGCGGATTCCTTTATTGCATTTTGAATATTTAAATTTCAGCCAACGGTTCTCATTGTTTGGTTCAAGCAGATATACAATCTTTCCATAGCGACGCACCAATGACTGGCATATAAACACTTCTGAACAATGCGGGAGCAATACGGCATGGACAGACAAAAGTATAATAATTTCCCTAAGACAACAGATAACCTGCAGACCTATTCTGTTACAGGCCAAACAGTCCCCTCAGTATTCATATTATATTAACAATCCCACTCTTTTTGTAAAAAAATAAAATAAAATAAAGGATCCCTCAGTCCTAATGACCGAATAAAAACAACTAAAATCATTTCTGATTACTTGCACCATTCATCCAGGCACTTACACTAATATGATCCTGAGGAAATATTTATTTAACAACACAATCTCCACATTCCATTAGCCTACTTTGTCTTCTTATTCTGACAAACAAAATAAATTAGTTGCATTAGTTAAAGCTGAGCCTCGGGAGAAGGATGGTGGACTGAAACCAGACCCAATTTTAAACCTGTAAAGGCAGAGCTACGGGTGTGCGGGACTCAGGGAAAACAGTCCAAGCCACAGCGTTTCACTGGTGTGAGATTAATGCCGCAAACACAGCAGCTGATAATACAGCAGATACAGCTGACACAGGACACGGCAGCTGAAAATACGGCATGGACAGCTAGCACAGGACATAGCAGCTGACAATATGGCGGGGACAGCTGGCACAGGGCACAGCAGTTGATAATACGGCGGATACAGCTGGCACAGGACACGGCAGCTAATAATATGGCAAGGACAGCTAGCACAGGACATAGCAGCTGACAATATGGCGGGGACAGCTGGCACAGGACACAGCAGCTGATAATACAGTGGGGACAGCTGGCACAGTACACGGCAGTTGATAATACGGCAGATACAGCTGGCACAGGGCACAGCAGTTGATAATACGGCAGATACAGCTGGCACAGAACACGGCAGCTAATAATACAGCAAGGACAGCTAGCACAGGACATAGCAGCTGACAATATGGCAGGGACAGCTGGCACAGCACATAGCAGCTGACAATATGGCGGGGACAGCTGGCACAGGACACAGCAGCTAATAATACAGTGGGGACAGCTGGCACAGGACACGGCAGTTGATAATATGGCGGAGACCGCTGGCACAGGACATGGCAGCTGATAATACAGTGGGGACAGCTGGCACAGGGCACAGCAGTTGATAATACAGCAGATACAGCTGGCACAGGACACGGAAGCTAATAATACGGCGGGGACAGCTGGCACAGGACACAGCAGCTGATAATACAATGGGGACAGCTGGCACAGGACACGGCAGCTGAAAATACGGCGGGGACAGCTGGCACAGGCCACGGCAGCTGAAAATATGGCGGGGACAGTTGGCATAGGACACAGCAGCTGAAAATACGGCGGGGACAGCTGGCAGAGGACACGGCAGCTGAAAATACATTGGGGACAGCTGGCACAGGACACGGCAGCTGAAAATACGGTGGAGACAGCTGGCATAGGACACGGCAGCTGAAAATACAGCGGGGATAGCTGGCAGAGGACACGGCAGCTGATAATGCAGTGGGGACAGCTGGCACAGGACACGGAAGCTGAAAATATGGCAGGGACAGCTGGCACAGGGCACGGCAGCAGATAATACGGCGGGGACAGCTGGCACAGGACACAGCAAATAGCGTCACATGCTGCATGTTATGACACTGTGCGAAGGTCAGGTAGAGCTCATCTGGGCGGCCGCGCTCGGTTCATTCCAGGAACGATCAAAGCGGGCTCTCACTCACCCCGCACAATGCAGTACAGGAAGCACGGCCACCAGCAACAGGGATAGTGTGTACACAACATGCCACGAGCAGACGAGACCCCGTGCGTCTCCCTTCCTGCTTCACACAGTGTATTCTAAAAGGAGGAATTCTAATCGGCCCATTAGACAGAAGACAGTGTCGCAACATGGATGTGCTCACTTTGTGCTCACTGTGTTCAAGTAAAACCAGGGTCAAGTTTTATTTTCCTACTTTATTTTTGGGCCATTCAATGCAAATCCCAATTTCAGGTGTATTACTTCAAATTTTTCCAGAGGGTACATTATTAATGTTTAAATGAGTCAGCTAGTAGCATAACACATTTTAGAAGCCAGGAGAAAAACTGGCTACAGATTTTTATGAAGTGTGTGGGAGGCAGAGAGTGACAGGCAGTGGCAGTTACCCCTGTTTGCAGGACGACTCCGACTGCGAGATCGACTGCGCTGTCGCTGTAAGCGGGTCCGGCCCAGTAGCCGGTAGTAGTAGGAGGGTCTGCCAGAACTTTTCCTCACTGTGCTCGACATAGTCCAAAACAGGCACAAATCCCCCGTCCTGTGCTGTGCCCCGTCCTGTCTTGTCTCCACAAGTACTGCTCACAACTCCCAAACCTGTGAAACTTCAGCAGCGGATCTCTAAAATATCACTGTTAGTCCCATGATCCGCTCACTTCTCCGCAGCTCCGGTGGGTGAGAGGAGCTTGAAATCTTGAGAAACATTAACTTCACTCCCAGAGGAAGCAAACAATGTAGTCCCCCTTCCAGCAGATAAGTCTGTTTTACTTGGACCGAGAAAAGCAGTTGGTATGCCATTGATGAAAGAACAAAAGTTGGGTTTAGGGTAAATCCTGGCGTGGATCTGCGAAGCCAAAGGCGGAACTGGGATGGAAGTGTATGGAACTCAGGCAGAAGTAATATGAGATGTGCAAATCATTCTCTGAATTATCTAAACCAAAAGTCAAACGTGCTACTGCTGACTATCTCTATATTCTGTACTGCACCAAACTGATCCATAATGTTTTCTTCTTAAGAAACAACTCGTACCAATAACATAATTCAATTATAAAATTATAAATGCTAAACATATTTGAGGTTCTCTTTAAGCAGATACAGATTTCCTTGAGTGCTGGAGTTGTGAGTACAGGCACAAAGGCAGTCAGAACTACTGCAAATGAATCTTATTTCATTTACGAACAGACAGACAACCAAGGCCTGTCTGCGAGACTTAAATAGTTTGGCGGTTTGAACTTTTCTAGAAATGTTTAATGTTATGCTTATATCCTGATACTGGAAAGAAAACATGCCATGAATACTTTTGATTAAAAAAAGTTTCAAAAGCCAAACGACTAGCTCAACGGCGGGAGCCGTGAATTCTGAGGGACTCCAAAGCTTCTGCAAGTCCGTTCCAGCCCGGTGGCTCCTTGCTAATTCCAGGTTTTCATGGTAGCCTGCTCAGAGGAAGCGGCGTTTGCTTCAAGTAAAGCTGAGAGTGGCCAGGGGGGGCTGCTCAGGTCCGGCAGCTGGGGGGCAGACGGGGCCGTTCGCAGCCAGGCAGGGACAAAGAGGGGGGCGGCCCTCGGAGTAAGCAGGCGGTGTGCCACCCTGACAGGCTTCCCCCCCCCCCAAAACGCGCCTCTTCTGCTCCCCCAGAGAAGCGTTCCAGGGGAGTTCTGCCGCTCGATTTCACCAGCGTCCTCTAGCATGAGCCCATTTTGAATTACACGGCATCTGAGTGTCACAGAAGTGTGCTTGCATGACACGAATTGCCATTTTTGTGGAATAGTTTACTTGTTAGAAGACAAGCAAAAAGAAAAAAAAATTCAGGAGAAAAAAAATTGTAATAGTTTTTATAAGTTCTCAGGATAATTTGGCCAATGAGGGAAGGAAAAATCCTTGTGGGAATTTTTAACGTTTTACAATAAAGTGGTTATTTATTGCTAGTTATTACACACTGGGAGAAAAAAAGAAACAGATGGCATTTATTATGTTAATTGACTGGTTCCAACAAGAAAAACAGGTCTGATTTATCAAAAAATTTCAGAACACAGCTGGATGCATGGCTTGCATGTTTAGGGACTCTTCCCTCGAGGCTTATTGGGATTGTTTTCTGTAAACAGTCAGGCTCTGTAGAAAGGCCAGCAGAAGCGCATAGGGGCAAAACACGGAGGGTTAGGAATTCACACCCCGAGAAATCTGCTGTGGGGTAAATACTGGAGATGTCACCCCTGGGGGTTCCTGCGCATTTTTTTCGGAAGGCATCTGTGCAAGCCAAATATATCTTACGTAAACTACTGTTTTAACATGCTATTAGCACAGCTAGCCTGTTTTAGACAAAGGCTTGAGAGAGCTAAGCCGAAAACAAGCTGCAGTGGAGGAGATGCGATTTGGGGCAGGACCTCCCTTCCTTTTTGATCACAGCTGAGATCTTCCCTGTAAGGTTATGTTCTCAAAGAGACGCACTGAAAGTCTTAGCTTGATGACGATTATCACAGGCAAAGGTAAATTAAGCCAACAATTTATATAGTATTTCACAGAAGCAAAAAGTAACCAGCAATTTCTGCCAGAATGAATAACAGATGAGATGGAAGGTACATTTTATGTACAGGAAAGAAACAAAAAATGTACATATTACAAACAACACGGGACATATTGCCAAAAAGCAGACACCACTATTCCCAGTCTCCTTCCAGCAACTGCTGATCTTTTTCCAACATGCAGTTACATTTACATTTATAGGTGATAAATCCACTTAAATTACTTTAAGGAAAAAGAGTGACCACAATATAATAATAAAGAATATAGTTAGCTATTTTCAGAAAATTAAGCGAAAATTAGCCCTTGTTTTGTGCATAATAATATAAATTTATATTATACTGTCCAATATTGTGAAATGCACCAAAATTCCTATTAATAAAATAATTGTAATGGAAGCAGAAGAAATAATATTGACATGCTGCTATAAGCACAGTGAGAGAAACAGGTCAATCTGTGAGACTTGAAGCTACTTCCGGTTCTCATGCCTCCCGATGACTGAAACATCACAAAGCGAAGACCTACATTCCATGGGGGCGAATGTTTCTCCCTAGGCAGTGTTTCTGTGTTTGCGTACAGAATGACAGAGGGTCTTTATCCTGGTGGATTGTGGGAGATTTTCTATTCTGAGCATGCTTTTTTTTTTTTTTTAAAGATTTTAAAGATTTTTTTAAAGATGCTGAGATTTATGAAGTGGGTGGCAAAACACTCTTGAGAAATACAAGAGAATCATTGAGGAGTATAAGAGAATCACTGAGGAGTGTAAAAGAATAATTAGGGAGTATAAGAGAATCACTGTATAAGAAAATCACTGAGGAGTACAAGAGAATCACGATATAAGAGCATCACAAGAGTTAAAGGGAATCACTGGGTAGTTTAAAAAAATAACTGAGTAGTATAAGGGAATCACTGTATAAGAGCATTACTGAGGAGTATAAGAGAAACACTGTATCAGAAAATCATTGAGGAGTATGATTATAGTTAGAAAAACTATGGCACTTTCAGACATCAGAATGTGTTTTTTGACAGATCTGTTACCCTCTAGGATAGGAAACCAGAAATTATCATACTTCAATAGTATATTTTCTACTGTCC
>JAODJX010000119.1:15086948-15109791 GCA_026776945.1 Isichthys henryi | reverse complement strand
TGGAAATCCTCACGTGAGGGGCGATGCTATAAGATGGTTTCAGAAGTGGTCACAATGTATTTAAACAAACATTTCCAGAGTGTATCAAAGCGTAAAAAGAACTAGAAACAACTCAATGGGACATTCTCCGGCTGCCACTGATGACTATTGTTCTATAGACTGGTTTATCAACTATTTTATCGATTGGTCGATTAATCTAAACGATTAATTCTCCTTCAGGAAATCAATCTGACCATTTTATTTAAGTTAATTATATTTTGAAAACAACAAACTGCTTGCCGTTGCAAGGCTTTAGATAATGTACGCCAGTTTTTCGGCACTATGCACACATTATTTTCCTCCACAATTCGATAAGCATTAGTAGTACGCTGCTCTAGTAAGTCGTGATGAAGGAAGGGACAGATCAGCAGCCGCAACATCTTTTAAAAGGTGTGATACTATGGTTAAACAAGGTAAAGAGATGATGGTGGTGTGGCAGTTCACAAATTATTTTCTTTTATTTCTGTTCTCATTTCAGTTTTAGTTTACGATAACGACACTGGTCCCAAGTCCAATGTGCACAAACGCAAACACTGGCACCGTCAATCCACGTAGAATAAGCCGATATTTTAGCCCAAACATTTTCTCAAACACTCATTCAATGAAAATTCTAAGACAGCAGGTAGACAACTTTATGGCTGTAACAACGAGTGCATTTAGCAGCTACAAGCATGAAATATATTAAAAATCTCTCCATTCTAATGTTAATTTAATAAACGTGAATAGACGACACCAAGCGGAAGATGATGGATGGATGGATGGATGGATGGATGGAATAGACGACACTTTGGGTGTTTTTGCCTACTCTGGCGGTCCATTGTCCAGAATAACTCACGTGCTTTTCCGTTTTAGGTGCTGCTGCATAGCATTGTAAGGCATCGCTCTTTGCACAGTGTAAAATCACCTTTTTGTTTAGTGATAATTTGAATCACTCCCATAATTACATAGTGATATTAAAGGAAAATATTTGTTATAATGAACTGAAGCGTTTTAGAAATCATTTCAGTGTCGACCTTATCGGCGCCGTCGACCAAATGCGGACCAATTGCCTAGAATATTCCTACCTTTCTTCTTGTACTCAGGTATCCAAGGAAATTCTTATATCCCCGTTTATTTTCCAGCTCAAGTAGACGAAACACACACAAGAGAATATTACACTTTGCCCACAGTTACTACTTTCCAAAGGACATAAACGCACCATGTTTCAAGCGTACCAATGGCCTCACACTGTTTCCTCCAAGCCTGAGACTCATTATCACTCTCACAGGAACCATGAGTATAGAACAAATTCTTCATCTGAACATTGCTATGGTTAGCCAGTCATCTAACGGTCAAAGAACTGCACCTCTGATCAAACACCAGTGTAGCTCCCCTGAGAGACATAGACACTGTACTCCTCAGAAAGCTGCCAACCTTGCATTCAGAGCTGAGTATATATTGCAAAGTCATAACCTTTGTAAAACGCCAATGCTTGCATCCAGGAGACATTCTGTCCTCTTATTTGCCTCTGTCCTGGACAGAAGCATGTTGATGAGAAGCTCTGCAGCATTGCAGTTACAGAACAACACACTTCACAAGTGACAGCACCAGTCGAGCAAGGTTTGAGAGAGTAACAACTATTCAAACCTGACAAACCAAAACATTTCAAAGAAAAATTCAGTTTTTTCCTTTTCACTAAAGAACAAAAAAAATCATTGCTGCCCATAAGAAGGAACTCATATTGTTCGATATAAAAACGACAATTGTCTGAATAAGCAGACTTATTACCGGATCCACTTTTGTTTATGATCTGCCTCATTTGATGAGCACGGCGTTTATTCAGAGAGGACAAGAAAAGAAACGCGTACGGAAGCACTGAACAAGTTGTGTTGACGGCAGAAACCAGATGCCACACCTTAATTGAAATGTCAGAGCGGAAACAAGGCCAAACAATTAAAAGTCTTTTTGTTACCTACAAACATGTCTAATTTATACAATCTATACAATATATTATGTAACATGGACAGAGGCATCTCACACATCCAGCACTAGCTACTGTGTAAGCTACTGTATGTAAGTAATAAATATATTTAAACAATAATACGGCAAGTGAACAAAATACTGCGATTTCAGCTACGGGGATTTCAGGTGCTTGTTAAAAACGCACTTCACTATCAAAACACAAATCTGTTATATTGTCACCAAAGACATACAGTACTGAGAAAAAATATCTTCCAGTGCTTGGTACAGTAAAAGGAATCTTTGAAAGAAACCCATTTGCGATTCTGCTATTAAAGCACAAATTCATACATCTTGAAACATCTCAGCATCTCACTGTGGCTTAACCCTCAGGAGTTATAAAGGACGGCAAACTCACTCAAACCAGCTCATCAACAACATTCCTCACGCTTCGCCCCTGCTGTACTCACACACGTTATGCAATGGTCACACAAAGGGATCCCTCCGTCACAGTGCAGCAAACGACATACGGCAACCAGCACCTGCCACTTCCAAGAGCGGCCGCCTCTCTGCCTAGATTCAAAGGAGGCCTCCCCGCATATTCATCGCCATTCAGTCTTTTACGTTTCACCAGGCTGTGTTTTAAAAGGCCAGATGCTGCGGCCGGCGATCATCAGCGCCAGCGCATCTGATCCCGAGCTTCACGGCCTGGCCTTCAACATGTCTTTAAAGGAAAACAAATTGAGAGGGATTGCTAGTAAACGCGTAATTCAAAGCTTGTGATTAAATTATTAAAGGAACTTTCTTTAGATGTGTGGCACTGCGCACTGTAACTCCACAGTGGACGGACTGGGCTGAGGAGGAGGTGGGGGGCAAGGTCTCATTTTTTTGAGAGACAGAGAGCCATGTTGGGGAGGTGAAAAGTTGTATATTCACTGTCTATCGCAGACCCCCAGCCCCCACCTGTAAACATCCTCGGTGGTCCACCTCATTTATCAGACGCTTCAGCACTTCACCTGAAAAACGGCCTCAGAATGTCAGAGGTCATATCCATTCTTTACTTTTAAAAGGCATTGATCTGGGGACACACAGAGGAATCGCACATCCAGGGGCCACAACACAGAGAAAGGAAACACCCTCGAAACAATAAAACAGGGAGACCCTAATGGCTGACATCACCCAGCCGCAAAAACACATGTGGACATTAGCTCAGACTTTCGATGTGCCTGAGGGTGAATAGAATACCAGTTATGACCTGCGTAAAATAAGTGTGAAACAATTAATATCAGTTGAAGTCCAGGTTCATATAATATTACAAAATGAAAGTAGGAAGATTTGAAATACTTAGCAGGCGTTTTGGAGAACAGCCTCAGAAACACTTGATAATACAGACTCTCAAAACAAAGCTGCACTCAATTGCTTCATTTAAACACTGTTCCAGGACCCCTAGACTTTCACAGCTGTTTGAAGATGTCTGTCTATTCCCTCTAACACAGGCATATAGTGCCCACAGAAACGTTCAGGAAGACAGGCGGCCCCGTTAGCGCCAGGCAGCCACATCATGAGAGGGGAAATCTGACAATGTCAGGCACGATGACGAAGCCGACGTAGCCAAAACACTGCACGGGTCACTCATCCGGCTGAACACAGACACTGCAGAACAAAGTGTGCTGATACCATCTATGTCAGCATGCTGATTATGACAGCCCACGCACAAAATCTGCAGTTTCCATCCAAGGTTTAACATTATTATCGTATTATCCAACAGACTAATTCCTGGAAACATGCTGGCTGCAGCTAAGCTCATTTCCCTAATCAACCTTAAGTTTTTACAGTTACTTTTTACTGTCAATTCTTACATTCCAGATGAAGCCCATCTTTCTGTACGAGTTACTGCGTTCTGCTTTTGCTCGGACACCAGTCCTAAGCCAGAGCGGCCTCCGACCAGGAGTTCAAATGCTTGTGCTATAAGGTGCGTATACGTGCAGCTTTCCTATCATCATCCCTGGAGAAACAACATATTTACATTTCCTTGCTTGTTGTCTTGAAACTCTCTCCCGGAACATTCCCTCTGAAATGGGAACACTATGACTGACACACTGGCCGCTTCTGAACTGTGCCGCATGGTTCCACCCAGGAATTCGAGCAAATGAATGAACAAATGACATTTCAAACATAACAACCCCTCCCGCAGAATCGAATGAAGGACAAAGCATTGCACGTAATGCTTATTACGCAAAGCTGATGATACAGGTCGGGGTGCACAGAGCTTTCAGCCGCTCACCCAAAGCAAAGGCGCCTCTTCCTCCGCGCTCCTCGCTGTACCGGCCCGACATGGATTTCAGCGCACAATGAATGGCCTGAGCATGGGAGCATTTTTAAGGACGTACACTAAGGCAGATACATTTCCCAGCTGGCCCGTGTGCTTAAACCATGACTAATTCCTATTTGCTATTGTAACACCAAGCACAGTATGCAGAGTCCTGACCTCCCATCCGTGTCCCAGGAATTCTCTACATTCCTGCCTGCTGGAGTTACTAGCTTAGGCTGCTTCCTGTCCCCTGTAGGGAATTCCTTAGTGTGTCACTGTCACATGTCACTGGGGCCAGTGACTTTTTTGTTTCCCGATCCATTTACTCCAGAACCATTCACATCGGATGCTAAAGATGTGGTGGATTTGGGTGTCGATGTGGCTCGCAACAAGCAGGCTCTTGACTGAAGACTGAAAATTCACTGATCACACATCGTCTTTATGTTATTACTTTATATTGCTAATGTGACTAAGTGCGACTAACTCCACTATGGGAAGCTTGATACCGTGGGCTGTTGTTGGATAGTATTCCCCGAGCTGAGCTGTCTGCATGTAAACCTAATAATGCCCTATATTTAGGGCAGCAAGAGGCCATAAAAGCAAGCGGTGGCGGGCCTGCAGCTCAGGCCTGCCCCAAACAGGATGTCTGCTAGATCAGCTCCAGAGCCCTGTGTGCCCCGGCCTTGTCCCCGACTTCCCCATGCTGTGCTCTTTCTGGACTCTCACCACATCTGGCCCATTCTACTGTACATCACATCATCACCGTGGAAATCCAGAGCCCATGGGACTTCGCAAAAAACAATTGTACAATTTCCAATCCTCCACCCCAGCTTATGCTGGACAAAGCATCCTCCTGGCCATTTTCCAAACGAGACAGGCCTGTCCGCACTTGGAGGGCGACCTTTCCATTACATAAAGGGGGATTCCTCGTAGCACAAAATGATGCGATGAAATATGTTTTATTCTTGACTTTCAGAGAGATTATGATGCTCTCATAGGTGAGCCAAAGGATTTGTTCAGATTCCAAGCTTCAGCACACCTCAGGTGATGCACACACACCCCACAGCCCCCATGCTCCTCACACAGACCTCATTTATCTCTAATGTCTGCTTATGGCAGTTAATAAAGCATGACTTTTTTAATCATTAAATCTTATGCTTATTTTACTTTCCCTGTGCTATGTAATGTACAGAAGGAAATCGTCTAATAACTTCACTAATAATTTACTTAATTACTGTCAACTCCAGTACTGTGAAAAAGTCTAAGGGAGTAGAGGAAAATGTTTTAAACTATTTGTATGGGTACGAAGAGTACAGTCTGCAATTTAGCATGAGAACATATGCAATTGGACAATATGACAATGACAAGTAACAAGAATTTCTTTTCTCCAAAAAGTTACTGATGTCTTGTTGGGTGGCTATAGAAGAACACAAGCTTTGGTTTCCAGACCTCCTCGGGGCACATTTACTCATTAAAATTCACCACCAGCTCAATTAATGAATTATCTTAAGTAAGTAAATAGCTTGACAAGGTATTGAATAGCCAAACATAGTATGCTAATGGTTGAGTAAAAAACTACATGGGTACTGTATGGTTGCTGCAAATACTGGGGGGATTTCAGGAGAGGTTATTCAATGGCTAAGCTAACATACAGTACACTGACAAACACACTATCATAGTCATAGCTAAACATGAAGATCTTTCGAACATAAAATTATATTACTTATAATTTTAGACATTTGCACAGTACTTTACGAACCATGGTTACAAAAAAGCATTATGTTTGGGTTTATACTCATCAACTGATGTAACGGACGTCCAAAACAAGAAAAAAAAAAACTAACAAAATGGTTTGGAATTCAGCTACCGTGCTATTAAAGATGAGTGAGTAGAAGACAAAAAAATAATAATTGCATGAGCATGACTGCTGTGCCTGTCACATCCATGCACGGTGCAGAGATCATAACAGTACAGCAATGAATATGAATTCCAGTATCACAGACACGCCGCCATGTGCTACAAGACGATTTAAATGTCAAAAGGGACATGGCCAAATAAGCACTTTGTATGCAAGTTTATACTCCAAATTAATTCTAATAAAATATGCAGACACCTTCACACCCGAGACTCATGGCATCTCTTTAGCTTGGTTTATACCAAATCCATACAAAATACACAAGGGATCCCCAGGTCTGGTCCTGGTAGGCCAGCCTGCAACACCGTTTGCAGATTTCCCTGCGAAACCCTGTTATACACCATTAACTGACGGATCCCCCCCACCCTGCTGTATGAATTTTTAAGATTCCAAAATATTAGAAAAGCATTTTGAAAATACGGTCAAAATACTGTATCCCCCATTATAATGCATGGACTGTATGACATATTCTAGTTAGTATAATTAGCTATTTATATCTTAGCCTAAACCTTTACTCAGGGAGGCCTATGTACGAGTAAGTACTGAGCTACAGTAATATTTGTTGCAGTATTTTCTCACAGCTGCTGAGTATACCCGGAGCGCCATGCAGTGACTGTTTTCCTCCAACTTGGCTCGTGGTGTCACAGATTGTTGTGGCAGTAGTTTCCAGGTCAGGGAGGAAACCCAAGGAGCCTCTTCCTGTTGCCCTGCTTCAGCACAGCTGAACAATCCAGTGAAACGCAAGGTTACCGGCATGTGCGCTGTGGGAGCCGCACTCAGCGAAACAAAAGCTACACACAGCGTGATGCATCAGGACAGGCAGCCCTTCAGGACACTGCTATTACCTCACCCACAAGACACTTTCGCCTCCACATTTCCAGACAGCGCTCGGAAAATAGAGGGCAGGTAAACACACGTCTGCTATTGCTTAAGTCCATCAGTTCACGATTCTTGGAAAGCCTTGTTCTAAGAAGACAGTGATATATAGACCAGATTACAGATGGTGGGATCATCTACAGAAATCTGGATGGTATAAATGACATGGGTGCTTCAGGTTCTCATTCACGTGAAAACCGATCCTGGCATGTTATGTCCTCTGAAATGGCCACTGCTGTGGATAAATAAGCTTCTTACTCAGAGCCTGGGATGCTGGTGATATTTCTAAGCAGGTTATTCAAGTCTGCGGTGACTGTACAACAGCAGCAATGCAACATGAAAAACAGTTCAGGTTCAACCTCCCCTGGGAATGTGATATAAGGATATATGTTAGCATTCGCCTCGCCCGGTGAGTGTGATATAAGGATATATGTTAGCCTTCGCCTCGCCCGGTGAGTGTGATATAAGGATATATGTTAGCCTTCGCCTCGCCCGGTGAGTGTGATATAAGGATATACGTTAGCCTTCGCCTCGCCCGGTGAGTGTGATATAAGGATGTATGTTAGCCTTTAGCCCTGCAGTTTCAGTTTTAGTTTCCATCTTTAGAACTTGTAACAGGTTTAAAATTTCCGTTTTCAAATACTGCAGGGTTGTGTTAGTATGTTAGAATCTTCACTTTAAAACATTAAACCCAATAACTGAACAGTCCAAACCCTGCAGACAAATTAACTTTACACAGTATGATACATGACAGGATAAAACAAGGAGGAGCCAAAGAACATATCAGTGGCCAGCGACATACGTCCACCTGCAATCAACCTACAACATTATCTACATGTCCAAACAGGTTCAGGTGTCAAATGCTGTCACTTGCTTTCTCCACCTGCCTCTCCAATGCATCACTGAAAGACTGGTGAAGCACAGATAAAAGGGGTTAGGAATCTTACTCTCCACATACTGTAAGCACTACACCCCACTCCATATAACAAATAATAGTTATGACATAAAAATACACTAAGTACAAAGATAAAATCTATGTATGAGTAGCCTTTATGTGATAGTTCTCGTCGGCTCTGCTCTTGTTAGCTTAGCAGGCTTGTTAAGCAGGATCGGATCTGGAAGTCCAGCCTGACGCAGGCATGTGGCAGGACGAGCACAGAGGCTCCTGGTAATTCCATCCCGGAGGGCTGCCATATCAGATCGATATCAGGCCTCTGCAGCAATCGGAGTGTATGTGTGACCCTTGGCGAGCACCCATCGCCTGCTATGGTCAGCATCCCGGGAATCTGCTTCCAAGGGCGCTTCCTCTCCCCAGTCGCTGCCCTGGGACTATTTATAGCATAACAATACCCTTGGAACCTGAAGCAGCCACATGCACACAACAGCACCTGAACTACCAAAAAGCAGCCCCGCTCCAGGCAGACACAGTGGAATTTAACGAATAGTCGCAGATTTAAAAATGGAAAAAAACAAAGAACAAAGTCAGTTACTGGTGAGGAAACAGCACAGGAAAAACTGGTGGTAGGTTTTTGAAAAGTCTGATCCTTTTAAAGGTTAGTGTTGCTGACGTGTGCTAGAAGTAACCTTCTTGCTGTTAAAATGCTTAAATGTCGCACTATATTACTTCAGTTCAAAGGAATGCGGGTCTCCCCACACTGTATTATAAACACACAAAACATTAATGCTAACTTCTACCTTGTAGGAGCCATGCGCCTCAAAGCACTGGAGATACTTCATTGTGTTGCTCAACGTACAAGAGAAAGTCAGTTTTAAACTTGCTTAAATCTGAGACTATCCTTCGGCTGACTGCAATGCTATCCTCACGATAGCCAATTCTTATGACAGACCTAGCTTAAAGTTTTGAATAATGAAATGGCACAATCCAAGCCAAGGTCCGTGACTATCCCAGAATCCGTGAGGCACATGAAGGAGATTCTACACACCTCCTCTTCCCAGAAAATGCTGAGGGGATTGGCTGTGACCCTGTCCTTTTTCCCAGCGAGGTCAGACGGGGGGAGCGGGTGGGACTTACCTCAGGCTTTCTGTTGCCCCAGAAGAACAGGAGTCTTCATCGTCCTCTCTGAGAGCCAAGAGTAACAAGTTGTAATGACTTACAATTTCCCTTTCTCTGGCTCCCTCCCTCGCTCCCTCAATCTCTCTCTCTCTTTCTCTCTCGCGCCTACTCCACTACAGCCCGCCGGCCAAAGGGAGCCGCAGATATTTCTGCTTACCGTAGGCTCCCGCCGCGCACCCGGACTGAGCAGATTTTAGTTCCTCCCCCTTTTCAAGCAGAAAAACAGGAGATCGAATAACTAAGGGAGAGAAAGAGACTGGGCTGTGAGTGGAAAGGCAACCAGGACTGAGCGCTAAATTACACTCTCCTCTCGCTTACCTTCCCTCGCTTTCTCCCTCCCGGAGGAAAAAGTGCTCGTCTGTGCCCTAAGCTCTGGCGCCCTCAGGCAAGGGGGGTGAACAAACTGCTCAAAGAGCCAAATTCCTAGCGGTGGCGACCAATCAGAACGCCGACTGTGGGGACCAGTGAGTTTTGGAGGCCCTGGCTTCCCCCGGCAGTGAGCGCGCCGTGGCGAGGCGAGGGTTAGTGTTTACATTCTCAGCAGGACCAACGAGCAACCAGGAAGCAGAAACACACAGAAGTCAGAGGGGAAGCTTTTTGCAGGTGGTTTCTCAGTACCGACAAGGAATTTAGCTTTGAGGCTGCGGGGTCACACTGTGGCATGTTGCTTATGTTCAGAATGTCACCTCTAAAGAGATCAGTCTTCTCAGGTTTCTGCTGCTGTCTGGGGGGTGTGAAACACTCCATTAGCGCACTGAGCCCAAATATCTCATTTTGGTCCCACTTGGGCTTGATGACATAAAGACGACTTAATAAAGCAAAGCAAAAGATGCCATTAGATGGCAATAAGGCTCCCCAGGTATGTAACTATTGTGTAATGGCACAGAGAGAGCATTTTGGAGCTCTGTCTCTTTATTCCTCTCCACCACGCCTCCATCCTCTGTGTGTGTTTGTGTCTCTGTGTTTGCAAATGTGTGCCAAAGAACCATAAAGGTTTCAACAAGTGGAGTTAACCACAAATTTACTCTAAGGGCTCATTGCGGATGATCAACTAAGGACACAGAGAAGGGTGCCACAGTAGGGTCACGAGGTGAAAGGTCAGTGACATTTAGCCCAGTACTATTCCACTGGCTTCCAGAGAAGACCAAGACAGTCATTGTTCTTCATAAACCTGGAAATTTTAATTGTGTTGTTTTTTCCTTGCTTAGCAGCAGGAGGGGAGTCTGGGAGGGATGGGAGGCAACACTTCCACGATATTGTTATCGCGTCATCTGCCTTTCACCAGATTCCATCGACGCCCGTTTCATGCTTTGCGGCATCCGATGTGGCTGCCTGCATGTCTAGTGTTCACGAGGCGTGGTGCCACCAGCTGAGTTGGCTGGGAAGTCGTCCCTTTGACAAAGACAGCAGCTCCAAAGACAAAGCCCCGCCAATGCGATTCAACTTTGCCCCCTCCAAGCAGCAGAGGTGGAAAGTTCAGGTTCAGAGAATACAAATCCAGACCAAGATTTTGTTTCAACCAGCCAGTTGACTATAAGGAGTCACAGCAGTCACAGAGCACTCAACTGATTGGTTGAAACAAAAGTTTGGTCTGGATTTGTATTCTCTGAACCTGAACTTTCCACCTCTGCCAAGCAGGAAGAATATATAAAAAAAGAACAGTACTTTGACTGAATTAAGCAAAGTATGAACCATTATTAACCCAAAGTGACGTAGTTCATTATGTATTTATCCAAGTGAAAGTGCCTTCGCCTTGTGACAAGACCAAACAAAAATAAACTGTAGCCATTACTCTATTGATATGTAAAGTGAAAACAGGTGTATGCAGTCAGTGGATTCTGGAAATAAAAAGCTTAGGATGGAGCACTTACACTGAGTAGTCGTATTTTTTTCTAGGTTGCATCCATGCCCCAGAAAAAGTTGGGTACGAGACACCCTTGTAACTACCATGATGTGGGGGCATCCCTAGTGGAGTTCAGTTAGCGAACAAGCTTAATAAAATTCTGTGCAGATTTGCATGTAACGTTAACTCGGGAATTTTCAACAAGCTCTCTGAGGACTGCAAAGCAAAATTCTAGGACGGAGCTACAGTCTAGCATTTTATTTCACTTTTCGTTGGTTTTATTCAAGTCTGGCTGTCAAAAGAACATTTGCTGATTGGTAGAAAAATTTAAATGCTTACTGTATGTCCCAAGTACTGTAAAAGATGACCCAAGATCCTGCTACCCTGCAAAATTGCCAGGCCTTGCATTCATGAATGTAACTTTTAATAATGGAAATGCCAAAGAGAAAAGTGGAGCACAGAAAAGGCTAAAGAGAAGGCATTAGAAGCTAAAGCTGAAGTGTTAGAAGCTAAAGAGAAAGTGCTAGAGGAAAGAAAGTAAACTCCTTCCACTGGTTATCATAGCAAACAGATATTTTCAAACGAGATAAAGGATAAAATAATACTGTTTGTAGGGATACACTTTTATTGTTCTTAATCATTTTCTGTTTTGAAAGCATGTCATAACCTGAGAAAAAAAGTCTGTTTGGGGACATAGTTGAGTGAAACGCTTTTATGTTGCGGATGCTTTATTTGACCCCTGCAACTCAGATATAGGCATTAATTTATTTTTGTGTTAATTTTGTGTTTAGAATAATGAAATTTATGGTATTTAGGGAAATGTTGTAGTTATATATTTCCAAACTGGGAAGGAGACCCTGGGGTGGGGGTTGTGGTCTTTGCCTTAAACCTCTCTAGGTTAACAGACATAGTTAATAGTCTAATAGTCAGGCTAATCTGCCAGAAAAGCTAACACTAAAGCTCAAGTTATGAGATAGTCAGTAACAGCAAGTGAAATTCGGTGCCAGGAGAATGGCAGGCCAGCAGTGCTTATGATTCTCACTCAAACAGTCAAGTGACTAACAACGGCAGTGAGGACGGAGTGTGGCCCCCAGTCTACACACCGCAGTGAAGTGCCGCTCCACACCAATCACTCATAATGGAGCCAAATGATTCGGCAATAAGTGTAAATTACGGTCATAACTTCCAGGGCCTTCAGTAACTACACAGTCTATGTACCAGTGGTGCAGTGGGTGAGCATTTTGCTGACTTTCTTTCCCCAGTACACATTCCTTTGGTTACTGTCATTATTCATACATTCAATATTCAGAATCTGCTTCTGAAGTTACCCTTATGCTTCAAGGACGCTGATGCCCCAGTCTATGAAAAGCATCAGGAACTCTTCGGAACTCCCATGTTTGCTAAATCAACCTGAGAAATATTTACTTAGTGTTTATCTCTGCAATAAACAGCTCACCACCTAGTAAGATGAAGGTGGATATATGTTAAGGGCATTTACAGATAATGGTCTTTTTTCTCTGTTGAAAGAAAGGTCACATGTTAATGAATCAGACATACTGTATAGTACACGAATAGCTACTCTCTTAGTTGGTTTGCTGCTCAGTTTTCCTTGTGTACTTGCTTCAGCCAGGGTTCATTCCGACGTCAGTAAGGCTGGTTAGCTTTGCTGCAGACAGGGTGGTCATATGGAGCATGATACTGTCTTTCAGATGAACTTAGGACTCTTCTCACATACAGTGCTACTAATGCTAATACATACACACAGCAATACTGGTTCACTGTGTGAAGTTTGCATTTTGTCTCCAGGTTGCACGGGTTTCCTTTAGGTTCTCCACTTTCCTCCTGCAGTTCAAGTAGATGTGGATATGCCAATTGAAATCCCTAAGTTGCCTGTAGTGTGTGTATGGTTCCCGTGATGGACTGGCAGATTATTTGCATGTTCCAAGGCCTTGTGCCCTGTGTTGCTTGGCATAAACTCCAGGCCCTCAATAGCTGGAAATATTTACTTTATATGTGGTTAGAATATGGACGGATGAATGGATGGATGGATGGATGGATGGATGGACAGAAATAGGCAAAATCCTATCTAAAAAGTTTGTCACCAACACTCACATTACGTTCACTGATTCATTTGGATAATTGGAGCCATGAAATGCCTCCTTTGAGTTACATTTCCAAATGAGAAAGTAATTAATGCTCTTCAAAACACGCCACAGTTAATCTCCAAAGTCCCAAACAAAGCAGGCACTGTGCTTCTGAGCATTTTGACAAAGTCCACCTCCCGATAAAAGACCCCCCCAGACCCCCCACACAGGCTCGCCATCCCCGCAGCCTCCATTCTTCTACAGCATATTAAGCGGAAAGGAAAACCTCTGTGTTTACCGTTTCGATGACTTGTATTTTTGGGGCAAATCATTAAAAGCAAGAGATTAAAGGCTAAGCAGTGTACAGCCACCACAAGGAACAACATATTTCTGTTTACCAAAAATAGTGAGGTTTTATCTTTTGTTTCACCACCTGCTAGACGGTAAATTCCAAACCAGTCTGATTATGCTGAAATGCCAGCAACAGAAGATACAAGACAGCAAGGCACTATACAGGCTTACAGGTCAAATTCTCATTATGCAGATCAACTTAATAAACCAAAGGTCGCTGTTTGAAGTTGCAGGTGATTAATCCTGCTCTGCTCTACGAAAATATCCAACCGTTTAAATTTTAAATAGCTTTGGATAAAAGAGTCAGTCGTGTAGTGTGATGATGACGGCGATGAAAGCAAATTATCTCAGGTAAGAGAGAACATCCAGCCTTTAATTATCACCGTTGCTTGTTTCTGAATCTCCCACCAACCACCGTGCTCCAGTATCTCTGAGTCAGGGCATAGCTGGCAGTATTATCAACAAAAATATGATGTTTTGCTTTCAAAAGATTGATCGCATAAATCCTTTTAATCCTACGAGAAAAGTCTTTGCAATACATGCATTACTCTGACACATTTAACACACAGTTTGAAAAAACAAGATCTCTCTACATATAGCACTTTTTATAATATCCTTAAAAGAGAGCTATGTGGCACAGCAAGGAAAACGGTCAAAATTGTTGCGGATACCCTTAAAATGATGTTGAGTAACGACTTACGAATGGCCGTTCAGAACACTATCTAAAGGAGTAGAGGAGTGTCTGTACTGGCAAAATATTCACATTACCCATACTACTCTATGTATGGGATGGTGATGGGGGGCATGGTAGTGTATACTGTAATTAGCAATAATCGAGTTTTTCCTTTCAAGTAATCACATTCCTGACGTTCCTGCTACTGTGTTACTTTGCCAAAACCTGCATGAGCATTTATAACATAGAGAAACAAAAATGAGTTATTACAATGCACTTCATTTAAAAATTCTGAGTGCTGTACACAAACAGAGATTACGGAGCCGTTTGTCGTGCCAGTGAGCAGGGGTCTGTACCCCCCCAGCCGAAAAGCTCTTTGGGGCACCACCCCCCTCCCCCCCACTGTTGTCTGCAAGTTACATTTTTTCGGTCTATAAATATCGGTCTAGTAAGACTAATTACAACTAATCAAACATCAAAAGTACACATTTTTTGAATGTTAGCATTTACAAAAACTGTATAATCTATGCCATATTTGTTCGTGACAATGAGAATTACACTGCAGATGTAGTATAGATGTTACTAGTCTGAAGCTTAACAGTGCTGTTCTGGTTGTTGTGGTGCCATGAACCTAGGCTTGTAGGCCAAGTGTTGCTGGTTGAAGTGCCAGGAAGATTTGCAGGTCTGTTTTGGGAAAAAAGCAACCACTAAACATCTGGTGAAACAGAGTAATACTGCGGTAGGTCTGATTGGTATTTTGATGTATTTCTGGAGAATATGGCCAAAAAACTGGATTTGGGAGTCCTAAATGAAGCCTCATTTAGTCATTGCCGCAGGAGACCTAGATGTTCCTCAGAAAGCTGAATCCAGGCACGTAGTAAAAGACTGACTTAGGAGAAATAAATGTCTCATTATCAGATGAATGCCCCCCTTTGCAACGTCAGCTAATTATCTGCTCCTCTACCCCACATCATTATCACCACCCGAAGATGGAGATACTTTGCAAATGACAAACTAAACAAGGCTGCCTGGGACTGTGCAGCTGGTAATAATGGCAAAGACACAGGCTTCGAAAGCGAAGGCACAGGAAGAGCCTCCATCACGTGCTGATGCTGCTGTGCGTCACAGAGGAGCTCTGTACTCACACATGCTTAGCGCTCTCAGCGGGGGCTCACCCAGAAATAAATGGAGCAAATTGGAGCCTGCAGAGAGCCACTCAAACCCAGCTAGTTTGTTACTACAGGAGCAGCTAATTAACCTTAATCCAAAGGGGTTCCCCTATTAGTGTATCGCATAACTGCCACTTCTTAACTGCTCGGTCTTCATGGAGTGCAGCAAAGCAACCCCCAGTGCAGCTCAAAGCCCATGACAATCCAGATCTTAGAAGCTTAGGAACCTTAAAAAGTCACTTCTGGTCTAACGAAAGTGCTCCACAGCACACTGAATTTTGGACAGCACGCACAGAAAATTCTTAGCCAAAAACTGACTGATCAGCTCCACAACAATTCAGAAATTGTGTTTATTGAAATATTTATTTTTTATCCGTGCTCTACTATCCTATATATCTGAATTAAGAGAAATTGATATATATGCCTGTGTTGTTTAGCATCATAGCAGAGAAATTTATTTGCATATTTATAATATTGTACCTGGAATATATTGTATCAATATCAAACCAGAAAACGTGTGGATTAACTTTTTTCTCTTTTTCTTATGGCAAAATTCAACTATTATTTGCATTAAAACAGATGGACAGCTTGGTCAAAATAACACCATAAGGTAAGTGAAATAGCAAAGCATGTAACTGGTATGTAATTTATACTTTATCTTTTGAGAGCTTCTTGATCACAAAATGACATATAGTATACTGTGACTCAAAGTTTTCTATACTGGCAAAGTCCCACACCAGTGCATAACCATCCACGTTCCGCAGCACCACAAAAAAAATATGCATACATATGTATAGCTTTTTAAAAAGACGAACTTCTCCACAGCTATTCGAGTGTGACAGATGACTACTTGGTCAGAGCATTTTATAGACCATATGGGAGTACAGTCCATGTGCACAATTAATGACAGGCAGGCAAAGGTAAGGAGAAGAGTCTTATTATGTTTTCATATACATTCCCAGGCGGCTGAACTCCATCTGGGATTCAATCCAGGCTTCACAAAAGCCTCAGAAAGCTTTGAAAATCTATACAAGAAAAATGAAGTTCTGCCTTAACTCATCCAACTCACCACCCAAAGGTTTTTTTCACATAATATGTGAGATTCACAAAGCTTTTATATCTGCTTGGCTTTGGGTACACTGTTCCTTTCACTTGGCACTAAAGGCCGGAGGTCCTCTGCATAATTCAAAGCACTTTGCTCCATCATTAATGGAAAGGAGCAAATTGCTTGATATGTTCAAATTCTTCACTTTAATTAAAAGCAGAATTTGATCATTGTAAGTCCTAACAAAACGACTGCACATTCTTTATCAGTGAAAAGTGGTTTTATATGCCTTCTTCTGCAGGACGCACTAGGGCCTACAGCAGAAAAACCTACAGAGAATCAATTAAAGATCAATAATAGCATTCTGCTGCTTTCCTCTCTGCTGTTACCCTCTGCTGGATTGCAGCAGCATAACTCTGCATAACAACATCTGCATTCATTTCCTCTGCAAATGCTTGAACCACCATCTGATCTGTTTAATCTTTTCAGTTGCTGTAAATCACATTTTTGAGTATGGATTACCGGTTTACAAATCCCATGATGTCCGTTTTTACTATAGATTTCCTCCAAAGCTATTTTGTCTTTTAAACTAACCATTGACAGAAAGCTATATGTCAGATTCGACAACGTAATATTACCGAAGTTGACTAAGCAGTAAACTGCTGCATTAAGCATGCATCCCCATTACCGTAGCTCTGATCGATTGAATTAAAATACAGTAGTATAACTCAGCAAGAGCAGTGGCTCTCCGGAGATACTCGGACTAGAGTGGAAATGTTGTGAGGCGGAGACAAAATTTAGTCCTAGGTGAGAATCTCTCATGAGAGCTAATACCAGCATCCTCAACACTTGCCAAGTGCAGTCTGCCATTCCACTCAGCAATGTATGCATTTCACGGCATGTGCAATTAAGCTGCAATCATACAGCCATATGTATGCGTAGCGTATCTGGGCATCAAGCCAACTTCCATACTGCTGCTCCAGTACAGGGTCATGGGACAGGATACCCTTGAAAGGATGCCTGTCCGGTACCGAGTTTCACACATACTCACAACTTACTGCATGTTTTAGGAGGAGACCGAGTAAACTTAATATAGATATTTGAGTAAAATTTGTGAAACTACCAATAAACAATCAATATAAATTGTAGCAATGGCCATCTCTATCCTCATATTTGTGTCAGTAGAACACCAGATTGGATGCACACACCTGTGGTAACTATACTGTAGATTATCTCCTAAAATTGCCTTTGCAGATAAAACAAATCATTAAAAAGAAATTGTAGCATTCCTTCACCTTTCATCTTCTGCACAAAAAATGAGTGTGAAAGAGCACATGAGAAGACAGAAAGCGGAAGGAGCAAAGAGTAACATGTATCTGCCAGGTCAAAGAAAGGTGTTCTTACATGTGCTATGGGGTTCATCTTTAAGGCTTATCACTCGTCCCGGAAAGATACGCAAAACATTCCACTTCCGTTTACAATTTCATTCACTAAATCATGCATCAAAGCCAATACCCGAGTACCACTCTCCCACAAGTGAGTACAAGACACACCTGTGATCATTTGAAAACTCCCTGCAAAAAAAACCGCGGCAATAAAGAAAATGCCTGTTGCTATTCAGTATCTCATATGAAACTAAAAGAATGCAACTTAAAAAGTAACATGACAAACTGCAGAGGGCAGTTTGCTATTCAAAGCAGGATGGCTTTGCATGTAGGCGACACCAGAAGCTGCCAGGCCACACAGACCAGATCAGGTACAAAGCTTCACTGATACGAGCAACAATGTTGGATTTTACGTACTGCACACATAGCTGAAGATCATAACACTGTACTCCACAAGAGACCATTAACCACTCAGACCAGGAAACTATACACATGAAGATATTTATCTTCTTGGCATCATCTTAGCTGCCAAACTACATTAAAAAAAGACACAGGTCTACCATGGAACTAGGGAAGTGAAAACATATACACATCAAGAAAACCTGCAGTGTTGCAAAAAAACAAAAATATTTTTGTGTAATAAAAACTGATGCAGTGAATCCAGTAGAGTTGTTTTTTTTTAGCCACTTGGAAAGGACATGGATTCAGCAAATAAAAAGTGCAGCGTGCCAAAAGCTGGCAAGCAAAGGTGGCTCTTCTGAACTATTTTAGACTCACTGCACAAGCCGCAGTTTTTCTAAAGCATAGACAGTTCCTCTACTAGTTTTTAAGGCTCTTAGATGGTCACTCTGAAAAACCCAATAAAGTCTTGGCAAACGTGAAACTTTTTTTCACCGCTTAACATTTCAAGTTTCTCTGGCCAGAGCAAACAGCAAGCTATGTTTTACAGCCTACTAGATATATTTTAAAAACAAAAAAAAGAGGTGAAATGAACTGTACACCCATACACAGCACATTCCTTCCACCCAGTTCTCTGCCGCATCCAGTCACTGTGTGTCTGTACCAAAGCCAGTGTGATTGCAGCTTATGGACTTAGATCAAAACCCAGAGCAGGGGGGAAAAATGCAGGAATCCACTGGTGCCGATGCTTTGAGGAAGACTCAACACGATTTTTTATTATACATAAAATATCATTTATCATTTTTTCTCTGAGGGTATTCAAACCTTTTTTTTTTTGCAGTTCTCCAAACGATGGAAAGTCACCCTTCTCAAAAATACGTAGAAAGGTTTCTCCTTTTCCAAGATTGGCTAGTAGAACTTTAAAAATCCTGCACTCACTTAAAAATGCCAGACACTTCTACAGGCTCAATGACAACTGTGACACTTAACATAAAATTAGAAGACAGCAGAAGGAAAACATAAATATTTAGCACGGCAGTCCTTTGGCTATAGAATCAGCAGCGACAAAGTGATCAGCTGACTTTAGGTAGTTTTACGCTGACTTAAGAAAAACAAGGTCCTTTGCTCTACATACCAATGTAGCCCTCCTGTGCTGCTGTGTTATACGGCTCCATAACTTCAGGGTGTGACTTCAGGGTGTGACACAAGGCATATTCCAAAGAGTGCCGAAAAAGAGTTCACCTTCCCCACCAACAGACTGGCTGCACTTGGGCTGTTCTGCTACAGCCAGGAGTCTCTCCGCAGAGGGACGGCTGCCTGTATTCTGGCTGCTGTGCTACATCTGCCCAGCGATTTGGTGGAATGACTGGCTTTAGCCACATGGAGGCCCTTCTCCGGCTTTCATGTATGACGACTCTTAAAGGCACAGCGCTGTTTTATTAAAAACCACCTCTTTCGTACACCTGAATGGGGGGGAAGGGGGGGCGTAAACCAACTGTACTGGGAGCTGAATATGCTTCAGTTTAAGTTCAGTGATTAGCCGACAGCCTGGTCAGTAGGCACCTTCATCCTAAATTATGCACAATCCCTGTGCAGGAGGAAAGGACATTATACTGTAAAACACACGGAAAGAGGTGCTTCTAAGTCAGGAACATGCTGACCTTTTGCTATATATAACTATGCGGTGGCAGCATTATGAAGTGCAGCAAATATGGATAAACTACGAAACTAGGAATATTCATTTTTTTGGTAACAGTTTACTTGCTCGGGCACAAACAATATAGTATTATGCTATTGGGGGAGGTGTAAAAAGAATTTACCCACCAGGATGAATAAAAAGTATCAATTATTATTGTTGTTATTAATATTACTTAAGTATTACTTAACCACAATCTAAGTCTTAGTTATTTACTGATATCATGTTAATTCATCATTAATGAATTGTGACACCTGTTTGATCTCAAACAGGTAATATATTTGTTACTGTATCTGCTAATTCTGCAAACCATTGTGAAGTACTGAAGGAACTACTAAGAAGCTGCTGAAGGAGCAGGCAATGAATAACAAGTGAAATTGTGGTCTCATGTTTGTTCATCATCAATGAATCATGGCACATCTTTTAAGTCAGGCCCTGAAACAAAGTGTTACCATTGTTTCTTCTGTAGCATCAATATGACGTGGCAGGAATTTCACTTGAACAATGTTTACTATAAATTCACAGTGAAAAAGTAAATAAAAAGCAAAGATTCATGCCTGGCAGAGACTCCTGGAGATGACATAGGACAGCAAAACTGAAATGTTATGCACATAAGTATGACCACACTTTATTCAGGGACGTGTTTACTGTAATACAAATATAAACAGCCATCTGGACTAGATTTAAATATATGCATCATTTTTTGCATTTACATAATTGTTCTTCTGTGTGGAATGTGTCCACAGGATGGTAATCGTACCACATATTAATTATGGATCCCTCTGTTACCTTTATATCTCCAGCTGTAACTGCGAGCTTCCAGTCCTGTACCAAAAAAATTAAATATTCTCAGGTGGTGGCTGGAAAAATGAGCAGCTTCCCTTTTTATGACCAAGGAACATTTTTATACTCATTTCTCAGTGAAACGTGAAAACAATGTGCTTGCTTTAAGAATATGACATACTCGAACACATACTAGAAATCATGCCTTTCTGAAAACATTCGCCTGTCCGTTCCTTTTCAAAGGGTGATACAGTAGCACTTTCTGCAATGAAAGGCCTGGGTACTCATATTTTCAATTAAAATATGTGATGATCTTGGCGTTACTGATGTCATGGGAATGCTATCCCTAGAATACACTTAGCATTTAGAAAGCATGCAGGCTAAGTCCTCTGGCAATCACCAACACCCATTTTTATTTTCATTCACTCACTTACTGATGCCTCACTTACATCAGTAGTGATTTGCATTTAAACAACCGTCTTCAAGCTCCGCAGAACATTCTCAAATGTTCTCTACCTAGGCCTCTTCCACTGCCTCCACCATGTGCCCGACTTCACTTGTTTAGCCATCTGCCTCAGCTTCGATCTCAGAGTACAAGACGTGCACTGAGGGAAACTCAGTGGCATCACCTCCCTCCCTCACTGAACTGTTAAATACTGAGAATTAAAGTCAGAATTAAAATAGAAGGACCAAACGACTAGCTTCACCTCTGAGAAATGATGGTGACTAACATCACAGACACACACACACACACACACACACACACATATACATATACAGGCATACTGTACACACACACACACACACACAGGATTGTAATTATATCTTTGGAGGACCCTCCATTCAACTCTCTGAAGAAAACTCTAATCCCAACATGATGACCTTAACTCCTACCCAGCCCTAACCTTAACCATAAGTAACCAAACAAAATATAAGACTTTGTTTGGAATTTTTAGTTTTTTTAAATTGAAAAATGGTCCCCACAACTTCAAAGTAACAGAATTGCATTACATTGTGGGGAACGTTTGGGGAATGTCTTTCAGGCTAAACCATTCACGTTACTCATACAGAGATCAAACCTGTGCTAATTAACAGAAGACACATGCAGGTCATTTGTATCAAATTTTCAATATGATTCCATAAAAGAGGTCTGAGGTACAGGCGAAAATGTAAAAATTCATTACAACCATCCCTGATCTCCCCTAAATGCATGAAATAAAGGAACCGTTATGATTGATTAATGATGAACGATCATGGGACCAGTACTTAACACACAATTAATATATTAGGTAAAAATGTACTACTACAGTATTTGTGCCCCCTCAAGTACAGTGTTAACAATGATACATTTACATTTGTTGTGCTGCAGCCTGTTTTTGACCATGCGTGGCATTTGAAAATACGACAGGATGATAAACCTGCTTGTCAATACACTCCTGATTCCAGCATAAATGTATGGCTTCCTGACCAATGTCACATGACCAAGTACTTAATTAAATCGAGTAATTCTATTCAGAAGCACTCCGAGTTACTGAGCCCAGGAAAGGCAGTGGCCTTTATCTCCAGAACATCCTTCCGGCTTCACAAAAAATAATGAGCACACAGCATAGGATTTACTTGTTGAAGTTCAACTGTCAGATTTCTGAATGCTTTCACTACACCCTAAAATGAAATTACATTGTATTACTATTTGTGCCTAAGGTGTTGGCCTGAAAACTGAAGGCGAAAGCCGGGTGTGTGTAATGATATTTTCAGATCAGACCATCAGAAGATTTTAAAACAAAAACTAAAATCACCACTCCCAACACTTCCATCCATCTTCTACCAACTTATCCTAGTCAGGGTGTTGGAACCCCAGATGGTCCACATCGTTGCTCCCTCCTAGCTCCCTGTCAGACAGTCCACATTTTTACCAGGAGCTGGGAGGAAGTGAAACTGAACTGTCTTGGGGTTCTCGAGGCATGGGATGAGAAACACGGACCTTGGGTACACCCCAGACAGGAATGCGTGTCCATCCCAGTGCACACACCATGAGCAATTTACAGTAGAGATGCCAACTGGCCGACCTGCATGCAACGGCAACATACAGACCAGTAGAATTTGCGGCTCCACAACCGTAGTGGGGGCGGCATGGTGGTGCAGTGGTTAGCACTGTCGCCTCACACCTCTGGGACCCCGGTTCGAATCCCCGCCTGGGTCACATGTGTGCGGAGTTTGCATGTTCTCCCCATGTCGTCGTGGGGTTTCTTCCGGGTACTCCGG
>JAODJX010000119.1:15046800-15086848 GCA_026776945.1 Isichthys henryi | reverse complement strand
GGCCCCCCATCCTGGGTTGTTCCCTGCCTCGTGCCCATTGTTTCCGGGATAGGCTCCGGACCCCCCGCGACCCAGTACGGATAAGCGGTTTGGAAAATGGATGGATGGATGGACAACCGTAGTGATATTAGTTAACATTGCGAATCCCTCTACAGCATGCCATCCATCATACACAACATAATAAATAAATAGAACAGAAGATGGCAAAGTATTATTTGCAAATGAAAAGTCAAATCAGAAATCATCTTAGAGCAAAAGGTTTCTTTTGTTCCAGCCACTGAAATTATGATGTGAGAGATTAAGATCTCTTTGTTACTTTTCCAAATCTCAGATAAGAGATTAATTATATTTTGTCAAGTGTGCAAAGGATTAAACAAGAAACTTATAAAAGATTAGAGTTGAGTTCCACACCTCCCCATGAAGGATTGTAACCTTGGCATGGTGGAGGGATTTGTGACGACCAGGTGGCCAGAAACACCGACGCAACCCGGCTAGTCACAGCCTTAGATGGCTCTGTGGAACTCATCACACTGTCAATCACAAGAAGACAGGTGGGGTCAACTGAGATGTTAGCAGCAAGCATTGGCAAGAAGAACCCAGGCAGATCAGACCTTGGCAATGGACAGTGGCTTTGAGTATGTGGAACATTAACTTTCATTTGTTGAAGTGGCCTGAGTTAGTGCAGGTATCCATGAAATTTAGTTGGTCTTGCCTCCACACATAGTGTGAGCTCTGGAGCTAAACCCCTGGATTGGGAGTGGACCCTCCCAAGACATCTGGTGAGTGTGAATCAAGAGCATACGTTTGGGTTGACATTGGTGGAGGTTAAGGTCTCCATCCATTTAAACAGGTTCATGGGGTTGTATTGGCTGGTTTGGATTATTGGGGGGGTTACAACCCCCCGCACCGCCCATAATTTACACCCATGGTGTGAATACTCACAACTGCCAAGCTGATAGCTGTAAAAGAGGGCCACCTCTATGCGACTATGTACGTGCCACATAGAGAAAATCTGCTGTATGTGTTTAATGGAGCAAACTGCAGTGTCTGTCACAGTGGCAGCCCAAGGGCCCGCTGGTGGACACCAGCAGAGAGGGAAGCTGTCATGCTGAAAAAGTAGACCTTCAGGGCAATGCTTGCGTAAGGTTCTCCCGAATCAGCTGAAACAAAACAGACCAGAAGAGGAGGTCCTGAAGGACAAGTTCATGCATGAGAGGAGTGTGGTGGGGTTGCGGGGAGGCTGAGTGGCCCCAGAATGAAGGGAAGGCTGTGTTCATTAAGCGGGGGAAGGACTGACCAATAATGGGGAACTCTGGAAAAACTCCATAACCAAGGTGATATTACCTCTAATTTGGAGGCAGTTTAAGTTGCTCTGCTGGTCTGAGACCTCCTTGCTGCAGGGGGAGATGAAATCTGTCCAGAGATATTGAATGCATTGGATATTGTTGTGTGGATGTGATCGACGCATCCCTTCAATGTTGCATGGGAAAGAGCTAAAGTACCGCTGCAATCTCAAGAAGGGGTGGTCGCTGCATTTTTAAAGGCGGACCGACTATAGTAGGGTTCCAGGAGGGTCAGTTTGCAACGCAGTCTGCAGATTTCCCTGGCTGGGAAACAGTGCACTAACTTCTCCCATACTCATCGGTGAGCAGTTGATGGGAAAATGCTAACATGGAAGGCATATGTCAGCGGCAGGGTGAGAAATTTGGAAGAGACTTGTTGCTAAGAAACGTACAGATTTTTATGCATGTGCCCGAAAAAAAAAATACAAAAAAAAAAGCAAAACCAGATAGGTAGTATGGAAGATGGATGAATAGATGGAGGATTTCACTGTCATCTGCAAGTACAGACTTTACTTGTTTGTTTGTCTGTTTGCTTGGTTGCTTGCTTGTTTGTTTGCTTGCTTGCTCACTTACTTGGTACAATGAATTTGGTTAAGCCCATTAACTGTGGCCAGGATAAGCAGTCAGAAGATGTATGGATGGTAAGCAATATTTTTTATACCCAGTGTGGTATTTTTGATAATGGCTTTCAGACGAAAAGCAACACACAGCTGAAATCCAGTCCAAAGCACACTTTTAAGAGAATGCCTACTCGTAGTCGTAGTCATTAGCAATGACTGCACAGTCGCAGCACTGCGGGTGCGCCCAGAGTTGAAAAGCACCATTTATAATCTGAAGATATTTCTTACAGGTTATAAATTTGAAACAAATCCATGGCTTATTCAAAATATTGTATTACAGCCAAGCGTATGAAGTCAATACAGCGTAATAAAGTAGAATTTCAAGTGCTGTCAATGCAAGAATGCAGGGCTTGAACAACAATTATGGCACCTTCAGGATAAAATTTCAATGAATTTAATCAACTAATCAATGCTGCAGAAAAATTGGGAAACAATCATCATTCATATGAATTGAATTATGGCGAGTCACATTTCTGCAGGCTTTTTTTACCCACAAAATCAACAACACATTCATTGCTATGAACAAATCTCTCTATTCTATAACGTAACTATACTATTCCTCCTGTAAGGAAATATATACAAATAAAACTACATCACCACCAATCTCACTTCAACCGCTGATTTCACTGAGAAATTCAGAGAGATGCAGCGATAATAAAGTTAACATCGAGCTCAGCTTATGACTTACACAGCAGCAGGACCCTGTGAAGGTAGCAGCTGTCTGATAATAGAAGCTGAAACATTTTAACATCAGTCAGATACATGTGCATGTAAAAGGATCTGCAATTATTCTAACTGTCAAAAGGCATAGAAAGTGTGATAAAGCCTATGAAGTGCCCAGCTCTAAGTTACTCTGCATTTCAACAAAGCCAGTCAGAATGAATGAAGAATGCAGGAACCTTGCTAGCTTTGAATTTAATTAGCGCAAGAGCTGTGCAGTAAAACCAACAATGTGAGAAAGAGCAGCCAAGCTTGAAATGGCGAAGGGATGGCCAGCTGTTTTTAAGACAAAGCGGCTCATCGAAAAACTAATCGACAGCTCAGGGCACTTGGCTTAAGGGCCACACTGCCGCCACACCCCACAAAAAGCACTCAGGCAAAGAAGCTATAGCTCTGCCCCTACCAGCATTTAGGGGGGGTCGCAGAAACATCAAGGACAGACAAGACCATATGACATACACGATTGTCACAGGACAAATAAGAACAGCTGAATTCTCCATATTATGCTCAGTAAGCCTCAAAGAGCTTACAGACTAAACAGAGAAGCACTTAAGACAGACCGGCACACTCCCTGCATACTTTGGTCCTCTAATAATGTCCATAATCCTCTCATGGGCAGGAGTACCGGTAACACCAGAAAAACACTGTCACCCACCCGGCGCCAGTAGCGTATATTCTTAATAAGACCGCAGTCCGAATAAGACTTTAGAATCTAAGTACTGCACTGAGTCACAACTACATGTTAGTGACCTATGCACTGAACCGAAACATTGCTATGTTATGTGATCCAGAGGAAGTTTTGCCCCCTACAGGCCCACTAATAACATTGCTGACAAAATCAGGGTTTTATCTAAGAAAAAGTTCATCCAAGTGCTAAATAGCCCAATTCTGCATATCTTCAGATGTGTATCAAGCTAATATGACAGGGTGCCATGGTTTTCTGCTGCAGCTGTATCCAGCATATTATTTATTCCATACATGGCCAAGCTAACCCCTTAGGTGAGGGAGAAAATCAGCGCTCCAATGCCCACAGAACACTGTACATGCAGAACAGTTACTTGGAGGTGGTTGTAATTTCTGGACAAAGAAGGTTACACTTCTTTTTAGCCTTACAAGAGAAATATTTTAGGAAAATCTCTCAGCTGGCCTCTGTTAGAATGTGACATACTGTAGTATTATGGTTAGGGCTCAGGTTTAAATACAGAGTAAAAACACAGCTTTCTATGAACTATAATCAGCACTGGCCTAAATACTTTTTAGACTAGAAGAATTTTATTTTTTCCCCGTGTTTTAGATTACTGAAGAATAATGGAAGTTTTACCATTTCAAGCTGTATATTGAGACTATTTCACCAAAAAACACACACATCACCACCACAAACCACAGAAACATGCTGTAGGCATATATACTGTAACTCCCACATTTATGTTGATGGAATAAGCTACTTAATTCTGATAAGCTACATTGCAAACCTGAGCTTAAGAAACTGATGATTCTGGTGATCATACCACAGTTACACAGCATGCTGTACCTCTTGATAAACACTCCCGGAATGCTGGAGCAATGGCAGCAGAATTGTGTTTGGCTGAAGGAGACTCACCACGTGACTACAAGGCGAGCGCTAAGGTACTGCATGTTACCTTCAGATGATGATATGGTAAACATGCTCCGATTTCCTCCCACTGCCCAAACGCATTTGGTTAGGCTAACCGGTGTCTGAAATTTCCCATAGAGTACGACTGTGTTTGCATGATTGGCTGTCACCACCTCTACGGCCTTGACCAGGATGTCGTTGGAAGGACCCCCCCCCACCCACGCCCAGGGGAGGTCGCAAGATCATTTTCTAAGTATGGTACCCCCCCCCCCCAACACGCAACAACTTAGTGTTTCTCAAATCAGTCCTGGGAAACCCCCCTGGGGAGCTGGGACGGAGCAGAGAAGTGGACCTTCTGAGGGGTTCCCAGGACCGGGTTGGGAAGCACTGCTGCTCTAGCTGACCTCCTTCCTCGTTGTGTTTCATGCTGTGACATTTGCTGCCTGAGCGTCTGCTCCTGAAAGCATTCTTCTCTGCACATTTGTAATTTGTAAAATGTTCTGAAACTGCTTTGACTTCTGCAGACTCACAAGTTTGACTCAAGACTATTAAACCACAAAAAAAGAGCAATGTGAGAAAAATAAGAAGTGGTTTTATAGTCTGGTAGTAGTGGTGGGTATTTTAACTGTGTCTGTTATAATACCACAGCAGAATGCTACAGTACATAGTAAAGACTGGTAAACTATAAAATCCTTTCATATTATATACTGGAATGAGACACAGACTTGCTTATTGTGCCTGTTAAATCTTCCAACATAAAGACACTGCAGTATTTAATACACCACCACGTTATTAATGGCACAGCAGATGTTATTGTAACATCTCACAGCTTTAAAACTATAAGTTTTTACCCAAAGATACTATATAGGTGGAGCAATTTTATTTGATTACTCAAGGGTAAAAAAGAAAGTTCAACAACTCCAGGTCTTTAGCCAATGATCTTTCCAAAAAAGAAAAATATTCTCAGAAGAGTTTAATTTTCATGTTACATGATATAATATTAAACCATTTATATAATTTATAAGGAGATGATTTCAAATGCAGAACAACATGAACCACTGAGGGACACTTGCAAATATATTAACGAGTATTTTAATGAGTATATTATTAAAGTGTCCAGATCAATACTACCCTGCAGTATATGTTTTGTTAATATGATGCAATCATGCTAATCATGCATGTTTTAACTGGTAATGGACACAGCTAAATTTCACTATGAATAAGTCAAATAATTATTATAAGAGGGGAATACAAAACATTTATTATTGCCTACACATCTTATTTGTGGAGTCCTTCAGAAGCTGGGAAAATGCTTTTGCAAAGTATTCCACAACATTTCCAGAAACAAAGTTGCTAAATAATGTGACAGGAAGACCTATAGAAACAACGAATGAGACACCAAGTGAAGGTTTCAGAGGAGAACTCAGCATCAGAGCGTGTTTAACTTCATAAGAAGTGCCACCTGGGACGCAGTCATATCGGTTTTCCTGACAGAGGACTTACCTTCTTATTCTGAGAGAACTGCATTTTATTGACTTTTTATCATTTCAGCCCACCCGCATCATGGAAATGCAGCCCGCAAAGGCTCAGAACAAGCATACTCCTTGTGTGAACACACCTTGACGTTTAAGGGACTGTGCGAATCCCACAGCAATCCAGCAGCAATCTGAAAGATCCCAGCAGCAGAGAGGTGCACTCTGGGAACGACACGTTCGCCCTCTGCTGGTGAAGCAGGGACACTAAATCCATCTCAGACTATCGCAAGTTAAATCCATAGTCAAGTCAAGGACAGGAATGAAATATTACCATCAGAAAAGCAGTGTTACTTTGATATTTGTATTCCTCATTCACTCTTCTATATACCACTTCCAAGACATTTGTGTGTCTTTAAAGGGGAAGGAAATAAATGGTACAAATAAAACGAAAAAAAAAAATTACATTCAGGATTTATTACTTAGACATCACTTGGGAATGCGAGAGTTGATCAAGTTACAAAAAAAGATTTAAAAAGCAGAGCAATAATGGGTCCTTAGAGTGTTATGGTCGACACGCCGGCCCAGCCTTCGCTCCTCTATTCTGCCAAGCCTTACTTCTGAAATTCTGCTCCATCTCACCGGGACCTTATATCTCCAGCTTGAGATGAATGATGATGATGTGACACGACTCACAGCCTTCCTCTGCCCTCCTGGCATGGACCTAGTGCACTGTGAGGTAATGTGAAAGCATGTCACCTTTCCCATCTATGTACCTCTGAAAACCTAAAGCTACAGCAGTTGCCGGTCTCGGTCCAGCACAGTTTGGTCTCTGTGCCCAGAGTAAGAGGGAGCAGGTCACTCCATTGCAGGTGTCTCAGTGGGGGGGGGGCAGCTGTCCCTGCAGCTGTACTCACCGCTCCCAGTGGAGAGCTCGCTCTGGCAATCGGGGAGGTGGCTCTCTGCAGGCACACTGATGGTTCTACGCAGGAGCCGGGCCCGGCTTCCAGGCCGGTGCTCCTGCAGCAGGAAGGCAGGCGCCTGGAGGAGAGCAAGGGGCAAGAGGCCACATGAGCAAATATGGAGGTGGAGTCAAAGCCCAGGCTTGACATTCTGATACCGGCCCAAGGCAAAGATTGTGGTCGATTGTGGGCTATTGAGCTCAATGACAAATACTATATATTCCACATAATCACAAATGTACCTTTCACTCAGTATCGTGGTGTTTCCCAATCCAGTCCTCGGGAACCTACAGGCAATCCATGTTGATTCTCCCACCCAGCTACCAGTAGACAGCGAAAATGTGGACTGTTTGGTAGGGAACTGGGAGGGAGCAAAAAGGTGGACTGCCTGGAAGTCCTCGAGGACCAGGTTGGGACACACTGCTATATTGTATACATCCCTTGAAGGTTATATTTTTTTTTAACCATTTGCAGTCTCACTATTGACTTTTGAATCACACAAACATGTAGTTTAATACATGATCCCTACCGCCACTAAAATAAAAGCAAAAAACAGTGTTGCTAATTATTTTGACAGTTTTGGAATTTTTAAGCTGTTTTTTTTTTTTAATCGCTCAAAGTGACATATTTACAGTACTCCTGAAGACACTCTCACATTTTACATAAATAGGTCCTCATGAGATTAGAGGAAAAACTGCATCACAAAGACAGACTCTTGTGCATGAGCGCCGCAGCAGGTCTTATCTGTCTCATTGGTGTCTCTCTGTAACCAAACCCCTCACCCCCAGACAAGTTACCTGTAGCTGACTTCACAGATAAAATATTACACGTTTGTGGAACAGGAATTATGTAATTCGTTCAATGGGCAGGGAAGCGATGGATTTCTCTTTAACTGTCTGGAGGGACAGGAAGATGAATGTCTAGGCTAAAAAAAGAAGAAGGAATTAGAAGAATCAAAGGCATGATGGCAGAGCAGGACCATGAAGCTCCGAACGTGGCCTTCTCCAACCCAAGAAGAAAGGGGGCAGAGCAGGACCATGAAGCTCCAGAAGTGGCCTTCTCCAGCCCAACAAGAAAGGGGGCAGAGCAGGACCATGAAGCTCCTTACGTGGCCTTTTCCAGCCCAACAGGAAAGGGGGCAGAGCAGGACCATGAAGCTCCGGACGTGGCCTTCTCCAGCCCAACAGGAAAGGGGGCAGAGCAGGACCATGAAGCTCTGGAAGTGGCCTTCTCCAACCCAACAGGAAAGGGGGCAGAGCAGGACCATGAAGCTCCAGAAGTGGCCTTCTCCAGCCCAACAGGAAAGGGAGCAGAGCAGGACCATGAAGCTCCAGACCTCGCCTTCTCCAGCCCAACAGGAAAGGGGGCAGAGCAGGACCATGAAGCTCCAGAAGTGGCCTTCTCCAGCCCAACAGGAAAGGGGGCAGAGCAGGACCATGAAGCTCCAGACCTTGCCTTCTCCAGCCCAACAGGAAAGAAAATTTGCCGCTTTTACTGGTTAGTATAAGTCACGGAACTGCACACGACATCCCCTTGTGAGAGTTGGCTCTATATTTGGGCACCTTTTCCACAAAGCTGGGAGCAACTATATAATAACTTAATAGAATTATGCTGCAGGTAACACTGTGAAGCAGCTGTTCAGAGAGGCTCACAAAGGAGACGGACAGATGGAACAGAACCTGTAAGGCCAAAATCCAAACAAATGCAAGTGAGACACCACAGCACTGGATTATTGTTGTATAAGCAGTAAAGCTATTTTACTAAAACATATGCTTTATAAAAGCATCGAAAGAGATACTATAGAAAAATGACAACATACAGTATAGAAATTAAAATGATTCTCAGTTAAAAGAGCAAATGGAAATTGTTGGGTAAAAATTCAACTAAACCCTCCCCACGTTAGTTAACGCTAATTAACACTGAAACCAAGTAAATCTTTAAGGTCATTCAGGGTAATGTTTATGACAATGGGGATTTGGGCACTGCACACCACATTAAGTAAGTGCCATTGTTAATTTTCACTTCTTAGCAAAAAATTCCCGGTAACTTCTGCAGACAAATATGACAGGGACTGACACAGTGCAGACCCAAGTCTGGGCATCGCCGTCCCCCACACAGTTTGCAACTGACCCTTTGAAGATCCAGGTTTGTCCCCAGCTGGTCTGCTTTTGGCAGGATAAACTCCATATGTTATGTAATATATCAGAAATGTCCAGTATGCCACTGTTTGGGGGGTGAAACAGAAAAATGTGATTCACTCTTCACATCAAGACAGCATTCCCTCTTCATAGGAGGTCTGAGTGCTTAAACGGCCAGGAGGTGAACAGGAGAGTCAATGAGCACTGATTTCCTCCTCATGTTTCACGGCACTTCATGGGTGAAGTAGAGCATGGCCTGGAGGAAAAAAAAAAAAATCGAATCCACTCACCCTCTGCGGTACTTCAGGAAAGCAAGATGGCAGTAAACGGAAAAAAGTCAATACATGAGCCAGTCCATCGGATGCGGGGGACATGATGTTCTCAAATGACTTTTCAGCCACATGAAAACTGTATCCTTTCATGATATTTCTCCCTCTTCTCTCTCCCGCTCCCCCTTCAGATAATGAAGTTAGAAAAATTCTAACTGCAGTGTACTTAATTGCTTCGAGCTCCCAGGACAGACATTGAATTTTAATTATATGCCCGATAGTTAAATCTGTTCACTACATGTAACTAAATTACTTACTCACAGTTCTGGTTCACAAGAAGATATGCAACAGTTAATTTTTAAAATGCTGCACGCATTCAGTAAGACAGCGTGATGGTTTTCATATGTGATCCATAGTCACAGACTGCAGTGGCACATAAAACATGCAGACATTCTTGTCTTCATTATGCTACGTTTACTATTTAGTTATGGAATTGTCATTAAGAATCAGTCTGTTCCATGTTGTCTGCCTCATTTTACCAAAAGTTTAGTCTGAATATCTCACAGCATGGCGTATTTCGGGCTGAGTGGGTGACTGGGGATGGCTGTGCAGTTTCTCCTTTGACATTTTTAATACCTTTCCTCTTGGTTATGAAATTTACTTTCAGGAATGCAATATTGTGTCTGTCAAAATGAGTCACGGTATAAATTATAACTTATTCGACTATGAAATAGCTGGTATTGTCTAGTATTAAATAGCTAGAAACTGAAACAAGTTCCACATACTTCAAATGATTACAGCCCAAATCAGATATACAAAGAAACCTCTATTTTAAAGGTCTACCAAAATCTATAAATGTGTTAGAGTAAAGTTGATTACATTTGTACTACTATTGTGTGCTACTATTACTTTAATTCTTTATGCTGAATCTAACACTCTCCATATCAAATTCATGCCTTTTGATAAGTAATTAATTCAGACTTATTACACAAAGCATTATAGTTGTGCAAGTGACTGGTCAAGGAATAATAGAGGGTGTCCCCATTCAGGAATAATAAGTGAGGGTAAGGCAGGGATCAACACTACAGAAATAGGTCTTTATGGTAGAAATGGAAAGAGAACAGAAATCAAAGTCAAGTGGGGCCGTCTGACATTAACAATACCCAGCTATAAGACTACAGTTATTGGTTTGGGTGTCAAGCTGAGAGCCAGTAACTGGAGGAAAAAGCAAGTCAGAGCACGGTCATTCATCCCTTGTGCAGGGAACAAAGAAAAGGTCAAATTAATCAGTACCACAAACGCCCATTACATAACTCTCACTCTTCAGACAGATATGAGCCATCTCACATACATTTACTTGAGTGTTTCCTGTTCTGAGAAATAACTTTCATTTTTTGGCTGTGTACGGGGTTTCTTGCTACGAAATAGGAGAGCACTTCGATAACCGGAGAGCCCAGTACTTACTACATTCATTACAGTGCTCCATTTCCCAGCATTCCCACACAATATGGCTCTATGAATCACAAGTCTCATGCCTGTCTTGTAAATCTCAAGGTGTTGCTTAAATTAATTATAATACTACATCACATCAAGGAATATTTAAAACAAAGCTGAGAAACAACTGCATGATCAATACCATGTATTACAGATTCAGCAAAGACAATCTTCAAACTCAAGTTCTTCATATCGCTACAAAATACATCAGTAGTATAACACATTTTTTAACAAAGCAATCATCACATACTGCTCTCAGTACAATTCTCACAAGACCTATTAAAAAGGGGAGTTATTAGTAACTACACCATGTTATGTCCTGTATGACCGATATGGATTTTATTCGTCAAATGAACAAAGAACCAACGGCAAACAGAAAACAGCATGAGAGCACGTGTGTGTTACAGCACAGTGACGGCCGGCATGTCCAAGCTATTATCAAGGGCAGCCATTTCTGAAATTAGATTGCCTTGTTTTAAACATACATCCATCTTTTAGACACACGGTACGGAGGGCTGTCCTGTAGTGTGAAGACCGGGAACACAAACACACAGACGGTCTTATTCTAAAAATAAATAACTGGCTTACAACCTAAATGCCCATATACACTGCAAAAAATGAAAATCTAAGCAAGTATAATTTTCTTATATTTAGACAGAATTCTAATTTCATCAATAAATTAACAACACATCATATGAATAAGATTAATTCGCTTGCATTTAGGCATATTGTTTTATTTTAGGAAATCTTACCAAGTACAATTTTCTTACTGCGCTGGCAGACAACCTAAAATGAGCAAAATTATCCTGTTTCAAAAAAGAAACTGTTTATTTAATTTGAAAGGGCATTTTTGCAATACAATAATCTTAAGTGACATGTGGTAAAACAAAGAACTGGGACTGGGCACGGACACGTGTATAATTACACGCACAGAGTTAAAGGGGCAGGGCTGTCTGCCGTCACTGGCCTGTCACCATGACAAACTGCACGAGATGACAGCATGCCCATAGCTTTGTTTAATTACCTGTGAAAAGCAGAATGCAAGGCACAGGAGAACGAGGGTAAAAGATGCTGGGCGGAGATATGGAGAAAGAGTGAGACGCCATGAGAAGTACTGGGAAAGCTAAACTAATGACCAGAAAGGGTTAGAAAGAAAATGCCACAGCAGGGCAGAGAGATTGTCCCTGTGAGATTTATGTCAGTGGGATGGGCCCTAACCTGATCTCACTTCCCACATGGAGAAAACACCTAGGTTGGAGGCCGGTCACTGTGTTACTGGGATTTAGTGAAGCCTGAATACCAAATCAACATTGTTAATAAAATGTTGTCCCGAGTTCAGCACATTAACATGCGTACCTTTCCTTTGTCCAGCAACAGCAGCTGAGAATCTGTGACTATGCAGAACTTTGGGTTCCATGTGGTCTGCTCAGCGAAGGGGAGACCGCAAGAAATCCAGTGGGCTGGAGGGGCAGTTACATCTGCAAAAACAGAACAATGGGAAAAGAATGGTAACTAATAAACAGCTTCTTAAATAATCCAAATATTTTTTTACAGTGCTTCCAGAACCGATACAGATCCACCCATTTTGTTGAGTTGTCGACTTATTTTTTCCCCTATTATTTTGCATCAGTTGACACATGATACTCTATTAGGACAAAGGAAACACATTTCAATTTTTAAAAATAAAAAACTGAAACTTTCCATTCACATAAATAATCAGTACTTTAGAACAGCAGCGATTACAGCCACAATTCTTCTTGGGTATGCTTTAAAGACCTTTGCGCAGATGGATTTGGGCATTCATTGGAGATCCTCTCAAACTCTGTCACACCGGTGAAACTGCAGCCTTCAGGTCTCGCCACAGATTTTCTATGAGGTTCAAAACTAAGGTTTGGCTGGGTGACTCAAGGACATTTGGAAACTTGTTCCAAAGCCTCTCTATCAATGTCTTGGCTGTCTGCTTTGGATCACTGTCATGCTGAAAGTTGAATCCAAGGTTGTGTGCACTATAAAGCAGTTTATCTCCAATAACTTCTCCTGATTTGACTCCATTCATCTATCCATCCATCCATTTTCCAAACCGCTTATCCTACTGGATCGCGGGACTCATTCATCTTTCTGACAATACTGAGACTTTACTGGTCCCTGGCACTGAGAATCATCTCCAAACCACAATGCTGCACCATAAAGCTTCACTGTAAGAAGGATATTGGCCAGGTGATGGGTTGTACCTGTTTCTAACCAGACATGAAGCTTCATTTTTGAATCATCAGAACAGAGAATTTGCTTCCTCATTCTCTCAAACGCCTTGGATTGCTGCTGGGTAAGCTGTCATAATCTTTACTGAGGAGTAGCTTCTGTCTAGCCATTGTACAATAAAAATCTGACTGATAGTCACCCTTGATAGTCACCGTTCTCATCTTTACACAGGGACTCTGAAGTTCAGTTAGTGTGCCTACTGGTTTTCTGGTCAGCTCCCTGACTAAGGCCCAACTTCCTGAACTATCCAGTTTGGACAGACAGCCATAACTATGAAGAAACCATTGGCAAAGCTTTGATACCTTTTTCTACATCAACATGAAGCCGCAATTTTATTTATGAGATCCGCAGAGCATTCAATAGGCTTCGTAGCTTGGTTCTCAATTTATCAATCACCGTAAACTGTGGGACCTTATAAAAACAGGTGTGTGCCTTTCTAAATCACAACCAATCAAGTCAATTTCCTGCAGGTGGACTGCAATCAAGGTACAGAGACACCTGAAAGATGACCAGTGGCAAATTCGGACTACCATAGTGAACGGATTGAATACTGCCATGAATGAAGGATTTCGATTTTTTATTCCTCATAAATGTGCTAGAATTCCTAAAAACACATTTCACTTTGTCACTATGGATCACTGTATGTCTGCTGATGGCAAGAAAGAATTAGTTCATTTCACTGTGAAATAATTTGCACAGTACAACAAAGTTTGGAAAAGCTGTATACAATGTATACAATGTATACAGAGGTGTAAAATGTGTATGAGATATCCAAGGTACAGACATGCTAAAGGAAGGAATAACATTTAAATAAACATAAAATAAATGAATGTACAGCTAAAAAATACTTGCATTCTTTTAATTTATTTACTGTTTATGTTAAGGTAGACCACACTGCTAAATACGATCATTTTGGGCTTACCCCAATTTGATGTTCCAACCCGACCCAAAAATCTTTACTGCAAGGTCTTGATTACTATTTTGTAGTAATATCAGTTGCAATTGATTGAACTTTCTGTCAGGTAGGAAATATAATGGATGGCACTGTATTTGTGGTGTAATTACTACATTCACCATTTAATAACTTATTGAATTAATCATATTATAGTAAATTCCATCCATCCATCCATTCATCTTTAGCTTACCCTAGTCAGGTTGGCAGTAGGAGCCTGGAGCGTATGCCACAGAACACAGGGCATAAGGTTAGGGAACACCCTACATAATGTACTGCTGCCCTGACCATGGTAAGCACTTAAACTGTGAGATGAGAGAGTACTGTACCAATTTTATCCATCCATGAACTTTTGAGGGTACAATTACTTGTCACTGGAGCTGTACCCTCTGGAGCTGCCAATTGCATCCTAGCTGAAGGTAAATGTATCTTCTAAGGTACAGAAATGGATTCTGACAAAACCAATTGTATCATTGGGGGTACATTTTTGTTATTTTTACCTTGGGTTGCAAAACTATACAAGGGCTGTACACTACATTTGACAGTGTAGAAGATGGATAGATATTTGCCATTAATTATTTGGATTGTAATTGTAAATTCCCCTTTCTCTCCTTATGTCACCTGTACCATAACCAGCAACCTCACAGTCTGTGATCTGGGTCAATCTAGGGCAAAATGCCTGCAGTTTCTTTTTCTTCCCCTGCCAAAAGCTATTTATCTTCTACTTGCAGTTAAGGAAAGAGTAACTGCTCAGGATGAAAGTGAATTTTGCAGCACTTCTGATCGGGTCAGGCCTGTACAACTAAACAGAGCTTTCTCCCTTTGTCAGTCAGGGTATTGTGCTAGGATGTCCATGTACTTACTTCAAGCATGTTTCAGTTGTTCAGGGGTTTTGGAAAAATGTACAGGTATGTCTGATTGTATGGCTGGATTTAAAGAAAAATTACAATGGAAAAATCGTCCAAATGTAGACCCAAAATGGGAAGCAATAGGATGTTTGCAGGAAAGCCTGGTCCATGTGTGAGTGATTAATAATGAAATGTCAGCTCCATTTAAAATGGGGGGAGGGGGGTCAGTATAATGGACTGAAAATGCCATCCACTGTGAATATATATCATGAGCACTTTCATCTAACTCACTGCTCTGTAGAGTCACGCTCAGACAGGAGAGAAATCTATTCAACTGTATTTATATGCATATAAAACCTATTTCCTGTGTTTATTAAAAATTTTAGGAGTGCGTTAAAAATGCATGCAGGTCCCAATAAAGTAGTAGATTCTCTCTGTAATGATGTAAAGAAAAAATGTAAATGTGGACAGCTACATAATATTTTATATTATTAAGATATTAACATTCTGTTCTTATAGCATTTGTCCCCTAGGCAAAATAGTCTAACAATACAGAAACAAAAATAGTTTAAATGTTTAGGATTATATACAAACAGTACAATGTACATTTTTTTTACCTTTTTAAAAAATGATCATTTAACAAATGTAGTGCAAACATATATGCATCATTATATGAGGTCAAGGTACAGACAGATTCATTTGAAAAAGCCTAAGCATGTGAAACTAGCTCTCCTTCAGAATTTGCTTATTTTAATACCATATTTTAATGCTTACTGAGCAGTTCCTTAAGTCGGCGCCCCCTCAGAAGATGCCGCTCTACGCTGCCCCAATGGGTTGTCCGGTACTAGATGGATGTATCAAGAAGCAAACCCCTCTCGTTACGTCATGCCCTCTCATGACCTGATTAAATATGCAGCTTCATATACATGTCAGAGTCTACAATGAGCACTATAAATGGGTTCTATATTTATTTCAAAACAAAAACTGCCATATGTGCAAATACATGTTTCTCTAAAATGTGTTTAGATGAAGGCCAAGTCGACCATTGAATTCCACATTTCTTTTTCTACGAACATGTACTCCAAAACATTCATTTTAAGTGTAAACGTCGCATGATGATACCCAGACTGCTGATTTCTTTTTCACAAAGTGACAACTTATGAAAGTGAGATGCATCAAGCACAGAGAGAAAATTCTGTTGCCACATTCTTTAAGCTCTTCACATACTAAAAAAATGTAACTCCTCACTTGCATCTAATTTACACCACTCTGCTGTGGGTTCCCTTCTAATGCATTCTGAAGCAAAGCATGGTGGTCAACTGAACTTTAAACCTGATTATTATTTATTATTTTCAAAATCAAATAAGTTCCATTGTCAGAATGAATCCATTGTCAACATTCATTATTCCCCAGATTGAGATTTGCAATAATCACTTCTCTACTTTCCTAATAATTCAGGCTGTCAGCTATGTTCACAACGAAGACCAAGCAATGTCATCAGGTGGATGGTCAGAGAAGAGCATCCGATCCCCATAAGCACTAACAGTTAGCCTAGGACTAACTAGACAACCAACACAAACTGCAAGTTTATTTCAGGATCAAGCTTTGTGTTTACAACCCCGTTTTCAAAAGAGTTAGGACACTGTGTAAAATATAACAGAATGCAATGACTTACAAATCATATAAACCCATGTTTAATTAAAAATAGAACAAACGCAACATACCAAATGCTGGAACTAAGAAATATTACTGTTTTATGAAAATATTTTAAGAAATGTGAAAAATATATTTTAAATTAAAATAATTTGAATTTTACACATTTCAGAAAAGTTGAGACGGGCATGTTTACCACTGTGTTGCACAACTCCAAACATTTGTGAACTGAGGAGACCAGTTTCTGGAGTTTTGAAAGTTAAAAGTTGTCCCATTCTTGCCTGATATAGTATGTCAGCTGCCCAGCAGTTCGGGGACCCCTTCTTCATATTTCCTTCTTTGTATTTTTCGTTTAATGATGCAGCATATGGATGGTCCCTCTTCTCTTTAGCCCGGTTCCCTCTTTGATTCATCAGAACAGAGGGCAAATTTACATTTTGCCTCAGTCCATCTTAAATGAGCCCAGGCCTGAGAAGTCGGTGGTGTTTCTGCATCATGTTTAAATATGGCTTCTTTGCATAGTGGAGTTTCATCCTGCATTTGTGGATGCAGCAGCAAATCGTGTTTACAGACACTGGTTTTCAGAAGTGTTCCTGAGCCCATGCAGTGATTTCCACTCTAGAGTGTATGTGTTAATGCAGTGTCACCTGAGGACCCGAAGATCATGTCTATCCAATACTGATTTTCGGCCTTGTCCCTTGCATACAGCGATTTCCCCAGATTATCTGAATGTACTGTAGATGGTGAAATGACCAAATTCTTTGCAATATGACTGTTGTTAAAAGCGCTATATAAATAAATTAATTGAATATTACAGTGAAGAACATTATTCTTAAACTGTTGCACTATTTGCCCATGCAGTCTTTCACAGGGTGGTGAACCTCTCCCCATCTTCACTGCACTCTGCCTCTCATACCCAATCACCTTACTGACCTGTTGCCAATTACTCTTATAAGTTTAGAGATATTCAACCGGGTGTTTTGTTTTAGCACTGCAAAACTTTTCCAGTCTTTGATTGCCCCTGTCCTAACATTTTTTAAACATACTGCTGGCATCCAATTAAAATTGTTTTATGGCAAATATGTGCTCAATCAACTTTCTCTGTTACAACATTTGATATTGTAGCACCGAGCAGACAAGGAGACTTCGTTATGGGGAAGATCCCGGTTGTTTTATTCAGTCCTTAACAGGACTAACACTGACACCCAACAAGCACCGAACTAAACATACTACAAAAACACAGGGAGGTCAGATGCTGAACAGTAAAACTCACACAGGGTGGGTAATTTATACAGTGCAACAGACATGGGAGGATCAGAGCAGGTTTACACAAGACACAGGCACACACACTTGCAACAATAGGAAATACAACAAGTATTAACAATAACACAACAAGGGGCTATTTACAGTTACTTGTGGGGCATGCTGGGAAATGCACACCCCGCCGGCGCTACACTATGTTGTCTTTGTTCTATTTTCAATTAAATCTGGGTTTATTTGATTTGCAAATAATTGCATTGTGTTTTTATTTACATTTTACACAGCATCCCAACGTTTGGAAACAATGTTGAAGAATTAGCTGTGGCTGTGGTTGCTTTTACAAAACTAATTTCTAAATCAGTCACTTATCAGAACTAAGCAGATCTATAAAACAGACCTCTCTGGTTATGGATAGCCTCATGGCAGCTCTGCTTAGCAGGACATTCAATTAAGACAATATAAAAGGCACTGACCCAACACTTAAAAATTATTTCAAAACTAAATTGGAATTGAAAAAAGACACAGGCACGGCTAGGAAAAGAAAGAGTCATTTTCTGTAAGGCATGTAGCTTTTACGGCAATGTTTCTTACTCATTTGGGATGTGAACATGTATGTTTGTGTTTGCGTTTATTTTCAAGAACAGCAGGAGACCACACTGGCAATTTTACTTCCGATTGCCCTAAAGACTGATAATTAGATGGTGGAACTATTATAATCAATCTAGAATTCATTATTCTTATTGTAAACAAACAGGACACATATAAAGGTCTTAGGGCTATAGGTTTCCAGTGCAGTTTCATGCTAGATTCACATAAACAAACTGATTTATATATCCTTATTCTCAAAGAGCAAGCTGTAGGGTTCTCAGCTCATTGACTGAAATCATGACACAAAGCCTTTCTCCCTGAGCTTTACATGCCTTGCATGCTGAACTACTAGCCAGCCTATACAAGGACCTGTCCTGTGTCATATATAAAATATAATATAGGATAAGCAGGAATGACAACAGAGCAAACATAACTAATTTAAGTCAAAGATAATGGACATACTGCAGATTCTCTGACTTTTGGAGCTGTGAAGCAGAACTTCTGGTAAGTGAGAAATACCAGCTAAAAGGAGTCAATCTGTCAAATGCAAAAAAGGAAGTGCAATTTACATTAATATCAAGATACGAAAGCACCAGTACTTCTGCAGTCTATCAGTAAATTAATCTACCTCTGCTTTTAGCTGGATATAGAGCATTTTCTTCTCTATTCACCTAAAAAAAAACAAAAAACAGGTCAGACCATTTTTGGAAGGACACCACATGAAAATTAATTGAACAGAAGGTTTGAAGAATGTCTAGTACCTCTGAAGCCAAGTAACAAAAACTGGGGTTAATACTGCTTAAAATTCTTTTATTTTTGAGCACTAGTCTAATCATGTTAATCTGTATTTTCATGGTGAACTCATTCCATACAAAATGGTAAGATACTTAAGTTTCAAGCATTTGAAAACCAAAAAATCTTTTCCTGGTCAATGAGGAGAAGTCAAAGAATCATAGTTTGCAACACATTCATGCAAATTGTTAAATAAGCCTGTTTATAGAGATAATCTTTATAAATAGCAGAATGTATGGTAAATGGCCTTCAGTCACATCTCTCTGCCCTGGACCTGACCACATCAAACAAGCAATTGCTTTGTGCTGTTGCCAAAACAAGTTCCTTATCACTAGACAACCATATGCCAAAGTAGAGGGACCAAGAGCAGTTTCGGTAATGCTCACTCTTTATGCATGAATCACAATGGCAAACGACCTGATTCTCATTAAAGGGCTAAATGCTGATGGATATGGAGCAGGTGATACACATCAAAAACATATAGCATGTTAGTGCTTGCATTTGTAGAACAAGTAAGTTTAAAAAAAAAAAGAATGATGGAGAATTGGAGAAAATCAGACGAATGCTGAAAATGAAAAATAAGTAGATTCTGAAGGGCATTAGAAACATTAAGATTTTTTTAGGTATACATGTTCCTAATATGAGATATTTATTCACATATTAAAAAAAACACAAATTCAATACATGGGAAATCATAAGTGGAATGTATGGAATGCTAGTTTCGGTTTACATGAAAACAATTAAATGCTTTTCTGAAAAAGCTCATATAAGATTTCACTCAGACTTTTGACTATTTTGAACTATAGAAGAAAGTGGTTCTTCTAATAAATGAAAATTAAAGACCTCTTGTTTTCAGGCATGGTTCTCTGATGGCCATTGGATAATGTATAATAATGAACAAGATTAGCTATCATGCCAATCACACCAGTTTCATTGTCACATCACTTGACACAGATGTACAGGTGAGTGAAAATCTTATGTTCCACAAGAGGGTTGCTGTGTTGGGTCCAGATACACGCAGATGCATACGACATCCTACAGCATGACATCCTACATATACACAGTAGATGGTAGAGGAGGACACAGACACACCCTGTACACAAGACAATCACATTATACACACTATGCATGATACAGAATATACGCAATATGCAGTACAGACTATAAAACAATGCACAGAGTATTTTAAGATATATTATACAGACTATACATCAACCGAGTACTTCTGTTTTCTTGCTCAAAATTCACATTCAGCTATTCTACCAAAATAAAAGAGGGAAATATCTACAGTTCGCAGGCCGCAGAAACCCTGAGGCATGATTTTGAGGGACACTGATAATACCTCGGATGTTTGCCCTGTCTGAGCTATCAGAATGACTGAAATCCGCCAATGTCGATTACAATGTGTGATATTATAAAATTTATTACCTTGCAGCAGCAATGGCTATGGCAATCAACAACACAAGGCTTGGTAAACAGCCTCTAAAAGACTGCCTCTTAATAAAATGCATTTACATTTAGGGAAATAACTTCACAAGATTTACTTAAGGAATATCTGATTGTTGTCTTCCCACAGAAATGTTTATATTCCATGAGTTTCCACCGAGGCGAATGACTTTATGTTATCACAGTAGGTTATTTAACGTGAAAATGCTGTCGCTGCCAAGCACCTGTCAGATCAGCTAAAGCCCCACTGACACGGTATGCATAATGATGGATAGGGTGCCGGAAACCGTCTTTCATTCCGACATTCGACCTGATCCAACCTCACAGCTATGAGATTCACTCCTGAAGTTCCTGTTGCCCTTACTGCCCCACATTTAAAAGCTACAATTGATATAAGTAAATAACTTTTACTCCCCTTCCATGCCCGTGTTTTTATTCAATGGGAATTCGGTTTTGAAATATATTTTAAGGGATGAGTCAGTCCTTTCTATTTTGTCTTACCGGTTTAGGTTAAAAAATGTCACTGATATAGCTGCAAGAATGTCCATGCAAAAAACGAAAATTCTTTCATTGCAGATCATTAAATGTCAAGTCATAGATTTTTTTCATGTAATACTGAAATAAATATCTCAACAGCACATCCTTCTCTCTCATCACAGCCAATTATTTCAATTGAGAACATAAGGTAATCGATAAAATGCATTTTCTGCTCTCAATAGGACTGACATTCAATCAGAAATTAATTAGGAAAAATTATGTCTTATGTTTTGGTGTTTGCAGAAATGATATGTTCACACCGCATCTCTGAACCACTGCAAAAAAAAAAAAAGCCCATAGCTTCAAAATCCACATAACGTATAACTGCAAAGATGCTGTTTATTGATCAAATAAGAAGAAAAAAAATCTACTTGCTTTGCTCCAGAACGCTAAATCAGAAATGTAAATTAGAAAAATGCTGCAGTAGCACAGAATGCCGATTCCTCATAACTACAGGACTACAGGTTTCATTCATTCAGCTGTGTGTGTGCACATTTTGCAAAACAACTGCATTATCTGAAGATTCTGAATTGCAGTGTGTGCCTCTGCCTTTTAGTTCCCATTGATGGACCTGTGTCCACCTTAAGCCCAAAGCTTTCTGGGATCAGGTGCAAATAAGAGCGATAAGCAGTATGACGAGACGGCAGAACAGGCTTTGCAAACAGTTAATGATGCAAGGATAATTCAGCAGTAATTGCAATAGCAAAGATAACTAGTTACCAGTCAAAAAATGGGTAAGTAGTAAAATATTCTGAGTACTGAATCTACAAAATCATTATTAAAACTGAGCTACGTATCTTAAAAAGCTGAGCCTATTTAAATATTCAGCTTCATGTGTAAAAAGACGACACTTTTTTGCAGTCCAAGTGCCCCAGTAACCGATAAAAACCTGGACAGAGGATCATACTGTAATGCCCAAACAGTGACCCGTAGGAGCTGGAGAGAACCCTGACCCTAATGCTACTTTCAGATTTCATACACAAGCACAAAATATCTGCCATACTGGAAATAACAATATACAGGTACAGTACTATCACCTCCAAGACTACTTATACCAGTAGGGAGGTGAGCACAGTTCCTACAGCACCTGATCCTTGTTTGACTAGGTATCTACAGTATATAGGTGTATTACCCTTTTATACCCGTAAGGTGAGAAACGAGTAAAGTTCATGACCACTCAGGCCAAAAGGCATTTTTCATCCGTCTTGGAAAAGGTTTTAAATTTTTTTTTCCAGATTTTTACACGGTTCGATCCAAACACTTTCAGCTTGAACAGAGGAAATACCAAAAGCAAAGCCTGGATTCTTGTGCCCAAATTCCCCATTTCATATGGTCCTCTTCTCAAGCCAAGCTGCCTTCCCACAGCTCCACAGAAATTAACCATCTTACTGACATGAAAATGCTGCTGAATTCTGCAGCACATAATTGCCAGACTGATTGTGGGTTTGCTGACAATTGCTGATTCAGTCATCAGTCACATCTGGGAAATACTGTGGAGGTATAGATATTCATTTAAAATCTGCCAAAATCATTTTTAGTTGACCCGATAAAAATTCTTTCACAACTACCATTTTGTGATCCACCTGACACTAAATCCTAACTAGAGGCCAATCAAAAACAAGACAAAACAAAATAAATAAATAAATAAAATTTTCCTCTGGAACCACTAAGCTGATCAAGATGACAAGAGTGATAAATTGTTCTTAAGATTTGTGAAATGTAAATCATACAAAAATCTACATTAAGCATTATGTATAACACAAAACACAGTTTCAGCAAAATATCTGGACATGTTTTTTTATTTCAATGTATATAAACTATGTGTTTATTTCTTAGTAAAATCCTGTTGAAGGACTCCAGTTGAAAGCATGCTGGTGGGGATCTTACCAGATAGATGTGATAATACACTGCAGTCCCCCATAATTTCACAGAGATTAATTAAAATTGTTTTCTTCTTCTAACATATGGTGCTATTAACATACAACTCTACCCACATTGTTCAAAGTGTCCTATGGGATATAAAACATAAATAATATTGTGTTAATGCGGCCAAAATTGTATTACAGTATAATGTGATTTCCAACAAATTTCATAGTTAGTAGGAAATTCATATTTTTTCTTTCCATGCATTTTTTGAAAAGTGCTGCAAATATTCTCATACAGGGAAAATACAATACGTTGCTATATGCTAAAATATAGCTAGCATAACACATACAAACACAATATTGATTATTAATGTTTTTACTAGTTGATTTAAAATGTTTATTATTTGTCCTTTTGAGTTGAAACTCACGTTCACAAAATTGGCCTTCACATACAGCTTTAACAGCCACTAACAAACTGTCAGTGGCTGAAAGTTTGCTAATGGTTGTTTTCTCCAATATTATCGCATACTGTATGTAAATAAACTGTGTAGGTAAAATGTGATTCAAGCTTGCTGTACAAGTCTTTGTCATGTTCGCAGTCTCTCCGGAAGTGGCTGTAGTCTTAAAATGACTGGAAAATTGGTAGGTAAATGCTTAGGATCAGCCTGCAGTGTACCCACTATCACAGGCTCAGTATGGAGCGGCCAGACTATCATTCTGAATACCATTAATACTTCCCCAGCCGTCTTTTTTGATATGTACTGCATTTTCACCATGGTGAGCGCATACACCACCGTAAGTTAACAGCTCACCACGTAATCATTCGCAGACCCTCTACTTTGATACCATTGTCTCCAACATTTTCAATCTGTTTGCCTGACTGTTTCTTCTCAATTACCAAGAGAAACACACACCTGGGATTCTTTTTTATCAAATCATTCCTTAGAACAGAATCACTTACTGTTAAATTATGATTAATATTAGGATATAATTATTTTTTTCATGACATGATTTACAGGTTGTTTTCTTCCTCAATAGGAAAATCTCTCTAGTGCAGGGGTGGCAGAATGGCAAACTGCTGCTTTGCTTTTTGTAGCCTGAGTGTGTCTCAGCATCCACGTGCCAGCCTTTGTTGTGCAGGACAGACCCTCTTACTGCATGCTACCTGATATGATTCTATTGGGATTCTGCTCCATGGCTCACAGCGTAACCACAGGCAACCCATAAACCCACTTTCACTCAGCAAGGAGAAAAAAAGAACAGCATTTCATTTTCTACTTTTGTCTATTACTTTTCTAGTCTACGTTCTGTGTTTCATATTATTCATATTTCCCGTGTTTACATCAAATCATACGGGGGGGGGGAAACTTTGAAAGTAATCCATCAATCTTAGACACTGAAAACTAAAAAATAAAAACAATTAATATCAAAAATTACTTATTCCCGTCGTGCGCTGAACTGTTTCAGATAAGTTAAAGCGCCCTATCTTCGAAAAATACACAAGTGCACATATTCGCAGAAATCAAATCAACAAACTGACATTCCTGTTAGGCGCTCCACGAAAGGCAGTGTACCAGTGACACGCAGACTAACAGCAGACAGAGGCTGCAAAACGGGGGGAAACGAGAAGCTATTTACCTGTCAGGGAGTCAAAAGACATGCTGTCGAGTTCGTGAAGCTCCTTTCGGGATCCTCGCGTCTCCGAAGCGCTCGCGTGTGCACGCGTGCTTTAAAGGTGACGGCCGTGCAGCGAGGCAAGTGTGCAGCCGCGTTCACAAGAAAGTGACGTTTTCTTTATTATAGGGGCGATAAAACCCCACGCCTCACTCACGCGGTACTTACGGCACAGCCCGTCCAGAAGCGTATGAAACTGAGCGGGAGGGCGAGTGTGAGCTAGCGAGAAGAGGTGGGGGGGCTGTGGGGGATGTGAGGAGAGGAGGGAGCAGAGCTTTGGTAAGCAACGCCTTCGGTACGCGGTTATACACGCAGCCTTTAGTTATTGCTCTCCCTTACCCTCCACATAACCTTGCTGTGGCGGCAGAACGCAAAAACCCGCACACTCGCGTGGCCCCGCTCTGAGCGCGCGCCTGCATGCCTCAGTAGAAATTTCATTAAATTCCTTCATCTGAAATGTCAACATACCACACTCTAGTGTGCCAGACTGCCTCCTTTACCCGCAGTTAATTTAGTTCATTAATGTAGCAAGAATAAAAAGGACCATAAAGTACCTGGTAAAGGACAAGGTAGTAAATTTAAAATATGTATTATATTTATCATCATTTACATGCAATTTTTGCCTATTGTGGGGTATTTCAAGTGAACCATAAAGTCATTCTAATCAGACGGTATGCACACAGATCTAGGTTGGATTAAAGGATTCTTCTTGGAACTGCATGAGGTAGAATTTAGATCTCATGCTGTCACATAACAGTAAAGGCACGAAAGTCATTTTTTGAGAAAGTAATAAAAACCAGTTTTATAACAATGGAAGCTCAGTGCGTAGAACTGTGGCCTCACAACCTCCATGTTATGAATCTGATTCCTGCTTTGAATGCATACGTATGTCTTTATGTTATAAAAAAAAAAAACTGCCGTTCTCTGTGTGTGTGTGTGTTATAATCTATTAGAATCCCGTCCAGGGTTTATCCTTCCTGGGACAGGTACCAAACATTTTTCAGGTACCATGCTTTACATACACAGTTCTGAATATGCAAAACTGAGTTGTTATTTTGGCTTTTAAATTTTCTTTCTCTGTTTTTTTTTACTCATTGCACCATCTCCTATATAATCTCATTAAAAATTTAAACAGTTTCTGCCCAGCAATAAAACCTGAATCAGATCTCTCCAAAAAACCTATCCAAATTATGCATGGAAGATCTTCATTTATAAAAAAATAAAAAAAATAAAAATTAAAAAATATCACCACATGCCATCCATGCATGTGTATTTTTCAGGGCTGAATAAATATCACTCTGCTTAAACATACAGTAAAAGATGTACAGTACTTTATATTTATACTGATTATACTATAATTTCTCTCTTTGCTCTGCTGCAAATGAAAATGGCTGAAACATAGAACTCACTGGCTGAAATGGAAAACAAGATCAACGGCCTCTTCAGCCCTACACAGATTCAGCCTCTTTGGGAAAGTGTCGAGACAGAAGCCACAACTAAGGGCGGCCAAGATTAAGTCATGCTTGTAGTTTGCCAGAAGCTGTGTGACACAGCAAGATGGAAAGATTTTGTGGTTTGATAAGACATTACATGGCAAACACTGTAAAGAATGTGTTAAAAACAAGTGCTTGGTACTGGGGGAAGGTGTTGTCAAAGTGCAAAAAATAGCTGAAATAAGCCAAAATATAATTTTGTATTTCTATATGCAAAGTATATTTAACTTCAAAATTGGATGCCATGTAAACTGCACAGACAAAAAGCAGGTAGGATGTTATGCATTATTATGCAAATCCTAACAAAGAAAGTGAGAATTTTCATTATAGGGAAAAGTTAGGGTTTACATACAGTATAAGCCTAAGGTAAACGAAAATCAAAAATCCAACATCTGAGGACATGATTACATAATTATAATCTGACTACTACAATTTATACTGAGCATCTAATGAAAATAAATACTGCTCCAATGTCAAGGTCATACTCACATTATACACTAAAGTTTAGAGAGATATTACTGAAATCATAAATTATTGCTGTCATGTAGGACACTGTACAAATGAAATTATATAATGTGCATGTGAGTAACCAAGTGAAAAATCCTCACTGGACACAAAAAAAGACCTCAAAAGTAAATTTAATTAAAAAGTATATTTAAAAATGGAACCAAGATGCCATCACAACCATCTGCTTAACATTAAAGAAGCATAAATGTTGTATAGATAAGACTATATAAACTACACTGATCCCAGAGGATACACCAAAACGTAATAATTGGAATGTATTTTCAATCAAAAACAGATCAATTGGTGACATATATACACACAATATGCATCTCTAAAGTGACTGGCAATTTGGAAGGAAGAATAAAGCTAATCTACATCAATAAATGTCATCAATAAATCAAGTGATAATCAATTAAGGCATGAAAAGAAGCAGGCCTGACCGTATTGTAATCTGATTTCAAGGTATTTATAGATACTTGGAGATAAAATGTAACTTGGAGTTTGCAATAGCTAAACTGTTTTTTTAGCTCAAACTGTGCTCTCAGTGAGATCTGTAAAGATAATTTGTCTCAAAAAATTTTTGGAAATGAGTCACTGCTGAAGTCTCATGTGGTGAAAAGATCTTGTATATATTTAGAAGTACAGCATAAAAATCAGATCATTTACTTTCCTGTGGGGCAGTTCAGCTTATTAGCACATCATGAATTTCTGGGTGTGACCGATTATATAGTTTTTAAAATTTATTAAACTAAAGTTCAGGAGATCAAAGCACAACAGGAGCAATTATTGGTTCTCAGCTTTAGTTGTAATCACTTGGGGCTTTTCTGAGAGAAGTCCAACAATGTTAAAGAAGCAATGAATGTGAAGAATTTCTGTGTGTCCGTGTGGATGGGTAAGTTTGTTTGTGGTTTAGACACACCCTACGTACCTGCACAACACAGGGAGAACAGGCAAACCCTAAACACAAGCGCATACTGCAAGTTCCACAGGTGCGAGGAAACAGTGAACACACAAACTCTAAACACAGGCACAGACCACTGTTATTTTTAATCTTGTTCAAAATTATTTCAATTATTATTAATTTTGCAAAATGGTGGCACTGTTGCTTTACATCCCCAGGTTTGGGGCAGTTTGAGTCCAACTCAGGGGGAGGACTCCACACACACAATGTTGTGGGTTTCCTTTAGGAACTCTGACATCATCCCACAAACCAAAACACATCAGTGTGTCATTGAGTAGTTTGCATGTGCCATTCACTGGGCTGGTAGCCCACCCACGGAATAACACAGTCTTTTGCCCTGTGCTGGCCAGGACATGCTCCAGGGCCCCTGTAACCTGGATAGGGTAAATAATTAGTAGTTGGCTGGACAGGAGTATTTAATTATTGAACCATAATCTAAGTATCTTTTTAATTATAAAAATTAAATGTATTTTCTGGTATGCCATAACCAAATTCAAGAACAAACATAAGATGTCCATTCCGCACTTAAATCCTACAACTGGCATAAAAAAATAAAAATCAAGTTCTACCAACACACCTCATTTCCCCAAGATGATATCTCCACTTGTTTACTTTGCACAATCCCTGTGGTTGTTGTATGAAAGGAGAGGAGGTTAGCACTCCCCTTGGCAAGGATGGAAGAGGTCCCAGTGGCCTTCAACACGCATACGGTTAAGGAATTGCCACCTACTTTGTGGCTTCTCTAAGTTTTTAGGGAGCGGTGCATGGCTTTGTGGGTTAGCAATCTATGCCCATGATAAAAAGGCTGCCAATTCAAATCCCACGGTCAGCAGAGTGATTTCACTGTCAGTCCCTTCAGCGAGGCCCGTAACCCCAAGTGCTCCGGGATTGAGGCGACCCTGCTTTCTCAACTCTGCACTGCTTTGTATAAATGCATCTACTAAATAAATGTACATGCAAAACAGCTGGCTTGCACTTATCCCTTTTACCCCCCACCTCAGTGTTTTTCAATCCCATATAAAGCCCCCCTCTGGATCCTTCCGCTTCTGTGGCACTAGGATCTATCCACCACGCAGCATGGTGCAGCTTCACATCAATCTAGTGAACTGGCGAGTCCTGCAAAAATATTTGCATGGTAACCATAACAGTGCCTTTCTTGATTGATCTGAACTAAGGCTGTGCCATTAAAATGAGCCTATATTAAGTTTCCACGAATGTATTGGCATTGGGAGATAATGGCTCTTTAAACATTGATGATGAGAAATGGAGCTCCCTCACTGGAGAATGCTGTGCTTCCTGCATTAAAACTGACCGCTCTTAACCTGGGATTATGAGCAGATTTGGCCTTTTTATAATAATGCAAAAAAAGTGGTTTGTATTATATTAATGAAATTTTACAACTGGGAGCTTCTGCTGTTTATTTAAGTTTGATAAAGTGACAATCATATCAGTCAGTAAAGCACGGTCCAAGTAAAACTACAAGTGTTTAAGTTTTGACTATATAAAACAATTTCAGCTGATATTATCCATTATGAAATCTTTCGGCTTCTTAAAATTTACACTGATATTGAAGACAAAATTTTCATATTAGTCCGGCCTAAACCTGAACTACTTATGCTTGTGCTGACTCACTCTCATGGATCCAAAAAAACCATCTGTGGCTCATTCTATTTTTGAGGGACTTTTGTGTGGAATACTTTCTGCCAAGTATCATTTTATACATTCCAACATTCCAAATCTACTAATAATTCTATGCAGAATATTAAAGATATATCATTTACATATCAGAACGACTTGTGTAATATATTGGTAATCATTCCTTGTGTTTGCTTACATTTTAAAAACCTCACACCGCAGCAGAATGCACTCCTTCACCACCTGCCCTGTAGCTTAACACAATCGGCTTTCCACAAATCTTTATTTCTTCTCCAAGAATCGAAAATGCAGACTGCAGATGTTGTCACTGCTACACCCCATTCCTGCATTGTGAGCAGATGTCAGGACGGGCGAAAGCCAGCCAGTCGACAGCATTCATACGCTCTCCGATTTAACGCTATACTGCCACTCCCAATCCATCGTGACGGTCTAACATGAAAACAGGCCTGTTACTTTAACGAGATTACTGCCAAACTGAATAATTGTGTACTTCCCTATGGCGTGTACATTGGTGAATACTTTCATTGTCAAATTTGCATGATTTGCATGTGCAGTAGCACTTAGATCAAGTCTCTTCTGTTTTCCTCACTTAGAAGCACCTTTTCCTAAAAGGTGCAAACATACACCGAAACAAAAGAATCATTTGCATTGTACTGTACACTCAATGCCCACCTCTATTACGCACACCCACTTGCTAATGAAAACGGCTTACTCCTCCAAACAGCAAATCAGGCAGCTGCAACTGAATACATCAAACATGCTGAGGTCAAGAGGCTCACTTACTGTTTCAAGCATTAAAATGGCGGCCAGTCTATGTGATTTTCAATGCTGTGTGACTGCTAGTGCCCTACATGGTGCCTCCATCATCCCAGAAACAGCCACCTTCCTGGGATGTTAATGCCCTACAGAGACTAGGCTTTACAGAATGGTGTGATCAACAAAAATATTCTTAATGGTTTTTCTTGAATGGCGTCTCATTTCTTTTGGCATTAATGAGAGAGGTCAGATGAGAACAGGCAGACTCATTAAAGCTAAGAGGAAGGTACAAGTGCAATAACAGCTCAGTAAAACAGTGCTGTGCGGAATGGCTTTTCTGAACTTACAGCTCATCTACACTTGACGCAGTTCTAGAGGTAAAAATGGGTCCTATCTAGTACCAGCTAGGTTTACACAACACTGCTTCTGAGTGTATGTTATTTGTATTGGTATTTATTTTAAAAAATGCAATCGTGGATTTAAAAAACTATAAAACAAATGGGTATTAATTTCATGTTATTTCCAGTCACCACTGTAAGCTCTGTATGTCTGTATTACAAGAATCCATTTCCCTTTCCAGCTCTTTCTCTCAGGGAGATAATGCATTGGGAGCCACAGGCTAAAACTCAGAGATGCTTATTCAAAATCCCTGATTCAGCTCCTCCCTCATCCTCTGAACTCAACTTAAGCACGGAATTTAAATCCTGACTAATGGTCCTTAAGCATTTAATTGGTTGTAAATATAATTAACCTACATATCCGCTGACACCTTCCAAAGCTGCATTTTATTACATTTTTAAAAATAAAATTTTAACCCAAATAGAATTAAAACACCAGAATATGATTTAAATCAAAACAAACAAACAATCTCCCTGCTGCAAATCAAAAGTCTGTATTCCATAGGCAATGAAGAGCAAATTGCTTTATTTGCTTTAGGGGATGTTCAGTGTGTTCAGTGTTGTTGATAAACATGGAAGAAAAATCACCTTACGCAATGTCCGGAATAAGCATTATGTGTCTCCCTAGCATGGATAATCAGCTTTGTCCAGAGGTCCTGCGAGGGCTGTTCCCTGAATCTGCATTCTGACGGTACCAGAATCTATTTGTTCGTTTTTGTTTGTCAGGCTGATAAGCAAAACAAAGCAAGTGGGGATCAGAAGGCCAGTGTAAAGCCCTTCATCAGTGCAGCACTGCTTCTGAATGCTGCCTTTGGCTGCTCCCATCAATCCCACGTGCAAAAGGTCACAGCTTCTGTTTTAGTCAACAGCAGAGGGCACACAACATATCTGTTAACCAGGCATTTCTATTGCAACACAAATGTAAATTACGGCTGGTCAAATTTTAGCAAGGGTTATTGTGCAATAAAGTAGACAAACTGAACTTAAAGCGAAAGGGACCCAAACCTATATGCAGTACTAAAATATACATTACATCCTAATCCAAAAAAATGATTAGCATTTTTATAGCAACTGGAAAAATGAATGCATTTATTTACTTCAACAGACATTAAATTCCTACTTTATAAACATCAATAAAGGTGATTTTAACCTTTCAGTTGTAGAAAATTTTGAATAAACTCTATAAACCTATGAAACTCTAAACATGAGATTATTTTACAGTACACCAAAAAAATAATCAAATCCAGGTTACATCCATAAGACCAAGTTAAACACGCAAAATAAATGAACTGGCATTCAATTCAGCTTTGTAAACCCACTCTGACAAAGCTAATAGTTTAGGTTCTTCAAATAAACAAATGGGACACATTTCCCTTTGATGTTTGTTTGTGGGTGAGTGACATTTACCACTTTGTAGCCCATATATCATAAAACTGGCCATGACATTTAGCCTTGATGGTCAACAATATCAACAGGTCACTTGAAACACCAGCCATAAAGACTAGACGAACCAATACATGTAACGTATATTGGGAGGAAAAAAAATAACCATCTCACAAATTGACAATTACAGGCTAAGTTCAAGGACTTTTGTGTCATATGCCTGATTGAATACCACTGTTAAACTGATAATGCAGATTCTTATTCATTTTAAAAGTAATAATTTAATCTTACTGTATGGCTTCATTTTTGAACATGATTAACATACTAGGATGTCACCAACACCATCAAAGCAACAGTATTGATAGTTTTCCTGCAGTAGCCAGTGCCAGAACGCACAGGACCCTAAACCCAAATAGGACATCACTGCATTTTAAGGCACATGCAAGCGCACACACAATCACACACGATAGTCAATTTTTGAAATGCGAACTAGCCTAACTGCATAACATTCAAACTGTGAAAGATAACATGCAAACTCCACACACAGAGTGTAAAGAAGGGGTTCAGGTGGATACTATGGTGGAGGTTTCAGTGGCTGCCAGTTGCTTCTGTAACATTCATTCATTCATTCATTCAATAAAACTGATCAAATTAAAATAACACTCTGTTGCACCCAAGCAAATATCATCTCCCATGACCCTGAATCAGATAAGCAGTTGGAAGATGGATGGATGGAATTTTCTCTGTGTGAGGAGTGTATGTATCTTAATCCATCCCTCCTTTAAGAGCTTATTCTACTCAGGGTCTGGGGGCCAGGCAGCTGCCCCAGACGGTAAGCCAGTCACACACTGTAATTCCACTGCCTGTGTCCATCATTGAGCACCCATCCCATTTTAGTGAGGGCACATTGCTGAGGTTGATGATTAAGAACTGTGTCTTCAATGCTCTTCAGTGTTTCTTTTTGCGAGTAAATAAATGAATGTTTTAATATGAATATAACATGTTTATACTTCGATATTTACCATTGGATTCTGCCATCCACCCATCAATCAATCTTATAACCACTTCTCCTGGTCTGGGTCATGGGAGGGCCAAACGCCTATTCCAGCACTGTCAGTACAGAGCACCAGTCTAGGATACATCCTGGATGGGATGCCAGTGAAATTGTAATATTTAAATCTTCATTCTGTTTATTTGTGGGTGCGGCCCAGTGGATTAGGGATCTGTGCGTACAGTATAACCAGAAGACCATGGGTTTGAATCCCGTGACTACGAGAGTGATCATACTATCAATGGGGCCTTGAGCAAGGCCTTAACCCCTACTGCAGGGACACTAGATGGCTGACCTTGCTTTCTGACACTAAGCTTTCTTAATTTATGTATTGCTTTGGAAATGAAAAGGTGTTTGATAAATGAAGGAATGTTAACATGTATTTCTTTGGTCTCTGCTCCAAACTAATCAATATCCGATGAGCGATTCATATTCCTGTAAGCCAGCAGAACTTTAAGCAGAAAAGGAGACCAAAACTTGGATGTATTACAATTAACTAGTAACCAGTAGGTTGCCTCAACTCTAAGGAAGAGCTGGTACAGTACGGCAACAAATAAAGCACACCCTGTTGGAATGCTGAAAACAAGATTTCCAAATCTCTTCAGGGGTGTGTGCGTTTTGATATTCAAATATTATTTTTTTTATATTACACGTATTACTGGAACCTATCCCAGGCACCCCACGGCGCAAAACGGGATACATTCTAGATTATATAATTCATTCAGTTTTTCGGACAAATTATTCAGTATTTAGGATTAAATTCCATTTGGTATATGAAACATTAAATCAATACTAGATTAAGTTGCATTACATACCGGAGACTCTTAACCATCCTTGCTGCAGACTCTGGTACAAATAGTACAGCAGGTTTTCTTCGGCGTCTTCGGTTAAATCCATAAGTAAGTATGACCAAACAAGAGCGTATTTCCGCTGAAGCGATCGCTTCTCATAACCGGGTCGAATGGCACTGTTTTCATATAAACCAGCACGCTGTTTTGTGTTGCCGTCCTACTCAAGCAACAAAAAATGTGTACACTAACACATAATCACGTTTAAGTATAAAATTTCCAATGGGCAGCATGTAAATAACGTACAGTTTACGTCACAACTTTTTAAACGTTTACAGGTTGTCTCCACAATGAGAAAGAGGTCATTTCGTTTGTAGTAGTACTTCTAGCAACGGTAGGCTAGTAAAAGTAATTTCTTCCAAATGTAAGACAGAGATAAAACCTAGATACCATATATTTCCATGCAGATGTGCGGCTGGATATAAAAAGTAATAATAAAAACCGAAGCACCATGATAAAGTTATGTTGAAAAAGAAAATCGAGCCAGTTGTCCCCCTGGATATAATTAGTCTACGGCTGTTCGTTGCCAGTGAAGCGGCTACTTTGCAGCGCACTGTTCACCGAGAGCAATTTGTTTTATACGGTCAGGTGCGGGAAGCACACTGACAAATGACAGCTGATCGCTTGACATCTCCAGCGACCAATAACATGCGCAGTTCGCGTTGGAAGCGGCCGAGGGAGGGACTTCAGGGTACTAGAGCAACCAATCAGCGGAGTGGCGTGTGTCGAGCTACGGCTAGATCTGCACGGTCAGCGACTCGCTGTAGGATCTGGAGGAGAGGCGCAGCGTAGCGCTTCCTACTCAGTCTCCTGTCGCTGTCAATATTCATTCAGGAGGCTGTATTCCTGCATAATTTCACTCGAGTATTGAAAAAGCTGAAGAGTTAATTACTATAAATTAGGTTTTATGCATTTTGGATAGTTTTGCTATATTGGCTTTGCACTCTTGATTTTTTTTTTTTTTTTTTTTTGCTTTTAGTGTGACCGATCAAGCGAGAAAATAAATTTTCAATTGAAGAGAGGCACAGTCCGCCAACTGAATGATTGCGTTAACTCCATTAAAGATTGATTTAAGTTACGTTTGTGTTACTAATCTATTATAAATGAAAATTCTCTGGATCAATTTATGGTAATATTTGGGGGATGGATTATTGTATGATTCCACTTGATGTGGATGATTTTTAAAAAGCAAAAAGATTTTATGCCTGGTGTATATATAAACTTTGTGTTTTAATATGGGACTTTTTGACTATCCTATAACTACAGTATAATAATTTTTTTTCTAAACCTATAAGGGTCTCAATTTTCTTTAAGAAATGTTCATTTTCAACGTCTTAAGACATAATGAATGCGTTAACTCGTTCATTGTCGACGTCATAATGTACAAATTTGACGCATTGATTCAGAGGGTTTTGACCCCGATGGTATTCCATATCGTATCTTCGGCTGCCCTTCTCCTTGCTATCATTATGTGATGCTGCGTCAATTTTGTTGCAGTTTGTCTCGAAATTTGATTCGTTCTAGATCACCATCCATAAAATGTATCTGCAGGGTTTCAAAAAAAGAATCATATACTTAAGTTATCGTGCTAATGAAAAGTGACAAACTGGTCCCAAAACACTTCAAGACAATATGACGACGGGGCATACTCTTCAAAAATTAACCAAACCATTATCTTATACCACTTTATATGGCCAAACCTTTCTTCAGATGTTAAATCTTGACTTCAACTCCTGTATTTTCATAATTTGCATAGATCCTTAACTAACATTTATGACAATGGAGTAGATTTTGTGAAAATGAGGCAGGTGTGCCCCATGAGTCAAAGCAGGACAAGCTGTTAGAAGATGGATGGATGGATGGATGGATGGATGGATGGATGGATGGAGTAAGGTTGTGTCTCATTCCCTGGCTACCCATTTAAATACACATTCTACGAATCCCCCCTCTGGTCTATGAAGTGGAGTTTGCTTGTTCTCCATGTGTCACACTGGCTTCCTGGCAAAGTCTGAAAACATGCACTTAGGTTACATCATATGTCCACATTTTCCATTTCTATGACTGGCATCCCATCCATGGTGATCAGGTACATCATCCATCTATATGGTGATCAAGTACACCACAAAAGGGCAGAGGGTCCACTATGCAATCCATACTGTGACCAGGTACATCACGATAGGCCAGAAGGTGCACTGTGAAATCCATATGGTGAACAGACAGATTTTTATCTTTCTCAGACATATTGACCTAATTACACTCCTTTACAGCTACTGAAAATCAGAAAGTCCCAGGCGTACTATTCAGTTACAGCAGTTGTTTAAGGGATCTTACCTCTGTTAATTCACGCACAAAGAAAAACTTTAATCTTTTTTTCTTCCCCAAAATAAAGGCAAAAGCCCAGACAGCAGCAACCACTGATTTTAATATAGTTACTTTCCAGTACAAGAATTATGCTTTTTCTTAATGACTAGAAAAAAATATAGTAAAAATTTGTGTAATATATCACATAAATCACTACCCATTTAAAGTTCTCTGTATTTCATGAGAATATGGTTCCTATACTCTGCAATTTCAGTATTTTTCCTTTATTAATACCTGCTAAAAAAAATTTAAAGAGTCCTTTGTGAACTAGATTCCTATGTGAATTAGTGCGTTAACAATTAACTAGTAATCAAAATCACATTTTGACACAATTAAATGCAGTAGATTACCCTGACCAGTATAAATAGTAGTTTGTCTGATCAAAACAGGGTGCTTACGAAGTTGCTTTTGGAAAGTGTCTCTGCTGTTCACAACAGACAGACTTTTGCGCATTTTGAGGATTAGAGATAAATGCTAGACATTTTCCGTCATTTCACAAGCTGCCTGCAGTAGGTATCTCAGTTTTCTGAGTGGGGGAATCTACAGCAGCTGATTGCCTGTCAAGCATCAGTCATAGGCTCTGGGCAGATATTTTGGGCTTCTTTCCAACAGGCAATAATGGGAGGCCAGAAAAGCAAAAAGGAGTCAAAACATATAACGGTTATGTTGTCATATCTAATAAAGGCTCAAAATGTTGCTGTGAAGTTATTAGGGCTGTTTGTGGCCGTTAGTACAAATTACTATTTCGCTTTGGTGATTCATTCATTGCCTAAGCTTTTGGTCTTTCAAATTATGGATTATTATCACTGGACTATTCAGCAGTTATGTTGTGCTGCCAGGTCAGGATCTGCTCACTGCATACAAAATTGCCTGAAATGATGGAATATACTAAATCAGACAGATGTCACACAGTGCATTCATGACATGAAACACGGCTTGTTTTTTCTTTCATTATTATTCTCTGCACTGACGTTATAATATTATTGATATTCACTTTGCTTCCCAGATTTTTACTCTAATTGTTTATTTCTTCCATCTACTGTGAGAAGAGAGAGTGGTACCATCATGTATCAGTTGATGACAATTGTCATTGCACCCTTTCCTCTGGGTGTTTAAATATATTTGTGTGTCTCCTGTGTTATTGAAGAAAGACCAACATCCAGAGTTGGGTAATTCAGGTCCAGATAGTAAAACTCCAGCCCGTGATTCTGTTTCAACCAACCAGCTGAGCATAGGGATTCACAGTCACAGAATACTCAAGTGGTTGGTTGAAACAAAATCCCGGTCTGGACTTTTATTCTCTGGACCTGAATTACCCAACTCTGCCCACATCAGAGACCACTTGTGTGCTCCAAAAGTCAGCGAAATAATCATTTTTGGTTCAATTTTTTTTTCTTCCCACTGAAATGGATTTTTTTCCCCATAAAATGTGAAAAATTCTAATAAAACTGTGGTCTTAATTTTCCTCGTGTCATGTGGTTCTGTTCACCACATAGTCTGTTCCATGTAAAACGTTTAATAAGTCTGATGATTTTATTAATTGTTTGTTTGTGGTTTGCACTTGGTCTAATGTTTTATGGAATTTGTAATGGGAAACATAGTATTATATATTTCATATGGGCTAATAGTGGAGTTAAGTGACTTGAGTATTGACACTGGTAACCGAATGTTTGATATATTTTTAAGGTGTTTTAAGTAACCTACCATTCTCTGGTACAAGCAGGAGGTGCAGGGGCACCAATGAAAGGACCCAAACTCATACAGCTACTGGTCAATGTAGTTTGGCCAGAGCTCATTAGACAGAGGATTTATCCAATTTACAGAGACAAGGGGGGGTTATAAAAATTGTATTGAAGTATTTATTTATTTGATGACCATTTATGGTTGATTGCTATGTATTTTGATTATAATATAAAGAAGGCAATTCATTGTTTTAGATGGTATTTTATTTTAACGGTTTAAGCAGCTTTGTATAATCTTTTTTATTGAAATTGAAATGTGCTGATTGCATGGTTTGATCCATTAGGATTTAAGAAAGGCAAGTGAGACCCCTTGAGGAGAGCTGAGGGAATGGCATGGTTGAATGGTAACCTTGCGAGGGGTGTAACCAATGAGGTATATTTACTACACGACAGGCAAGTCTCCAGGTATAGGCCAATGGGCGTAGAGCGTTACGTCATCTTGAAGAAGTGACACAAAATTGTCCTGCAAATATCAAAGGAGAACACCTACAGATTTCTCCCAAGCATGCTCTGTGCCAATTGGTCCTGTGCCAATTTGGGAAACTGTAAATCACATATTTCATGAATGAAAGCATAACTGTAAGCATCATTGTGCTGTTAAAGAAAGTAAGCTATGAGTAATGAATTGTTATGAAGTTATAACCGTTAGTAAGAAGGTATGCAGTTAACCAGCGTCCCCTCTCCGTACACTCTGCAGAGCAACCCATAGTGCTTGTAGCAGTGAACAATATTATATAATTTGCTGCCAACTGAAGCATAACAGCTGTTGTTTCAGCTATGCTAAGGTATGGTGGTACATTAAAAATTCATACTGTATGGGAAATTAAAACCAGTATACCGGATGAACTGGTATACTGACCAGCGCTATCCCGAAGACTGCGAAATCTGTGTTTGCAAGGGAATATCACACAAATGAGAATACAGAAATATACAATGATCAGTAAACACACTAAGTGGCGGAAGGTTATATAAAGGTGGCAGGATCCACGCCTAAGTCCGTCTCCTAACAGTGCCACTCTGCTTCGGTTCTGTTCTAAGCCCGCTGGGCTAGCTAGCTTGGGAAAGCTGCAAAATTATTTACTTTAAATCTGGATAATACTGTCTGTCAAAAGTTTAAAAAATGAGATATACAATCAATATCGAATTTACTACAGATTGCTCAATCAGCCCTGCTCGAATGTTCATATCACTTCATCATACAAGCAGAACATTTTAAATGGACCATGTCACGCATTTCATCAAATATGCATCTCCTGTGAAATATGTGTCTGGAGTAATGGTGTAGAAAACTTCTGTAGAGAATAGGACTTTAAATCACATATGCAGTAAATATAGAACTTCTACATACCACTTGCAATTGTCTATTAGATTAAATGTGTGTATATTTACAACCTGAAAACCATTTAATAGACCTTGGTTTGACAAAAATATAAATAAACACCAGAAGAATGTGACAGAAACATGAACTTCGAAACTTTTCATAACTTTAATCTACTTTCAATTTTCAGGTCTAGACTAAAAAACCCCCCACTTGTTTAGTCTTAGTTTATAGAGACTCCACTTCTAGCTCCAACTAACTGCTGCATTTCAAAGGATGTATACATTCATTGAAACACTGTCAAGACCATTAAACAGTATCAGGCAAACAGCACAACTAGGACTTTGCACAAATCTTGGCAAATTGGACGAGAGAAGCTGGAGGAGACCACTTAGAAAAACTGTAAAATTTCTACAACTTTTGTTGTAAAATGGTCAATCTGTGCATGTTATGACAACATCATAAACTCTTAACAAATATGGATCGAGCAGGGGAAGGCTGAGACACCAACGCTAAGACTCATTTAAAGCACACAAAAATACTGAAAGGCTTTGCAATGTGATTAAGGCAAAGCATGAGAGCCAAACACGGCACATCACTCAGAGACAGGCACCCTGTAAAGTATGATGCAGTCAGCATTCTTTAATTGGGTAGTTGCTCTTCATCAGGCAGTGGGGATGCTTCCAGAAGGGAAGCTGGAAGGTGCCAGATAGAAACATAATTCTTGAAGACAACCTGCTGCCCTCTGCATTGAAATTGGTGATGTTTATCTTGCAATAAGACAGTGACACACAGTACAGTTGCCCCCCCATCCACAGGGGATTGTTTCCAGGACCCCCATGGATACCAAAATCCGCAGATGCTGAAGTCCCTTATATAAAATGGTGCAGTATTTGCCTATAACCTATGCATATTCTCCTGCATAGTTTAGATAATCATAGATCATTATAATACCCGGGGGCGGCATGGTGGTGCAGTGGTTAGCAGTGTTGCCTCACACCTCTGGGACCGGGGTTCGAGTCCCCGCCTGGGTCACATGTGTGCGGAGTTTGCATGTTCTCCCCATGTCGTCGTGGGGTTTCCTCCGG
>JAODJX010000119.1:15026274-15044556 GCA_026776945.1 Isichthys henryi | reverse complement strand
ACAGCACCCAGCACACTCTCTGCTCAGGCATAAACACTCAGCATATAACCTGAGACACTGCAGGGAGGACAGTATCATCACCCAATGCTCAGATCATCCTCAGGCACCCACAGCACCCAGCACACTCTCTGCTCAGGCATCCCAGCATACCTGTACTGTCTGTGCACGTACAAATGGCAATTAAATCTCTTGAACCTTGAAGTCAATGAGTCTGAAATAAGAGCCCGAGAAAATGCACTACAATTGGTTATATTAGCAACCAAATCATCCAGGTCAGAATGTCTTTAAAGCATTGTTGTATGAGAATTTATTTTAAGAACACACGCAAAAAAAATCAGTAGATTCCACAATGATGCATCTTTTACATTACGCTGGTTGACTAGTAATTGATCTTTCTGTCTGTTGTTTCTTTCTGAAATAACAGACTCTGTGGGACCATTTAGCTGAGGTGCAGGTGGCACGGCTGACTTGAATTCCAGTGTTTGCCAGTTCTCCAGCATAAAGAGTTTAATTGATGGATGGATGGACTTACAGCAAACTCAAGGCTTTTGTTTTCACATTATATTATACTGGAAACTCCTCCCCGAGGAGCTGTCCAGGGGGCATCCTAGATAGATATCTGAACTACATCTGCTGGCTAAAAAATAAACCAGACAAAGCAAATATATATTTAATACCGATATATTTCATAAATTGTATGAAGTTCATAAATTGTATCTGTGAGCCAGATTTAGCAAACACTGATTTCATAGCATGACAAGTACATGATCAAGCCTAATATATTAAGTAGTAAACAACTTCATAAAGGGCAGCTTTAGACATACTGGCTACTCTAATACCTGCCCTTAGGTCATATCATTTATACTTGGCTTCAGTTATACGTGGCTTCACTGAGCCATAAATGCATTCCTGAGGCATTTTCAGAACAACAGGATATACCACAATTCGTACTCAGTATTACAAATTTCATATTTAAAATATACAAGCAATGCAACATATTTATTGTTGCTGATTAAGGTCTTTCAAGGAGGCCTATAGTTTTATCAACATTATAATCAACATAATAAGCTTGTACCCTTCGTACATGACAATACAGGTAATACAGCTGATGATAATAGGCATTAGGTCCTATATGGTATACTGTACTGTACTGAATCCGGAAACCAAGAGCGAGTGCATTTAATCGATGAGGGTGAGGACGATTATTATGGGATGTGCAATACTGATGGAAGCATGTGGGGAGGAGGTGCTCTGTGGACGATAAGGGAGCATCGTCCATTGCTGCCTCATTAAGCGAGGACAGTGCTGCCGACTTCGTTAGCTGGGTGGCGTAAGATTTTGAGTCCAAGACAAACCTGCACACTCATTCACATGAATGTAACAGTTCCATTACCTTGTAAACGGTCTGTAGGATTTGCCAACTGCTCCAACGATTTTGATGTAGGTAATTGTAGGCATTATAGAATAATACAGATTTGCCATGAGATTTCTTGCATCAGCGTGGGAGCCCTAAGGCGTGAGGGCTGGCAGCCCTGTGGTAGTAAGTAAGGTAACTGCAGGAAATTCTTACATCTGCCCTGTCCTATGCTTCCATCTAGCGGCGAATTGGAATTATTACATCGTCTCATTCCAGGTTTCATTACCGAACCTGCTAGTCAACACTATGGCAACTCGTGACAGACATTTTGAAAAAATATCTTTTTTAAAATGCAGAAATGATATGTAAATATATAGCCTACATAGTTTTGTTTTCTTCATCAAAAGGACACATACGAGTCTTGCCACAAAGACGTTTGTTTGGTAAGGACACGGTGATAATTTGAAAGTCTTCGATCCATTTTCAAGTGTTGTGGATAGTGTAAAAAACAGAAATAATCCCTTCTTTTATGGACTGTCAGCAGAAAGAAAAAGAAAGAGCATTTACCCTTCCAGTGAATCTCTCAAGCAATGTTTTGTGGAAAATGAGAATTAAAGGGATGTACATAATTTATGACAAAGGGTCGTAACTCCACCCCATTGAGACAAATTTTGCATATTCAGTTCCAGCTTCTCTATCCAGTACATTGTCACAGAGGCACTGTAGATGAGATTCCAGTCCATCATAGGGTGTACACACAAAGAATAGTCAAATTGGAGACACTAATTGACCTATTGTATGTCTGAACTGTGGGAGGCAACCTGTGCAATACAAGAGGAGAAGCACACACACACACACACACACACACACACAGAGATTAGGTATGTGTATTTTTGAGGGGAGTCTCTATTCATTTTTATGGGCATAACCTTAATCCCAAAATTGACAATCTTAACCCCTACCCAGTCCTAACCTTAACCATGAGTAACCAAACAAAATACAAGAGTTTTGGAATTTTTAAAAAGTTTGTTGATTGCGATTATGGATTTTTATAAAACTGAATTTCCCCTTGTGGGGACTAAAAAAATGTCCCCACAACGTCAAAATAACAGGTTTTGATCACAATGTGGGCACATTTGGTTTCTACAATGTACTGTAATACACACACACAAACACAAAACCCTGACGGTATGAGGCACCAGCGTCAACTACCAAACATCTTATGTAAAGGTCAGAATAGCATCACATCCATTTTCCACATAAATCCCTTTTAATGTTGGATTTATGTGGAGTCAAGTGGATTGTTGTCTTTGACCAAAGCACACTTTCATCCACAATATACAGCATATTAAAGTGTTATATGAATATAATTCACATATAGGAGTATAATCATTGAATAAGCAAGACTTTCCGGTCAGGAATAACATGCCAGGGCAGATTCTTTTTTTGTAGTAATAAAGTTTGTTCTAAATTACAAAAGGTGCATTTAAATAACTATAAATTAGACAATCCACATTACTCTGTTCATATGCACAACCGGAAGTGTCTTGTCGCACTAACAGCTGGGTTTTAAGCTTCGTATATTAGGTTTGCTACTTATAAAAGAAATTCTGTTTATGAATACCGTCCTTTCATCTACCACAGGCACATGGTGGTTTCGGCGTCGATGAACACTCCCAGATAACATTGTTGATTGTATGCAGAGTAAGTGTTCTCTACTTAATTCATCTGCCGCCGAACGCACTATTAGCAGCTGTTTTTTGTTGTTGTTAAATAAAAGTTAAAAATAAATAAACTGGTACAATATATTATCGCTTTCTGATTTACAAGTGGACTAAACCAAAGTTCAATGTATTATTATTAGTGTATTGCTATTAATGATTATTACTTTAGATACTTGACAAAGAATTTACACTGGGCTCAAGACTCTTGTATAGGATAATAAGATGGAAAATGGATGGATGGAAGACATTAACCAAATAAAACGGCAAATTAGAATAAGGAAACCCAACAGTAAGCAAACGAAATTTCACTTACACGCTTAGGTTCAGTTTAATGAAACATTCGATATACTCCGAAAGCGAAGCGCTTAGGAAAGCAAAGGGGCGTGGCTGGGCATGGTGAAAGGGGCGTGGCTGGGCATGGCGAAAGGGGCGTGGCTGGGCATGGCGAAAGGGGCGTGGCCTGTCACGGAACAGAGTTCAAAGAAGGAAGAGTCCCGGAAGATGCGGGTAGGTTGGAATATTTTCGCGTAAGTATAAGTTTAGCTGGGCTGTATTTACTCACCACTGGTACAGCTCATGTTGCGCTCCGGCTGAAACACTACTCTGATGTGTCTGAGTTTTGTTTAGGACGACAAATGGCATTTGTCGGGGTGCAAAAATGGAGTGGATCTGCCAGCGCTGTCACAGAGAATCTATTAGTCAGCCGTTCTTCCGTCCAAGATTATTAGTAATTTGCTTGGTAAGAGCATTGTTTCTCTCTTATTTGTTTTGTACTATTATGCACTGTATACTGCAAGGTCTTTCCGTTCACTTAAGTTCTCAACGGATGAAATTTGAAAAATGTCCCCTAACCTGTATAAACTGGTTGTGGTAGGCATTCGTTACCGTAAAATGATTTGGACCAGTTTTTCTGGTTATGGTTTTGACACATCTGCAAAAATATAGACTCATTTCCATCGCAGTGTCTTAAATAGTACAGTTGTCCGTAATAAGAGATTCCGTAAAGAAACTTATGATTCAGGTTCTTATAGACCCAATCAGGAATGAAAGTCTTTTTAAACGTTGTGTACAAGACAGCACGAATCAGTATTGCTTTTCTTACTACAAAATCAAAATATGACAATTCTTTATTTTTTGATATTTGTGTTACTGTAACCATCACGTTAATTTTTCATGCATACATGTAACTTTACATTTTGGTGTCAATGCATTATTATTAGTATTACTACATGTAATACTAGTATGTAGTATTATTACTACCTTGGTTATTTACCCTTTGCAGGTGGTGGTATTTACCATGGTGATGTACCCTGCTCTGAGGTCTCTGGGATTTCAGTTGCAGTCAGCACTGACAGGCAGTTATATACCAGGCCATCATTCCATTCTACTTATCAATTGTCCCAACGAGCAAATCGCCAGAGGCATTGGCAGGTAATAGCAAATGATAATGATGCCGTACTTCAGGTCACCCATCTACACTTCATTACGTACCCTGTCTTTCTCCAGAATCCCTTTAGGGGTGGATGAGTTGTACATTCAGAGATGTTTTTCTGTATTCTGCTGAACTGACCTGTTATTTTCTGCACTTGTGCCATGACTGCTACACTCTAAAAACAGATGCGATAAAAACAGCTTAATGTTTTTTTCGAGACCAGTTCTTCTTTGGTTTTCTCAAATCTCATTTTTTGTTGAATTTCTCCCAAACGTCACACTGCCTATGAGTGAGTCTGACAGCAAGGATTGGCAAAGATTTTGATTGGTTCGGAGTGAGCATGCAGAGCTCTGCAGAGCAGAGCAAGCAAAACTTTAGCTTGATCTTATCTTGAAATCAGATGCCACCCAAGCGTAATATCAACCCAGGTGACTGTCATGGTATATACAGTATGCCTGACATGCAATGTCGATTTTATAACTGCACATTTCTCAGCCCTAGTGCCTTTCATAGCGCATCGCTTTAACGAGCCTGGCAATTATCCCCAGATCTCGCTCATTTTTCTTTTTAAGTTACACCGTGCTCTGTAAATTCTAGACATCCCTGTATATGAAGATCCCAGAAGGGAAACCATTTCTGTGATTCGAGAACCACCATGTCTGGCATTTGCAATCAAACCAGATTTAAAATCTTCGAAATCACACGTCTTGGCTATTTTTATGCATAGTCACACCGTACAAGTAGCCACTGAGTGTATGCTTCTTATTAAGAAAATGGATCTACACTTCAACATCAGCTTTGCTGATAATCCACACATGATTAACTCTTCTACCTCCCTTAACTCATAGGAAAAGCATAGGGACCAACTGAATTAACCTCCTCAAGTCCAACCCTTCACAGTATTAACAAGTACTGCCATGCTTCATATATTATTGCTATAACATGCTTAGAATTTACTTTTCAGTATAATAAGAAACACTTGAAATTGACATGGCAGACTTCATACGTCTTTTGCCGATCACCCTCCTTACCAAGTACTGTAGTCACTACTATTAGGTACACGGTCCACTGACTGTGAGGTAAGATGAGGAGACTAAACTGAACAGGAATTACCAAGAATGAGATCAATAGATCAGAGCAGGGTAAGGCAGCAAAGGAAATGCGATATGGGACGATAAGGTAAGCAGAAAAGTGCCAAGATTGTGTTGGTTAGCATAGCTAAACCCAAAGCTAAGCAAGAAAATAACAGAGCAAAAGCCAATTAATACTTCACTTTTCTGTGTTTGCACAGAAAAGTCTGTGGCTGCAGACGAGCGGACATGATGTAAATTTCATCGTCGGGTTGGCTGTGGGTGGCTGCGGTCTGTTAGCGTGTAGTGCAGATTTTTTGATTTTTGATTTTAGTGGAAACTTTGAGCATCTGTGCGTATTCACCATGCAAGGTAATTGATTGGGTGTTTCCAACAGGTGGCAGCGTGGAATTTCACAGATTAGCGGTCAACCATGAAAGAGTAGAGGAAGAATAGTTAGGATTTCAATAAACGTCAGAAAGCCATATTACCGTAGTACTGTCCAAAACCTAGACATAACTTTAAAACTATTCATAAAAGTTTACCCATTTCACTGCTTGCATTTGTATTTGTTGCAATATATCTGCCCTTTTGCCCTCTCCCAGTTTGGTGGAATATCACTGCTGAATGCATGCAGCAACCACGGCCATCCCATCTGCCAATTGTAGTACGAGTACAAGCTGCCTCGGGCACCACCATCCGGAGCTCGAGAGTGCATGTGGAAAAGTCAAGTGTGAACTAGGGTTAAGCTGAAATGGGTTAAGAGACTGAAGATTAAACAGCAGGAGTGAATGATACCTGAATGGCACTTTTTACGTACCATGCGGTCAAGCAGCCCCCATAACAGCTCAGTAGAGTTGAGAGTAGAGTTGAAGCTGACTGATTCTTCCCTAAATAGCTCTTGCATGGGTTGGGCCTGAGTTATGGTCATTGTTCTGTTGTAGGACAAAACTGGCTCCAATTAAGCTCCATCCACAGGGTATATCATGCAAAATGGAGTGATAACCTTCCTTCTTCAAGATCACTTTTACCCAGTACAAACCTCCCACTTTGGTGATGGTAAAGCAGCCCCAGACCATCACATTGCCTCCACCATGCTTGAGGGTCATCAAGAGGACCCACAACATCAAAGACAATACACACCCCCAACACATCGTGTTCACACCCCTCCTCTCGGGAAGACGCTACAGGAGCATAAGGTCACGCAGCACAAAACTGACGAGAAGCTTTTTCCCCTCAGGCAATCAGACTCTTGAACAATGCGAAAAGCTCAAGTTAATCTGAACCCATATTAATATCCAGCTCTTACTGTACGTCATTCAGCACTGTGCACTTTGAGTGATTCTTATATTTTTGTAATTTTTTAATTTATTCCATTTTTGTATCTTTTTCGAAGGGTGAGAAAGCAAAGTAAGAATTTCATTACATGATTCTAACCTGCACATGTTTTTTTTTACTGTGTATGACAATAAACATCTTGACTTGACCATGCCTAACAGATGTCGTCAACCACTCCTCCAGCGTCTTTTCATTTGATCTGCATCTCACAGAATTTCTTCTTTGTGATCCGAACTTCACAAATTTAGATTCATCTATCCATAGCACTTTTTTCCCCGATCTTCCACTATCCAATGTCTGTGTTCATTTGCCAATCTCAGTCTTTTCTACTTTTTGGCAATTCCTAGATACGGCTTTTTCTTTGCAGTTCTACCTAGACGGCCAGCATCCCGGAGTTCCTTCTTCATAGTTGACGTTCAGACTGGTCTTTACTATTTAATGAAGTTGCCAGTTGAAAACCTATGAGGCGTCCGTTTCTCAAACTACACACTCCATCTATCCTCTCGCACAGTTGTGCACCTGAGCCTGCCTCTCCTCTTTCTGTTGTGGTTAGAGCCTGTTTGCCCTGCTCTGTGAAGGGAGCAGCACACAGCATTGTGTAAGACCTTCAGATTCCTGGCAATTTCATTTCATTTCTCAGAACAAGAATAGACTGATTAGTTTCAGAAGAGAGTTTTTTTGAGCTTATAATTGAACCCACAATTGTTGATGCTCAAGATACTCAACTAGTCCAAAGGCGGCCATGTTTATTGCTTCTTTAAATCAGCAGAGCAATTTTCATCTGTACATAATTGCAAAATGATCAATTAACCTTTTAACATGATAAATCTGCATTAGCAAACACAACAGTCCACTGGAACATAGGACTAATTGTTCCTGATAATGGGCCTCTGTTCACCTATGTAGATATTCCAGTAAAAAAAACAACCGTTTCCATCTATGATAGTCATTTACAACATTAACAGTGTTTAAGCAGTATTTCTGATCAATCAGATGTTATTTTAATGGACAAAAAAAGCAAGGAAATGTCTACGTGATCCCAAACTTTCGAATGGTGGGGTGTGTGTGTGTATTTCATTAACCAAAGGGCAGTTTTCTTTAATTCATAAGAACTTATTGTATTTCTGTGTTTGTCACTGGATCTCATTGTTTGTCAAGGGATCTCAGCCTTGTGCTGAACTGACTAACCTGAGCATGTCTGACTCTAAATCAGAATAAAGTCAATTTAAGCAGAACCTTCTTTAAGCTGCATATCATTTGCAGGTGGTCACATTTAGCTCATAATGTATTCCTGTTATGCTGGCAGTGTCACATACAAAACACAGCCAGAGTCTCTAGCATATGTTACATTGTATATTGTGCTGTGTATGGTTAAATGTAAAAAAAACAAAAAAAAAAAAGTTTCTTTAGACGGTACTTCCTATCTTTTGCATAATTAATTAGCACCTTTTGTAGGTATATTTATATTTGCAATATAAGCTGACATGCAGCCTTGCAACTGTGAAGCGTTTTATGTTCTTGTGACGGCTGATTAGCAGTAGGCCTCTGTAAACATTACCCAGCGGGTTCTGATGGAAATCAATTCCTTGCTATTGCTTATTTTCTTTTTTTTTTTTTTTAAATTCCTCTCCACTTAAAGATCTTTGAGTCTTACAGTCGTGTAGCTGCCCTCTTCCACACAAACTGCCCACTTAACCTTTCTTTGATTAGTCTTTCTGTTTACTATTTACTTTTGTTTTTTAATTAGTAGTTACACATAAGATTTCCTTAGTCAAACTAAAAATTATATGTATACAGTTAAGTAATGAAAGATCATTAACTTTAGTTTAAGTAATTCAGTTGTTTTTTTTACTCACTAAGTGGTGTACAGTACTTATGGAAAGTAGCGCTGTAGCAATTCTCCAAATCCATGGTTCGGTTCAGACATTGATTCTTCAACTACGGGTCATTTCCGATATCAGTGTTTTTTCTCTTGGATGGGGGGGGGGGGGCGTGGTGTTGCGGGAAAAAGGAAAAAAACAGAAAAAATTCTGGGTTCCACTAATCACCAACAATCTGTAACACCAAACAGAGTTATTATCCATCCTGAGCTAATGAGACTAGCTAAGCTTTTAAAGCAGGTGTGATTACTCAATCATGATTGGACTAAAATATGTGTTCTTTCTGATTTTATTACTTACATGATACAGCAGTGATTTATTATTATAGGATCTTAATGGAGGGGAAACTGGCCGCTTCGATCAACATTTTCCCCAAAAGCTCCATCATGTAAGTCTGCACTGACTCCTGTTGGGATGTCTGTAAATCAGTAACAGAGATCACCAATGTTTAGCAAAGCATTCTTGAGGGCACCCAATTACCAGGGCAACTAATGCCTTTTTCCACTGTTGCACATTTTGGATACGCATTTTTAAACTTACTAATTGACTTCTCATAAATGTAACCATGTGACCTTGAAATTAGGTACTACTGGAAGGGTGAAATCCAAGATGCCACAGAAATCATTTTGGTGAGTTAGTTTTACACACTTCAGTTCTATTTTTTGTTGCTGTTAACATAAATTTACAGAGACAAACTAGATCTTCTTCCCTTGTCTCACAGCTTGCGCAGACTCGCACTTCCAGGGTCCAGAAGCTTATAGAGAAAGTTGAGTAAGTTATTCTTCCAGCTTAATCTCATTTCCCATCATTCCCAGTTCCAGGTGCATTTGGCACATAAGGAGTCCCAGATAATAAAAAAAAAATCACAAACCGGTGCCTATGTAAACCTAAGCGTGCTAACCTGTTTGATGTTCCAACAAGCCTTTCTAACACATTTTTGCCTGAATGAATTGTATTTACTTTTCCCCCCAGATCAGTTCACCCATATGATATTCCTGAGATTCTGAGCTTCCCAGTGGAATATGGGAGTCTGCCATACTTGAAATGGATCGATGAAGCTGTTCCTGCGGACTGATTTCATAATATACTTTAGGACTCCAATTCTGTCAATGTGCAAGATGAAGGGAACACTTACTGTACCGGAAGGCTTTCATAGGAAGGTGGATTGACCAGTTTACAGTTCTGATTATGAATAAAGATGATTAAATAGCTTTTTGATACATTTTTATGGCTGGGTCATTGTTACCATAGTAACCTTATATCCATTGATATGGATATATATAGGGCCTTAATGGAAGGAAAGTGCTGTTTTTAAGCAACAAATGCAATTTTCTTTATTTGTTTTAAGGACATTGGTGGGCACAGCTAACTGAAAAGTTAGCTTTGATAACTTTGGAATTAGCAGTGTAGTGGTTAACTACTAAAAAATTTTGCGGAAGCTAACGATAGCCGCTAACTTTTATTATATGCATTTAGTTTCGGTTCAGTTTTTGGCTCTGAAATTCTTAAAAATATACCTAGAGAGTTTAAATTTTAACACTGTTTAACACTGAAGTCCCATCTGTTGGACTAGAGTGATTACCAGGGGATGTTTAGGACTTACCCGAAGTGAACAAAGATGAAGTCTATTTAAGATAGGCTACCTTAAATCCAACAAGTTATCTGGCTAAGCAAGAAATCCAGCTTTGTGTTACAGGCCCTTATTCTCCTCTTAGTTCCGGGTACTCCAGTTTAAATGGACTCGTTCAATTACATTTAGTCCACACTACCTTAAATTCGACAAGTTATGTCTTGTGTTTACATGTAGTCAGCCAGCAGTGTGCCAGATAGAACACTGCAGACACGCCCACAACAGACAGGAACAAATATGTATGTTTTTAACCGTTAACCTTTATTCACTTTAACTGCAAAGAAATGATAGTGGATTTAAAGTTAGCGGCCAATTTACTAGGTAAATCTAGCTAGTACAGGCTACACATTTTCTTCCAGAACCACTTCAAGAGTAGACCAAGGGTTGTCCATTCAGAGAAGACATTCCACACAATACTGTTGCACTGATCTATTACTTTTGCACTTGTGGCCTTCTTGTAAGCTAGAAGTTTGGTTCTCTTTCTTATTAAAAACAAAACAGTCAGTAACTGGATTATCAAACCAGTCTCAAACTTTAGACACCATACTATGTGAAAATGCTGGGTGGCTGTTTCCCAGAAACTGGAACCACCATGTCTTGCAGCAACAATCAAATCACATTCGAAAACACTTAGGTGACACCTAATATACCCTCTAATGCTTAGCATTCAGTACATGCAGTAACTGAACCTCATGACCCTGTCTGCATGCTGTTTTTATTTATTTTCAGTTTGTGTTAATGAGCAGTTATACCTAACACAGTGGCCACTGTGTGTACTTCACACATTTTTAGGTATTTACTAAAATATCTATTTTCAACCTGATTTATGCGCCATAATTTATTAATTAGGAAAGGAATGTGGCCTTGAGATTTTGGCCTTGGTGCTCATTTACATTCGAAATTTAATTCCTGTAGGGAATTACTGGAGTCTTTCATATGAAATGTTCTAATTAAGATCCTTGTGTACAATGTCTGGTGACTGAGGTGGCAAGACACTGAATGAGTTTTTGACTATAACACAATACATTTTCTGCTTAGAGTTGCTTTTATATTAATGTGTATATTTGATGTTTTAGCTCATTTATATCATGAACACAATGAAAAATTGGAAAAGGTTTTTCCTCTTCTTATATAGAAGTAGTACAGTATACTAGATCATATGAAATTTGAAGATGTTCTTTAGTGCTGCAGTACTGTGATGTCTGAGCAGATGGGATGATTTGTCACTCTGTTACCAGATGGCTGCAGTGTTTACACTGACCGCTCTGCTTGGACCGTGCTGTCGAAGAATAAAGACATACCTGTTCGGAGTTCCTAAATACACAAAGGTCCTGAAATGTGATCCATTTATCTGCTGCAGGGTAAATAATTCGTGACCTGATGATCCTTGGGAGCACTACAGGGTGTGACGTCCAGGAGGGAGTAGTAATTAAACCAATCATATTTAACCGGAGAGACCAACAACTGAAATGTTTCATGTAATGGTACGTAACACTTTACTTACAATTTATAGGGCTGGGCTATTTAATACATTTTTCTACAAGGTTAAAATTTTCTCAACCACACAAAGCCAGTGGGGGTTTCCTTCTTTAGATTTCGCTGCCTGGGGAGTCAGTTTCACTGAGCAGGTCTGTCATTTGATTAGCTACAATGTTTCATGGGTGAGACTATTTCACTGTGTTGGGGGCGGTGCGGGGGGGCAGAGCATAGCACTACTCAGTCCTGTGCCTCACCCTTTAGCAGACACCATAACTACCAAGGCTGCTGTGATTTCTACAGAATAAATAACATTCAGCTTCCATTTGGTCCCTGACTAAACAAACAGCAAAGTTGTCTTTCCCTATAGACAGATCAATAACTCAACGCCTAATCAACTGAACTGAATTTAAATGGTAATATGCCACAACTAATTCGAAAAGGTAATACAAATCCATTAAACGATTTGGGTAATCGTGAAACAATGAGTCATTTACATAGAATTTTACATGAGTATGAAAATCTGGTAGCACTTTACTTGAGGGGTACAAAGAACCACAAACTAAGTCTTACTTACATATTGATCTCATGCGTGTTCATCATTAATGTATCGTGACACTGTCTGACGTAGCGACTATATTTATTTTGGACATGATTTGTCCATGATCTGTACTTCAGTAGTAACTGAGTTACTACTAAGTACTTGTGCCCCCTCAAGTGAAGTGATACCGAAAATCCTTCAGGGAAACCACACTCCTGAGAAGAACACACACATTATTGCTTTCATAATAAAATAACATGAGTTTTGCCTTTATTTAGACTAGCTGGGGAAAAGCCTGCTGCTGTACTAAAACAAAACACTCATACACTGCAGGTCTAGCTGAGTGAGCTGCTTTGTTTGCACTGGAAGGATGGCTGGTCTAGCAGGGAAGCAGCGTCAGTACCAGCCTGTCCACCTTCCACAAGGACCACCCAGTGACCGTGGAATGGAAAATGCTCACACAAGTGGGAGAGCTTTGTTTAACACAATCTATGCCAGTTCTCCCAGAAATAACTCTTCACTGGGAGGGTAGCTTAGCTTAAAAGGAACAGCAACGCATCACATCAAAAAAAAAAAAAAACATATTTCAATTAATATATCTTCTAACTTGTAAGACCAATTCCATCTTTTGACCTTTTATCCTGCTAAGTGTTCTCTGTGGTTTACCCCAGAAAACACAGGGAACAAATCAAAGTTACACCCTACTTGGAATATGTTTAATATTTGTCTTTGATGGATTACCATTCTATATTTTTCTCTTTTGTATGTACGCTTTAAGTGCAATAAAACATGGGTTTTAGACTATGTGTTAAGGAACGCTGGAAATCTGTATATTTTGTTTGGCCAGTTTGTTTCAAAATTAAATGCATGAACGCTAAAAATGCTCTGGATTTACTGTATGTAGTAAATTGGGAGACATCCAGGGAAGACCTAGACCAACACAGGAGGAGCAGCCGGCACTCAGCTCCTCACTGTTATGCACTGGCTTCTGTGTCGCTAACAGTGGACTTTTTAAACAGCATGGTTGTTTATTAATGCATCACACTGTACAGTGAACACCAGCACTGGGCAATTTCAACATTGCAAGCAGGATCAAAAATGTAGATTTGTGCATGAGGTGTGATATGAGAAAGTGCCATAATGATCACCACAGCCAATTCACCCATGGGCTTATTTAACAGACCATGTATGAGATCACTTTCAGATCAGCAGCAAAACCAGATCTCTTGAATCTAGTATATCCAACATAATCCAGATGGAAGCAAATAGACATCAGAGTCTATAATGACGAAAGTATACAGCTTCTGGATTGTTCTCTCACCAGGAACCCTAATACATGCTACAAGAAATGTCTTTCTTCTAATGGAACTGAACCTCCTACAGAAAGGACTTTTAGTCAACTGGGTTCTTCGCCTGATTGGTCACAATTATCAAATGTCTGGTGTTCAGGGAACTACAGTTGAGGCATGTCTCAGGATGCCTGTATGCTAAACTAGGAGCCAGCTGTGAAAGTTCACCAGTAAGTGTTTAAGGTCAGTGAGGAATTTCCCTAGAAGCAGCAAAAATGAGCCAGAACTTGCTGTTCTTGGGCTGCACGTGTGTAGGTGGCCACAGTCACTGGACTGTTGGAGCAGCACTGAGCATAGAGTCAGTGGGGAATGAAGCTACTTTGGAACTGCAGCAGTTTCTCGTTAATCTCTGTGTCAGCTACTGCAGTGGGTTGTCATGAAAGTATAAAGCATACTGTACACAGCTCTCACAAAGTTCTAGGACACGAGCTTAATTCAGTAAAAATATTGCAAATGCATTGGTTTATATGAAAAATCATTACTATACTCATTTATTTACAAAAAATATGCATCACATTATAAGCAACCAGTAATTTCAAGTAAAACGTTCATTTCATGTAGTAATAAATCGAAACCCAAATTATAGTTCTAAAAGAGTGGTTCTGGGGTAAAAAGTTTGTTGACAAGCAGTCTCATTGGGTGCTTTTTAAATTAATTAGCAACACCTCAGTAATAATATAAAAAACCAAAATTAGTGGTTAGTACCCCTTTGGGAGCCAATGATTACATCTGCATTTAATGGCAAGAACAGAACTGAGTCAGTCAAAAAAAATTACGATACTTAATAAACCGAAAATGTCTGTGCGGAAGATATGTGCAGATGTTAAATATTGCTTGTCAAAAGACTTTTGTTATGAAACCAATACATTTTTACAGAATTAAGCAAGTGCCCCAAGACTTTTTGTGAACACTAAATGTGAATATAAATACTGGGGTTGGGCAATGAAATTCACATACCCAGTTTTAGTTGTATTTGTAGTTGTTGGTATGGTGTAGGGTCTCCTTTTGCGGACCAATACTGCATCGCCCTGCTCGGTGGCCAGAGGGATTTAGAGCCATTCCTCTTGCAGAACAGTGGCCAGGTCACAACGTGATGCTGGTGCAGGAAAACGTTTCCTGTCTTGCTCCAAAACACCCCAAAGTGGCTCAGTAATATTCCGATCTGGTGACTGTCCAGGCCGTGGGAGATGTTCAGCTTCACTTTCATGTTCATTAAACCACTCCGTCACAGTCTTGCTGTGTGTATTGTTGCATTATCATCTTGATACACGGCACCACCTTCAGGATACAATGTTTGAACCACTGGGTTAACATAATCCTCCAGAATGATTTGGTAGTTCTTGGCATTGACACGCCCATCTAGAACAGGTACTGGGCCTAGGGAATGCCATGATATTGCTGCCTCGTACTGCACTCTAGGTAAACAACATGCCTGCAAGCCGCTTTGGAGTTTCTCCACACCGGAAATCTCAGATGTGGGATAGAGAGTGAAGGCAGACTCACCACAGAACAATGCATGTTTAACATTGTCCACAGCCCAAGAGTTGTGCTGCTGCCAGCATTGAAACCGATGTTTGGCACGAGTGACCAAAGGTTTGGCTGTAGCAGCCGGCCATGAATATTAACCTGTGAAGCTCCTGACAAACAGTTTTGGTGGAAACAGTACAGTTGAGGTGTGCATTTAATTCTGCGGTGAGCTGGGCAGCTATAGTTTTATGATTTCTATATACAATCTGGGCTAGTACCCAGATATGCCTTTCAGACAGCTTCCTATTGCATCCATAGTTACCCCTGTTGAATGTGGTCTGTCCTTTGTGGTGGTATCCCAACATTACCCTGGATACTGTGGTTCTCAATACACCACAAAGACTTGTAAGACCTTACAGCTGTCCTGGTCACAGATGCACCAACAATTTGCCTCTTTTAAACTCTGATATGTCTCTCATTATCTTGTGTGGTTTGCAATATTTTATATACAGCTGTGTATTGCTCTGCTAATTCAGCCGTTACACTCTGCTCTTACTGTTGGACTATGCAATCTGTGAAGACTGGCCTACTAGGCCATGCATATACAGTACAGGCAGGTATTTTGGCCAGTTTCATTATCAACCCCTATATATGGTGCAAAAAATATGTTCATTTGGAAGGAAATCAGTGTTTAGTCAGACCAAAGTTTTTTTATTCTTATTTCTATCCAATGCTATCACTTATCTGCCCATATGGCAGGAAGCACTGAACTACTGTACCACACCCTCTCTACTCCCAGTCTGGTTTTGCAGGTGATACAGCTTATATCTGAATCGCGGTTCAAAAGTTATTATCCACCAATGGTAAAAGTTTTGTTTGAAAACGCCCAGTAAAATTACCTTAAGAGAGACTTGATGCGGCATGTTTAATTTACCAAAGGATAGTGTCATAAGCTAAGGAACTGTCAGTTAGAGCAAAGTCAAGGCAGACTGTTCCTAAAACGCTATTAGCTAGGAATTACAATAAAGTGTTTCTTTGTTTGTGCAGGAAGACCAGAATCACTTACACTAACCCTTTTTGCACACAGTGTATTTTAGGTCTAATAACCTAAAGAAGGATGAAGGTGAAACACACAGCAATGCAGGATTACATTTCGCTCTCAGTTCATCTGGACATTTTTATTATATTTATTTTTTATTTACTTTGTGCTGTCCACCCCATTCTGCCTCAGGAAAAGACAAATACCCACCCAGGCCTGTTAAAAGCATTAGAAAGGAATCTGACACTGTCCACACACCATCAGAGAGTCATCTTTTTTGAGTAAAGGAGGAGTCACAGTTTTACTATTGATTTCCTAGTGGAAATAGCTATACGATATGTTTTAATTTATATTCTTAGATGCTTGTGATATAAGGCTGGGATGACATACCTAAGGACTTGTAGGTACCGTACAAAATAGCGGAAAGGAATGACAAGAAATTACGGCTGTTTGGGCTTCATGACAGGGGATGTGCAACTAAATTGCTGAGTCTGGGGAATGGAGAGACCTGAGATCAGACACTAAGTATTTGGACACACGAGGCACGTGAATTACCCGGCCTTGCCCCACCCTCTCCCAATAGACCTTATTATTCTTCTATCCTAAAAGTAAAACAGAAAAATACAAATAAAATAAAATATGAAAAAGAATATATATATATATTCAGGTTCAATTTAACATTTATAGAGTAATCTTTTCTTCTAATTTAAAATTGTCATGTGCACTAAACATGACAGAAAATGTTATATACAGGGGACTACAATCTAACCATTATTGGCTTAGTCCAAAAATTACGGATAAACTACTAAGTAGTATTACACAGTGCTTAGAATGGTTTGGTAAATGGAATAATTAAGAATCAGTTTTTACTTGCCATTCAGCTACACATTAATGTCCAGAAACCATGCTACTGCATTCTCTGGTTTGTGGTTCTTTCTTTCCTCTTTTGTAAATACAGCCTTTACTGATATGTCATTTTATAAGCAGGAAGTTTTGCTCCATTACCAACAACTGCTGAACCACAACTGTAACCTAGTGTGTACCTATAGGTCAGAAAACAGTGTTACATCATAATAGAGCTTTATTAAGACACACAAACAGGACATGAAAATGTCTAGTTCCCAGACTTAGCTTCACAATGCTACTATTTACTTTATATGAATACAGGAGTTTGTGCTAAACAATGTTTCTCTTTGACAATAAACAACGTCTGACTCACACTGCAATCTATTCAGCAATTTAGCAGAGATAAAAACTATATTCAATATAGTGCACACTCTCGGATTCTGAGTGTTGAGGTGCGTAGTGTGGAAAAGTAACCAGTGCTTTGTTGACTCAATTACTGCAGAGGTCCAAACTTCATCTGGCATTAACCGCAGCACAAAAACTGCACCGGAAGCTTCATGGAATGGGCTTCCATGTCCAAGCAGCTGTATGTAAGCCTCACCAAACACATGTGGGATGGAGTGGTATAAAGCATGCCACTAACAGACTCTGGGGCAGTGGAAACGTGTTCTGTGGAGTGAGGAATCACACTTCTCTGTTTGGCAGTAAAGTTTGTAAAGTTTGGTTGAGCAGAGATAATGGTTTAACAATGGGACTGTTTTTCAGGGGTTGGGCTAGGCCCCTTAGTTCCAGTGAATAGAACTCTTAATGATTCAGCATACAAAAGACATTATAGAGAATTCTATGCTCCTGACTTTGTGGAAACAGTTTGGGGAAGGAAGGACCTTTTCTGCAGCATGACTGTGCCCCAGTGTACAAAGCAAGGTCCATAAAGACAAGGCTGGGTGAATTTGGTGTGGAAGAACTTGACTGGCCCACACAGAGCCCTGACCTCAATCCCATCAAACACCCTTGGGATGAAGTAGAACAGAGACCGAACCAGGCCTTCATGTCAGACATCAGTGTCTGATCTCACAGATACTCTTCTGGATGAATGGGCAAAAATTCCCACAGACACCCTCCAAAATCTTGTG
>JAODJX010000119.1:15014635-15024642 GCA_026776945.1 Isichthys henryi | reverse complement strand
CCCCCCCCATTACAGCAGTACTGAGTGACCGCAAAACCTCAGCCTGAGTTGCTGCAGTTGATCTGAATGTTGTTCTGCCATGGTAGCTGTAGTAGGCATTGCTGTAGCCGCTTAAGTGTTGGCAAAGGTAGAGAAATGTGTAATAAGCACGGACACCCCCCTTAGCCACTTTGAGGCTGGCCGGCTGCATGTGGGGCTCCACAGCATTAACGCCAATTGGGCCGAGCTTGAACGCCTTCTTACAGGCAGCACAACAGGGTTCTTGGTTGTTTCTAGTTACTGGTTGCAACCATGTCTGAAATTCCTGATTGTCAAGCAAGCTGATATTTCCCCATCTCTCTCTCACTGTAGCCTGCAGCCAGTGCGGCTCGCAGTGACATTGTGCATTACATTCATTTGTTCCTGTAATCATCTCTCATTATAAGATTTCACATAGTTGAACACACACTTTGATTAAATTGCAGAAAAGAAAATATTTCACACTAATGTGAATTGTATTAAATACTTTAAATGCTATTTAATGCCTTAATTTTCCACTTCTTAATGACACGTGAAAATCCTGTTCAGGGCGAAACACTAAGAATAGATGAGTGGTTGAAGGTGAGGAACTCCCTCCGGAACATTCTGTATGGGAAATACTCTGATTATAATACACTAGGTGGCGGTATTGTCTTCCGAATTTCATCTTTTACATCGTTCCTTTGCCTTCTTTTGAACAGGCTTCTAGTGTCTCCTTAAGAAAAAGTATAACAATACTATAGAATTAATATGCAAAAAAAAAAAAATCAAATGCTTTTACTGCAGTAATACCTATTGCAGTGTTACTGTAAAATGTGTACATTGAGAAAATTACCAGTAAACAAGTGATCTATATTTATTTAGCCGGAGCAACACAGAGTTGAGAAGGCAGGGTGCAGTCCCTGGAGCCACTGGGGGATTCATTGTTTAATGCTGTATTCAATGCACCAACCCCCAGATACAAATTGGTGACCTTCTGAGCAGAACCATAGCCTCCTAACTCATTGAGCCAGACACCAGCCGGTACTTATTAAGAGGACATTTCGCTTTTGGTGAAGAATCTTGGGGTGTCTAGCCTATAAATCGAAAATACATCTCAATATAAATGAAAATGGTTTTAAAAACTCAAGGAAATGCAACTTTCCTTAGACTAATTGTAATGATTTCATTAAACTATGCAGCATTTAACTAAAAGTTCAAAGCCTAAGAATTTTATTTGTCTATTCGTAATGCAGTACCTTGTTGTAGGATGGTGTGTTTGTGTTTAAATGGACATAAGTTCATAAATGTATTTATCTTTTCACTCCAAACTACTGTAAATCTGTAGAGAGCAACACCCGAACTTTCCCAACAATGTCTGCTTTGGTGGGCAAGGAGACACAGGAGACAAGGGCATAGGCTTTATGTAGGGAACAACGGAGAATATACTAGGGGTTGTGGTGACGAAGGTGCTCTGCTTCGGCAGGTGTCCGCCAAGCTGTTCACAGGGCCCAGGGAAGGCATGGACCCCTTTCTGACTCCTTGGTTTTTCTTTAAGCCTTGTTTGGAGAGACTGCTCCCCCTGCTGGATGGGGCAATTATCAGCCACCAGTGGCATCATGTTGGCACCTCGCGGCCGACTGTGACGTAACCGTAGTTACCATCGGCTGTGCGGTGCTGACTGTGCCTGCTGCTGTGTGGCGGAATCCCGGTGGACCGTAGCGTCACACCTACTTAATCACAACAAGAACAAACAGGCAAAAAGTGACAAGGGAGACGAACTGTGAAGCACATAACTTTTTATTTCTCTCTCAGGTTTTGAGTGGGGGTCACTCTGATGGCCAGACAGACTAATGAAAAGATTTACCACGGAAATGACTATTAATGATATCACAGTCACTTCCTGCTCACAGATTAATTAAAGAGCATATGTGCAGGAAATGAACAAAATGGTGGCACAACACAGAAGGCTATCCATCATTCAGGCACTGGGAGCTGTACATCCCCAGTGTAACATTAGTATTATCAAGCTGGAATGGATGGGACAGTAAAGACTCGTCCTTTTCAGATTCACTTACAGTTGATTCTGGCACTAACACATCTGCTCTCTTCATGCTCACAGCTGGCTTTATCTGTACCCAATCAGGGTATGAGAAATCACCTTTATCATCTAGCTGCAATGTTTTTAAGCCAGTTCTGCTAGACCCTGGAGTAGTTTCTTCCCTGAGGCTGTCAGTAGCCTCAACACCTTTCTACTTCCCTCCCCACCTTTGAATGTGGCATGGTTGTTGCTGCCAGACACACTGGTGTAAGTATTTCAGAAACTACTGATCTACTGGGATTTTCACGCACAATCATCTCTAGGGTTTACAGAGAATGGGCCGAAAAATAAAAAACATCCAGGGACCAGCCGTTCTCTGGGAGAAAATACTTTGTTGATGGCAGAGGTCAGGTAAGAATGGCCAGATTGTTTCACACTGAAAGACAGGCAACAGGAGAAGAGCATCTCTGAATGCACAACATCTCGAACTTTAAGGCAGATAAGCTACAGCAGCAGACCACACCGGGTGTCTCTCCTGTCAGCTAAGAACTGGATTCCGAGGCTACAGTGGACACAGGCTCACCAATACTGAAGATCGGAAAAACATTGCCTGCTCAGATGAACCTTGATTTCTGCTGTGACATTCAGATGGTAGTGTCAGAGTTTGGCATAAACAACATGAAAGCATGGATACGTCCTGCCTTGTATCAACAATTCAGGCATCTGCTGGTGGTGTAAAGGTGCGTGTGGGGGGGTGTTTTCTTGGCACATTTGCACAAATGCTAATTCGGAGATACGAAAAACAAGAGATTCTTAAACTTCAGTGAGATCAAAGGAAATGGCATCAGCCCAGTCTTTTTGGAATTTAAAATGTTAAGAAGATAGCATGGTCTTAAAAGTCTGAATGTATCTTTGAGTGCCTTTGGACAGAACATGACCTGGACACATTATATGTCACCCGTAAAGGCAGCTGATGAAATCACCTGATTTTAGATGAAAAAGAGTAAACAATTAAGAATTCCTGCCAGGCTTTTCACTAAACTTTTTGCCATGGTTGACACACATTGTTTCAGAAGGTACTGAGGTCCAGCTTTGGTTCTTGGCAAGGAAACAACCCCATTAGTGATAGTGCACTCTAACGCACTCAGGGATGGGACATATCAGAGACTGTTCTTTTCCAGTGTTTTACACAAATTATAGATTTTTCGACATCCACCACTTAATGCTGACCTAATGCTGATTCTGAGGTAAAATAGCATATTTTCAGTCACAAATCCGTTTCAGGTAATGCATTACTTTATTGTTATCAATAAATTAATAAGCAGTTTCCTCTACTACCACATTTTTCTGAAAAGGTAAAAAAGAGCTACTTCTGTGTCTCTGCAGTTCAACAATCAGCTTGTCCACAGCCCAGGGCTGCTTCCCAGTATACGTATTTGACCGTACTTGTGTTCTCTCGTACCCACTTTACATCATCTTCCATTGCCCAAGACCAGTTCCAATACTAAGAACAGGATTACAGAAGACGGTAAAAATCCCCGGATGTCGTTTTTGTCCCATCCCAAATATCGAGCACAATCCAGAACAATCTCATGATTCACTGCACCCCAAGTTCATTCTTGACAGCAAGGCTGCTCTTGTGAAAACCATCACTACGGTCTTGCTTTCTTTGTATTGAGAAACACCCCACATGTAGAAGGTTTAGACTCCACTCTTCAGTTTCCCCTTCCCATTTCTTGGTAATTTCATGTCAAGGGGGAAGTGGGCCGGGTATAACATCCAATCTTTTAAATCTTTTAAAAATATTAACCACATAGGTACCGAGGATGGATGGCAGTGATGTTCAGATGTTACAAAAAGGTAAATTTTGGGTCAGAGTGTAAAAAAGTCAAAAAGATATCGTGGTTGGTATAACTTTTTGGTTCCCTCCTCACTCAAAAGAATGACGGAATCTGCTTCGTAGACTTATCAGCAAGCCATTGTTTTTCAGAACTGAATAACATTCATTTCAAAGATAACTGGATACTCTGACACTGTACAGCAGAGACGATGTGGTGCCTCTTTGTCAGTGAATTCTAACCCATGATAGATCGAAGTGTCCAGGCAGCCACCAAACCATTTCACATCACATTGTTTTCCTTTCAGCACATAAACTAGCCAGTTTACACATGTTATATATGATTTCTGCTACTGTATACATAAATCTGCTTTCCAACCAGCACTGCAATTAACACATTTACTGTGATTTTTTTTTTGCATTTAAGGTGAATTACCAACTGAACCAACTGTCAAAAATATACTAATTACCGATTATATTGGGAACATTCTGAGTATTCTAATTTAATCCTGCTTATCCGGTTAACCAAGACTATAGATCACGGGCTGAGTTTTCTGTGATTTATTATACATGTCTGACATGCCATAAGACGTTGTCTTGTCAATAGCCCAGCCCTGTATAGTACTGTGCTGTTCCTCAGTTCCACTTTATGGTCATTTCGGTGCCTCACAGCTTATTGTTTTGCTTCATAGTTGATTTCCTGGCATATTTTGAGATTTTGCTCAAATGTAATACACTTCACTCATTATCATTCACACACTACATGGAGGTTCTGTCTTTTATGGGAAGCATGGGTGTGTTTTGCCTGCTATTGTCATAGTGTTTGCTTATGTGCTTCTTAGTATGAATATAGTGATATTTAAATAGTAAAGTGTATGCTATCTGATAGAATACTTGGAACTGGATGTACTAGCTGATTGAAAAAAAAGAATCTATAGAACAGAATTCTTTGTTGTGCACTCTAACTAGGTCAACACAAATCACTTGTTAGATAACTGATATAGATAATCAACCAGGATCCCTCTATCCCTCTCATCTAAATGATAATGAACCTTTGACCTGAATTTTGATTTAATATTTTAGAAGTATGTTTTAACTGGCAACTTCTGACAGCTTACAATCCAACAATAGCTATTACATGTTTCACTCCAGACAACACCATAGCACAGAAAGAGTGCTTGTCAGAGTAATGAATGAGTCTTCTCACTTTGGACTGTGATAACGTCTTCTGTGCTTGTGCGTTTGGACGTAAATGTCTATGTTTGATACTATACATCATATTCTGTTGGACAGACTAGAAAATCTTGTTGGTCTCAGTGGAAAGGTAATTTCATGGTTTGTGTTTTATCTGTCAATCCATTACAGTTTGAATATATGATGAAATGTCAAAAAAAAAAAATAATCTACACCCACACACACACACACATTCTCCCTTTAGGATATTATTAGGGATTCACCCACACACTCCTCCTGCTTCCTTTGCTCACAAAGTGCTGTTTCAAAGACAGCAGGCCTGTCCTAATTTATGAAATAATTATCTCCACAATTCTAGCATTGAATCTTTTCTTGAAATAGTTCTCAGTAATGAAGTTCATATTAAAAAACCATAGCATGCATTTGTTTTATAGTTAAAGATGCTGAAGGTCAGTCCTGACCACAGGCTTCTCTGTAAGCTAAGCAGTCATTAGTGTCGCACAGCAATGGCAGCTTCTGCCCTTATTTAACTGCTTCATTTCTTGTTTCGCATCGACTGTCATCAGACTTCCCTCATAGTTGCGTAACTCTCAAGACTAATCTTACCGCAATTAATTTCACCAGAGCCATATTACTCCTGGTTAACTATACAAACGGCCGCTTTATCTAGTCTTCAACTAATAGGTCATCAGTTACCTCTAGGCAGTTGTCAGCAGTGTCTAGATATTGAATACACATGGTTCTATAATTCAACACATTGATGCTGATATCATGTCTACTCTCTTTCAGATCCTTGCCTCCAAAAACTTTATTACAATATACTGATCGTTCATCCCAGCTTCCTTTATTACAAGGGCATAGATGAGAGTATGTATGGCAGGGACATGTTTAGTGATGGGGTCTACATCACCTATATCTGGTCCGATTCAAGACTAAGACACTGAAGGATAGAGTCAAATCCAAGACTTTGTGGGGGTCAAGATTGAGTGAAGAACAAGACCTTATGGGGCTCAAGACTGAGACTTTGTTGGGGTCAAGACCGATGTTTTGAGGGGGCTGAGACTGAAACCCAAAACCCCCCAAAAAGTCCATTTAACAGACCATCACTTTCATTATACTTATTTACTATAACCATCACTCCTGGTAATATTTAAAAGCAAAATTGTATTATTTAAGTATGACAACCATTTTATCTCAAGCATTAGCATTTAATCACTAATATCCAGTACTTTACCACTGCTAACCTGATCAAATTTTCATGTGATCTACCCATAGTGAGAGATGTGTACAAAGCTGTATGTAAATGTTCTACTAAAGAGAGTTTTGATTGGTTGTACTCCTTGTCTATTAGAAATGTAAGGCGACATAACTAGCACACACTGTAATTAGCATCCCATGGTGTTTGCGGGCGGCGGGGGGGAGTTTCAACAATAAAATTTGCCAAGCAGGGGGTCAGGGGGGAGTGCGATCATGTGTTTTAAGAATATGGGAAAAATCACATACATATTAGCCCAAAAAGGGACACAGCTTTTTATTTTTCAATATGGAACCATCCTGCAATATACAGTAATAGTCGCTGCTCTTTCAGAACAGTACAGTTTTTTGTCTATTATGTTTTAGACCATTCAGGATGAAGAATAAAGAGAAATGATTCGTGGTATGTATGAGTATTCCTACTAGGAGGACCTTATACATGTAAAGCTGATGATGTAATGATGAGGCAAACCAATCAACAAAGACATCGGCATGGCATAAAACCTGAAATTCAAAAAACGGTCTTGCATCTCAATCTAAAATTGCAAGCCAACCCAAAGATGATCCAGTACAAGACCGAGTACAAATGCTTTCAGTTCTGAGACAAGACTGAGCAAGTAGAAGACTAGACTCTAATACTACAACACTAGACATGTCCCTACCGATATTGTGGGAGTACCGCGTGTGTTTGGGGGGGGGCGCAAGTTTGGGGCTGATTTGGTCCTTGCTGATGTTGAAATCAAACTGATGCACGTGCATTGATAAGACCTATTCCTTTGCTTACTCTTCCATACTCTGTCAATACACATTATCTTTGATCACCTCCTATTAAGGGGAAAGCAGAAAAGTGATTTTTCCCATAAATGATGGGTTAGTGCGATGCAGTGGTGAAAAACAAAACAAAAGAAACAAGCCAACCTTTATAGTGGCAAGAAAAACAAGGAAACGCTTCAACACATCACTCCCAAGTCGAGTGAATTTCACCTCGCCCCCACTTACAAGCTTCTCATTCCCCAAAGAAATCCCAGCCTTAGCTCTTTGAGATTTTCTCCTTTTTGATTAAATTTCATCATGACAAACATGCTTACAAAGATTCATCAGGACTAGTTACGGTGAGTCACCTCTTTCAACAGTAGTACACACAGGCAGAACATGCTGAAAAGCCAATTAGCAGAAGCAGTGTTTGATAATGGGAAATAGACGTTACTTTTTTCCTGGAACTTATGCCAGGCGACACAGGCAACGAGGCAACTTAGAGGAGATGCCAGTGTGTCACAACGCACACACACACTCAGACACAACACGGGCATTTTAGAGAGACCAATCAGCTAAAGTGCCTGCCTTTGGACTGAGGGGTGAATTGGAGAAAACCTCCACAAATGGAAGGATTATGCAAACTGGAGGATGGAGGCAGGACTGAAACTCGCAGTCATGTAGGTGTGCAGCTACGATGCTCCATACAGAACCACTACACCGCTGCTAAGTGACAAGACAGCAGGAGTAGAGGTTCGTGACAGCAAAGACACTCAACTTGGTATTCAATGGATTGAATGGAAAAGTGAAGGAGAGGAGATGTTTAATTGGATATTGTTTATGTCAGGTTATTATTCAGAAACAGTAACGAGACATCCCCCGAAAATGACTCTGCTGCATTACTCTCTAAATGGGGCACCGTTGACACCTCCCTGCTGTGGATTAACACTATCGTCTACAGTTTATACATTTACAATTACATTAGTAGAGAATACCAGTTAAATCTACATATTACTAAAATGTTATACATTCTAAAACAGGCAGAACTGGTCTTATTGTAGGGTGACCAGATAATTCATGCAAAGGTGGACACTTTGAGTTAGGACAGGATTTGCAAACTACCACTTCAATTAAAAGGACCTGGATTTCACTTAAGCGCTGAGTTCTTGCTGTGTGCAGATTGGTGGATTTCACTTAAGCACTGAGTTCTTGCTGTGTGCTGAATGGTCAGTCTGCTATAAGCATGCATGAGTCAGTAATGTTAATAACTCATAACTTAAGGAACCTTTCAAAATTGTGACCTATTGTTTCATCAGCTGAACTACAAAAAAATAGTTCATGCATTTGTTTCATTGCATTTAGATTATTGTAACGCCTTGTTTACTGGCTTTAGTCACCTCTTTTGCACTTACAAGCTATATAGTTAATGTAGCAGGCAGGTCGCTAATGCATTCCAGGATGCACACTCATATTTCCCCTATTCCATTTTCCTTACACTGACTCCCAATGGATTTTAGGATTCGTTTTAAAATTCTGGTAATTATATGTGGAGCACTAAATGGTCAAGCTCCAGTCTATTTATCCAGTCTTCTTCTCAAACATACAGTTTCTGGTACTCTGGTTCATAATTTGTTAGTTTTTCCCCACAGGAGATTAAAGACTGAAGGGATAGAGGAGCCTTCCAGTCCACAGCTCTGAGGCTTAATCTCCCGCTACAATTTCGTTTGGCAGATTCCATGGATTCCTTGAAAAAACCTTTCTTGTTTACTGAGGCTTTTGTTGAGTTTTATTTATATTAATTCTATTATAGTTATATGTTGTTTGTTTTAATGTTTTTATTTATTTCATTTTATTGTGCAGCGCTTTGTGACTACATGTCTGTGACAAGTGCTTTATGAACCTTATATAAATTAACCCTACTATCGTTTGCATAGTTGTAACTTATAGTCCTCCCTGACATTGATTATCTGGTCATGTTATCTTATTGTAACATTTTTTTGTCAACATGGATGAACCTCTGGCGTTTGTCTGGAGTAAAATGTTGAGGATCTGTGTGAATGTGCAGAGAAACCCTGATAAAAGTGTCTTTTTTTTCTCTGCAATTGTTTACCTGCAATTTTAAAAGCGCTGTGAGACAGCAGCCCTGAACTGAGGATTAGTGAATATCGCCTCTGCAAATGTTAGGAATCGCAGCAAGAAGGCAGGCGTAAAGGTATCCATCAAAGGCAATGATCAATTATCGTTTGAGGACAATTGGAGAGAACTGAATCCAACATTATAGAACAGGGCTTTAAATCAATTAGCATCTTGTTTAATAATCTGTACTGACAATCGTCAGTTCAAACGCCCATGACTACAATTCTTGTATTATGCTGGACATACCTGTGTATCACAGAGCTGTGCTCACAAACAGCTGCTGATAGTCTCCTTCAAACGGGAAGAGCACTTATATCTGGTTAATGTATTACAGATTTAGTATGTATGAATGCGGCTCAAACTAAATTGAAGCTGCTTCACACCGTTAGGTCTTAAGACCTAAAACCTGGTTCTGCTCTGTGTATGTGTGCGGAATTCGCAAGTAGCCTCCATGATAGAAGGATGGATTTCTTCAAAGGAGCTCGAAATCCGCCTTCAGTCCAGCGACATGCTGCACAGATTAAGTAATGAATCTCACTTGCTCATTTTTCCCTTGTATTTCGTTAGACCTGTGAATTTCTGTTTACCTGTAAAAATCTGCATCAAGTTAAGTAATTTCCTGTTGTGAACATGTTTGTAGAAAGGTCAGTGATACACATAAACCCATACATTAAATTAAGTACTAAAAAGTAATATGATCAATGCCCGTCTTCTGGATCATCCATCCATCCATCCATTTTCCAAACCGCTTATCCTTACTGGGTCGCAGGGGGTCCGGAGCCTATCCCGGAAGCA
>JAODJX010000119.1:14994921-15006441 GCA_026776945.1 Isichthys henryi | reverse complement strand
GGAGACAATCAGGGAATCACACGAGGGTAATTAGGGGGCGTGGCACACGGGAGGAACGGACGAGCAAGGCATCACAGGTGGATACTGCTCTTTGAATTTCATCAGCTGCTAGAGCCTGTGGATGAGCATGTCCACTGGCCACATTTCGTCAGGTTATGAGTGTATTGTTTGAGCAGGACATGGACAATGACATTGTCTGTCCAGACAATGAACACCAGTCTCACAGAAGAAAGCAACACAGAGTATTTACCCATAGATCTAAAAAAGGAATGCGGCAATTAAAATCATATAAATAAAGGAGGCCATCTATGCATATGGCATTTGTAACCTATGCATTATTGCATTAAGGAGAACCTATGCTAACCAAAGCTCCTTACAGACTGGTATGGCTCCAGAAGAAAATTAGCGCAAATCCTCCCTTCCTTCACCACCACCCACAGTCTTATGGAAATCAGAGCTATAAAAGAATCATCATAGCCCAGTTTCCTTACTTTAATCTTCCCTCTGCTGGGAATATGCTTGGCCGCATGCTACATGGTCCCCTGACTCACAGCACACGCCCATCAGCTGCAACATTAAAACCACTGACAGGTGACGGGAATAACATTGATCATCTCCTAACGATGCCATCTCTCAAGGCTGCCATTATATATTAGGCAAGTGAACAGTCAGTTCTTGAAGTTAGCGTGTTCGAAGCACGAAACATGGGCAGGTGTAAGGATCTGAGCAACTCTGATTGTGATGGTTAGAGAAGTGATTCATCTCAAAAACGGCAGGCCTGAGGTGTTCCCGATATGCAGTGGTCAGTACCTACAAATAGTGGTTCAAGGAAGGCGAACCCGTGAACTGGTGATGGGGTCGTAGGTACCCCAGGCTCACTGATGCGTGTGGGGAGCAAAGGTGAGCTCATCTGGTGAGCCCATCTGGACAGATTTCTAAATAAGTGACCGAAAGCTTGCTGTGTATGGGGCTGTGTAGCCGCAGACCGGTCAGGGTGCCCATGATGACATTTACCTGTGGAAGAGATGGCACCAAGATGCACTATGGGAAAAAGGCTAGTGCAGGCAGTGTGATGCTCTGGCCGATGATCTGCCTGGAAACCTTGGGTCTTGTGATTTAGGTTGACGTTACTTTGCACATACCACCTACCTAAACACAGCTGTAGACCAAGTACGGTTGTCCCTCCAGGTTCGCATTATTTGACATTTGTGGTTTAAGTTATTCTGGAGTTGGCTGTGAACAATTAAATGGGAATATTTATGGAGCTTGCCAAAAAAATCGCAGAAACTCACAGACGATGCATAAGCCAGAAGTATGTAAACAATATTGAAAATTATATGTATTGCATCAGAAGTCAGATAATACATAAATATTAGTGTTATTTAATATCTTATTGTAAGTGACAAGTGCATACGGTATGTTTAATATTAAATGTTAATTTTTGGTAAAAAAGAACAAAACAAAGACCAGTGGGATGTACACATCTTGGCTTGGGAACACTGTGCATCTCCGTTTCAGCAACCAGCCTCACTCATGTGTCAGCTGTCTGTGTGACTGTGGAATCTCACATGTCTCACAGTAAGTTTTAAACTTTGCAGTGCCGTTAATTTTGCATCCTTAATAATGGGTCCAAAACATAGTGTTACCGGTACTTCTGAAAGTGTCCCTTAAAGGAGGACTGTGATGATTCTGGCACAAAGGGTGGAATTATTAAATATGCTTCATAATGGAAAGTCTGCGAGTGAGGTACTTGTTTAGTTGTAGTGAGGTACTACTTGTTTAGTAACTGGTAATAAATGGCAAAGGTATTCCCTGGCAGCAGTGGCCTCTTTCAGCAGGATAATGTGTCCTGTCACACTGCAGAAATTGCTCAGGAATTCTTTGGGGAACGTGAAAAAGAGTTCAAGGTGTTGACTTGGCCCCCAAATTCCCCAGATCTCAATCGAACTGAGGAACTGTGGGATGTGCGGGACACACAAGTCCGACCCAGGGAGGCCCCACAGGACTTAAACAATCTGCTGCTCAGTACTTGTTGCCAGATACCATAGGACACCTTCCGAGGCCTTTCGAAGTAAATTCCTCGATGGGTCAGAGCTGTTTTGGTGGCACGCGTTGGGGCATGCACCATATTAGGCGGGTGGTTTTAATGTTATGGCTGATCAGTGTAAATTGAGGCACAGATACGGTAAACAGCAAGGCATTACTAAGACGAAACACATTCAAATTAGCTTCAGCCCCAAAAACCCCCTCCCCCACTCCCAGTCTAGTTGGAGGTTTCACACCATCAGAACATCGACGACCAGATTCAGGGAAGATTCAGATTCAGATTCAGGCCATTCGCTTGTCCATGGCTGTCACATCCACGGCAGAGCATCTATTTACAGGTTACATTAAGGGAAATAACTGAGTCCTCAGCCCGTTATCACCACAGGACCCCCACTGGTGCTTTCTGTCATCCAGAAAATGGCCCCTATCTAAAATGCCTTTTCCCTTCCATATGTGGCCTTTTGAAGCCCCTCGGCTGCTTTTCAAAATGCGAAAGTCGTAAATTTAAAGGTGCCATAGAATGAAAATCTGACTTTACCTCGTCAGCACAGGGAAATACCACGCCATGAATCTTAAACACTGTTGTTCCCTCTTTGAAATATAATTCCTGAATATGTAAAAAAAAAAAAAAAAAAGGACGTGAAATGGGCTCTTTTGAAATTCCCAGACTGTTACGTAACAGTGTTAACCGAACCCCCAAACGTAGCATATGTGAGTCTGCTTTCAAACTCAATGGACCAGCGCGTCAGGACTTCAACAGTTCAAGCAATAATATTATTTTTTGCAATATTACATTTAATTTAAACCTGCTTGATTTTCAGTTACAATGAACTACAATGATTCTGAACTTTAGGAGTCACTGAGACATCCTATGTCATGCTGGACTTTTGGAGATTTACAGTGGAGAACGTTTCTCTCCATATCGCAGCACCACTGGCTGGAAAAGGCTGGAAAACAAATAGATGCATTAATACATTCGTTTATGGCAAGAGCTCAAACTACAGTTTCATTCCAGTTCTCAGCTGAAATCCTCCTGTTCTTGTCATTCTCCAGAAGTCCACTGAAATTTTTTATGCCATAAGTTAGTTTACAGTGCTAAAGAGGCATTTATGCATTTCGAGATGGTGGAACTTCATGATTCGCGCTGGCGGTGCTGGGAACTGTGTCCTTTTCTACTCTTTATATTATCATAGAAGAGTGAAAAAAACTGTGCTAAAAGGCTGGGTCCTGCTATCTGAGTTCAAAAGTTGAGAGCAAAGTGAAGAAAGACACATTTAGGGCACAGCTGAGAGGGCAGAATTTTGGCAGTTGTTGAAAAGAATGATTATGTGTCTTCAGGGGTATTTCAGTGCCGCAGCCAGTCCCATGACAATGTAAGGCACTGCAGTACCAGAGGCCACCTCTAGGTGTTATATAGTATTTAAAACATTCACAGAAAACAACATTGCTGAAGAATAGCACGAACAAGAACTTTTTCCTTTAACAAGGTTAATTACTTATAGATGCAAACAGTGGCATGGTCGGCACAGTAATTCTCTGAAATAAATTGTTTATACTCTTTAACACTAATGGGCAATAAATTATTTGCCAAATCAACTCCATAAACAAATATGTTTTTTATGTATCATGTAATTTATACTTCCTATCATCTATTCTCATATACTGATTGTGATTCAAAAGAGCAACCTCTGTTGCCCCAGGCAGGTTAGAACCCTCCCTCTCTGATAAGGAAGAACTGAAAGCTCCCCTGCCCTTAGCTTTCAGTGTCACAGATAGCCAGAAGCAGGGCTACCAGACATGAGTCTGCTGCACTGAATACTAAACGCAAAAAGACATTTTTTATTATATATAACACATATACTATATCTCTTTGGACATGCATGCATTTTGCCATTAGATGTAGGGACAAATGCCATAACCACACAGACGACGTAGACAAGGCCAAACAAAACGGTTTAAAAAAATCATTAAACAGATTTACTTGACATCCAAAAAATCTGTACCAGTCCTGTACAGGGTGCAAGTGTTTGTAGAGAATCACAAGGCGGTGGACACTCCGGACAGGATGCATACTGGACATTCATAAGCACCTAATCGTAAAAAGTTCAGCCAGAACTAGAGGTGATACATTTTTGGCAGTTTCAAAAAACAGGATTCATCTTGGTAACCAAGGACAGAAAGGAAATACAGGAACTTATTCATCATTACAGTCGACACTCGGGATCCAGCTCCAGGATCTCCACAGATACCAAAATGCGAGGATGCTCAAGTCCCTCATATGAAACGGTGCAGTATTTGCATATACAGTGTCTTCCACAGTTATTGCCCCCCCTTGTAGAGATTTGTAAAAAGGGTTAGAAAAAAATCCACCTTTTGGTGAAGTAGCTTCATCTCACATTGAAAAATATGAGAAAAATCCAACATTTCATTGAAATAAATATATTCAAAGAAAACAAAATTACAAGTGGAGAACATTTAAAACAATTGCCAGCATGGGCAGGTCAGGCTGTCCTAGCAAATTCAGCCCAAGAGCAGACTGCAAGATGCTAAAAGAAGTCTCCTAAAATCCTAAGATTTTGAGCAAAATATCCTCATACCAGCTGTGAAGCATGGGGGTGGAAATGTCATGGTTTGCGGTTGCTTTGCTGCAGCAGGACCTGGCCAGCTCACCATCATAGAATCCACTATGAATCCTTCATCTTAATACACTGGGCTTGAGGAGAATGTGAGATCATCTGTCCAGAAGCTGAAGTGGGGGTGGACCATGCAACATGACAATGACCCAAAACATTCCAGTAAATCTACCAAGAAAATGCTTAGAAGGAAGGAATGGAGAGTTCTGGAACAGGCAAGTCAAAGCCCGGATCTCAATCTTACTGTGATGCTCTGGGATGATTTGAAACGCGCTGTGCACGCGAGACACCCTTCCAACATCACACAGCTTAAGGAATTTTGCACAGGTGAATGGGGGATACTTTCTGCCAGCGATTTCAGAGACTCATGTATAGTTTCGGAAGCGTCTCATTTAGGTTATTTCAGCCAAGGGGGGACATACTAGCTATTAGGGCACAGGGTGTCCTTTTCCCTCAGTAGGAATTGGAACCTTAGTTAATTTCTTTTGTTAAATACTGTAAGTAAACTGAAAACAAGATATCAGTCAACAAGAATGGTGACATCCAAGCCACCCAAACCTCCAAGTCAGTACCTGCAGTTCTGTTTAGAGTTTAAGGCCATGATTGCTTTTGGATAAAAATGTTTTTTTAGGCGGTTTGTCCTGTTTTTCATTGGTCTGTCTCTCTTTCCTGATGGCAAAAGCTGAAGTGATGAATCATGTGAAATGTCCATAGCTTTTTTTCAGCATTGGGAGGTGTAGATTTGTTCCAGGGTGGGGAGAGGGCAGCCAGTTGTTTTTTCTGCTGCCCTGATGACCCTGTGGAGAACTTTCGCATCTGAGGAAACAGACTTACTCCATCTAGCCCCAGAGAACAGACCTTTGACTGAGAGCCAGCTGAGCCCTATGTGTTAAGAGCAGTGACAATGACTGAGCTGTGAGAATTACTCACTGCTCTGCTTAAATAAGGTTGGGCTCTAATTGCCACCATCCCAGACCGGACCCAATTACCCAATCAGTAAATCAGGACCAGCTGAGACAAAATGACTATGCCTACACTGCTTTCTGGATTTGCTAATCTGAATGATTATGTTAATTTCACAAATGATACAGCCTGCTATGGTATAATATACAGAATAATGACAGCATTTATACCATGGCATGGTTGAATTCAGGAACCCAAAGGGTGCTGATTAATTTCCTCTGGCTGCACAGGTCAGCCGGCCAGGCGAATCCGGGTAACATGGTGCTGCTTTTCACCTCCGCAGCGGTGCCTTTAAAAACATGTAATGCAGGACTATTATTTGGTTTTGATTATATCTACTGTTTAGAAAAGTGTAAACAGCATGGTGCAAACATTCTTTAAAAGACTGAATATCAAGGAAGTCAATGACAAACAGTCGCTGAAGATGGAATCTGTTCCTCATCCTGACACTCAGCAAGGCTGATATCTGTCACAAATACGCAGGAGGGAGGACCCAGGCCGAGCTGGAGGTGGACTTACTGTACAGGAGGTTTATTCCGAACAGAAACTAAAGAACCAAGCGAAAAGATCTTGAGGGGTCAAACAGAAGGGAGATGAGGACTAGCAAGGATCAGGATTCGTGAGCTATAACATAGAGGACCAAAGTGACCAGACAAGTGGACACAAGACAAGGGGGTGTTTTATGCACAGACTAACGAGGACTGGCTCGTTTGAGTCATGCTGGAGAAGAGATGGGAGGGCCAGACGGACATGACGGATAGGACATGACTATATCTTTATATATTCACAGGGAAATTCAGAAAAACAAGCAGGGAATCGTGCCATCAGCTTCTCTCTGGTACAGTCTGGTTGTGTAAAGCGTGCATCAGTAGGAACCGGCAAACACTGAAAGAGTCGTAGATCCTTTTTCCATTAATGATTTAATAAGTAAATACAAGATTTTTCATAATCGAAGCATTCATCTTGTCTCTACACTATTAAGAGTATTAAATTGGCTTCAATCAATTTAATTCGAAACACCAATGTTATGCAGAGAGATGGATAGTGGAAGAACCTACAAAGAAGCAATACATCGGGTTATGGAACATTTCTGAATTAATTTTACACTCTGTTTGCTCATTGAATTGTAGCGTACAATTCCTCTAGCACATTTGTATCTATTAGTCACCCAGGAAAGCTTGTCTGAAGCACTGTAGGTAACTGTATAATTTTATCAGACTTTTCAGAGTTGCTCCAGGTTCATGTATTTTTCATTATGCTTATGTTTAAAAAAAAAAAAACACTAAAAGCCTGCTGATTTTTGTTTGACACAGTCTGTAGATGAAAATAATGAAACAACTAGCAGAACAGGATTCCCCATCATTATCCAGAAGGTAAGACTGCGAAGAAAAAGTGACAGGGAAGAAAAGAGAACCTCATTAGTTGTAAGTAAAAAAAAATGGTAATCTTATTTTGAAAGCCGGCAAGAAACTGAATGTCGGTGTGGAGCAGGTTTCATGTCTCACTTCATACTTTGGTTCCCCTAATTGAAACACAATTGGATTCTGTCAAGGATCTATCAAGATCCATCGAACCAATCTGATTATGAAGATACTTCAATGCCACACGGAATGAGTCAGGGTACAACCTGCAGCCCTGGTGGTGTGAATCCATAATCATAGAAATGTTAGAAGTCATTTTGTAACGTTAGAATCAAGTGAAAGTAAGAGTCAAATGAAGTATGTGGCATACTCTGTTGTTTCATAGTAACCCTAACCATTACCATAAAATGACATCCGTAAAAGCAACCCTAATCCTACCACTAACCGTAGCTATAACCCTCATGTAAAAATGTCTGCTAGGCTCAGCCATGTGTACCTGAAGGAACCTGTACTGTGAGTGATTCAGCAGCTCTGAGTTCTGTGCTTAATTCGGGGCTTTAGAGGTACAGTAAGGACCCCAATGAGGACAAGCTGGAGACAGAGAAGATTACTTAGTGCCGCCTTGTCCCAGGTGGGTAAGTAGCTTCTGTTGCTGATACATCTAGCATCAGCCTAGGAAGTAACCAACTGATATTTAAAGACATATTTGAATTAGTGATTCTGACGCCACAAATACTGCCTTAATGGGCAATATAACAAAATGTTTAAGTCAAACACTAGGTGTGACGGGAACTGTTTAATAAACCATCCATCCGTTCATCCATCTATCAGTCCAGTCCATGCCTGGACGTTCTTAACGTTTTAAATTCTAGTTGGGCTGATGGCTGATCCCCTTGATCTCAAGAATCTCTATACTGTATGTCACAACTAGAATTTGTGCATTACAGTGCTAAACAATTTTAGAAATAAAGTACACAAATACAAATCGATCCACCCATCCATCCATCTTTCCATCCATTCGTCCATCAACCATCCATCCATCTATGCATTTTCTGTGCCCACTTGCGCCACTCAGGGTCACAGGGGTCCCTCTGAAGTAAAGCAATAGGTTGTATATTCTGCATTTTACACGATAGAATTGATTATTAATCCTGCTCGTTCATTTTACTTGCATTTTCTGTCAATGTTGGCCTGGCAGAAACCCACTAGTAACTGTTTCTGTGGTGAAATGCTGGATTCCTTGCTGCTCTGCTGTTACAGCTGCCAAGCCGGGCAACCTCTGGCTCTGGGTCTCACTGATTCCGGAAACCAGCTGCTCTAATATGATATTTTTCTTTAATACAAGGATCTGCATTTAAAATGGAATTTAGTGTAAGTTCTATTTCTAAAGCATGTAAATGATATATGCCACACAGCACAATTTCCTGTGGATGCTGGACAGATAAGTACAATTGTTTTTAGTTTTTATGTACAAACTAACATTTTAGCTATAAGAGGGTTTTGCAGTGAGACAATCGGCTGATTGTTTGCAGGCAGTTGTCAGTTGGAATTGTTTTTTGATCTTCAGTGAGGCTGAGGCATCGTAAATGGTTCAGCATTTATACACGATGCCTATGTGATTTGTCTGTGTGTGATCTTCACAGATCAGACAATGATCCAATTGACAGCAGATTCTCACAGTTCTTAAATACTATAAGGACAGTCTAGTTTAATTGAAAGTCAAAATGTAACCTTTCTGTAAAAATGACTTTAGCAATCTGGTCAAGTGAAACTGATTTAACAAATTCCTGCAATAGAAAACAATTAACTGACCATCAAATCGGACACTTCAGAATTATTTCCAAATACCTAGCATTTTATTGGCTCTGAACACTAAAGGAAATCCTGGAAGCCAGCAATTTAAATAGGCAGTCAGGTTCTATCCAAAAAACCGAAACGTATTGTATTCCTCTGGCTCATCTCTGCATTTACCTGGCAAATGTGTAATCTCACACCGTCACCCATTCCCAGGCTGGTAATTACCATGCATTACCATGCATTACCATGCAGGAACACACATTTGAGAAATCACACATAAAGGACTCTGCTATGAAAAGGATTCACTTATAAAATGTGAATATTTATTAAATGCCAACAAGAACATTAAAACACAGTATCAAGATTCAGCAAAACAATCTGACAACCTGACTTCACTGAGAGCATATTGTAGGAAATCAGGGAAATAATTCACCAATATGCACACTTTGTTGCCAACAGTTTAGTTTTTCCTTATAAAACCGAAAAAAAACCCATTAAAATAAAGGCATAAGAAGGTCTTTTTTCTTAGTCCCAGAATGCTTCTACTAAAGAACATTCAAAATCTTACAATCCTATAAAGGTAAAAGTGACTGGATGTACCCTAAATTTCATGAGATTGCCAGTAGGGGAGGCTGTATTCTTTAGAATCTCTTTCTCTCTCTTTGTGGTTACAAATATAAGAATTGGTTTTCACAATTATTTTTCATCTTCTTCTTCCTGACAGCAAATTCATACTCCTAGAATATCTTAAACACAAATTCAACTAAATGCAAAACTTTGTCTTTAGCGGTTCAACCCATCGACAGTCTATCCATGCTGCAGTACTGAATTACTGAATTCTTTTGTAAGACAATAAAACATCGTTGGAAAGCTATAGTCATTTAGTATAGAAACCTGCTCTCACTGCAAGGATGCAGAATTAAGTTCTGCCATTCACTTATTTTTTGTATTTTTTCAAGAATTCCTAAAGGAGATGATTTCATGTGTATAGGAATGCCACTATATAGAGTCTTCTGTGCTTGAATTGAAATAAAATATTCATTATATTTCCAAAACTTCAATTTATCTTTCATTTATAGAGTTTAGGAGCGGGACGTTACAGGGACTGGCTGAAGAAATTTGTTTCCCCTGGTCCCAGGAAGCATGCAGGCAGGCATAGCTGCATAGCGAGCTTCTCAGTTTCATACCTAAAGTATCCTTAGGTGAACTTTTTTTGCTAAATTCTTATTATTACAAATAGTAGTTTCATAAAGTTAGACTAGAAAGATATTTTTTTCACATTAGTTTTCAGATAGTTTCTGTTACACAAGCTGTCATTTCCAGTAACAAACTTACAGTAAATTTGTTCTTGAAGAGAGACAAATTGAACCTCTGTCTAGTAATGAATTAAATACTTAAATATATTTAATTCAAATATATTTAAAATATATTTAAGGGCATAATGAATAATTCATTTTTTAAATGGGTTTTTCAGAAATGTTCTTGAGTTCCAGTTGTGCTATTTTATGACATAATATACATGCTCCAATAGTCTCTAAAACATACACTCTACAATAAATGTACAGTTATTTTAAAGCTTTTAGTACATCAAAAAGTAAACAATTCAATTTATACAGAAAAAAAACATAATTGCACATTTTTACAGTAAGGTACTGAAATGTCTATTTAAAAATGTTTTAATACTGTACAGAAACTTTTTTCTCTAACTGCCTGGAAACATACTTCCGAATTCCTTTTCATAAAACAAAAAGGGCTTTAACGTCAGTCCTTTGACTATCATGGAATTTTCAAAATAACTCCATCTACAACAACAGAAGTAAAATCAGCGATGTAAGCTATCTGCAACGTTAGTGGAAACGGAAAGACACCACTGTATTCCTTCTCAAATGGATGGAATGGATTTTGCTCTTTTTGTCTTGGGTCGTTAGGCCTTATTGACATTCTTTCTTGAATATTGGCATTGTTTTTGTCATAAAAAAATCTGAAATAAGTGCTACATACTGTATGATCTTAACCTTCAAAAGATATTCAGTTTGAGATTCTCACTTTTCAATGTGTTACTATGGGTCTGGCAACAAATTGCCACCATTCAGCTAAAGGAAGGAGGGCTTAAATTAGCCAGGGTTTGCTGGGTGGTGGCTTAACAATAAAAAAGGAACCTCTGGCTTCCTGATAGGCACGGGGATGTGTCCAAAGAAGTCCGATACAAAACCGCTGGAAAAACTGCAGGTAAAATCAGGGGTTTGCTGCTTCCTGCAAAAACAATGCAGCGACACTAAGAAAAAGCAATCAGAGAAAATCACCATGGATTTACTCTTCGTGTTTCATGTTACTGTACCTATTTCCCACCTTTTCTGTGTAGATTGGGAACACAACCATGTGCTGCCGTGACTTTTGATAACGTTGAGCAGTACTTAATGAAACACTGTACTCTTTGGCTCATTGAATTGAAGAAGAAAGTTCTGTGCCTGCAGTAGATTCACTGTAGAGATAGCAAATGGATACTAGGGGCTACCTAGCCGCTTATATACCCTGATGGCTCGGGCTCCCTGCTTTAAGTACCTAAATGAGGGGTGCAGCCCCTTTATTTGAGTACTTTAATATATATCCATCCATCCATCCATCCATCCATTTTCCAAGTTTTCCTTAGTGGGTCGCGGGGGGTCCGGAGCCTATCCCGGAAGCAATGGGCACGAGGCAGGGAACAACCCAGGATGGGG
>JAODJX010000119.1:14980499-14994821 GCA_026776945.1 Isichthys henryi | reverse complement strand
AGGCGGGGATTCGAACCCGGGTCCCAGAGGTGTGAGGCGACAGTGCTAACCACTGCACCACCATGCCGCCCCCTTTAATATATATTTCCAGCTCAAAACTTGAACCAATTACCTACCTAAAAGAACTATTCAGATGTGCCAAACTTAAAAACCTTCTCTATTCTTACTGGCCCGTTTTCTACAAGTGTATGTTGTTGTGAGATTGTTCCTTATTGTGTAGGAAAACTTTTTTTTTCCAGCCTTTTTCGCAGAACAGCTTAGAGTATAATTGAATTGATTCTCTCTTGTAAATGAGGCCAGGAACGTAGTGTGACTAACTGTCTTTGCCTCCTGCTTCCCTCAAGGTTAGCAGAGGGTTAAAACAATTTAGCTCTACCGTCACCAGCTGCCAAAGTGTTTGGCTTGTAGTCAAATGTCAAAACTGCTGGGAAACAAAATTGTCCAATATGCTTGTTAATAGCCCATGTGAAACCGCTGTGATGGGAAAACTTCGATGGATGATGTCTTGTTTGGTACCATGTTACTTCAAACCCATAATCGCCATTTGTGGGGGTGCTGTAAAAATGGGACAGGAACCCACAGCCCTCCAGGAACTATGCTCCATTCCAAAGGACATGCATCAGAAGCTGTATTTAACATGTCATCTTATCTGCATACCTCCTGTGTCTGGAGTCAAGGGATTCTTCTCAGCTTATAGATAACACTCTTAACTTGATGTGTAATCTAAGCTCCTCCAGCAACTCGTTAATCATTAATAATTCAATTAGAATACTTCACGCAACCTTTCTGATTAATTGATTGCCGGACTTTTTTTTTTTTTTTTTGCAAATTCAGGAATCTCAGAAATAATCACATATCTCCAGTAAGCAATGGCGTCAGAAAACCCAGTCAGGAGAGAGACACAAATCTCTGTACAGCCCTGTGGGCTTCAATCAGATCAGTGCAACACTAAAAATGGTTCATGGGATTTGGAAAGGATTACCGTACAGCTATTAAAAGAGAATGGTTTGAATAATGTGTTAGTTCCACAGGAATTAGAGAGAAGAATACTAAACCAATTAGTTCTTGTCACTGGAGAAAAAAAAAGCTCAGATATCTATGACCTAGTAGTCAATTTCTTTTCCCATTTTGTATTTTTCCTCTACCCTGTCATTTGTTCTCCTCTCTGGTGGGACGGATCTTCATCTCAGTAAACTTGAGTGAGTACTGCCAGCCGGTCCAAGAGGACCACTCGATGCCATCAGCGTACGACGTGTGCTGGCCCTTCAGGTACTGTCCGTTCAGGTTGGACGTGTGGCAGTTGCGATACCACCAGGCGCCGCGGTAGAATGAGGCACAGTTATTATCAGAATGGTCGTTATCCTGGTCTTTGGTGGTAAACTTCATTCCATTATGCTTCAGCAAAGAATCACCTGCACAGATATACATACATATTGAGAGACATAGACCGAGAGAAAGAGAGAGACAAAGAAGAATATTAACAGGGAGCAAACTTCACTAGAAAGCAGTACAGATAAAGGAGACTTTGCAGAGAGTTCACTGAGCAAGTTCTCTTCTGGAGAATGTATTGAGTCATGTAACTATTTTTACACACACAGACAGACACACACACATATACATACACATACTGTATATACAGTACACAAACATACATATAGTAAGTTCTATTTTGAATAACTATTTCAAAATAAGGAAGTGGCAGATGTTGACTACTAGGTTCCATTCCAAAACACCTCCATTCATAAGTCACACGTCTGTGCTCCATACTCCTTTGAACATCACAAACTGTTCTGACACCTCCTCAACAAGCAGACTTGGACTGCAAACGTTGTTAGCCGACTGTGAGGAGAACTCAGACAGCAAATGCTGTCGGCATACTGGTAGGAGGACTCGGGCAGCAGACACTGGTGGCAGACAAGGGAGAAGGACTCAGACAGCAGACACTATCAGCAGACTGGGAGATGAATTCGGACAGCAGACACTGTGACCCGACTTGGAGGACTCGGAGAGCAGACGCTATCAGCAGATTGGGAGGAGGACATGGACAGCAAACACTGTCAGTCGACTAGCAGGAGGACATGGACAGCGGACGCTGTCGGTCGACTAGGAGGAGGACATGGACAGCGGACGCTGCCGGTCGACTAGGAGGAGGACATGGACAGCGGACGCTGTCGGTCGACTAAGAGGAGGACATGGACAGCGGACGCTGTCGGTCGACTAGGAGGAGGACATGGACAGCGGACGCTGTCGGTCGACTAGGAGGAGTACATGGACAGCAGACGCTGTCGGGCAACTGGCTACATTCTATGACGGCAAAATACTACTACAGCCACAATTCTGCTCAAAAGTATCAGGAAGAGCGAAAAAGAGGAGTGGGAGGAGAGTGATTTATTACATTATGTTTCACTTTGAAATGAAGCGATGCTGGCAGAGAGGGGGAGAGCCTAGAGGCAGTGTGAGAGCAAAGCCAGGAGGCCTGTGTGGAGGGTGGTGAGGGGGAGGGGGCGATATCCATAGGGGAGGCCAGGCTTGTATCTAATACACCCTTATTAGTTCCAGTGATGTATGTTCCATAGACATAATGTTGCTGATTTAGTCATATTTCTTTGCCACAGAGATATGCTCTGAGAGCACGAGTTCTTCAGAGGCCAGAATATATTGGTGTTTCCCACCCTAGAGCTCAACGATTCTTCAGTTCATTTTTAATTGCTTAGTCTGTGCTGATTCAACAAACCACAAGAGAAAAACCATCCATCAATCCAACTTCAAAGTACTTTTCCAGGTCAGGGGGAGCCAGGAGCCTATCCCAGGTAGGGCCATAGCCCGGGAGGGGCCCGAACGGGGAGCACTCTCATTCAACTGAATGTACTCAGGGGGCCCAAGGTGACATTCTGTCAGAGGGCCCAGGATTCCTTGCCATACCCCAGATCCCTAGATGTACAGGGCACAAGGCCAGTGTACATCCTGGATAAGATACCAAGCCATTGCAGGGCATATACAGTACATTCACATACTATAGGCAATTAAGAGACAACAATTAACATTGCAGAAAGAGAGAGAGAGAGACTGCCTGTCACTCTATGACTTTTTTATTGTTTAAGATACATTGACAGGGATTACATTTTTTACGGTGGAATTGAAGGCATACACACAGAACGTGTCATTTGTTTACCTTAAAATAGCACTGTAAAGAAGTGTATTCAGTTTACTGCCATGTTAACCTAATAGTTATGGTTATGTCTATAGAAAACTGAAGCCCACTGTCAAACATAGATAGCAGATTCAGGTTTGGGTCTGGATTCTTACCTATTTGTAACCAGGAATGAAGAACACAAAAACATATCCTATGTGATGAGCAGTATGTAGACCAGCTAACAGCAGGCAACAAAAGCATGCGGTAGCTGTCTTTAATACCTTTTAGCAGGGGGTATCTTAGATAGACATCATAAAAGATTATCAGTAACTCCACTGGGGGAGCAATGAATATGACGTATAGTGTTAAAGTGTGGCATGTTATATCTGAAAGATAATCATTCTCAGTCTTAATCCCAACTCCGTTCATCTTCAGTGACTTATACAGTATAAAATAGCTAGATATCGACCATTTGATATTAATGGCCTGTATGCAGTTTGTGAGAAACCTGAGTCCCCTCTAAGTGATTTTACCCACGATGGCTTATTTACAGTAAGTTTATCATCTTCACAACAACAACTCGAGCTGCTTGGCAACAAGACCGGGTTTTGTTAAACTTATCCCCATTTGTGAATGATACATTGTTACTGCTGCTGATGTCACTTTTGAAGTGACCTAATGTCCACATTTCTTTGAAAGTATGTGTGGCTGGTTTCTAAAAGAAAAAAAAAACACAGAGGCCTTGATGGCTTTGTGTCTGGAGAGACTGAGAAAGGCTTTGACCTTCTACGTGCCTCTCATTCTCGCACCAGCTATGCTGGAGGAGAACGGCGACCCCCCTGAGGATTCTTGCTGCTTCCTTCCTGCTGAGGAGAAGTTTTCCATTTCGGTTTCCGCCATTATTAAACACCGTTCTCGATCCTTGGAGAGCCCGGCAGAGCGACATCGTATTCTGCTTTTTTCTTTTGTTTTCTGTTGTTCTGTTTTAGGAAACTAGGGGCTGTTGAGCACAATATTTTAGCTGGCAGTTAGATATTTGTGGCATGTAGCTGTCCTGAGTTGTCCTGTCCGGATGAGTGGTTAGATTTGTCATTTTTCCAGCCTTGATGTTGTGAAGGAGTCTCTCAGTACTCTCAATTCACTGCCCCAATACTGTCACCAATTAGGTATCAAATACACTAAACAGCCATAACATTAAAACCTCCTGCTTGACCCTCTGAGATATAGACTCCACAGGTCCTGTAAGATGCGAGGTGGGGTCTCCATGGATCGGACTTCTTTGTCCAGCACATCCCACAAATCCACGAATGGATTGAGATCTGGAGAATTTGGGGGCCAAGTCAACACCTCAAACTCTTTTTCATGTTCCTCAAGCGATTCTTGAAAAATTTCTGCAGTGTGGCAGGTCGCATTTTCCTGGTAAAAGAGGTCTATGCCGTCGGGAAAGACCGTTGCCATGACAAGGCGCACTTGGTCTGTAACAATATTTAGGAAGGTGATACTGTATATGTCAAAGGGTTGACCTAGGGTTTCCCAGCATCACAATGCCTCCACCAGTTTGACTTCTCCTTATAGTTCATCTCTTCCAGAGGTAAACGACACACTCACACCCAGCCATCCCCATGATGTAACAGAAAACGTGACTAATTGGACCAGGCCACCTTTCAGTGACCCATGATCTGTCGCTCACATGCCCATTGAAGATGCTTTTGGGGGTGGACAGGGGTCAGCATGGCCACTCTGACCAGACTGCAGCTACGCAGCCCCATACGCAGCAGGCTGCGATGCACTGTGTTTTCTGACATCTTTTCATCATAACCAGCATTAACTTTTTTAGCATTTTGTACTACAGTAGCTCCCCTGTGTGATCAGACCAGACCGGCTACCCCTTTTCCAGATCACCAGTTACAGACTGGGAACGCCCCACAAGACCTGCCGTTTAGGAGATGCTCTGACCCAGTCATCTAGCTGTCACAATTTGGCCCCTGTCAAAGTCGCTCAGATCCTTACGACTGTCCATTTTTTCTGCTTCCAACATGTCATCTTCAAGAACTGACTGCCTAATATATAATGGCAGCCTTGACAGGTGGCATCGTAAAGAGAATAATCAATGTTATTCACTACACCTGTCAGTGATTTTAACCTTATGACTGATCAGTGTGTGACAGAATCGTTATATGGTTGAAAAACTTCATTGAAATCATTTGATACAAAAAGCTTTATGGATCGGAATCTGCATTAATTCACTTTGTTACTAAACCTCTCCAAACTTTTCCTAATTAAGATTCAACATTTATGTTCTTATGTAATTCCTTACTAATGTGATTTGTTTTATTTATTCGCAATTGAAATTCACAAAAATTCATTATGTATTAATAAAGCAATATGAAGCGGATATGTGCTAAAACATTAATGAGGGTGGGATTTAATATACAAAACACAACAAAATGTGTCTTGAAATGACTTTTCGGGAGCTTTTCTACACTATCACAGAATTAAATTTGTTTGTAAAGCACATAAAACACTGCATCCATTAAACCGGAATTTATAATAATATTAATAAATTAATAAAGTATTCTCTGTCTGCCTAGGTAATACATTTCATTAATCATTTACAAACCCTTTAATAAGATGAGAAAATTCTCCTATAACTATGAATAACGTGAGTGTTACAAACAAATGTCCATTCTTGGCAGCTGATTAGTATATACAGTATACACCAATCAGCCATAACATAAAAACCACTGACAGGTGTGGTGAATAACATGATCACATCGGTACAGTGGCACCTGACAAGGGCGCCATTATATATTAGTAAAGTGAACAGTCAGTTCCTGAAGTTGTACCGGAAGCAGGAAAAATGGGGAAGCGTAAGCAGGTGAACTTTGCAGAATTCAACTAAGCATTTTTTCTTCAAGTTGAAAGTTTTAATTAACACTTTTAATGGAATGCACTCTTGTTAACTTTAAATGAATGCTTAATATTTAGGTTAAGATATACCCAATGCAATTGTAATTGTAGTCAAAAATACTTTATATCTAATCACCTTATATATGTCCTGCTTTGATAAGCACTGTCCATCATAAAATTCCATCTGATTTCATGAGTAGTACTTGCACCAGACAAGCCACAGGCAAGCTATTTGTGGGCTATTTATGATATTTGAAAAGGTAGAGCATGAGTGAAAAAATGACTTCATTAACAGACCACTGACCTAAAAATCTAATAATTTGTAAAAGTAATAAAAATATATAAATGTTTTGTAGCATGACTATCAAGGATAATTTCAAAATGAGGTCCATCATTCTGTATTTTTCCCAATAATCAAATTTGTACTTTTCAGTGATAGTAAAACAAAAGTAATTCCATCTAAATAATTACAAATTATTGCCTATGTATATGTTTATTTCAGTTGAAAGGTAGATGTATTACAAACACAGGCTTGAAATAACCGAAATGTTCTTTTTCCACTGAGCAAAATTATGCCATTCAGTAAAAACAATAATGACCAAAACTGAGGTCAATTGGATGAACCCATCTGTGGGGGAGACTAGATAAAAATATCACTTTAATACCACCAAGATAAGCCAATAAGATATGCTAAAGACAATAAGTGCATCAAATACTTTGTGAGTTATCACGGTCACCAGATGTCTCCTGTTTTCACTTTTGCGTTACTAAACCATTCTTGAAATATTGTTATTGAAGTGTTCCTTCATTTCACACAGATTGTTTTAGGAGTTGATCAGTACCAGGTCGTCACACATACAATACCTCTTCAAAGTTTTAAAAAGATCTGTCAAATATTTCTTTTTATTTTTTTGGAGTTGATGTGATCAAGTATCTGAAATTTCCCCCTTTTTTGCTATCACTATGTGGCGCTGTTTCAGTTTTGGTGTGATCGGTCCCTAAATTTAATCAGTTCGAGATCTTCACCCATACAATGTATCTGTGATATTAAAAACATACATTAAACACTTTCTACTGAGTTATCGTGTTGTTCCACTGGAATGAGCTGGGAAGATGACTACGAGATTCTGCTTTACAGTTAAAATATCCATGCTCACTAAAGATTTGCAGAAGAGTAAAGACTGTAAATACTGATTGTATAACTGATGCTTATTGATTCATTATTATAACCCTAGGAGATTATTTGTATGACTCATATCTTGATTCAGTGAGATTTAATTATGCGTTTGAAATATGAGTTAAAAGCACTGATCTGATGGAGACATGTGTGCGCCCTACAATGAGACAATGTGTGCAATGAGACTCCTTCATTTTAAAGCATGACTAAGTGGCAATAGCTTAAAGTCGCCACTATCAGGAAAGAGGGACTATCTGAAGAGCTATTAGTCCCATCTTGGTGTAGAGCTTGTTATAGTGAACTGTCCTGAAGCTTTAGGTAATACATCATCCACCCGGCTACTGTGGAGTAACACAATGTCAGCAGTGAGTTTTCTGTTGTACTAAAGGCCCTTCTTGGCTTCTCATTAATGTTTGAGAAAAACACTTCTATATGCAATATTATCACAGCCATTATGTTGCTTTCTCAGATTTTCATTAGGCGTCTTTGACAATTACTACTGCTTCCCATTACCATAAGTAAGTAAAATGTATGTATAGTGCCTTTCACAGAAGGCACTGAACAATATAATTGATGTGCTAAAAGGTTACCAAGCCATTGAATACAATGAGAAATATTCAAAAGCAAATGTAAAGCTGATCTTTACTGTACATTGCAGCTAAATTACTCACCCATAACATGACATATGCTGAGCCAAGATTACTGCTCTACACCTTGCTAAGCGACACAAATGACCTCATTTAAAGTGTGAAAGGCTGAGTGAGTAAATAAAAAGAATATTAAGATAAACATCAGATTAACATTTGAAAGCTGTGCACGCTGCCATGCAGACTTACAGGAAGAACTTGCTGTGGGGTTTTGTTACTGCAATGGCTTTTGGCCTGCGAGTTTTGGCTGTTTCTGTCATTTTGTTCTTCCTCTATTGCTATACTTCCAACTTAAATTCAGGTAAAGCCCCTTCACTTTTAATGGAAGAAATAAATATTCTCAGGGTTAGATCCAAGCATTGGCAAACTGGGCAGCTGCACAAAATTACACAAAATTAAAAATAAAAAATATAAAAAATAAAACGTTTTGCGCAGCCAGAAACATGGCCTACTCCGGCTAAAGGCAGTTGCCCAGAACCCCTGAATTACTGCTGTTGCGGAGGAACGATCATGCATTTTCCCCAAATAAGGCTTTGCTTAGGGCCACATGAAACGGTAGGGCAGGCCCTGCATACACTGGGGATACATCATGTACACATTGGGAAGTATAAACCAAATGTAAATCCATGCTTTCTGCAAAAAAACTACATATTTATGAAAAGATTAAGGGAAGACAAATGCTAAAGGTACAAGATTGTGTTGTGACAGCAACAATTGTTTGGGAGTATATGTCTATCTTAACGATTACACAGTCCTTGAAATACTTTGCCATTTGTAACATAAAATTTATATTCAAACAAGGTGACTATTGCCTGCAGTTCAGTCTCAAAACTGGAACAGTTTAAAAACAGCAATTTTACGGTGTTTAGATGTAATTCTTGAACATTTTTGTGATTCCGAACCCTTCATATGAAAGCAGGGGACTGAACTCTTCCAGCAGACAGGAGGCAACAGCGACACCAAGGAATCACAGCTGGTAATAAGCAGTTGCGGGGGGGGGGGTCCCACTTTGCAGCTATAACCTTTAAGGTATATAGATATATATAGGCCACGCAGTGAAATAAACATCGTCTGGACAGCTCTCAGTACTTCAACCTTGTTTAAATCAAAAGTCATGTCATATCGGTATTAAATTTATGAAAACTATTTAATATTAGTCAGCGGAAAATAAAGCCTTTTCTATCAACATGTGGTGCTTACACAACACAAAGCAATAACAAACAATAATGTCAGTGGGTGACCCTGGTCAAAAGAGAAGCTCCCCTGCCAGTCAGCATGATGACACAGACGCAGTGTGCTAACTTTATGATCTCACTGCATGCTGTCTGCCTTATCACACTAACTCACAAACCTCTGTCTTCCTTACTGAGCCTGCAATACTTATTTTTCAGTTTTTTTCAGGACAAAAGAGTAATTAGCTAGAACATTGTACAGTGCCAATGTCTTAGTAAACTTTGAACACCAGACAAGATCGATCCTTTACACTAACGATCTACGTAATTACAGCAAAAAAAACTTGTAATAGTGCTTTGTTGCAAAGATGATCTTGCTATTGTAAAACTAGGAAATTCAGCATTTACATATAGCTACTTTAAATACTTATTTATTGTTTGGTTCTTTAAAGAATTACCCTTTATATAAGCAAATAGAAATTCTGATCAGACCAAATACTTGGAGTGGGCTTTAACTCTTATAATTCAGTGTATTATATAACCGACTATAATCAATTTCATTGCTAAAAGTTCACTAGCAATTAATTTGTGTGGGAGTTAAAAGTCATTACTGCCTGTTTGTATAAGTGCTGTTTGTTTAAATGCAGGTATAACGCTGGGAGGTGCTTTGTTTGTTGTCCTTTGTTTTGGGTCTGTTTCCAGCTTAATTTTTTCTCACTGCCTTCTATTGGGTCCTTAAACAATAGACACAGAGAACAGCTCTCTCACAGCTTTTATAACAAATAATCACCTGGCAACATGCCATCTACAAACCAAAAATGTGCAATTTGCTAAGTAATTGATTTGCTCCATTTTTGTTTCCTACTAGTTTTACTGTTGCTGCACCATGACGGTGAGCAGACCTCAGGCAGCTCTTACAATCCAGTGGCTCCTCACCATCTTAATGCGCCTCTGCTGCACCATGACAGAAAGCGGTGAGCAGACCTCAGGCCGCTCTTACAATCCAGTGGCTCCTCACCATCTTTTAATGCATCTCTGCTGCACCATGACAGAAAGCGGTGAGCAGACCTCAGGCCGCTCTTACAGTCCAGTGGCTCCTCGCCATCTTTTAATGCATCTCTGCTGCACCATGACAGTAAGCAGTGAGCAGACCTCAGGCAGCTCTTACAGTCCAGTGGCTCCTCACCATCTTAATGCGCCTCTGCTGCACCATGACAGTAAGCGGTGAGCAGACCTCAGACAGCTCAGTCCAGTGGCTCCTCACCATCTTAATGCACCTCAGAGCTGCAACTTTACATAAAAACCTCTAATTCTGAATTCATATTTTACATTTAATGGACTAAAGTTACCAAGAGGTAATTATAATGTATATGGTATTACTAATTTCATATGCAAAAGTATAAATTATCCTGAATAGGGAATTTCATGAATATTAACAATTCATTTAATTACAATTCAATTTAGTATTATTCACATGAACGAAGCAGTACTACGATGAAAATAACCATCTGGGTAAAACAAGTCGCAAACAAAAAGAATAAAGAGAAAATCATTTTCCTTCAGTTGGTTAATGATTATTTCATGACTGGTTCATGAGATTTAAACAACCTTTTCCAGTGAATCTTCGTCCTAGAATTAATCCAGGAAATCCTAAGCTTTATGTTTTGACACAGAATTGCATAAAATTTAAAATAACAAATTTTTGTCATTGATTAAACATTACTACAATGTCTGTGTTTGTACGTGTAAAATAGCTTACAGTATGATCCTGGTCACTGTATGATAAATTGCACAAGATTAAAACGAAATATTAGATCAGTATACTAGACCTGCTGTGCCAGAGTAGTCAGCGACTGTGAGTGGGTATCCATCATCATCTGGATCCACTGAGAACAGGCCCACTCCAAAGGTGCCGTAATGTGCATAAGCGGTACTGTTCTCAAAGTCCTCCAGGTCAATGCGCAGCTCGTAGTTGGCCTGGATACTTAAAGCATGGATTTGCTTCATACCTGAAACAGACACCGAGTAAGACTACTGATTAGAAAACAATTATCAGAGACGTGAGCAAATAAATATAATAATAATATATGGGGTGAAATATAATAAAACAGAATAATAATAATGTCTTTCAATTTATGCAAAAATGATTTCTTTGCAAATTACTGAGGGCTCCACATGCAAGGTAGGGTTTTATACATAGCTGTGAGTAAGGGCACCTTCTTTGGAATTTTTCCTGCCTTTACCTCCCCAAGTTCAACAGATGTGCTAAAAAAGCCTTGCTGGTGGCTGGTCTGAGGTGCTATAACAATAGGTATTCAACGAATGAGAAACAAAAGTCACAAAGGATTATGCATGTTCGAGATATGTTAACATAATGTTTTTGCTTTATATGACATTACTTGTGTTTGCAACTATACATTCAAATAATATTTGAACCAGCACATTGTGAAAAGTACTTTCTACATAGGCTCATACAGTTTACAGCTGTCTAAGAACGGCAGGACGTTCTCCTACAAAGATTCAGGAGAACCTTATGCTCTTATTTTTCATGGATTATTATTTTGAAAAAGCACACCCGGTACGTTAATTAGATGAGCGATCCTCCCGGGCACTAACATAGTGTAAAATATTCAGCAACATAACACGCACATTTAGAAAACTGCATCCTTTTCAGATGTCACTCTGTACTGTAGCTATACTTTTGAATGTCTGCCTTTATTCTATATCATTCTGACACATGCGGAAGGCAGGATCATAGGAGCTGTCCTTGGGTGGAGTCGCATTAGCTGAGCTCTGCTCAGGTGCAGCAACCTGACCTATCAGATGTCAGAACCCCCCTCCCCTTCATACTTAGCCAACCAAGAAACATCTCACAGAAAGCACTGCCTAGCACTAAAAATAGTAGCCATATTGGCCATATGTGTCTCTTTTGTATTATGAGAATCCTGTCAGCAATTCAGGGTGCAGAAAATGTACACAAGCAGACAGATGAGCTGATATGAAATATTTTTTAAAAAATATACTGCGATGCACATGCCACTAACTAAGGTGGCCGAATTTCAGGCCTGCTTGTGTGCTATTATTCATCATTTCAGTGCTCAAAGCAGAGTGGTTTCTTCGTTTAATTTTCGGACTCCACAAAGTCTGTATGTTTAAGGACCAAATATGCACAAAGGGTCTGCATTTGCACGGCATGGGAGCGTTTACACTGATTTATCACAAGTGGCGAATGGGAAAGGTTCGCAGTAAGAGGAAACCCATTGTGCAGCAAATTAGTACTGCTGATGCAGTGGTGGACATCTTATTTTCATAAAAAAAATAGGCATGGTTCCAGTTGTACTCTCTAATTCACTGGAAATTCAAAGAAAATCCCCGTTTCTCTGACTGCCACTGCTATGCTTTTTTTGATTGCCGTGTTAAACCATTGAAATCCACCAGCCTTTCAAACTTCACTTATTTTAGCGTTCTTGACAATGAAATTGCCCTTTGCAGAGAAAACCAGAGAGAGGTAATTGAGATCGCATAAATACTGACACATTATCATTTACAGCTTAGAATTACCAAAAAGGCAAACAAATAAAATATTGGAAGTGAACAGAAAATGGAATTATCCTAACAGAATGTGACAGTCACAATATGAGAAAGATGGTGATTAAGAAAAATAAATAACTTAAAGCACCATGCAAACATCGCAACATACAATAGTGCATTTCAATTTAAAATTCATCTCTGAAATGAAGACTTTACACTGCCACAGGGAAAATACACAGCGATGACTCGAGCTACAATAAATAACAGCCAGAGAAAAATGACGCCCGTGAACAGGAACAAGCTGTAACAAAATTACACCATTTTAAATCTACGGTGTATTTTAATACGGTTTCAGTTCCATTTCTGAATTTTCATTACGGCATGATATTGTACTGGTACAGTATACTCAGAATTTGTAATTTAATTTGAGTCATTACATGGGTGCCTGGCATTTACTCTTAGACAAAACACCTATTTCATATTTTATTAATATATGGGGCTGAGAAATGTCAGATGATAAAACTCTTGATTTTAAAGAAGTCTTCGATTTGGAATAATGGAAAAAATCAGTACATTTACAGACACCCGTTTGTTTGTGTAGCGCAAGATCCACAATAGTGATCACAGCCAGGGCATACAGATGGCCTCCTCAGCAAAGCACACGCAGTTTGTTACCCACATCTGACTTAAGTCTAAATACAAATTAAATAGTGGGTGGGAATGGAGTTTACGTCGCACCTGGTGGTTTTAATTACACATCATGCATAGTAAAAAATATGAGTAGAAGGTTTTCAGAAACTTCGGATTACGTGGCGGTGGCTGGAGGTGCTCTGTAGGTTAGCTTGCTGTTCCCTTGCACAAGAAAAAGTATAATCATATTTGACGTCTGGAAAGGCATTTTACAGTATGCAATTTATAATGATTTCAAATGCAATAAAAAAATAATAGTTGCTCTGTCGACTTGGTCAGTAGGTTACCTCAGTTACACTATTGCAGCGTTAGAAACTGCCGTAAGGCTGCATCAGTCATTCTCTTCTACCTTTAATGTACATTGTACTTTGCATAGTAAAAAAAAATATATATATATATATTTTTTAAATCCATCTGTCCAACATCAAACCATGTGTCACATTCATGGAGGGGGTTGTGCAGGGTCCCTGGATGGGGCACAGCCCGGGTGGGACACGCCCCAGGATGGGACACCCCCCGGATAGGTGTACACATTCACACATGCAAGCATGCATGTAAACACACACACAAAGGCAAAGACACACACACTCAGGTTTGGAATTATATCTTTGTGGGGACTGTACATTCATTTCTATGGTGAAAACTCTAACTCTCATAGTTCTTTGGTTGCAGTCAAGTTTTTATAAAATTGACTTTCCCATGTTGGGATTGGAAACATGTCACCGCAAGGCTGAAATAAAAGGTTTTTATCACATTGTGGGGACATTCGTAACAATAATGTGTCTGGGCTGCGGAGGCGGAAATCTAGCTTCCAGTCCTGGAGGTCCGAGGCGGCAGTCCTACCCACTGAGTCACAATGCCATCCTAGTTGAAGTAATGATTTGGTTAAATCTGCCCATTTAATGACATTCTTATTGTGGTTCAACTGAATTAGTGTCAATTTTTTTCTGAGGAGTGACGGAATATATCGTTTGGCATGAGGAAGCAGGAGCTATGTTGTCTGGGGCTTTATGCCCCTGGTAGGGTCACCCAAGGCAAACAGGTCCTGGGTGAGGAACCAGA
>JAODJX010000119.1:14946387-14973524 GCA_026776945.1 Isichthys henryi | reverse complement strand
CACACACACACACACATATATATATACACACACACACACATATATATATATACATACACACACACACATATATATATATACATACACACACACACACACATATATATATATATACACACACACACACACACATATATATATATATATATATATATATACACACACACACATATATATATACACACACACACTGTATGGGTACTGAATATCTAAAATTAATGACAGTTCACTGCCAAAGACAGTCTGAGCTGAGACTAATTATTCGATTCTGAACTCTGACTGTGGGTGCATTGGTGTTTAATCCGTTTTCATTTTCAAAGCCAAAAAATCCAAACAAAGGAAAAGATCACAGAAAGGTTTACGTAATAACTATTCTGCAGTACATGAGAAGGTCCTGATCCTTATAATAACCCTTCCCCGCCACTATACACTATAGTCAATGCCCTGGGATAAACACAGATTACACAGAGCCACAGGCAAGATTTATAAATGTGCTGGTGTCTGGTATGAGCAGCGCTGAGCAGCGAGAATTCCTGCTCAGGCAAGTATCCATAAAACACTGCATTACAAGCGTACTTGGACCCATATGTAAATTCATACATACATACATATATATATATATCTTGCTCTCTGACACTGCTTACATTTGTCATTCATCAGAAGCTCAGTCTACCTGCATTCATGCTGGGTTGGAGGCTATAGGCTTGTAATTCACTATCACTAAGTCACTATCTGCCTCGCTTTGGACAAAAATGTCTGCAAAATTAAGAAATGCAAATAAATGTAAATGTAATCCATGTTGTTTGCAATGATGAAATCTCATCAATAGGAATTGAAAAAAAAAATCTTAGTCTTTCTGTTATACTGGCTATACAGCATTTTATGATGTAGGCTTCCTGCCTATTGTATTTATAATATTTATTATTTGTAAAAAAATATATATATTAAAATACTAGAAAACATAAATTCATTCAAAAATGCGCTTTTCACTACTGTGTTCTGACCACATAGATGTACAGATAGATGCTGTTGCTCTCTGTGTTTTTGAACTACCTACCTACTATTTCCACTATCGCCACTATCTCCAAGGACAAGGTGCATATACTGTAATTGTGGTGAGCAGTAGACAGGATCCATTATGTTCAGCCAAAACCAAACAGCTAGAAAGAGTACAAAATACATAACTACTGTATATTAGCTGCGCAGATCACAGCAAATAAAATGAATCAATAACAAATAAATTCAGTACTTTTTGGCAAATTTAGCAATTTCTTGTACACATCAAGATTTTGCTTTGCCTGACAGAAGTGATAAAACACTGAAGTCCAATTTTAGGTACTCGATAATTAACGTGGCTTTGGCACTCCTAGCTGACAAGACTAGAGATCTCTTAAAATGACAGATTCCTGTATTGTAATTCATTTTTAATTGTGCTTTCCGTCTCAGTATCTTTTCTATGGAACATCAAAATAATGAACAGACCACAATTTATTGTGGAATAAAACAATGATGATTCGTTATAGATATATAATTAGAAAAAAGACACAAATATGTAAGCAAGGACACCAAAGACAAATAACCTATGTACAGTGTAGAGGCACCGAATAGCTTAGAGCACACAGTCATATGCTTTGCACAGTGTAGAGGCACCGAATAGCTTAGAGCACACAGTCATACTCTATGTACAGTGTAGAGGCACCGAATAGCTTAGAGCACACAGTCCTACTCTATGTACAGTGTAGAGGCACCGAATAGCTTAGAGCACACAGTCCTACTCTATGTACAGTGTAGAGGCACCGAATAGCTTAGAGCACACAGTCATACTCTATGTACAGTGTAGAGGCACCGAATAGCTTAGAGCACACAGTCATACGCTATGTACAGTGCAGAGGCACCGAATAGCTTAGAGCACACAGTCATACGCTTTGCACAGTGTAGAGGCACCGAATAGCTTAGAGCACACAGTCCTACTCTATGTACAGTGTAGGGGCACCGAATAGCTTAGAGCACACAGTCCTACTCTATGTACAGTGTAGAGGCACCGAATAGCTTACAGCACACAGTCCTACTCTATGTACAGTGTAGAGGCACCGAATAGCTTAGAGCACACAGTCATATGCTTTGCACAGTGTAGAGGCACCGAATAGCTTAGAGCACACAGTCATACTCTATGTACAGTGTAGAGGCACCGAATAGCTTAGAGCACACAGTCATACTCTATATACAGTGTAGAGGCACTGAATAGCTTAGAGCACACAGTCCTACTCTAAGCACAGTGTAGGGGCACCGCTTAGCCCAAACCCCGCCCATTGTAGAGCACAGTCATACTCTATGTACAGTGTAGAGGCACTGATTAGCATAATGCATGTGTTTGGGCAACAGCAAGACAATACAGAGCCCAATGAAAATAGACATAACATGTGGAGAGAAAATGAACTCCACCGACAGATCAGATGAGGGGTTGAAACATCCTGGAGGTGTCAGGCGACATACATGTATCAGGACTTCATTTATGTTCCATATTTCCTTATGCATGTATTTCTGCAAGGTTCCTTTTTGCTCATACAAAAAGTTTTGCAATATAAAATCATTACCATACATATTTGGGGCCAACTAGAATGATAGAAGTATATATCTGGTATTTAGCGAGATGTCCAGTATTGCAATAGCTAAACTGTGTTATTTTGTTGCGTGACACTATTGACAAAGGAAATGGAGAGTTTGTTCAGACTTGCAAAATAAATGCTCTTTCTGCATTGTTGAGTTTTAAGTAAATAAATACATGCAACTACTGATAATTTTCATTTTTCATCATTCCTTGTATTATTATTAAATTGCGAACAGCACTTCGGCTGAAATGTGGTTCATGTGTGATTTTCACAAGCCAAAGGAATTTTACCTGTCGCGGTTTCCTTGACCAAGGTCACAGTATTTAAGTCTACTTTTTATGGCTTGACTGTATTGCATATTCTAACAACTGATATACAGAACTTGTAAAGATCATTTTTCAATGTTAGCATTTTATAAACCATAAGCTATTTGTGAATTCAAACTGAAAGGTTTATTTTGTCACCACATGGGAATATACTCAACACAAAATAAGCTTCACATGGGTTCAAGACTGGAAGCTTTAGTGCTTCTGAAAAGTAAGCAAAAAGCAAATGATTCGGGAAAGGGAAGGTCATCCTATATCCGGATTTTGAGAACTTTTCATTCTTATCAATCTCCACAGAAGTATAGCCCAGAAGAGGCTTCAAATTATTAAGTCTTTTTTAAATTCAAATAGGCAAACAGTCTCTGTGTGGAATACATCAAGAGGGAAATTGCTTATCTAAGCTTGTGGGAAGTGATGGAGCTCGAAATTTGAATGTAAAACCAAAAGACAAAGATAAAATGAGAAAGGAAGGTGGTGTGTAAGAAAGAATAATGCTACTGGCTTCTGAGTGTGTTCTAATTTGTCTTTACACCACGGCACTGTGGAATTCTCAGCTCTGATTGGGCAGAAGAGTGTGGACTCATTTTCCCTGAACTGACACATACAGTACTGGTGACCAAGTGAATGACATTAGCAGATTAATGCACTTTTTCATGTTTAATTGTAACTAATGTCATTTGAAATTCCAGACATAGAACATAATTTAAAATTAATGGAAACTATAGACCAGAAATGTTTTTAATCATTGGCAAAAGAAAGCAGTTTTACTATAAAATGCATTTTTGTCTCGTAAACATGAAAATCAGGTCTTTAGGTACAAAGGGGTAATGCAAATATGTAGTATCGATGATATAAACGGGGTTCATGCCTTCCTAGTCGTCTATTATACGTTCTTAAACACTCCGTCTAATGCACAGCTTGTTGTGCATGAAGCCTTACAGTACATATCTGGCCTCTATCCAGGATGTTGCCTATCAAACTATCCATTTCCTTTCAGACATCTTTCAATTAAAAAAAAATATATAGGAATGACTGTACATATTCATCTGCTTTTTTCTAATGTACCTCTGACATCTGCTCCAGTTCCTTTATGTAAGAAAAGGTGAACAGTCAGTGTCATGTAGAAAAAATATTACCAAGGCATTCAACACTAAAATCCTTCACAATTCCTTCAGTCTTTGGCCGACCATCAAGCACAGTTCAAAGGATTATTAACACCTTCAGTATAGCTCAGGAACAATGAAACAGTGATGTAATGACATTAGGATGGAAATAAAACAAAATTTGAGTGAGACGAGTCTCTTTCATCCTGATGGTGTGTTGACATTCATCATATACTTTTTTGTTGACAGTAGAACCTTCCACATGATATTAATGAAGAATGCAATCGGTTTACAAGGGGAATCCTGTCTTCTAGTCATGTGTACATCTCTCAGGCTCCCTCAAATTATTTATGAGTCTTATATCTTGGTTGGAGATCAACATGATTGACCTGACATCTCCTGTCAGGTCAAAATCTAATTAATGTCATAATCCAATTTTTGAAGGGTATTTTCATTTGTTAACATAAACCCCTGCTTTTACTGTACTCTGCAAGCTCCACCCGAAACATTCCGGCTGATGAGGGGACATTAAAACACATATTTAGTGATTCAGTCGATGTCGTAAGTGATTAAATTATATGGAAATTATATGTTAAGCAAAGATGGACCAGAGAAGGTGAAAAGCTTTTATGATTTTATAATACATTTATAATGCATCTTTGAATCTCTGACCATGAGTTTTTTTAACTAAAGTATTACTTAATCGTACAAATACCATTCATACAAGAAGCAAATGCTGTTTTCACACACTAATTATAAATTATTCTGCTTAATAATAATAATAATAATAATAATAATAATGTTAGGGATAAGCGGCAGGAAAAAAATATATTCATTATAAATTCACCCAGAGATATATTTTATTATTTTATTATACTGGAAGCTTACGAAGAGTGAGAGTTTATGATCTCAGTATTTCTCATATCTCTGTATCAAAGATAATTAATTTATCTTTAATTATTCATTCTGTTAGTACCTTGAAATATAGCACAGTGAAACAAGGAATTTCAATAGCACATTCACATATGTAACAGAATAAACATGACATTGAATCGGTATGGACATTAAAGATAGCATGAAACATGAAAGGTAATCGATACAATGATGCCTGCAGCAGCTACCTACCATCCATCCATCTTCCATAACTGCATAAGCAATGCAGGGCCACGGTCAACTTGGGATTTATACTGGGAAACGCAGGACATGAGTCAGGGGGCGCCCAGAACGGGGTGCCTAACCATTATAGTACACGCACACGGAGATGACAGGACATCGTGGAATATTTAGAGACACTAATTCACTTAAATTGTGTGTTTTTGGACTGTGGAAGTAAGGTCAAACAACGGGTAAATTGTATGGGAACAGGGTTTGGAATTAAACCTTAACTATCTGACTACCACTAATACTAATATGCAGAAAATTACAATAAAGCTCATTTGTTTTGCTATTTATTTATATCAAATATGTGCCAAGTTAATGATGATTTAAAAATATTGTTTTCTGCTAAAATCCTCTACTGCAAAATCCAATTTGTTACTGTCATTCTTTGAATGTGTTATATTTATAAACTTGTTTACTGATTCAAAAATGTATATTTCCACTACATTACGTCATACATTCCAATTGTTTACAAATTTATGCAAAAAAAATCTAATCAGATAATTTATAATCTTAGCAAAAAGTTCCCCTAGAATTTTCTTCTCAAATTAGGGTGAGTAATCCTTTGCTAGTCTAAATCTGAGTAACCATGAAATGACATCAGCAAGGAACCTTCTTCTACATGAGAAGCTGAGAAGCCCATGTGACAGAACAACACGTTCCCATCGAAGAATAATACTGAAGCTTAATGACTTGAGGCCACACTGCCATACAAAGGCAAAATACTGCACTGTAACTGCATACTATGAGTCACGACTGAAACTAGGCCTCTTAGACTATGTTTTACACGTGACAAAATATCTTAGTTCAGCCATGCTTGTTTTTGAAGAAAACACGTATACGGCATTTTTTCAGTTCCATGCTCGGTGTAGATACTGTTTTCCGATGATGACACAGGCTCCCAAATCAGCTAGCGGCTTGAATTTTACGTAGGAACAATGTTAACAGTTAAAAAAGGGAAGACTAACAGCAATGATAGAGGCATGATAGAAACTGCGACTGTAACTTTTCAAAGTAACATATGAACGATTTTGATCAATTATAATGAACTACATGCAGGATGGCATGATATGGAATGTAAAAAAATAATTCAATTTTTTTTCTTTTCAAAGTGATCATATGGTTAAGAAATGGACTCATTCTTCAGAACAACATCTACATCCATTGCATGTTTTCTTTCCTCTTTCTTTGCCTTCACCCCTCTTGTTCATGAGGAATTCCAGGAATATTTTCAGGAAAATATGTCATGCAACTCTGCGATTAGTTAAATTTTCTTTAAGTACAGCTTTTGCCTCTGCCTTGCGGATAGGCCTGGAGCCCCTGCTACCCCGAACGGGTTAAGTAGTTACAAAAAATGGATGGATCCATGGTTCTGTGACATTTTACAATTGGAGTTATCATTTAGGAGGTCCTCCTGGCCACTAGATGGTAGTACGCAAGTGTCTTTTTTATCTTTTCCTAGGCCACTCCGACCATGCTCGCGAACGAAGTTCCCCCCAACTCCCGGAGTTCTAGTGCGGCCAGGCTGCAGTTTGGTTTGTGCAGGCGGAGGTTCAGTTCGCCTTGCGCAGGATTACGGAGGACGCGACGAAATATTATTATGTTGTCTCTGGGTCCGTGTCTCCCTGCCATAACCCCGCTGACAGAATACTTTGCCCATCAAGGATGGACCCAGTGGGACCCAACCCCTTGGAGCAGTGGGTCGCTGTGTTGGAACAGTTACTCGCTGCACAAGCTGCCCATGTCCCTCTGCCTCCCTCTCCCCCTTGCCGCTCCACTGCATCCCAAATCGCGCTCCCGGAGCGGTATGACAGCAACCCTGATCATGCAGTGCGTCATGTACGTCGAGGAACATCCAGAGATGTTCGGAGATTCCACAGATGAGGTTAGGATTGTGATCTCTCTTCTGACAGGAAGAACAAGGGACTGGGCTACAGCACTGAGGGTAGACCAGAGCCCCATCTTGAACTCGGCTCGGGATTTCCACCAAGCGATGCTAGAGGTGTTCGATCACACCGCCGTCAGACGGGACCCGGGGGATCGCCTGCTGGGATGTCGCCAGGGAGCTCGGTCTGCAACCGAGTTCTCCATCGAGTTCCATACGATTGCGGCAGGACTTCAGTGGAGAGAGGATTGCCTGCGGACAATCTTCCGGCGGGCTCTGAATCAGGAGCTGCAGGAGGAGCTTGCCTCTCGAGGAGAAATTGGTACCTTTGACGAGTTTGTCCGGCTTGCAGTCCGCCTAGACAAAACGATCAAGGATCGGCGCCGCTGTTGCCAAATGTCAGCTAACCGAAGCTGACCTGTCCGATCAGAGTGCAAATCGTCCATTCAACACTAGCACGGGGCAGTATGAGTATCGCGTGATGCCTTATGGATTAGCTAATAGCCCGTCTGTCTTCCAGAGTTTTATGAATCATGTGTTTCGAGACATGCTGGGGAAATTCATTGTTGTTTACATTCATGGCATTCTCACCGACTCTTGCACCAGACGAGAGCATGTTAATCGTGTCCGTCAGGTACTGCAACGACTTCGGGAACATCGTCTCTACGCCAAGAGGGATAAATGTGAGTTCCATCGGACGAGTGTGAAGTTCCTATGTTATGTCCTTCAAGCAGGGGCCGTGGCCATGGATGCCCAGAAGGTCACCTCCATCCAGGAGTGGCCACGCCCCCGGAACCTCAAAGAACTGCAGCCATTTTTGGGGTTTGCCAACTTCTTCCGACGGTTCATTAGGAACTACAGTCAGGTGGCGGCCCCTCTAACCACAATGACCTGAGACCAGCCATCCCAGCTACACTGGAACCCCAAGGCTGTGTTGGCATTCGGAAGCTTGAAAAGCTTCCGAGGCAGGCATAGGGGCGGTTCTTAACCAGAGGAAACTGACCACTGGGCGTAGCCACCCCTGCGCCTTCTACTCACGTAAGTTATCGCCCTTAGAGAGGAACCACGACATGGGTGATAGAGAGCTCCTCGCCATAAAGTTAGCACTAGAGGAGTGGAGACACTGGCTTAAGGGAGCGCGCCATCCCTTTGTGGTACTCACAGATCATCGTAATTTAGAGTATTTACACAACACCAAGTATCTGTCCGCCCGCCAGGCTTGGTGGGCGACCTGGTTCTCTCACTTTACGTTTCGTGTAAGTTATCTTCCAGGAGCCTGAAACATCAAGGCCGACCCACTGTCCTGTCAGTTCGACCCTCCGGAGGTAGGCGACCATATTCTGCCCGTCCTCAACCCAGAGTGCTTCGCTGCCACCATCACCTGGTCCCTCGAGGAGATCAATCGCAGGGAGAACGAGACGCACCCCATCTCATTGGGTTGCCCCAGAGTCCGCTTATACGTGGCCAAGAAGCATCGGGCTAACTTGCTGCTCACCATAGTGGACAGATTTTCAAAGATGTGTTGTCTGATTGCCCTGACACAGCTTCCTTCAGCTACTGAACTCGCGGATCTCCTGGTCCAGTGGCTATTCCGGTACTACGGTATCCCGGAGGAGATCGTTCCAACCATGGGCTTCAATTTGCCTCCCAGGTCTTTAAAGCTTTCTGCCTCAAACTCAACATATCCCTCAGCTTGTCGTCAGCTTATCACCCCCAGTCGAACGGCTTGGCTGAATGGATGAACCAGGGGGTAACCAAGACCCTTCATCTCATCTCTTGCAGGAACCCCTCTAGCTGGGCTTCCCACCTCATATGGGCGGAGTACGCCCTCAACGCTTGGGTGAGTCCCAGTACTTCAGTCTCACCTTTCCAGTGTGTGCTGGGGTTTCAACCACCCCTATTCCCTTGGGACTCACCTGCGGGGAATGTACCCAATGTGGAAACCTGGTACCGAGACAGCCGACGGGCCTGGAGTCAGGTACTGCGTACTCAGTCCCAGAGGAGGAAGACCCAAGCTGACAAATGGCAGCGAGACATCCCTCATAGGGTGGGTCTGGCTGTACACAAAGAACCTTAGGCTCACGGCTAAATACATCGGGCCATTTTAGGTCTTGAGGAGGATCGGGACCACGCCAGTGCGACTCCAGCTACCAAAGGTATACCGAATCTGCCCCACCTTTCATGTGTCCCTGTGGAAGCCTGTTTGCTACAGCCTGCTGCGCCGTGGAGAGGAGCCCCACAAGCTGCCGCCGGCAGGGGTTCCCAAGGACGGCCCTGTCAACCAAGTTCATGCCATCCTGGACTCCCACCGCAGAGCGGGTGCCCTCCAGTACCTGAACCATTGGGAGGGGGGCAGCCCCCGAGGAGCGTTCCTGGACCCTGGCCCGGGGAGTCGAGGACCCGTTTCTGACGACCGAGTTTCACCAAGCTCACCCCTCCAAGCCTGGACCGCAACCTCGGGGCCGACCTTGCAAGTGTCTATGGCCACTGAGAGGCGGCCGTCAGGTGGGGGGTACTGTCACGCCGACCAGGAGCGGATCCTTGGAGGTGACTAATTAGGCTCTGATACGGGAGGCTAGAAAAGGAGAACGGACGCATCCATGGTTGCAAAGTATTTGCCAATGTTTCATTGCAATACTGCCAGCCCCGGACCTCTCGTCTCCCCTACCTTCCGTCTCCGTGTCCTGTGCCTGCCTGTTGGACTGACCACCCTGGCTTCTGACCAAACCTTCTGTCCCTGACCATTCTACCAGGGCATCTCGCCCTTGGAAAGCCCTTAGCCTTTAAGATCTAATAAAAATTGTTTCATCCTGCATCTCTGGGTCCATGTCTCCCTGCCATAGCCCCGCTGACAGTTGGCGCCCGTGTGGCGATTACCACCGACTTAATGATGCCACAACTTCAGATCGCTACCTGATCCTACACATCCAGGACTTTTCTTTCCAGTTAGTGGGGGCATCCATTTTTTCGAAGGTTGACCTGGTGTGTGGCTACCATCAGGTCCCAGTACATCCAGGGGACATTGCAAAGACTGCAGTCATCACCCCATATGGGCTTTACGAGTTTCTTCGGATGCCTTTTGGGCTTAAAAACGCTGCCCAGTCTTTCCAGTCTCATGGACAATGTCCTGAAGGACCTTCCGTTCCTGTTCGTCTATCTGGATGACATTTTGGTGGCCAGTAACTCCAGAGCTGACCACATAGCTCACCTTTGGATCCTTTTTGAGCATCTGAGCAGTCATGGGTTAATTATCAACCCAAAAAAGTGCCAGTTTGGTTTGTGGCCAGAGGCTATACCTTTGGCATCCACCACCACGGCAGATGTGGCCAGGGCTTTCAGTGGTTGGGTGTCTCATTTCAGGGTTCCATGCGATGTGTCTTCGGACCGTGGAGTCCAGTTCACCTCTGAGCTCTGGGCTGCAGTGGCCCAGATTTTGGGGGTTTCCCTTCATCATACCACAGCCTACCATCCGCAGGCTAATGGGCTGTGCAAGCGTTTTCACCGCTCCCTGAAAGCTGCTTTTCGGGCCAGCCTCAGGGACGGTGGCTGGGTGGACAGGCTTCCCTGGATTTTGTTGGGCCTCTGGACCGCTCCGGACCGCTCTCAAACCAGACTTACAATCCTCGTCGGCCGAACTGGTCTATGGGCAGACTCTGCGGGTGCCAAGGGATTTCCTGCCCACCACCACAGCCCCTTAGTGCGCTGGATGTCAGCGTTCCGCACTGCAGGACTTGGCTGGGGCTTTCGTTCCAGTACCAACGACTCAACATGGGGTACGCCAGACACATGTTCCAGAGGGTTTGGCTTTGTCCGCCATGATGCTCCTCTAAGGCTTCTCCTTACGATGGACCCTTCTGTGTGCTACAATCTGGGGACAAGTTTTTCACACTGGACATTAGGGGCAAACCGGACCAAGTTTCGGTGGACCGTCTGAAGCCTGCCCATTTGGACATGGACCCCCTGGCAGCCCCCCCCACCCGCACAGGGGACTGCTCCGGTGGCGGCTGGGCGCCCAACCTCCCCAGCCTCCCAGTCCATTGTGACTCGCTCCGGTCGAGTGGCCCGGCCTCCCTGCAAGTTGGACTTGATTGTGCTTGTGAATTCTGGGGGAGTGTCTTCAGGGGCTCCTACTTTTTAGGCAGAATTCACTCCCCCTTACCTATGCTCATGCGTGCGGGGTGTGGTGACCATGCATGCCCAAGTGAGGACGCAAGTTTTTTCTGGTGTTTAGACAACTTTTTTTGTAGCACTCTGCTTGTGTTGACTGCCTCTTTTCTGTGCACCGCAACTCCATACCTCCATGTTTACTGCTCTTGAATCCACCTCCAAGTTTTTCCTCAAGGTGACTGTTTGATCAACTGCAGCTCAAGTCCTGCTAGTTGAGGGAAACTCGGGGTCTAACTGACTTTGTACCTAAACTGCTATGAGCAGAATATCAGGCTCCGAGGGGCTCAGAAGTGCCCCTGGGAGACCGAATCCATACTGTCACATCTAGCAGTTTAGAATCTGTCAAAGTTAAAGTGGGGCTGAATATTCAATCCAATGTTATTTTTAGTTTTGCTCAAGACAGATTTTCAGCAAAACTACTCATTACTCATGTCATTCTTGCTTTGTATTAATCTTTCCTTTTTGCATCCTCTCACTGTAATACTTGAATTATATTCCAGCAATGAGATTTAGAGGCTCTGTTATCCTGAGCATTACCATGTTTCACTCTTACCTAGCCAGTGTTCTCCCGTGATCTTCCCAAAGCCTTCACGGTAGGCATCCCATCCCCTAAAGAAGTCAACTGATCCATCTTCTCTGCGCTGAATAACCTTATAAGAAACAAAAGGGAAAATAATGTCATTTCAAAACTGAGCGCATATATCTGAAATGAGTCTTGATACTGCCCCCTGCCCCCCTCTTGGGAAGGTCTTTGAAATATGAAGAATGACACAAGGGTTTTTAAAATTAGCTCTTAGAAATTTTGATGCCACAGGAAAACATTACTTCTTCAAATGAATTTCACAAATTACTGATGTCCCCAGAGTCATTCGTGGTTATTTTCTTTGTCATTAAGCCCTTTGCAAATGAAAAACTACAAAACAGCTAATTACAACTAAGGAACCTGATTGCCCAAGTAACTGTAACGTCCTGTATTTATGCATGTTTGCACTTGCACAATTTTTAATACTGTTTTGCTATATTTATACAAATATGAGGGTGTAGGTTTCGCATTTAGCAATGACAGAATAGCAAAAGTCTTTTCCTTTAAGATGTTCTGGCCATGTAGGGGTTTGTGAGAAGAGAATTCCAGACGCTAACTGAGTCTCAGTTTCATCACAGGAGATTAATCAGTGTGCCATCGGCCAAAGGCTGCTGAAAATACTGCAAAATATAGAAGGTGCCGTCCATTTAAATTAGCTGTGTGAAATACCCAGTCCCATCGCTTGGTGAGACTAACGAAGATAGAAAGTTACAGTTACCCAACAATTACAAACAGGCTGGACCAGGATTATTCTGCAAGTGGACTGAAAGAAAATGAACCAGAACTATTAAATAAAAGTGAAACTGGATGGATCACTGTAGAGGCAGACAAACCCCATTTTTTCCATATCTTACTTTACAAACCTATAGTCATAAAAATCCCCTCCTCCCTCTCAGTAAAACGAGTCAGAATTAATTTAGACCAATTACTGTCACTACCTCTCCCTCCGAAATGCTTAGCACAAGCAGGCAGCTTTTCGTTTTTTTTATCTCGACTGTTACTGCTTGGTGTGCCCATGTTAGATGGCAGTAACAGTGCGTGCTTGCTGTATTAACACAGTCATTGAAAAAAGAAACACGTTCTTGCTTTCCGTGATTCCTTCACTGACCAGGCTTCGGTGCTTAAAACACCTTAAATTCAAGCGGGGGCACAGAAAGATGGCCACAGGACAAAAAATCTGCAAATTCAAAAACGATTACATGCCGACATGCCATGCATGATAGGCCCCTTGTAAGAACTGATAACCCTCAACTGCAAAACCCTATGTACACAAGCATAAATAATTCAAACAAAAATACTGTTCAAAGTTTTAAGAGATATGCCTTTCACAATATATTTATTGGATACCAAATGAAGCAGCATGGAATAGTTTCCCATTTGTAGTGAGTTTACTTACTTCTAAACTTATATTCTTTTAGAATAATGTGACTTTTCTTGATACTACTAGGTCAAATTACCACATCACAGTCTTGTTTCAGTATTTGGTCTTCAAAATCATGGTCTATAAAAGCCTAAAGGACTACAATAATTTTTCCCATGGGTATGACGGGTAAATAATAGATGACATACATAATTGTTCTTTTGTGTCTTAAATTCATCAAATTGTCACAGACCCAGGGAATATGGGCAGACAACGGGGTTTATTAAAGAAACTAAAACAAACACACACTGGGGAAAAAAAAAATCACAAAATAACAGGCCACGAGGAATCAAAAACAAACTGGGAAAAATAAGATTAAGCTAAATAAACCACAAATTAACTGGACTAGATAGGGGGCAGGACTGGAAAGCCGAGACCATAAAGCACACAGAGTAACTTCTCACAATAGCAGACTGAGGAGTAAAACAAAGACAAGCACTTAAATACACAGGAACACCAGAGCAAACAAGGAACAGGTGCAACTAATAATCAATTAACCAATCAAAAAGGACTCGGGACAACAAGAAACAGGTTGGGGCAGATACACTTAAACAAGCATGAAACTAAGGAACCTTAAACCAAACCTAGAGATTGGGAGGCATAACTGAGAGGGCTGAACATTCTAGACAAAGACTGAAATCACACAGGAGACAAACAGGGCAAACCACAGAGAAGCAAAAGAGCTACAAAAAACTAGGGGGAAAAAAATCAATAAACAAACCAGGTGTGAATGGCTTTGAACCCACGTCTGCAGGCTGACAGCCTCTGCACCACACACTCAACCCTCTGAGCCATGTGGCAGTCCAAAGACTAGGGGAACACATACAGTAAGGGTTAGACAGGGAGTGAAACGATGGAATGGCCAGTGACACCTGCTGGCCAAACAGGGTAGAGACATGAAGGGTAGGGTCGGACAGGCGCCGCCTTAAATTATGGTTAAGGTACTGCATATTCAGTAATGTAATACGTGTATTTTAAATAAACTGTGGCTATATTACCAAACCTACTGTTAAATACTCTTGGGTAAATATTATCTTTGAATGAAAAAAAAAATCACCAATAGTGGGTATTGTATTGTTTTCTTGTTATACCCAGATAATTTCCACTTCAAGTACTGGAGTGGCCATTTTAAATAATGCACTATAAGGACAAAAGTATTGGGACACCTGGCCATTATATCTACAGGAACTTTTATGACACCCCATCCATGGGAATTGTTGCCCATTCAACCAGAAGACCATTTCTGAGGTCAGGCACTAATGTTGGAAGGCCTGGCTTGCAATCTCTGATTTGGTTCATCCTAAAGATGTTTGATGGGGTTGAGGTCAGGGTTCTGTGCAGGCCAGTCAAGTTCTTCTATAACAAACCATGTCTTTATGGACCTTGCTTTGTGCACTGGAGCACAGTCATGCTGGAACAGAAAAGGGGCTTCCTTCCCCAAACTGCTCCCACAATGTCCCTTCACTAAAACTACGAGGCCTATCCCAGCCCCTGAAAAACAACCCCATACCATTATCTCTCCTCCATCCAACTTTATATTTGGCACAATGCAGGCAGGGAGGTCATGTTCTCCTGGCATCTACCAAGCCCAGACTCATCCATCAGACTGCCAGACAGAGAAGTATGATTCGTCATTCCACAGAGTGCATTTTCACTGCTCCAGAGTCCAGTGGCAACGTGCTTTACACCACTGCATCCGAAACTTACCATTGTTCTTGGTGATGTGAGGTTTGAGGCTGTTTAGCCATGAAGCGCCCAGTGCACTGCAGTTTTCATGAAGGGGTTAATGCCAGAGGAAGTTGGCCTGGAACCTTGAGTCAGCAGAGATTTGGCAACTTTTACACAGTATGTGCCTCTCCATTTGGCGACCCCCTCTCTGTTACTTTTTCATGGTCTGCCACTTCGTGGCTGAGTTTCTGTTGTTCCATATTGCAATACAACTTTTTACAGTATGGAATATCTAGCAATGAATTCAGTGATTGAGAGGTGTCTCCCAATACTTTTGGCCATATAGTGTACATGTATATCCATCTGTATGAATCAGTAAGTCATTTTGGATTTAAGACAATATTATGTGACCTTCTGAAATGTAGCATAATCTGAGAACACCTAGTCTGAGTATAACCAAAATAATCTAAATACAAGTAAGATAACAATTCACAATTTCTGAAACACTGGAAATAACACTAACAAAGTTAAGAGGGAGTTTATTCAAATTATGTAATGCTAAGGGTTAATATTGTGGCAATTTGAACTTAATCAAGATTTAAATAACCCTTGTAGTTATCCACTAGTATTGTAAGATGTTGTAAAGTTTCCAGGATTTATATTTATGGATCTGTTATGCAGATTGACGCATTCTGTCCACGCTAGTGTCACATTACTTGCTTAAGAGTTTCCCAAGATATTATAATATCCTTTTATTCACATCACACTTTTGAGGACCACAGCTATTTTAAGACCACAACTTGAACTACAGTACCAGAACCACAGCACTTCAATGAGCTGCCGAATCATCGATCAAACAAACTTTAAACAGAATAACACGCATCGAGGGAGAATGCTAGAAGAGCACAGTGCAGCTTGAAGGAACATCGATCAATCTTCTCAACTTTAATTGCCTATTGACCCTTGCAGCCAAGGTCTCTGGCTCACTGAGTCATTAAATATTTCTCTATGAGGAAAAATTAGAATTTATTCCTTGAGTCAGCTTCGGCGGTGTGGTTCCCATTCAGGGGAAGGTTGCTGGTGTTGTATTGCAGACAATAAAGACGGAGGTAAATGAGCATATGTTTGCGCAGATGGAGAAGCTGACACCAAACTTGCCAGAGACTGCCTCCCCACCAACTCTGACAGAAATCAGAAAGCTTGGAGCAGAACAGCATGGGGGTGCATGATGCCTGACAGCAGAACACCAGAGGTCTCTGTCAATCAGTGGCATTGACCAGCTCCTTCCCCACCCCCCTTCACTCTTGCTTGGCTTGTCTAGTCCCAAAGGGGTCAGTTATTGCCCACGGACATAAAACTGAAAGATTTTTAAAGGGGCGCGCTTTCGGTGAGGCTGCTGGGTCATCACTTATGTCTTGCTGAGAACAGGTCTGTGATATCTGCCCGTTGCTGTCTCCTTTCCAGCCAGTACTGGACACTGTCAAATAATCATGCTTGTGGTCAAATTAGCTCTCAATAGCAGTACGCGGCATCATATGTCTGCTAATTTACTGGATCATTAGTTTGAATGTTCCAAACCAATCTTGACATCACATACAGACCTGTTTCGGATTTCCTAATGAAATATCCATATCAATTTTAAAAAATGCTGTGGTACCAATTTGGCTGAATGGATTGCTTAAAACTTTAACAGCAATATGTTTACAGTCACACTAGAAATCCATCATAACACAAATTTCTATGTGTAAAAAGAAAAATCACCAGGGTAATTTAGGTTAAGAGCCTCGTCCAAAAGCAGCAACACCAAGTCACCCAAATCACTTTCATTTTGTTTGTAGGTTACAAGAATTTTGCTACCTGCTACTCATACCATGACTATAAGAGTTTGAGAACGATTCACATAGCTACTGCACCTAACAGCGGCTACTGCACCCAACAGCGGCTACTGCACCTAACAGCTGCTACTGCACCTAACAGCTGCTACTGCACCCAACAGCGGCTACTGCACCTAACAGCTGCTACTGCACCTAACAGCGGCTACTGCACCTACTGTAACAGCTGCTACTGCACATAACAGCTGCTACTGCACCTAACAGCGGCTACTGCACCCAACAGCGGCTACTGCACCTAACAGCGGCTACTGCACCTACTGTAACAGCTGCTACTGCACATAACAGCTGCTACTGCACCTACTGTAACAGCTGCTACTGCACATAACAGCTGCTACTGCACCTACTGTAACAGCTGCTACTGTACATAACAGCTGCTACTGCACCCAACAGCGGCTACTGCACCCAACAGCGGCTACTGCACCTAAAAGCGGCTACTGCACCTAAAAGCAGCTACTGCACCTAAAAGCGGCTACTGCACATAACAGCTCCTTGGGATGGGTGTCTGGAGGCAAAGAGAGGTTGCAAGAAGTGGCCTACAGAAAAGTGATCAGCAGGAAATCACCCATTCAGATTCTTCTTTAAAAGCAGGTCTAGTTCTGCATTGAACACATACATATTTTCTGCTGACAAACTGACAATATAGTTCCAAGGTTTGCAGCAATAATTCATCTTGATGATTTCGAAGGACCATTGATATCGCTGTCATACTGATTTATAACTGTAGTTAAAATAATTCAGTGTTGGAAGGAAATGAAGCAGAATAAGATAAAACGTATCAATAATCTTATGTATCAATAGAGGGTTTGCATTTGTCCTTACGGCTCAAGCAATTTTATACCCCCAGCTCAAATAAATCATCTCTCCAAACATGTGGTACATAGAGCAGTGGAGGCAAAGAGAGGTCTCCTTCAAAGTATGAATGCAGGCTGCCGATGTGGATCAGCGGCTAGTGCTCTAGCCTCCTACCCCCAGGGTTATAACTCTGATTCCTTTCCATGGCTGTGTGTGTTTGTGTTTAAGCCCCTTTTCACTCTCGTGCGGGTTTTTCTCCGGGTGCCCTGGCTCCCTGCTATAGTCCAAAGACGCGACATTGAACTGGCGCCATATGATGTGTAGCTGTGGTTGTGGCCTGTTACGAACTGGCATCCTGTCCATGATGCACCTTTTCTTCCACCGTTATGCTTCAGGCTCAAAGTGACTGGGAAAGCGAATTTGGAAAATTGATGGAATATTTATGCATTATTTTGGAAATAATAGCTAAAATACCAGATATTTGACCTCTTTCCTCAGAGAAAAATAGTGTTGAAATGCAACATTTCTCATTAAAGGTGAAGCCTTCTCCATGACTCTTCACATTTCTCCCCTGAAATCTTACTCATCAGCTACAGTATCAACTCTGGTCAGTTTTTCCATAGCAATATGATGGCTCAGCAAGTCACACTTTCGAGTGCTGCAGGTTTGAATATAGTTCCCTCCTCCACATGAATACATTTTCCTTACTCTGTGTTAGTGTAAAGACAGGTTCAGATAAAACAATGACATTAAACGGCTATTAGTGTGCCTCTGTGAACGTGTGGATGCTGTGCAATAAACTGATCCTGGTGCTAAACACTGAAGGCTTACTTATCCTTCTGCATGAAGCCTACACAGTGCTTACGCCATATGTTACGCAAGGTGATGCTATCCTGTTCAATATGGTACAAATAGTCCATTTACTGTATATTTCTTTGGTTCATCTTAAGCAGACAACAAATAAATGACTTACTGTAAGAAAGTGTTATTTTTATTTCACACATTTTTAGTACTGCAACCTAGTAAGCATCTCATTTATATACGCAAACTTGATTTGTTTCAGAAGGCCGGTCGAGTTGCGATTTGATCGAGGACCAAGTCGAATTTCTCCATAAGAAATAATGCAAAGGATAGGCTCCGGACCCCCCGCGACCCAGTAAGGATAAGCGGTTTGGAAAATGGATGGATGGAAATAATGCAAAGGAATTTAATCCGTTCCAGACCCCCAAATATTTGCCTGTTTAAACTTATCTACCTGCTTTACTAATGATAAAAAGCATCAACAATCAATATGAAACTAATGCACAAAAACAAAAACGAATAAATGACAATCCCATACTCCCAAACAAGAGCAGACACACATGCACTATCTTCAAGTCTCTATAATTTCCTTTTTAAGTTCTACAGTTACACTCACTAATTTCCTCTTTGGTTTGCCACTATCACTGCTCACTTTTGTAGGGGCCATGATTACTGCATCACTAAATGTACCATAGATAAAGCACAAAAAAAATCACACCAAACACACAGGTACACAGCTTTCATATGTCGAACTCAGACGAGAGGCACCGCGAGGTTGACAGTGATTCATAAGCATCAGCAGCCTAGAAGGTCCGTTTACCTGCATGGCAGCTCATCAGAGACGCATACAAGTTTTAGTGGGTCTGTTTTGTTTTGTTCTGAGTTTTCGATCAAGTTACATCTAGATTTTTTTGAGGAACCATTCAAGGTCTGAATTGGTAGAGCTGAACGTCTCAACCCATAAAAGTTTTAGCAGAAACGGTCGAGTTCCAGATTTTGGACGAGGTACAAATAAAAAAAAAATTCAACTGAGTTTTCGAGTTCCAAGGTCCTGCTATATTATAAATATAATATTAGAATTTTATATTAATAAATTGGATTTCACCAATGCAAAGACTTGTTGTATAATTAATACCGAACTGTGTCTAGTGCGCATGATGAAGATTTATGTTGATATATCCATGCGAATGGGCGAATAGCCACAAGAGGCTGCTGACAATTTCTTCAGTCTCTAGTCTGTAGGCAGAAACTGTCCCATGTCCAGGTCACTGTATTCACATTATGCACCATATCTAACAATCCAATATTCGGACCAACAAGAAAAATCTGTCTTTCACTTACTCCTCCTAACCTGTAAGTACAGAGCAGATGGAGATACGTTTACTTACTGTATATCTTCAGTTGTAATTGCATGTTGGCCCAGAATAACAATTATCCAGACAAGAATAGCTTCAAAACAGCAAATATGTACCTGTGGCTTAGTAAGCACATGATAAATACAGGGAAATCTCTGTAGCTAACAGCTATAAAGTATACTACATAATATAATGATAGTAAAATTCTCAATAGTCATTGAGTATTTGCAGTATACCCTACAAGTTTACTTGATGCAAGACTACATCACCGTATTTAAAGCTCCATAAAGACATAAAGGAATACTGGAGCTGAATTCTCTTGCACAGAAATGTTAACAGATTTGGTTGATAGAGTAAACTTTATGTTATCAATGACAATTATGAATATACAGTAATTGCTGGGCAGTCAAGTATGCTATCTATAATTTAAGCGATAATTATGACATTTAAAAATGTTAGATCTTTTATTTTACTGAGTGGTATAATATAGATCAGTGATACACCTGATAATTTAATGCCAACGTCTACCGGTAATTAATTTAATTTATGTATTTAATTTAATACATAACTATTTCATCAACTTTACATTGAGAAGGAGAAATACAATGGGAAATTTAAACAATCAGTCAGATTGAAGGATCAAAATCCAAATAATTTTTCGCCTTCGCTCAATAATGGGCATTACTGTCTCAGCCTGAAAATGATCAGTAAGATGTTAAGATGTTCATTCATCAGAGTAAGGAAATGAAACGTGCCTGAAATATCCATCCGTGCAATAGCAGAGGTTGAAATGTTAATCATTCTTAGGTGAATTTGCATTAGCTGTTTCTGTTACAGAGGCTGTCACTGCATAATCTCAGTGGAATGGCTTGCAACCTGGAATCGTAGCAGACACTGGTGAGCCTTTCCTATAAACCAGGCTCACTCTGCCAGCGTGTCGGTCTTTTCATCCTTCCCCAGTGCTGACACTGGTCAGTGTGGGCTTCCAGAGACCATGAAAAATCGCCATAAGTCACTTTCAGCAAATTTCAGCAAAATAAAGTGATAGTGTTGCTTTAGCAGTTTTAAAATCTTTTTTTAACTTGTTTTCCACTATCAACTTGCTATGTTTATTTACTCTATAGTCCTATACTGGTGCTGTGCAGAGAACAGAACAACACTAAATTCTCTCACCCCTAAGCCTTATTGAGCCAAATCCTCTTTCTTCTCAAATGCTCCAGTTTTCTCCTAAATCTCCTCCAGATGTGATAGAAGTCTTTAGAACCTTAATTGAGCGCAGTTGGACAAATCTCTTCCATCTTCAAACACTCTTCTCAGTGGGGGGCGGGGGCTATGGGTCACAGCTATACTATCCTGTTCACAGTGAAGAAAAGGTTTGGGAATCAGGTAACAAAATAATAAGGAAATTAAAATACTACATTTCTCCTCTATTCAAAAGTCATAGTATCTTGATCATGTAAGTATACTCTGTAATTACTCATCTCTGTTGTGTGCCTTTTATAAACAAGATGACAGTAATAGTAACATCTTGGTGACATGACATTAATTGAGTCCTAAGATGCAGATGTCTCCAACAATAATATTACCAATTTTTTTATTCAAGAAAAATACAAACCATGCAAATTACATATATGCAACATATACCACCCAAATGGTATATCTTTGTGGGGAGTTTCCATTCACATCTATGGGCATAACTCTAATCTCAACCATGAAAACCATAACCCCCACCCAGCCCTAACCTTCACCAGAGATAAACAAACAAAATACAAGACTTGTGGCATTTTTAGTTTTTTAAATGCAGTCACAGGTTTTTATAAAATTGAGTTTCATGTGGAGACTGGAAAAATGTCCCCTCATGGTCAAAATAACAGTTTTTATCACATCGTGGGGACATTTGTGTGCTCACTGAAAAGGTCTGCACCCCTTCCCTTGTGTCCTGTGCTTCCAAAGACAGACTCCCCGAGCGACAACTTTCCTCTTCCTACTTAAAGGTGATTTTTTTTGTAAAAAGTAAACAGAAATTACTGACCTCCAGACCCTTAATATTAGGGTTAAAAAAGCATTATACTGAGTGAATTTTGATACAAATGTGGGATTTTTCCATGGTATTAATGTTACTTTGATATGTGACTGTGACTTTAAGACTGACATCCTGTATAACATAATGTTATAACTAATGTTACCCCCATGCACTCAGTTATGTTGCCGGAAAAATATTTGGAAATCTGATCATCCACAGAGAGCTCAGTCTATCAGCAGGAGCTGAAATGAGCTGAAATAAAACTAAAGTGTCAAGCTGGGCACTTAAACTCTCTATTCCTGATGGACTAAAACATCGTCTCCCTTCCATTGTTCCAATGTACTATAAATGGATGCTAAAATATGTCACAGTCATAAAAACAGTAAAGAAAATAGATGAGAAAGGTACTTGTGGTGAGCTGCGTCTCAGTCTGCATTAATACTAATTTTACATATAAATAAATTCATGGGACCTTGCTAAAAGCAAAACGGAAACCAAACAAGAAACATCCATTCATATACGTGCATGAGGAAAAAGCCTGTAATGTTAATAAAATCTGTATTCCCTATTAACATTTCCACTGAATACTAAGAACACTGAAATGTGGGATCTATCTAATAAAAACAACACAAAAATTTCATAGTTATGATTTTGATTTTAAAAAAGGGATTCATTTTCAAAGAGTTAGAAATTACAAGGTTTGGGATCAATCAGTGGAGAGACAGGATTTTACATGTTAACTTGACTTCCAGGTTATGTTCTGTCCAACAGGATGTAAGGCTTTATATTGTTGGAGAGCTAATAGGGTCAGACCTGTTGGGGATTGTTGCTGGTGTGGTGCTGAGGCATCGCTTGCTGCATTGCGGCACTTGGGTCCACTTGGGTAGGTGCGTGGAACTTGTCTCTCCTGCAAGATGACCATCTTTCTCTGCGTTTGGGGGAGCTTCGCATTTCATTGGTGTCACTTTCTGACGTATGTAGACTTGGGAGGGGCCAGATCTCTGTAGGTGGGTATACCTACTTTTGGTCTGGTTGGTCTGATGGCTGCCATACTAAGGGCGTAGCTGTTGCCGTAGCGGATCGGCTCCTTCCAGTGGTGTATGATGTCCCTCCTTTCAATGGTGTGCTATGGGACTCAGGCTAAGGCACTCCTTGGGTGTCTTGTCTGTTGTCTCAGTGTATGCTCCGACTGCAGTGAGTGATGTCTCGTTGAGGGAGACATTGTACTCTTAGCTTCACTCGGCGGTTGATGGGTGCCCACAAGGTGTCACTCCTCTGATCTGACTTCAATGCGACCTCTGGCACAGACAGGGCTGCCTATGAGGATTATGTCGGTCCCCATGGGTCCCGAGACCAGGGTGTGAGTGGCTCCATGTTCATTGACTTTGCAAAAGGTCAGGGGCTGCAGCTCACTGAATCCTGGTTTCAACACCTTGAGCTGCATCGTTGGACCTGGTACTCCAATATTGGTGGTGTAACAAAGGAGACTGATCACATACTCATGGGCAGATGCTGGAGGCTCCTGCAGAACTGCAGGGTCTACAGAAGTGCCCAGTTTATGAATTCTGACCACAGACTTGTAGTTGCTACTCTGATGATTCAGCTTAGATCCAGTAGGCCACCACCTACTAGAAGAAAGAGGTTGGACTTGGCCAAACTCCAAGTTTGCATGCAGTTTGTGTGAGGTACTTGCAGATTTGAGTGCTACTGCTGACTCTAATGTGATGTGGGAGACCTGCCATGATAAGACCCTGAAGGCTGCTGAGGGTTGTGCTGGTGTTGCCAGTGTTACCAGAAGGAGATATTTCATCTCATAGGGCACACTGGATATTATTGAGAGGAGTCACAGCAAACAACTTGGTGGAAACTCCAGTCTCCACTGGGCTTGCTACTTTGAGCAGTTGTGTAAAGCTGACCGTCCAGCTAGGACGTTGAACATCTCTGGGTCCATGGTTCTCAAAGCTGATCTTCCAATCAGTTGTGAACCACCCAGTCTCACTAAGATTGCACGGGTGTTGAATTAGCTGTGGGTAGGGAAGGCTGTAGGGATATCTGGTATCCAGGCTGAACTTCTCAAGGCTGTCCTCCTGGCATTGCAGGCAATCATTACTTTGATTTGGGAGTTAGTTGTCATCCCGATTGACTGGAAAATTGGAGCTGTAGCCCCTATCTAGAAAGGGAAGGGTGATTGCTTGGATTGTGACGACTACAGGGGGATAACACTGCTTTCAGTGTCGGGTAAGGTCCTTGCTAGGGTCATCCTTAACAGGATCCGTGATCACTTGCTTGCATGTCAATGACCAGAGCAGTCTGGTTTTACGCCTAAGAAGTCTACCATCAACCATATCCTGGCATTGAGGATTTTCATCAAGCACAAATATCAGCAGAGGGTCTTTGCATTTTGTCATTTTCGCAAAGAGTTTGACTCAGTTGATCGAGTTGACGTGTGGGACATCCTGAGACTTTGCGGGACCCCCCCGAAGTTGCTGGAGGTCATGACCAGCCTGTACACTGGGACTGTGAGTGGTGGGCAAACCTCCGTGTTCTTCGCAGTTGATTCTGGGGTTCACTGGGGGTGTGTTGTTGCTCCTACTCTGTTCAATGCTTGTATGGATCAGGTGTAGGGCAGGATCATGGGCTCCAGCAGCTGTGGATTTACTGATCTTGACTTTGCCGACGATGCTGTGATCTTGATGCTGTGGAGTCAATGGAGGCTCTGATCGGGGCTCTTGAGAGGCTGAGCAAGGAGTCTTAGTGTCTGGGATTGCAGGTGCCCTGGATAAAGACAAAGATTTAATGACTTCTTAGGAACAGCCATCAGTAGTGTGTCTGTCTGCAGGGGGAATGTCGATCTTGTCGAGAGACTTAATTACTTTGGCAGTGACATTCATGTCTCTGGAGACTCCTCCTATGAAGTCAACAGACGGATTGGAAGAGCACGGGGGGTGATGAGGTTGCTGGAACGGGGTGTGGCGATCTTGATATCTTTGCAAGAGGATGAAGGTCCAAGTCTTTAGAGTCCTGGTGCTCCCCATCTTGCTATATGGCTGTGACACGGACGCTATCCAGTGAGCTGAGATGAATACTGGACTCCTTTGGTACTGTGTCTCTTTGGAGAATCCTTGGGTACCACTGGTTTGACTTTGTGTCGAACGAGCGGCTGCTAGAGGAATCCCGAATGAGGCACATTACCTGCATTGGGAGGGAGCGTCAGTTACGACACTACGGCCATGTGGTGCATTTGCCTGTGGGTGATCTGACTTGCAGGATCCTCATTGCTGAGGACCCGAGCGGCTGAACCAGGCTGAGAGGATGCCCACATGACAGCTGACTGCAGCAGATGGATAGCCATTTACAGAGTGTGGGACTGGACCATGTGTCTGCCTGGGGAGTCGTCAGCCAGGATCCCAAGGAGTTTCACCATGTGGTGGGTGCGGCAATGTGCTGCCTCCATGCATGCTCCCCAACCTGACCTGACTGTATATAACCCTATACAGTATACTGTACCTACAGTATACTGTTCCTGTATTGGCTAAATAGCCAAGATTAAAAAAGAGAGGTTAAAATAATGACGGAAGTATTGTAAAGAAAATACACAGATGCGTTACACAGACGTTTATAATTTCTGTCAAGTATTGAGGGTATTATAAGTTAGATATGCACTGTACCATTATATGGCTGCAGTGAAGTGACTTTGTTTACACCAGTAACACGTGGTACACTAAGGCCGCATATGTTTGCTGTCTCCTGTTTGCCGATCAGGATTTTCCAACTCTATTTTAATCTCATGGGAGTTTGACATAAATACGGTCGGATGTTGTGTGGAAGGAACTTAAGATACACATAACTGCAGAAAAGCACTCAAATGACAACCAACTCCTAGACAAACATCGGCTCAGAAAAATGAGAGGGGACTCTGGTCATTACAGCTATTGGCTTGTGCAGGTGCAAATAAATGTTAAAACTGTAGCTTTATTGTTTTCTATTATTGTGAAACTGATGAGGTTATATTATTGAAATTTGTCTTAAGCCAAACATTATGATACAAACCATAGTTTAAATATAGCAGCCAGCCACATACATCACGTGTTCAGTGTTCTGGAGTTGGACAACTAAGAAAACTGAGATGTAGAGAGACATCGAAGAACATTTTATAAGACTAGGCTGTGGCATAAACACTTTCCAAGTTGAGGCATTTCAATACCACACCAGCAACCAGCATGGTAAAGATCGATCTGATTCAAACTGACAGACTGTCAAAGAAGTGTCCATTCCCCAGGCTATGGATGACACTTCCAGTCTTAGAGCTTCTTGTATGATACTCCTTTGTTGAAATCTACAGAGCCCCTTAGGTGTCATGATAGAAAAAAAATATATTGTAGTAATTTGTCCGCTTGAGTTAGTAATTTGTGCTCTTGAGTTAATAAAGTTACTGATTTAATAATTTAATACTGAGTTAATAATTCATGTTCTCGAGTTACTAATTCTTGCTCTCGAGTTACTAATTTGGGCACTCAAGTTAGTAATTTGTGCTCTCCGGATGCTGATTAATTTGAGGGAACGAATTACTAACTCGAGTGCACGCGTTAGTAACTGGAGAGCACAAATTAGTAACTGGAGAGCACACATTAGTAACTCGAGAGCATGAATTAGTAACTTGAGCGCACAAATGAATAACTCAAGAGCATTAATTACTATGAGATAATATTTTTTTCTATCATGACACCTAAGGGGCTCTGTACAAATCCATGAAATTTTTCCTGTAGAGTATTTCTAAATAGGTTGAGTTTCTCAGATGAAAAGCATTTCTTATGCCTCACTGCTTTCTCTCATTATGCATTAATTTAGCCAAATTTCTGACTTCAGACCTCTAATAGGAGTCATACTGACACAGACCTGAGACCAGAGACAACAGACCCATTCAAAAAAACATCCATATAAACGACTCATGTTTTTAATACCTTGGGAAATCTCTAAAGCATCAGTAAGGAATTGTGGCTGCATACCGGCATCAACTTAAGATCATGAAAATTCCAGTAGTAAATCCCACACTACAAAATCCTGGGAAAGACCTTGCATTGATTCAGCGCATTATATTAACATTTTACTTACCATGAAATCCCACAATGAAGGTGTAATATAGGAACAGAATAAATAATAGAACACGCTGGTTAAAAAAAAAAATGAATCACCAGGACAGCAAACCTGGCTAGTCGAAGAACTGCACTGCCCTGTACAGGACTGTAGGTGTCTGAGTATCCACCAGGACAGCAAACCTGGCTAGTCAAAGAACTGCACTGCCCTGTACAGGATTGTAGGTGTCTGGGTATCCACCAGGACAGCAAACCTGGCTAG
>JAODJX010000119.1:14928916-14942291 GCA_026776945.1 Isichthys henryi | reverse complement strand
ACATGTAACCCAGGCGGAGACTCGAACCCGGGTCCCAGAGGTGTGAGGCAACAGTGCTAACCACTGCACCACCATGTTACAATGTTACAATTAGGTTACAATGTTATCCCCTTATTCTCATTCAGAAAATAAAAGAGCTGATGCAGTCGGCGGGGAGATGCAGATGTGCAGACTAATTCTGCACTATTACGCTCCCTCATAGCAGGAAATATAACTAAGTTGATCAAGGCAAAAACGGCTTAAACAGTTTTACCATCACATTCCTACAACATGCTGTTTCTAACCTACTTTCACAGTCTACTTAAATCGTCCCTGTGTGTAAAGTCTATATTTAAACTGCTATACACAGGGGATGCTGTTTACTAAATTAATGCTGACTGAAACTCACCAATAACGCTGAAAACAAACAGACACATGCACTAAAAATAGCAACAGCCTGGCAGCCCAAAATTAACTTGAATTTTTGACTCCAGAAATCAAGTTACTTAGGAGAAAGGCAGTAGTCTCTAAAGCATCAAAAGATTTCTCATAATCTTAATACATTTCCTCAGACGTTGCGTATGGCATATATGCACCCAAGAATAGCATGATGAAGGAATTCCAGCATCCAGGAGCAGAGCAGGCAGATTTAATGATTCATATAGAGGAATGACAAACAGCAAATCAGGGTCAAAAGACAGGCTAAATTCAGAAACTAATCCAGGGCAATGCAAACACCAATTCTGAAACACATGCAGCAAACGGGGTCAAAAAAGAGCCAAGAGTTCTGAAACCAGTAGAAGTAAATCAGAAGCATAGAAAGTTAGGGTTCACTGACTCACAAAGAGTCACATTTGGAGAAGGACCTTATATCTACCAGAGGTTAATCTATAATCAATGAGTGTGCATCCAGTATGTCTACAGTTCAGGTGAGGTCAGGGGTCGTGGTCCACTTGGGCACGGCTGCGGGGAGAGATGACTGAAGGAATTACAAGTAGCCAATCGGTGTGTAAAAGAAATGATCATCAGCATGCTGCCTACCATGTTTACTGTAGTGAAATCTCTTTCATATACAATGTGAGAATCTGAAAGGGAAGATACTCCTTTGCATCCACAAGTGACTTACTGTACTGTATATAAAATACTCAAACTCCAGCACTGTATCAGTTATGCAATAATGTTTAATCATGGTATAATTATATATGGTCATGGTCAATTTGTTGAGAATCAGCTGTCTTATTAATAAATACAGGATGATGTATTTGCAAATGCATCTTTACATGCCATCTTGCTTGTGTCTGTGAGTATATTTGTCAGTATGTGTGCTTCTATGCTTAAAAAGGATATAATTCTGAACCTGTGTGAACGGGATGCACATACATCTGAACGAGTGTGAGCAAGAAGGACATAAATCTCAGTGTGTGTGAGTAGGAAGGACAAGTCTGAGCGTGTGTGAGTAGAATGGACATAAGTCTTAGCATCTGTGAGTAGGAAGGACATAAGTCTAAGCATGTGTTAGTAGGAGGGCATAAGTCTGAGCACGTGTGAGTAGGAAGGACATAAGTCTAAGCATGTGTTAGTAGGAGGGCATAAGTCTGAGCACGTGTGAGTAGGAAGGACATAAGTCTGAGCACGTGCGAGTAGGAAGGACATAAGTCTGAGCATGTGTGAGTAGGGAGCACATAAGTCTGAGCATGTGTGAGGAGGAAGGACATAAGTCTGAGCACGTGCGAGTAGGAAGGACATAAGTCGGAGCACGTGTGAGTAGGACTCACCGTCCAGCCTCCCCCGGCTGTGGTCATGTCACAGAAGACCTGGAAGCCAGAGGGTAAATGTGTGGGAAACACAGAATATATGCCATCCTCCCTCTGTCCGCTTGCGTAGATATCACTGCAGTCTCGGGGCCTGGAGCCTAAGAGAAACAGGACGAAATTTGCTGTTTCCCTGGTGTGTCACAAACTCATAAAAATTTGAAATTTAAATGTTCTACAGGATGTAACAATGTCTCCATCTTACTGCAGTATCATTCAGAGAACAATGGGAGAAAAAAGCTACACTGTTTTTATGCTTTTGTAATGCTTTGGTTGACTTAAATGTTTGTTATTACCAGTATTATAACATTCTAACATTATGTAGTGTTAAAAAAGTAACAAATTATACGATTAAACATAATAAGTTGAACTCAGGCTGGAACAAAGATTTTTATTTTACTTTGATATCTTGTACCTTCCATTTGCTGATTTAATGCGATTTAAAGTTCAACTCCACACTCTTCCTTTAAAGCTATGTGAGCTGGTAAGTGCTTTTTTTCTCAAAATATTTTATCATTATGATAAATGAAAAGTAACATTAAAAAAAACCAAATATTTCTTCTGTTCTTCAAAAAGTTACTGATATCATGTTAAATGGAAAGATGAACGCCGGTTTGGTTCCCAAACCTCTCAACAGGAGCACCTGTTTCACTGCCAGTTTGCTCAATTGACATCGTAAGGTATTGAATAGCCAATCAACGTCTGCTTGTGGTGGAGTTTTGTAAATATATGGGCATATTGGATGTTAAGCAAATTCTGGAGTGACGTTACAGAGGTTTTGCCGAAGCTGACACACCTTGACAGACATAAAATGGTTGTACTACACAAACATTAAGAAAATTTAAACATTACTTCATTTGGTTGCCTAAGACTTTTTGCAGAATATCGTAACTGCTTGTCTGGTATGAGTTATGGTAATACATAGCTTCTACATCCTGAATTTGTATACACGTTTATTTGATATATATGTCTTATATTAAATGTTAATTTTAAAACAATTTTTTAAATAGCGACCATGTCACATCACCTGCTACAATCACAAAAATAAATTCAGCAGGTATCACATATGCACATTCTTAATTTCTGGAATAGTTCTCATAAGTTATGTCTTTTGGCAGTTACTAAAATTACTGTTATAAAATTTGGCTTCTATAAAATTTCTGCTTCCGGCAGAGTGTCAGTGGGGACTGGTAATAAAAATATTCATCTCTCTCTCTTGTAAGATAAATGGATCCCATGGAAGAACTGCACCTTTATACTTTATTACTTCATTTATAGGAGATGTATATCTAACACAGGCACAGTTTAGACAGTTAGAGGCCAAGAGACCAAAGCTCTCTTTCCCTATTGATTTGCTGATAATGTGTTCAGCAGGTTACTGCAAGATCTGAGACACAGATCACTGGGCAGTCCGATTATAGATTTAAATGTAGATGTTCTTTTAAACACTTCAGGGCTGATCCCCGTAGAATTCTGCCGCTATCCATTCCTCCTTTCTCTTTCGCTGCCACTATGTTACCTCCCTCTCAATAACAATCCCTTTGACACCACTAACCATGTTACCTCCCTCTCAATAACAATCCCTTTGACACAACAGCCCCAGAAAGCTGCCAGCTTACCACCTGAAATGACTATTGCAGGATAGTAGTTGCTGATGGCAGATTAGGAACGCTGTGCATACTCACTTGGGTCTAGGTGTGGTATTCACACTACTGTTGTCCTCTAGCGTGACATAAACTGATGAATTTGCATAAGTTGGATTTTTTGAGTTAGCAATCCGTGACAGAAAGCCCTCCTTCATCTGTTTTGCAGATATAATTATAACTCATTTTGAAGTTCACTTATGCACCAAAGCAAATAAATTAGGCCACCTCTGTAAGCTATGAACTCAAATTTAACAACAGATATTTTATTTCTCACATGATACAGTATAACTTGTGGGGAACATGATTTTTTTACCAAAATATTTAGTGCTATTCTGGTAATTATTAAGGTGGTTTTGCACGCTGAGTGAATTATTTCCCAATTTTTTTCCCAGAGAACACCCGTAATCGGATGGTCTGTGGGAAAATAATGTGCAGGAAAAGCTTACTGACGGGTAGCTGTAGGTCGAATAACGGCTTCGTTTTTGTGACAGTACTGACAGCAGGAACAGTGTGTTAAAAAATATATGTTAAATAAAATAGACAGACAGACAGACAGACAGAAAGGCAGACAGATGGATACTTCATTAATCCCAAAAGCAGCTGCAGACCACTTCCATAAATAACTGCCTGCCTGAATTTATCACTGTACGATTCCAGCCTAGCTACACCCCACACCTCATGTCAGTTCAATGTTTTCATTAAGTGTTCTAGAAGATAATTTAAAAAGACAGTACCACTTAATTTCTGTGTCAATGCCTGTACCATAGGTATGCTGTCGTAGGTCAGTAGGCTGACACTCCACACGCGTGCCTAGCCTCAGATTAAAACCGAAACAGATCATCCACGGCATTTTTCAATAAAATATTTATGAGTGACTCTGGCTGGTTCACACATCGGTTCATATTGTGCTCAGTTGCGATGGTTTTCAGCCCACATGGGATGCGATGTAACATTTGGCCAAATCTTTCCTGTCACATTAAAGAAGCCGCTCTATCACATGGGTCACCACCAGAGATGAGAGCATTGATGCGGAGACCTTGATAAACTCTGATCGACAATGTGCGTGGCTGCCTGACTGCTACCTGAAAAATTAATGACCGTGACGACATCGTGGGGTGCTTCTGTGTATTTTACTAGCCAAATCAAAGTCAGGTGTCAACTGCAAAGCTAAGATTCTGGTTAGTGATCCTTTCACTATAAAAATACTTATGTATATTCAGAGATACGTGTGTGTGTCTATACACACACACACACACACAGACACACACATACATATATATATATATATATATATATATATATATATATATGTATAGGTATCACATATAGTGATTTCCTGTCCCTGATCACTCTGAAGGCACATGTGCCCCCACCTATAAGAGTTTCATTACAAATACTTCAAAATAAACTTTGTGTGGCTGCCAGTGGAGTGGATGTATTTTACTTGCGTTTATTACCTATTTATATAGAGTGCTCTCAAAAGAGATTGAACTTAACTTCTAATTCAAGTTATTAATGGAAAATAAATAGTGATAAAACATAATTCAATCTTCCTATTTATGCCTAGGCAGTGTGCTGCATTTAAATATTCATACTGGAGTTAATCTCCCTACAGTTAAAGAGTGAGAAGATGCACAATGAAGTGTTACACAAAGCGATGATGCTATTTGTGGGCAAGCTTACATCTACATTTATTTATGTAGCAGACGCCTTTATTCAGTGTGATGTATAATCATGACAATAAGGGCGGGCAGCCAGCCCCCGTAGCAGACGGGGTTAAAGCCGTCACTCAATGGCTCTACGGTTACCTGAGTCTGCCCAGCCCATATTTGCAGTTGGGGACCTTTTGATGGCGACCCTCTTACCATTGGCACAGCCTTTAAGCCGGGCTCCACGCACTGGGGCCCTCTGCAGGTCCGCCTTCAGCCGGGTCTTGATGACGCCCGTCTCCTTCTGCATGGAGCTGAGGGCGTCGCTCACAGAATTCACCACCTTCACCATGTTGATCTGGCTCTCGGAAAGCAGCTGCCAACATAAACACAGGCAGGGCTAAGTCGCATCCTGTCAGGGCTCCTTGCTGCTTAAATATTTAGCTGCCATTAGTGGTAACTACATTCCGTGGAGACAAATGCATTTGAATATTAACACTGGGAATGGAACAGGAATGAATTTGCCCAGAACTATACATCAGTGGAATAGCACCATTCGAGAAATATATTCACAGGAATGGGCCCATTTAGGAAAGCAGGAATCATGTACTGTATTGTATTTGCACGGCAGTTGCCATGTACATTGCTCCGAATAAAAGATCCTGACAAGTCAATAAATTGACAAAAATGTAATTAGAAATCTAGATGAAATTTTGCTTAAAAAAAGCAAAAAAAAATAAATAAATCAAAGCATTGTGGAACCTTATTCCAACACTAATATCCTATATGTTGTACACTGAGACCCAGGATTAAATGTTCTTATACCCCTGTTTCATTTAAAGAGTTAACAGAATTCAAATACATCTCCCTTCCCCTGTCCATCAAGCCATGGAATCAGTGCTTAGGTCAAGCTGGATATCAGCTTCTGTCTGCTATACATCGATACTGGCATCTCACTGACTGTGACAGTGGGTGAGCAGACAAAAGCGAACTCACTGGATAAAGTATAAAGAACAGCTGAATTAAGTGGCTGAGGGTTCAGTGCATGACAAAGTACCACAGAAATGGAGATTTCACTATCCATCATTTTCTGCATGTCTCTTAATTAGAACAAGCAATTATGTTTCTCTTCCATTTCTTCATATGCGTCTATTTTTCAGCTGTCAAACCATCTGCTTGTGAGGGTGTGTTCCGACTGGGAAAATGATATCCTCCGAAGGACCACTGGAAGGAATGCTGGCCGGTTTATGAACAATAAATAGCGATGACCAATAAAATTAAAGATCACAGTAATTTTATAATGATTTATATATCCATTCATCCATTTTCCATAACCAATTATACTGTGTCAGTGTGATTGGGGCCTGTTGCAGGAAGCAGAGGGCATGTAAGCAAAACGGGCAATTTAGTGGAACTGGACCAGATGTCTTGCGAAGACAATGGGAAGAGAGAATGTGGAAGAAACCCAGAGATGGATTTCAAACATGTGAACTACACACAGATAGTGCCAGGATTGGGAAGTTGACCCACAGCCCTGCAGGAGCGAGGTCACTCTGCCACACTTTTATATGTTTAAATAAGTTAATTACAATGAATCATGTTCACATAATCAAAATGTTACAGTTTCTTAGACTGATAAAGAAAACCGCATAGAAATGAACAGGTGTTAATTCTGGCGCTAATGATACTCTTTATACCCTTATCAATCCATCATACACACATTCTCAGAATTAATTACATTTAAGCCATGGGGCTTGGTTTCCATCATTAGCAAGCTGATCACATGCTGCCGGAACTCATTTCACACAGTGAAGCACACACACACACATATGACAATTTTGAACACCATCCTGATAACTTAAGCCAAAACACCGTGGATTTAGTATGAAGCACTAAGTCATCGCCACAGCAAGGAGTATCATCATGGCTGTCAGCTGGCAGAAAAACAAAAGTCATTCACTAGTAATGGAATTCCAGCTCTCTCACTATAAATCCACGTTAATTGTAAGGATAAAAGAGCACTTTGAGCCCACATGAAACACCAAATACAGTCTCTCCAGAAAATATTAATTTCCCTTGGCTATTAAATAAAGTAAATATATTAATAGGATTATTGTTATACTCTTGAGTAAGTAATGCTACATAATGCTTTGTTGGACATACTTAGATAGCTTCAAATTATATTATTTAATTATATTAAAAATAACGTTAAGAGAAAATGTGTTTATACCTTGACATGCATATTTGATTTTCATGACAGATCAAACTAAAGCGCAAATAAGGGTAATATAAAATTACATGTTAATATGAAATTATGAATGGAGAATTATTACTAATTTTGTTCACCCTGCACCACTGATGGAGATAAACAGTTAAAAGATGGATGGTATTGGCCAAGTTTACCACAGAAGCAGCAAATCACATCAGTCGTTGCTTGTAGACCATCCTAAGTTGTCAGAAGGCAAAAGGTTTGGAAAAAATGGCAAAATTCCAAACCTTCTAAGGGCACAGGCATGTATTCTGTAGCAAAATGGAAGAATATAGCATACTGTAACTGAAACTAGGTAAAGCCATTAGTGAACGACTACATGAGCACCATCTTCAATCAGAAACAAAACTGTAAACTTATTTGCATGTTGACGGAGTGAAATACTCGGGAAGAGCCTGTAAGACAAAATTAGCAACATAAGGTCTGTTTCACAGCTAAAATGCAAGGGACAGACTAGGTGCTAGAGGTCTACATTGTGAGGGAATCACTGGGAATCACGCACTGGGATGTAGATAACATGCTGGTCTCCATTATCAGAAACACAGAGATTGCAAGGAAAGTGAAGACAACATACTCAAGAAATTGCATGTTTTTTAACACTAAAAAGTCAGGGATGCAACACAAGCATTGATAATATATAAAAGCAAAGTGTGTTTATGTTTGGCCTTAACAAGTTCTGCTTAGGATAAGGGAGGGGATATGTGAAAAGAGCATGATGGGATATGTGCAAAGGAGAGCATGATGGGATATGTGAAAAGACCATGACGGGATATGTGAAAAGAGCATGATGTGATATGTGAAAAGAGCATGATGGGATATATGAAAAGAGCATGATGGAATATGTGCAAAGGAGAGCATGATGTGATATGTGAAAAGAGCATGATGGGATATGTGAAAAGAGCATGATGGAATATGTGCAAAGGAGAGCATGATGGGAAATGTGAAAAGAGCATGATGGAATATGTGCATAGGAGAGCATGATGGGATATGTGAAAAGAGCATGATAGGATATGCGCGTAGGAGAGCATGATGGGATATGTGCATAGGAGAGCATGATGGGATATGTGAAAAGAGCATGACGGAATATGTGCAAAGAGCATGATGGGATATGTGCGTAGGAGAGCATGATAGGATATGTGAAAAGAGCATGATGGAATATGTGCAAAGGAGAGCATGATGGGATATGTGAAAAGAGCATGATGGGATATGTGAAAAGAGAATGGATATGTGAAAAGAGCATGATGTGATATGTGAAAAGAGCATGATGGGATATATGAAAAGAGCATGATGGAATATGTGCAAAGGAGAGCATGATGTGATATGTGAAAAGAGCATGATGGGATATGTGAAAAGAGCATGATGGAATATGTGCAAAGGAGAGCATGATGGGAAATGTGAAAAGAGCATGATGGAATATGTGCATAGGAGAGCATGATGGGATATGTGAAAAGAGCATGATAGGATATGCGCGTAGGAGAGCATGATGGGATATGTGCATAGGAGAGCATGATGGGATATGTGAAAAGAGCATGACGGAATATGTGCAAAGAGCATGATGGGATATGTGCGTAGGAGAGCATGATAGGATATGTGAAAAGAGCATGATGGAATATGTGCAAAGGAGAGCATGATGGGATATGTGAAAAGAGCATGATGGGATATGTGAAAAGAGAATGGATATGTGAAAAGAGCATGATGGGATATGTGCATAGGAGAGCATGATGGGATATGTGAAAAGAGCATGATGGGATATGCGCGTAGGAGAGCATGATGGGATATGTGCACAGGAGAGCATGATGGGATATGTGCGTAGGAGAGCATGATGGGATATGTGAAAAGACCATGACGGAATATGTGCAAAGAGCATGATGGAATATGTGAAAAGAGCATGATGGAATATGCGCGTAGGAGAGCATGATGGGATATGTGAAAAGATGCATTTCAATGTATCTGTTCTTGTGAAAATGGAATATAAAGCAGCATTTCAGTTTCATTAGAGATACAAGTAGGTACTTTTGTGCCACCATTCTGATAGAAATTATGTAAAGTTTAAGAAATTCCTCTTGATTTATGCTGATTTTACTTATTATTCATCAGAAAATCATACAGTAAGACTGCAGATGGTTCAAGTCAACAGTATGTGGTCCAAGAACTGCAAGACTGACACTAACACGTTTGTTAAGGGTTTAGACTTTAGATCCCAAAAGATGGCACCTTCCTTAATAGCTGCTAATTCATAGCACTGGACTTTAATTCTTCAGGCCTTACACTGAGAAGGTTATACATAGTACACTACACAGTACATATACAATGCACATCTAACCACTGTCAGAATGGAAGACAGGAACAAAATCCATTTTAGTGACCTGGTTTAGACAAAGCAGTTGGATTCATAGTGCAGACCTTGTTAAATGCCTTATCTTTGCCAGGAACATTACTGGGTTATTCTGGTTGCCCAGGACAAACATGGTAGAATCCACAATTACTTTTATACAATAGAATGACATTTCATGCGTTTAAAAATTCCATCCAACTTCTAATTGCTTAAGATGGGGGTCAATCAAGAAATTTATGGAAAGGACAGAAGCTCTTTTTGCTTAGTGGAAATCTTTAAAACCAAATGATCAGAAATGAATCAGAACCTAAAATGACAGTTTTTTTCACACACCATGTCCCATGCATCTACTGGCAGGTCACTGCCTGAATTATCTTTTAGCTGCCAGCTATGGACCTTTTGAGTCTCGTTGAGAAAATCTTGCTTAGGAAGAAAAAAAAAAAATGTGAGACACGACATGCATTAGTGCAAATAAAATTCACCGAAATGATGGCAGAAAATTTAAATGTGCAGCCTAACATTCCCAGGCAGGGGAAAAGACTCCTTTGTAAGACTGTTAAAAGGTTGAAATAAATTGTTAATGTCACAGAGAAATGTGGATGAGTTGCTTTCTCCTGGACTAAGGAGACAGGGAACTACATGAGTGGGAGCTGGGCTCGGAGTTCTGTGTATCTATTTCTAGCCAGTAGTTATAAACAGCCCCAGTAACACACAAATGCATCATGATGTGAAATATGCAATGGAATGCATACATATGGAGTTACTAAATTGCTCAACTTTAATAACTTACCCAAATAAGTTTGGAATTTTTGGGCCACTGGAAAAGGTTTATAAAATAACCGCATTTGCATCTGAAGAGTGTCAACGCATCACTGTAAATAAGGCACAGTGAGTAACGCTCTAGCAAAAGGACAGGAAAATTTAACAGTGAACTAGTTCAGACCCATTTGTTTCTCCTCACGTTTCTTCTCATTATGCTGCAGCATTGGGCAGGTCTCCTGCTGTCCCGTCTCATCTCACCAAAGAAGCAGTGAGAGATTTCCCATGTCTATTTTTGGCTTTTTGTGTGTGAGTTGCATTCGCTGGTTTTAAAGGTAGAGAGTTCCAACATGCCTCTGCCTTAACATGATAACATGCTAATCTATTCACCGAATCAGACAATCATAATTTATAAGAAGTCATCTTCTGGTGGGGACATATTTCTGTATTACAGACACAGATCATGTTGCTCACATTGCTGTACCTTGCTAGCAGTAACAGAAGTGATTACTCTCTTTTACTGTATATTCTGTAGTTTTCAATTGGAAATTGTCACACGTTCCATTAGAACTTATCACCCTTTGTAAACCGGCAATGGTCCCATTGATTAATTATGCACATGCATTTGTTCAAAGTGTCCATTCCTAGGATACAAATTTAACATAAGCTTTGTTCATTAAGGAGAATCACTGTTACCTCATTTTCTAAAACCTCATATCCACCTAGACAAGGCAATAGCTTAATAAAATTCCGGGGTGTTCTGAAGCTCCCTAAGTCACATGGTCTTTTAATAGCCCCCCTTCCCCCTACCCAGGTTTTCACATACAATACAAGGAAAAGCAGCTTTAATTTTACCAAGGAGCTCTTGCTGTTTCACTACATTTCATTCGACTGTTGACCTGATCTGCAGCATACGGGACCTGCTAAGGTCTTCTAAGGTGCCACATTTCACCACGCTCTCCAGGCTGGAAGGGGATGTCTATGTCACTGTGGCCGTCTGCAGGAGACGGGGAATAAGTATCGGGGAGTATTAACGTCACACGGGAGGCGATGCAAGCACACCATCCTCTTGGCTGCAGTGACATTTCCAGCTGAAAAGCTGCTGAGGTAGAAACATGTGAGGCGAAAGGTGTATATTTCACACCTTTGTGTATCTATGACACACAAATCCTCACCCCCAGCTTTCTGCTTGAGAAGGAGGTAAAACTGCAGAGCTGAGCGCATTCAGGTTCAGATGCTTAACGAACCAATTATTTAACTGCATATTTTATTCTGGTTAAATATCTTCGTTGAGACTCCGGTTTCCCCCCGCAGTCCAAAAACATGCTGAGGCTAATTGGAGTTACTAAATTGCCCGTAGGTGTGCATGAGTGAGTGAATGGTGTGTGAGTGTGCCCTGCGATGGGCTGCCCCCCATCCCGGGTTGTTCCCTGCCTCGTGCCCATTGCTTCCGGGATAGGCTCCGTACCCCCCCGCGACCCAGTAAGGATAAGCGGTTTGGAAAATGGATGGATGGATGGATCTTGGTTGAGGGTCCCACAACAGGACCATTCCTGGAACACAGAACATACAGTAGAATTCCCCTACAAGTATAAACAATGCCTTTTACTGTACAACTTTCAGAGAATGTATTTAATAAAACACTGGTAGCAGTATATTGTGACAATAAACATACTGTAGCAGAAACTAAAACAGACAAAAGGCATATTCTACTCTGACATCAATAAAAAAAATAAAAAATCCTCCTGACATAAAACAATGAAACTGTACACCCACTGTGGAATTTTGAGCTGGCCGTATTTCTGTAGCGGATATTGATGAGACAATGTGCGTAATGGGTGCCTCTGGGCTGGTACTTTATATTGTCTAACAGTGCTGAAAAATAATTGCTTTAGACAAAAAAGAAAAAAAAATTGCAATGACTAGAATAACATCTAAAGCATAAATGTACCTCACAGTTAAAAAGGAGAAAATCTATATATGTATATACACACACACAAGGGTGTACATTTCTAATATAATGTTTGATTTTTCAGGTCTGTCAATCAGACACATTTATGCTTAGGTCTCAATGTCACATGCCGTTTTAAGGAAAAAGTTCGCATGTTTGATGCAGTTCTATTTTCACTTCATTTCTTAAATTTCTCAAGCTCCGCCTGACACTTTAGGAACACTCATGTTGCATAAAAGCTCTCGGCCAAGATAACAAGAGTATCTCACAGCTTCCTAATGATGATGTGACGCTGACTGAGCAAACTCCACAGCAGCTCCTGGGAAAACCAATGAAGTCATTAGTCCTTCTCTGCTGGAACCTTTAACACGGTGATAAGAGGATTCAATAGTCTAACCGGGTGAAGACAAACTCTGGAGATATGACCTCCCATAGGTGGCTTCCTCACATGCAGAGTAAATTAAGACAATACCATTGCAAAAGTCAGGCAAAAGGTAAAATTCCATTATTTACGGTGAACAGAGTTACACTTTTTACCAAGTATAATGCTTTGCTGTCTTCTGGATTCCAGACGGCCAGTTTGTACAGCCAAGAAATATCCTGGTACAACTTTACAGTAAGTCTTCCTTTTTCTACTTATAAATAGTAGCAACTCATCAATAAAAATTGTTATAACTTGTTTATAATAGTCTATTAATGATTTGCAAAGTGCTATGACCTAACTGACACCTTGATTATAAGCCATTCATAAACCATCTTGACCTACTTGACTTGACTAATTGCAATAGATGAATTAAGGATGTATTGCATTATAAATGTGTGTATAGTGCATCATAGATGAGAGCTTCATAAGGCAGTCATAATTCATACTGTAATACCCATAGCTATAATCAGGGACGGATTATGGACCGGGCCAGCGGGGCCGCTGCCCAGGGGCCCTTGGGGTGCAGGGGGCCCGTGGGGCCCCTAGCCCAAA
>JAODJX010000119.1:14894536-14907088 GCA_026776945.1 Isichthys henryi | reverse complement strand
GTGCAAAGGTAACAGTAAGCATGCAGAGGTAACAGTAAGTGTGCAAAGGTGTATCAATAAGCGTGCAAAGGTAACAGTAAGTGTGCAAAGGTAACAGTAAGCATGCAGAGGTAACAGTAAGTGTGCAAAGGTGTATCAATAAGCGTGCAAAGGTAACAGGAAACGTGCTTCAAATCAAAGGCTGATGATGCCTTTTTCACTTGCAATACACAATATACTACCGGCAAACAGAAGAAAGAGCAGTACAGCCTATGGATGGAACAAAAACTGGGATCACCTGCTGACAAGACTGCCAAACCAATCACTTATGAGTGACTTAACATGTTACAAAGCATAAAAAAGGCAGCTGTATGTCATTTACGATCACATGTATTATTCTCTTCCTTCCTTTCTAAATGTACTGAAAATCAAAGAAATAGGCAACACCACAACAAAACCAGGAATGAGACTAAACGTAGATCCATATATATATTTAATGATTTTTTATCTCCACCGGCAACATTTGCTGAACATCTAACCATTTCCTGTTCCACCAAGAGGAGTTTGGCTTAGGAAACTGACCGGTTCTCCTGACACACAATTACCTTGGTGTCACACGAGGCACAGTGACCGATAAGGAGGCTGAGGCTGTCGTCTTTCCACGCGCCATTTATATTCGGGCTCATTCCTACGCAGGGTAACAAAGGACAAAGCAGACCGACGCGAGCCCAGACAGCGCTGATGTATGGGGATAGTGCTGCACTTGTTCTGCGCTGTAATCGAGTCCAGCTGCCTGAGAGGAGCATTTGTCTGAGAAGATGCATCAATGAGTATGTTTCATTCTCCACATCCGTAACACGTCTCCTTCATTTTTTGTGGGCAAGGTTATTGTCTGCTGGTCTCTGCTGCTCTCCTCATTGTTAAATAAATAGTGGAAAGGAAGCCTTCACTTTGGGAGAATTCTCCCCTGTTAATTTTAAAAGTGGGGAATCAATTACAACACAGTTTGGAAATAAAACACAGCACCTTTCAATGGAGTGTTAATACCTATGACAGCTATTGTGAACTCCCAGTTTTCTAATTCATTTTGTATCGCAGTATACAGTATTTCTGCAGGGGTGCCATTAAGGTAAGGGTCAGGGGGTGGCGTGGGGGAATTAGGATGATTCCAAGTGACCTTAAACAATTTGAAACATAACTTGATTGGTCCGGGTTGAGAGCTCTCATATGCTCTCATGGGGCCCAAAAGCACTACTGGCTCCCCTGGATCTCTGTGTTATACATGAACCCGCTTATGTTTACTGTGTCTGACTCTTCCATGAAATTAGAGGATGTTGACATACTCCCATCTTATACATCATTCAGCTATAGCATTAAAACCAGCTGCCTAATATTGTATAGGTCCCCCTTGTGCCGCCAAAACAGCTCTGACCCATCAAGATAGAGACTCCACAAAACCTCTGAAGGTGTCTGGCACCAAGACATTTGTACGTTGCGAGGTAGAGCCTCCATGGATCAGACTTTTTCTTCAGCACATCCCACAGAAGCTCGATCAGATTGAGATCTGGGGAATCTGGAGGTCAAGTCAATACCTTGAACTCTTTTTCATGTGCTTCAAACCATTCCGGAACAATTTTTGTAGTGTGGCAGGACACATTATTCTGCTGGAAGAGGCCACTGGCATCAGGAAATACCACCCCCAAGGAGGGGTGTACTTGGTCTCCAAAAATGTTTAAGTAGATGGTACATGTCAAAGTAATATCTATATGAAGGCCGGGACCCAAGGTTTCCAGGCAAAACATCTCCCAGAGCATCACAATGCCTCCGTCGGCTTGCCTTTTTCCCATAATGCTTCCTGGTGCCATCTCTACCCCAAGTACTGTAACTGAGGCGCTCACACCCAGTCGTCCACCTAATGTAACACAACATAGTCCAGTTCTGATGCTCACATGCCCATTGCAGGCATTTTCGGTGGTGGACAGGGATCAGCATGGGCACCCTAACCGGTCTGCGCCTACGCAGCCCCATATGCAGCAAGCTCTGAGGCACTGTGTGTTCTGACGTCTTTCTATCACAGCCAGTGTTAATTTTTTCAGCAATTTATGCTCTGTAGCTACTGTCGGACCAGACCAGACAGGCTGGCCTTCACTCCCTACAAGCATTGATGAGCCTTTGATGCCCATGACCCCATCACCAGTTCAACGGTTGGGATCCCTTAGACCACTTTTGGTAGGTACTGATCATTGCATGCTGGGAACGCCCCACAAGACCTGCCGTTTAGAAGATGCTCTGATCCATTCGTCCAGCCGTCACAATTTGGCACTTGTCAAAGTCACTCAGATCCTTACAATTGCCCATTTTTCCAGTTTCTAACACGTCAACTTCAAGCACTAACTGTTCACTTACCTAATATATAATGGCACCCCTGACAGGTGCCATTGTAACAAGATAATAAATGTTATTCACGTCACCTGTCAGTGATTTTAATGTTATGGCAGATCCATGTATAACTGTTCACCTACAGTATGAGTATAATCTATCTCTTCCCAACGCCTAGTCTGTCTGTTGGGATGTCAGATCCTCAAAGCACCATGCAGTCTTTTGCTATCATCTATTCATGTGAAGTCAGAGAATCAGCACAAGGTTACTGGTCCACATTTAATGCAGGAATGTGATTCCACACTCCATTGCTGCTACAACAATCACTTCTTGGTCATTTGTTTAACCACAAATCCTTTAACGTGGCCTATCCTGCTAGAAAAGTATCATTTCATGAGACTACCTGTCACACAGCAAATCAAACACAAATACTGGGGGGGTTGGGGCGGTGGGAAATCATGTCAGATGCAAATGTTTCTAAGAGGCAGTCTCCTTGAAAACAATGTCTGTTAAATGGAGCAAACTTTGCCTATCAGTGGATTCACAACATGATGTCACCTTGCTCCAACAAACATGCTTCCCTAAAGAGGAAGGCTTACTGGGGTGCGAGGTTAAAAGCGTGTCATTGGGGGTCTTCCATTAATGCATACTCTGGTACAGATTATTTGATATTACTTGCAATTTTTAATGGAATGCTCATGCAAATTAGGTTGCTGATAAATTGTGTGCGCATTTGTTTTTCGATGAATTTATTTGTGTGAAGTTACTAATTGTTTTCCACACATGATGCTACAACTCAGAATAAAGAAGCCCTTTTAATGGCATTAATAAAATTCATCAAGTTAAAATGTACAGAGTAATTAACCATGAAACACCTGGATGCATGCACTTAATAATGAGATTATTATCCTTTACTAATCAAAATAAATATGGAAGAAATGCAAATTCAGCTTAATATGGCTTTTAAAAGAGAATGCTAATGGACAGAGGGTCACTTATTGACTCTGCCATCAGTCTCAACAGAAAACTTTAAATGGATTATCAAAACAGACAACATGCGTGGCTTTGTATTAAATATTTCACGTAAAGGAATAATACTGCATGGTATAGTTTTGACTTAGATGTAGTAGTAGATAAATTTGTCAAATTTTAGTTAATTTCTCCTGGCTCTGTGAGTTAATCACAGGTGGTTTCATAACGTTACCATACTAAAATTAAACTTAAATTAAACATAATTCCAAGATGGGGTTACTGTTCCAAAAAAAAAAAACACTTAAAACAAAACTAAATAAACCATGTGTTTCTGTAATTGATTATGTTAATATGAATTTTTGCTTTAATTGGTTTCATTTTATGAAGAGCAGCTGGCCGCAAACAAGTGCAATTATGTCATTAATATACAAACTGTGCAGAATTAGCTGTCTGTGCTGAGCAAGCCAACAGAATGATAAATCAGCCCTTGAGAAAGACGCCAGGGATCCTTCCCCAGCTGCGCACAGGAGATGGCTGCAGACTGAGCGCCTGTACAGCTGCAGGGAGGAACAGAACCACCACGACTCTCCTCCGCAACTTCATGTTTTTCGATGAAACCTACAGCCCAAAAGACGCTGGCGGGTGACAGTAAACACATTGGCTGAATTAGTTATTTGATTAATCTGAGAAAATTTGACTTGTGACAAACTGACATTGGAATGCTGAAATATAGTATGAATAGTGAAGTATCACTTTCCTGTGCTGGAACAACATTTTATACATTGAAACAGTAAAGGAAACGAAGTTACCGCATGTATGAAAATATTACTGAGGTGAGAAGCGCAGTAAATGTGATGGAGATTGAACTTGGACTGAGCGAAATCAGAAATTTAGAATCAGGAGTGATACTGGAACAGAAGCTGGTACCTCACTTCCTGCACGCCAATTAAAACAAGCTTATGAATTTTAATTAAAATAAAATAATATCTTCTAAAGAATAGAAAACACAGAGTCTCTTTTGTATTGTCATTTGAAATGTATTTTTTGTTATCACGGAACAAGAAAAGAGCAGTTTTATAATGCATGTTTGCATTTTCCTAGTTACAATGTTGTAAGATCAATGTGTTGTATTTGCTTGGGCAAAGAAATGAACCATTTTTTATATTTCTTGTTCTCTTGTTGTCGTACAAAACCAAATACACCTAAGGGCAGAGGATAGCGAGTGCAGCTGCAGACTAATTACAAGCTAAATTCCATGGATCAAAGTGTAGCGCCGATAAATCACTCTCACCCCTGGTTATTTTCGATCTTGGAACTCTGCTTAAGATACATGCCCCATACAAATGGTACTACCCATGCTAAAACGCTCCAGCGAGGTCATGTGCCAAGAAGGAATAAAGCTGACGTGCAGTAGAGAGGCAGGCACTTGAAGGGTATTTACGTGTAAGCTGCATTTCGGCTAACTCCAGTTCAGGAACTGCCGAGGGCTGACCGTGAGCTAGGCTGAATCACTGACTGACATAAACACTGCAGGAGATGGCTGACAATAAGAGCCGTCATAACCTTGAGCACCCGGCAGTGGATTGGCTTCAATCGGCATCGCTATGCAAATGCGGCAATATGCAGCGACTGCACTCGTTCCCACACTCCAGCACCGGCGCAGCACTGTGGGCCTTGGAGAATGCACAGAGCCATTACTTATGCAAAGTTCACCAGAATGCAGGCTGCTAGTCTGAATACAACCAGCACAGACATTCTACAGTTTGAGAACCAACTCAAGATGCATTTATGAACACAAAGCGGCAAAACAGACCACAAAGAGAAGGAATATCTCAACTTAAATGGAAAAAATAACATGCCAGACGTTCCTAAGGTGAAAATACTGGCATATGACTGCTTATAGAGATGTGACTAATGGCTCTCACAGTGCTAGACAGCAATGCTTTTGCATTTCACCTACAAAGACATCATTTTGTTAGAGTGTCTAAACAAGGGACAAAGAGTGCCACAGAAAGAGGACTTCAAAGAGAACAAGTCATTGTCTGAAAATGAACCTGCGTTAGACACAAACACAATACTCAGAGTAAACAGATACATAAAACTGGAGATCAGTATTCATCGTCAGCCTAAACCCAAATCATCCATCCATCCATTTTATAAATGCTCATCTATCATTCCATCTGTCTGAAGCACAGATGCTTTTTGTGAACTTCTGTTTTCATTATGAAATAGACTGAAAGCCTGTCCCACCAAACATCAGCCATGAGCTGTGCCTGAGAGGTGATGCCCAGCGGATTATGGGTCTCGACCTGTCTCTGCGAAGTTTGTCAGTCCAGCGGAGTTCACATCATATCATATCTATGGTAATAAACTATAGGCAACGCTGGGAATAAATCCTAATATTTTGACTTAAAGGAAACAATTTTTCATATGAATATGTATATTTCCTGTTTTCCTTAGGGCCGCCTATTCAGATCATGGCAGGAAGGGCATCTCAAGGTAATACAGATACACTGGTTATTCTTGCTATAGCGAGCAACACTTTCAAAAATGTAATTGTAAATGCCCACTGAACGATTAATTCAATGTGCTGATGTTCCACCCTTACATGAAGTTCCTCCGGGTGAAGACATAAATGTTAAGGAAGAAGAGTCAACAATAAAGGATCCAGCAGTCAAGAGATACATTGTAGATTGGTAGGGCCAAGAAAAATATCTTCAAAAGTACCCAGTATCTCTATAAACTAAGAATCAAGTTAACAATAATCAAAAGCTGCTTATTTAAAACCAGCTTTTACTTGTGTATCTCCAAATACCAGCAATGCCACTAATCAAGCCTAGGTTACAATTCATCATTGAACTTTTGTTAATACAATAAAAAAGAACATCAGTATAACAGGTGATGAGGGTGTGCATCTTATTTTGTGGTCAAAGCACAAAGTGATCGTAATGCTCTTGCTAGTAAAGACAATATGTATCAGCCTGAATTTTGGTAATATAGTTAGTATTTAATTGTGCCTGGGATAACGTAACCATATCTAATTACCTAAACAGATACAAAGCGTTTCATCAATGCAATAACAAAATTTTCCTTATCTGCATTCATTAGCGATTAGCATGCATAGTTATGCATAAATTTGCGTGTATCTTCATTTTTGACACATTTCCATATTTAGCTAATGTGTTCTTGTATGTATTGCATGTTTGACTAATAGAGAAAAAGGCAGAGTAACAGAGAGTCTTTAATATAGCTTGATTCAACAGTAGTACTGAATGCTCTAATCTTGAATTCCGACTGCCAAAAGAATAGGTGAGCCCTCTAGTGATGGACAGTGGTAAAGCTCCCGAGAGATTAATCATCCTTTGACTGAGTCACACTATGCCTGTTTTGAGCTGCAGAACGCCACTCCCAAACACTTACACAGACGCTCAAAGGGCTCCAGGAGAAATTCCAAATTTCTTTAAGAAGTACAAACCATGGAGGAACATTAATCTGCATCTTTTCTGTTTTGTCGTGGGTTTTCTCAGCAGGACATTTCACTGGGCCTTCAGGAATTTGCCAGCTAGTGGCACCTAAACAGCTAAGCGTTGTGGAACATAGAGGGTGCTGTGATGGGGCATGTTTGCATGCTACCGAGCTCTGGTGCAGTGGCACTCAGGCCCGATGCTAATGATAGGGTAGGATTCTGTTTAGTCCCTACAAACATATGAAAGGAGATATGACAAATGCAAGCTGGCCATCTGGACTATAACAAGATATAATCACCTTTACTTTGATCGCCTGCTCCGTGCTGAAGTCATTTCAGTGGACTGCTAGAAAATTTCAGCAAGAATGGAAGCAAAGTAGATAAGAAGTTATGTCCATCATATGTGTGTGTGTGTGTGTGTGTGTGCGTGCACACAACCAGTATACTACAGCTGTTTTGGAGAAAGCAGGGTCTTCCTTATAATGCGTTCTTCATCTGAGGATATGTCAAATGTCAATACTTGGTTTGCTTCATATTTAACCTTAATGTCACGCAATACACACAAAATATACAGTATTTAAAAAACAAAATGAATCACTTCCGTGTGAGTGAGAGAGCAGTGCTTTTCCCGCAAGCTTATTTCTCAGAGACATACTGAATGCTTGGGTCACTCTCACAACCATATTACTTTATTCACATCATTGTTGCCTTCATTTGCATAAATATGGTTGAAACAGTATTCAAACTGACACACTAGAACACTTTAGAATAATCTGGCATGACATAAATTAGGTATTTATAATTCAGACTCTCACGAATGGGTTTTGAACCTGTGCATAATATGTTTCTTGCAATCTCAGCAGATGGGTTATGGATGCTTTCTGGGCAATGCAGTCTTCCCTGTCCTGTCAGGGAATATTTGATCGATTAACATCAGACTAAAAGGCAATGTAATCCTGGGAGGTCCCTCTGAATATCTTGTCGTTGGAAAAAAAAACAGTCATGTGCTACGTATTTTTTTTTTCTAATACCTCCTTGAAGACACTGATCAGTGAGACTGAAACTCATACCATCTGTTTAAAGGCATCAGATCAGTGTCTGGAGGAGCGTCGTTCTGCAGTGCTGTCACTTAAGGACAGACATGGGTGCCAATCTTTGGTGTTTGAAAACACCAGGAACCAGACATACGAATGAACTGGGAGTGCAAACAGGAACGCCAGCACACAGGAATTTAATGCAGATACAAATGCAGAAAACGTGTCCATTTTTACCAAGAGATGCACCCAATTTGCAGCTAATTCTCTAAAATGCAGACAAAAGCATACTAGCACAACCTTTTGACAATCATATCAATAAACAACTATAAAACTGTCTAACTGACCTTTTAATCATTCTATGATTCATTTCTTCTACAGGATTCATGAGCCAATGAAAATATGTAGGTGATTTCAGGGTAACAGATTGAAACAAGGAAGGAAGCAATAAAATATACTGCTTTATGAGAAGCAACATAAGGGCAACGGACAGGCCAAGGAAGCTCTGATCCTCTCATGCCCACCAGGTCCATGGAAACAAGTCACGTAACATCCAAAGAAATATTTTACCTCACCTTCATTTCCATCTCTGAATTGCACTTAATTGAATAGCATAAACCACACAGTGTTTTTCATACAAAGGAAATGCAGCCGCGTGAGGTGACGTGTTTTTGTGCTTTGATTGTGTGTCTGGGTAAAAGGGACAGAAGTGAAGCTGAAAAACAGTTTGCTGAAGGGCGAATATAAAGTGCTATCAGCAACACAACGGACTATCAGTTGCTGAATAATTCTCAGTCATTATTGCTATTTTATTTGAAATGTTTTTTATCATTTGATAAATGAGCTGTATTGTGTGTGTGTGTTTTTTTAATGTATCTATATTTGCGCGCTTGCTTTACTCTCTGACCTAAACAAATAAACGCATTCAGTGTCTGAGCGCCTCACAATCTTACATATACATACGCCCTTAGAGATTTATATATACAAGACACACACACACACACACACATATATATATATATATATATATATATATATATATATATATATGTATAAAATAAAAATACACGCACTATAGTGATCACAAGCAAATATTTTCAAACAGTCAAATTTCCGCGGACCTAAGAACACATGCATATATCACCTGCGATAAAGCAACTTTACCAAATGACTCTTCACCACGTTGACATTACCATCCATATTACCATTAAAATGTAATTTACAGTCTTCCAAGGAGTTATATAGAGAACATAATAAACTAACGCTAGCAGCTGGTTAGCAGAATGCCGCCCTACAGCTTTAATGATCTTACCGTCTTCGGTCTCTTACCTGGTTTTTATTCCGCTGTCCATCCTCGAGTTCAGAAACGCTGTTCATGGTTCCCCATCGGTCGTTTATCATCCTCCAGGAACATCTGCCCGCCGCTGCTGTGGCGATGGAGAAGCGTCTCTTCTCTCTCGATTTTTCCCCCTTTTTAACTTCCCCTCCTTGATAATCCCTTATGCCTGCATACCAGCTAAATACCTCACAGACAGAAATGATTTGTCCACATAACTGTGTGCCGCATGTAGCAGGTCCGGCAGAAAGGCAGACGGCACAGAACACCGACGAGACGCACTTATGCCACTTCAGTTTCAGTTTTCTGTCATTATTTCTCCTCGCGTGTTTCCCGTTGAGGGCATAACTTCATTTAAAGGGCATTTTCTATTCACGCATCTGTGTTGTATATACAAGACTGAAAATGATAACCCACATTAAAAATGTTAAAAGACGCTAAATTCAGCTTAGAACATGCGATTTTAAAGATAATGCCATAGATCGTGTTCATCTGAAATATAAAAAAGAAAAAAGCACGAAAAAAACCTTAAGGTAGGCAAGGTAAACGTGCACGGTACCTGTATTACAGAAGGAAAAAACTGTTAAAAAACCTAACTAAATGGACGACGCTTGTTTCAGCTCAGCGTCCTTCTTTTCTAGGTGAATGATCCAGTAACGTGGCGAAGGGACAGACGCCCTGGATGCTGTCCTACTTTGCAAGGGGCATCTGCAATACGCGCCTTTCTTTCACGCCTATGTCTTTTGCATGAGCGGTGCGGTAGCAGATCCGCAGGCTCCAGTCGCGTCCCAAACTTCGCCTACTGTCTGCCAAGCTGTCAATCTTTGTCCCAGAGCGATTCGGCTTCTCTTTTTTCATCGCGTTTTCTCGTTTCCAGTCGTTGCGGGCCGTAGCCAGGAAACGCACGAGGATCCGAGCCAGACAGCTTCTGATTGCTTGGGATACCAATTTTGTTCTAGAGCACGAGCTCCCCCAAATCCCTCATCTTCCACCACTAAATGAATTTTGCTGGGATTCTGAAGATAATAATTACAGTTTTTACGATCTGGAAGAACTGTACTGATTACCTATTCTACACATAGAGCATAGCGGATTTAGAACTTAAAGGCATTGTTATTGCATCTCCGTTCCCTTACGTATTTTATGAAATACAAAGGGTTTTCCTAAAATTATATATATATATATATATAAATATATATATAAATATATATATACACACACACACATATATATTCAACCAAAATTATGTCACCATAAATTCACAACTCATCATGGCCAACAGCACTGAACATAATGACAATAGGTAGAACTTAACTCTGAACAGTCAAAGAGCCTTTTAACTCTGACAAATGCACCACGACATCATTGTTTGGTGTCACACTAATCTGTTTCATGTGTCTTGGTCCAGCTGGGACACCTGTGACAGATTATAAGAGAGTTAGAACTTGAAGAGGACACTCTCATCCCAAAGCACTGCCTCATGCACACACCGACTCACACAGACACATGTGGGGAAGGAGTGAGCCAAGTCAAGGGGCTTTACTGTCACACCAACCGTGCTCAGTACGGAGCATGACGTGGCACAGAGTCATGTGCTATATATGCATAAAGTAGAGTGATAGACGGGACATGCTTTCAGCAAAAAGGGAAAACATGTTAACATTAAAAATGTTAGTGCGCAATGTAAACAATGTTGTGATGTTTAGAACAGGCAATTATGGAAATGGAAACTGCTCATAAATAGTATGTATGACAGACAGAAATACAGATAGATAAAGATTATTAAGAAACTTTAATAGAAATACATAAAACTTGTAAATATTAAAAAAACTGTAAGGCTGTAATATCTCAATGGAATGGAAAGGCTTTCTGCTTCCTGCAGTAGGGTCCTGGCTTTCCACGGATGGATGGAAGGATAGAAAATACGCTATTAATCTCCCATTCCTTGCATGCTTTTTTTATTCTAATTCGCAAGATTTATGAACACTATTTCCAACCAGTATGCCACTTTATTTTCACAGTGTGTCCAACAACCCATAAAAAGTATGCTGGTACTGCAGAAATCATTTTTGTTTTAGAAAGTTTGAATCAGAACCCTTGCATTCAACTTTTATTCCTAGGTTCATATGTTAGCCAGATTCTACCTCACTGGTATAATTGATGTAAAGGGTTAACCGCAAAGGAGAGGTTGCTATGATGGGTAGGCAGACAGCTGCAGGATTCCTGGTCTGGAGGTTATGTACAGGAATGTAGAGCTGACAGAAATGTTTCAGATGACAAGTGTCTGGTAATTCTGCAGGCCAGCAGGTATGGCTGATTTTACAGAATAATGTGCTATATAAATATATGAATAAAGTGCAGTGATAGACAGAGGTCTGTTGTCAGGTTAGAAGAATGAGGACAGTAAGATCCAACACATGGAATATACTTTGGGTCAAAGCATTTGCAGCAACAGAGAAGCAAACAGATACTGTCTAGATGTGAGAGGATTCAGGCTTAAGTGAAATGTATACAGTCACAGCCAGAGGTCACCACAAAAGCAAGTAAGCAAATAACAAAGTAACCAAATCTTGCTATTAAAAGTAAAGAAACATAATGACATTTCTATACAATTCCTCTCATGGCCAGATTCTATTAGAATATTAAGATGTTTATATAATAAAGTGTTAAAAAAAGATCTTAAAACATAAAAGTTAATGGATTTGACAAACTATATATTGAAATAGTGAAGGACATGAAAAGGGTGGAAAATATCTGAAAATATCAGGGCAAAAGTCAGGAACCTCCAGGGGGAAGAAACCAGAATGGAATTCAGGTTCAATTCATGTACAATAAGCTGAGACACTAATGAGTACCAACATACTATACATAAAAGTGTTTAAAAAATAGGTTAGAAATGAAAGTGTTATCTTACATCAGGTCAACTTTGCCTTTCAGTCAACTTGAATGAAAACAAAATCAAATAGCCAAACAAGAATGTCACGGATGGACGCAAGTGGACAAAACAAGACACTCTTTTTGCAAGGAGCATCACTTATGGAATATCTGAGTAGAACATACATTACACTCTGACAAGAAATCCTTGGTGACATATTTCAGTGACTTTTAGCAATGTTACGGGCTTAGTTTTAGGCAATTAAAGATATTTCTTCAAAGATTTCAGTGAAGTAAGTAATGCATTCATAGTGACCATAACAAAATATATGGGAATGTAATTTTTCGGTGGGTTGACAACCCTGTAACCAACACAAGGTAAATTTCCAAGCATTGTTCCAGGAGGAAGCCAGATATACCAAACTTCTGAGGCAGACACTGAGGGACCCCTCCATCCCCCCCCCCCCCCGGGCCGAGGACCCCGCGGGGGGGGGTCGGGTGGGGTCGTGGGG
>JAODJX010000119.1:14881845-14892358 GCA_026776945.1 Isichthys henryi | reverse complement strand
CCCCCCCCCCCCCCCCCCCCCCCCCCCCCCCCCCCCCCCCCCCCCCCCCCCCCCCCCCCCCCCCCCCCCACCAGTCACACAGATTTAAGGGAAGTTACAATCTGGTAGATTACACTGCCAAAACACAAAGGACAATCTGTTTTAATATTTTTTATTTTGGTCATTCAGTGTCACAGCTTAAAGGGTAATTAGTAGGGAGCCTACAGAACATGAGTAATGTCAGTGCCTGCTTTTGGCAGCATTATGATTTAGTATTTATGACGATGCCAGTGTCATTTATACAGAGATCTGGAACCATAGCCTGTTAATCTAGCATGTGGCCGACGATGGATCTGGAGACAAAGGAAACCCATGAAGCTGAAGAAACATGTCAGCCATCAGTCCTTAGTTCCTCGGGGTGTAGTGTGAGGCACAATGTGGGGCACCTGACATAAAATGATACCTCTCCTCGGGTATGTTTGACACAGAGATACTGTACAGACAAAAATTTACACTGCTGTGCCAGAAATGCTAAATTATGTCCGGCAAAATACTATTTTCTATTCTCCCACCTTAGTATTTCCTGCCTTGGTTTTAAGGCCACTAGGTTGGGTGAATGGAATACAAAATTAAAATTCATTTAAGAGAACTGAATCTAAATTATACGCTGAACAGACTTGTGTAATTGCTTTTGACTCAGTTAATTCTTTCTTAATTCTTAAACTCCTCCTTGATGTTTTGTTTGCACTCTTGGTAACATGTATAGCTCACTGTAGTTAAAAACTAATTAATGTTAGTCTACCATGCTCTCCCCTAATGGTCTGCTAAAATCTTACTTTCCGCATTTAATTGCAGAGCTGTATTTTACAATTATCTAGTGTATAATTAATGTGAACTTTTATGGTATTAAACCCCTAAATATACTTATTTTCACTGACTTTATCTTAAAAATAGAAAGCTTGATTCCTCGTTTTTAAAGCTATACCAATTGTCCACCCAGAAAAAATATGTTAAATGTTAGAACTGTAAATATGTCAAATTCAGAGGAATTCATTTTATCTTTTATTCCTTGAATGAAAATATAATTTTTACATATAATTCTGAAAGCCTGTTTTTGGAGATATTGGACTAATACAGAAGGAGATAGAGAATGAGTGATGCAGTAATATTGTCGGGACACTTTATATGATCAAGATGTACAGTAAAATGTACAATAAAAGCATAATCTTTGTATTCTGTTCTGCATTCGGTCATTTTTCTCCATGTTGTACTCTCCTCTCTTCATCAGTGCACTCAGCTCTTTGTTTTAGTTTGTGGTATTAAGCATTGTCCCCAATCCCTCTAACCATGAAACTGAAATTGTAGTAAGTCAACCTGTCTGCCAACATGCGGGTGTTTTTGTAATCCTGACTGATGCCAGGACAGTACCAGTCAAATGAATTTGACACACCTACCCATAGATACTGTTTTCTACATCTTAGAAAAATTATAATGACAACACTATAAAATAACGGATATGGATTATGCATTGACTATGCGAGAAATTATACGGGCAGATCTATATCATTCCATTATCAACCTAGAATTAGCTACATCAAAAGTATAGGAATAAACATACGATACACACCTTACAGTATATAAAGTTGCATAGTGAATTTCAAAGCCTGAATCAGCTTCACTCACCAAGCACATTGCTTATTCGAGGACTTTTTATGGTTTTTTGCTGCATAAAAATAAAAATACACATCGTAAGGACACGAGACATGTAGTGCAAGCAAAGAACAAAGATATTCACTGCATGTCTCATGTTCTTACTTTTTTCGGTGAAGTGATCGTCAGCTCTCTCCACATATTTCAGCTCTGCTTTGTTTTCCAATCATCAGCTGCATCCGCTGAGCAGTGTGGGAAACAACACTAACAAAAAGAGTGAACAGCTTTCTAACCCAGTACAGGGAGACTAACCAGGATCCAATCACATAATTTCAAAGCATTTGTCTACGGAGGTACACTTCAGCTAACCAGCAAGTTTGGAAAGCGTTAGATTGTGTTGCTGACAGCTGGTGTAATTCTCACGTACAAATCAACGTCAGTACACACTGTTCAACAGCATCAATGAGGTTTTCATTGCGCTCATGAGGCCTTCCCATGGATTATCATGGACAAACTGAATGGAAGGGGAGCATAAGCCAGAGGAGAGGAAAAACTAAAGACACGACCCCCTCACGGAGACACTGAAACGAACACTCTCGGACACGAAGATGGACCGATCGCAGAGCCTTCATTGGCAAAGCTATGTTGGGTAAGCAATAGGGATCAGACAGGGACGAGGTCGTGAAAGCAGGGTCAAAGTCCGGGAGGTCAGAAAGCCACAGCAAGGAGCAGAATCGGAATCCGGATTCGAGGTTGGGGTTTTCAGGCCTGGAGTTCAGTAACCGAGGAATCCGTCCGGGCACGTAGACAGGGAACAAGAATTCACGAGGAGGCATAGCGAGGGGAGGAAAGGGAGGAAGGGCAGGTGGGTAGTGGAGACGGGCCGGCTGGAGCGTCGGGCAGGGCAAGCAGGGCAGAACGGAGCTGCATAGGAGACAGGGATAATAACGCTCTGTATGCTGCCTACGCATGAAACAATACCTCACGTCAGACTGCGGTTAGTGTTGTGCTTAAATTCCGCGTGATTAATGGGCGGTATTTGGAGGTAGCTGATTCAAATTGTCCGTACGCAGGCCAGGGGGGCGTGACAGCACACACACATACACACCAAGTGAGGCACTTAAGGTGACCAAAAATGTCAAAACAGATAAAAAAAGAAACATAAACCGATAATGTGCTATGCAGCGGGTGCAAAAATGTGCCAATGGGGGGCGGGCATCTGCGGCGCTGATCATAATTTTTTAGTTTCTGAGGAAAACAAATGCCGGGTGGGCTTGATTTATTATAATTCAGAATCACGTCGTGGATTGACTCAAAATATCTGAAGCAGTGGTTCACAAACTTACAGTGAGCCTTAGCTGTGTAGCACCATTATAGGCAACGTTTACATATACTGGTAACTTTGAATACCATAGAAGCAGTTAAAAAATAATACTGACGTGTGTGCTTCGAAAACAGTGAGAACGCCAAATACATTTTTGTTATCTTGCTGTGTGTGTGCGCTTAAGCATATGTCCCCGACAACCGCGATAGCTGCTGTTTAGTCACTGTAAGATATCGACTGGGTTACTTTTATGATATTGTCAGTTACTGAGGGTGTCCTGAATAGGCTGCTCTGTATATTAGTTTATTAGTCACCAAATGTATTTATGATCACAATCTTAAAGATGCAGTGTGTTTGTTGGGATGTTATGTTACCACGTTAAAGCAATATGAAATACTATTTTAAAAATGATTTTTTTTTGACTACATACCCCATGCTTAAATAGTATTTTAATTTTTTGAAACATAACAGTAGAGTTGTCACGGTTACCTGATTGAACTCGATTATTCAGTTATTAAAAGGCAATGATTAAAATGTTCCTCCTCGATTACTTGCCGGTATGGCTGAAGGCAGACTGCACATAGCAGATGCTGCTGACATATAACCATTCATTTAGCCAGTGCAGAGATTTCTCGAATCAAAAATAAGGGATATTTGTTTAGAGGGCCGGCGATGGCCTGGTACCCCATCCAGAGTTATTCCCGGGCTCATGTACATAGCTTCTGGGATACGCTCCGGACTCCTGTGACCCTCCGTAGAAGAAGCAGGTATAGAAAATGGATGGATGGATGGATGATTTGAAAGCCAGCTGGTTAATTAGGTTATTGGTCCTGAGCCATCATTGAGGAAAAGATCAATGGGCATGAATAAGTGCAGGGATGGTACTGGTAGGGTTTGAGGTGTAACCCTATCGGGGTCAGTGGTTATGTTTAACCATGGTGAAAAGGTAACACAATGGACTGGAGGGGATTAGGACCTGACTTCCCAGCACACGAGAAATGCCTGTGTAAAGGCCCATTCTAAAAGCTGCCGTGATCATGCACCATCAAATGCCATCACGCCATGATCAGTCAAGCATTTCCTATGTCATTCAGCATGTTATTGACACTGGGGAAGGAAGATCTCACAACCTGACAGAGGCTGCACAGTCTGGTAACCTTGGAATTTTCAAGGAACATTAGTGGATTCACCTTGTCTTGTGAAATGTTGTAGAAATCGGGATTTAATAATATTGAGCTAGTCACTGGGGTTTGGTGAAGCTGTCTCTTGCATCACTTCAAGACAACTTGCATTTTCAGTTGTATCAGCTGTAGGTCAACCCAAAGCCTTCAGTTCTGGGTACTGGTCTCATTCACATTTGCTTTTAAGATCCTTATATTAGTCTTTAAAGGTCTTCAGTGCCTTTCCCCCGTTGAGATTAGGAATATTCATTAGAAATGCCCCATGTAGATCGCAAAGATCATTGCACAAACTTTCATCAGGATCAGTCCTTGTCCTGTCCCCTTCCGCATGTCAGTGCCCCATTTGGCCAGCAGGTGTTGCTGACCATCCCGTTTCTTAGCTCCTCATGTTTCTCCTGTTTCCCAGGCCTCCGCACGGCTTCATGGACTGGTGCCTATGTCATCCAGGTTTCACTTTCTGTTGTGGGTTAATAACTAGTTAATAACTTAACATTTGATACCCTGTATTTTCTTGATGAATTATATTGTTATGTTTTTCTCTTACAGTTCCTTCGTTCTGCTCGCTGATTGCTCGTTATAGTTTTGTTCAGTTACCCTTGTAATCTAGTCTCCCCTGGTGTTTTATTCTTTATTGATTATCCTCACCTGTGCTTGTTCCTAGTAATTGTATTGGCACACACCTTTCCTGCTCTTACTCTTGCTATACATTTATATATATGCCCGCCCTTGTCCTTGTTTCTCATTTGGTCAGTCTGAGCTTGTAGCTCTTGTTGTTCTGTGTTCACTGCTGTTCTGCTGTTGTTGTTCCTGTGTTGCTCTCTGCTATAGTTTTGTTATTTACCTGTTTTCTTGGTTCTGGTTTCTTGTGTTCATTTTGAGTTTGAGACTCAAATGTTTTACCTGTTTTTCAAGCCACAACGTGGATTGTCTGTCCTTCATCATATCCGTCCATAGCACCTACAAGTCATTCCTGTAAACTGAGCTTGGGGATTCAGACTGCATGGGCCCAAATTGAAATCCCTTCCCAGACTATTTAAGAGCATCTTAATCATTGCTGATTAGAATAATGACTGAAATCAACGTTTTCTTGCCTGCAAAAATGTGACATAATTTCAGGGGCTGTTCTAGCAGATGTGAGTCCAGCATCTGACTCCAGGGACAGCCTTCAGCACTGGTTCTTATTCTGAAAAAGCATTGCTGAATAATTTTATAGGCTGGGCAATAGCAGAAGAAAAAGCAGACAGTTTAAGAAGAAGGTGAAGCGAGGAGACTGTGAGTCACACTCGCTCTTCCTGATGATTGACCAGGGCGGCACTTGGGTTTTCTTCCTCAACAAGTTGAGCAGAACTGCCAGGATCCAAGGTTTTTTTTCCCCTTTTTCTATCTTTAAGATTTTTTTGCACACTGTGTAAATAAGTGACCAGAGCTTTGTCCTGTGTTTCACCTTCATGGCCACCTCCTTCAGAAAAGTCTCTAAGCAGGTACTGTAGGTTTATTCTTGAAGAATGAAACATGCTGAACTCCTAGTTCCTTCCAAAATTAGAGCAGCCTTCTAAAACGTTTTGTACACATTATAAATGTGCAGACCCACAGTCTGACATATATACGTTTAATTGGATCAAGCACTTGTCCTGGGTTGGCGCCGCATCCTGGGTTGTTCCCTGTCTTTTGCCCCCCCCCCCCCCGTGACCCTACATAGGACAAGCGGTTTTAGAAAATGTATGGATGGATGGATCAGGCATGCAGCACGTGGTGAAATGTTGGGTTGGAACCCCACCCAGATTAGTTTGGTACTGATCAGGTGTGTAGACAGGTAATAATGCAATTTGTTTCCACCTTCTTGCGAAATCCACCAAGGGGGACCCTTCCCCCAGAGGAACCCCCACACAAAATTCAGTTTTGGCTATGGGCCAGAAATGGATAGTGGATTGATATATTTTTCAGCCCGATACTCTTCCTAGCTGTGACTGAGCCGGTGGAGCATGTGAGCTCTGACAGTGACATGGATCTGCTAAGCAGGCATGCTGCTATCCAACACAAAAAGTCTTTGAGGTTCCAGAACTAAATAGGGGTGAACCAATGATTCCCACACCCCAAACTGGTGAAGCATGATGTCGTTTGTACGGAAACATTTGCAACAAACCTAAGAAATACAGCAACAGAGCTGCAAAGGATCCTGCGACTCTCCCAAAGTAATTACAGGCAGGGAGATAAGCCATTATTACTGGCAAGTGCATTAGAAAAACAATTACTAGATTGCTGGCAAAGACTGTATACTGCTGAAGAGAAAATGAGAGATACTAAGAACTGCATAAATTGGTCAACCAATGTAAACCTGTATTGCGGGGAATGCAGCATGTGTGTTGGGTTAGGAAGGTGTGGGCACACAAACCGCAGGCCTGTTGTGTTTAACACTCTATGCCATCAGTCTAGAAGGTCAGGATTGAGAGCTGACCTAGGGATACATAGATGCCTTTTTCACTAATTATGGGCAGGGCTTTAAAGCAAGGAGTGGTGAGTAATTGTTATAGTGAAGATAGGAAAAGGCAGCTCAGATGAAGGCTAGTTATGTTCTTCCAGAAGGTAGAATTGCAGTGGGATTTTTATCTTACCTATGGCATTTGAGGAAACAGTCTTTTGTTTATTTATAAGCACTATTCTGGGGGTTGTTTATTTACTGGTTGCTAGTTGTAGTCTGGTGCTGCCTGATATAATTTCATAATCTTTGTGCCATGTATTTTGTGCTGCTCCTACACTGACATTGTCGAACTTTTAAATTTAGATTTATCATCTTTGCTTAAAAGAAACAGAATGCATGAGATACTGTGAGCTACAGGAATAAGCCCCAAGCCTTAACTAACCCAGACAGGACCACTGGAGCCCTATGCCAGGGAAAACACAAAGGCACTAAACCAAGAGAAATGCCTAAAGCAAAGCAACATTTGGCTGTAGTCAACCCGATGTCTTCCTCATCTCCCTATATAGCGATGTATAGCTCTATTCACTGTGTCTCCCTCAAAAAAGTTGGTTAGGTTACTATATTTGTGCGTCAGTTTTACATTGATGTTTACTCCACATGCATGCCTTCGTGAGAATCGGGGGTAGGGTATCTCACCTGACCATGTGACTGACATCAGCTCGTGCTTTTTTGCACCAACATTCTTGTAGAAGTGTATTTTTAAGTTAAATGAAGAGCTTCTGCACTGCAACTTGACAGTATGGAGAAAATATACTTAGGCTTTGCAGTCATCCTGCTTGCATCTAAAATTAATAGATGGAATTGATGGTAGAAAAGAATATTGTTTCATCAGTGGTTGCCTTTAGCTGATGATGTCTTTCCTTCAGACTTTCCTGCCAAAATCATCTTAGGCATCTTCAAAGGGAACAGTCTTGCTTACTAAAGTTCCTGCCAAGCCGACTTCAATAGCTACGCTGTCAGAGTCAGTGAAAGGTCTTATTCTATTGATGGTAACCAAAAATAATGGGTGATTTTTATATGAGACTCAAATCGCAATAGTATGCTAATTGCATTAGTAATTGAGGAAACGCGCTGGCTTTCAAAGTATTTTGTATTCCTCTTTTACTCTACTGTTCCCTTTATTTTGTGAGTTGCATGTGTATAATGGCCGGACTGCTGAAAATAAATCACTTTATGATGTACAGTACAGTACGTTGAGCTTGTTCATGTTTCTAACGATATCACCACTCGTCTCATATTTCCATTCTCTGGATTTTTTTATCTGAAACAAAGACACAGGAACATCCTAATTATTAAGTCGCAGCTTAGCATGCAGTTCATGCTGAAATTCAAAAAGGCGGAAACGCGATATGCTACTTTACAGTGCGTGTTAAAATCTCTGAGAATAGTGTTTGGATCTTCAAGCATAATGTAGATGAGGCAGGTCCCTGATCTGTTTAAGGGCTTATAAATATTAAAAGTAACAATCTTGATACCAGAAATTAAGCCGATACAAAATACTTTCTCAGAGTAGTGAGGTATCCCCATTTTAATAAAGATACCAAGGACTGGCTCTGTATCACGGATCTTTTAAAGGGGATTAAGAACTCAGATGCGCGCACACACACACACACACACAGACTTTGTTCTTCCCGATTCCTACGGCCTCTTATAAGCCACTGGTGTGGATGCTTCAGTACTTGGCACTCTGCAAACTCCAGAAACAGCTATAAAGCACTGTGTACCATACAGGGCGGTGAACTGAATGTGGAGATGATGTTTAAATAGACATTAGAGATTCAAAGCAACAATGGCAATAATTATATGTGAAACATCTGTGGTGGGGAAGTCAATATACCTGGTGTTCCAACTGTCACACTTTATTACTTTATTAATAAAGCAGTTGACCAGTAACTAAGTGTCAGTTATATACTGTTCATCATTAATCAATCATATATTCAGAAACAATATTAGTTAACAGTTAACTAATTGGTTAATAAAGGTAAGATTTCAGTTGAGGGGGCAAAAATCACTTAAGTCATTTACTATTCAAGAACAAATCATGGCCTAATGTAGCTTTCCCCATGAAGTACATGAACTGCTATGATTGATTAATGATGAATGAACATGGGATCAATACTTAACAAACACTTAATTACTGACTAATTAATGCATTAAATAAGCGTGTAGATTATTCATGTTCCCTCAATTAAAGTTACTGGCTGACTTGTACTAGAGGACCTGAGCAAAGCTGTTATATTTTTGTACAACATGTTTTGTATATTGGGGCTGGATGCCTGGAACAGCTGAAGAAAAAAATGAAATGAAATTAAAATATATATATATATATAAATATATATATATATAAACACAGGCACAGTATGTGTGTACGTGTGCACTTTGCATTGGACAGCCATCGGTTATTTGGGAGAAGGCTGTGGCAGTACAAGAGTGTGGTAATCTTGACTGTGCTCTGCTTTCAATAAGTGGTCTTTATTTTGTTTTACTTTATTAACACTATTTTGCTGTTATTTTGCTATTTTGTTGTTGCATTTGTTTATATTTTGTTTGATTCTTTGGTTTTTCTATTTAGAAAATATCTTTTATTTTTCCTTTGCCTCTTTTAGACCTGGCACTGGATTTTTTCAGAAATAAATCTTCATTATGGAATCACCAGAACCTTGGATGTTTGCACTTTGCCCTTCAGCCATCCCCAACAGAGGGCAGACTCAGATAGTTGCACTTGTTTTATTATATTTTAGATCCGCATGGGTATAACAAAAACCGTTTCAGCCTTTATCGTCACACACACAGATTATATTGCATTGTCAATAAACCAACGGTATCAATCATCTGAGCTGCTCTGTTTTTCTCCCTCTACTGATTTTCAAGAAAAATCTTTACACGTTGACTTATCACTACAAGTAAACTGTTGAAGAAACGAGTTAAGTAGAGAAAGCACTAACATGGTTGTTTAATTAATAAAAAATATATTGCAACTTCTTTTAAGGCAAAAACACCTGTATTCGCCTGCATGTTAGAATGAAGTATTGCTTCAAATAATGTGAAAATGTTGCATCCTATTGACTAGCAACACTTTTAGGAACAATCCAGGACTTCATAATATAGGGGTAAATGTGTCAAACAGCTTTTCATCACAGTTTTTCAGAGTTGCATCCCAGCAAACATTCACTTATCCAAGCAGTGTCATCTTGTGCTTAGAGCACATTTCTTGAAGCACAAAGCACAGCATACCAGTACACCACAGTGAACATACAGTACTGACATACGCACTGCACCACAACCTACAGTATATCTAATGGGCTGTAGGAATGTTTCAGGTGTGACACCTAATGGAGATAATCCAGCACCTGTGCCAAGTAGTGTAAGTCCTTAGGGACCAAGAGGCTATCAATAAGTATCTGCTAGACATGGGGAATCTGGCAACCCGCATCCACCCAGTACCCAGCCCTCGTCCTTGTGTAACAAGCCGACTACGCCACCCTGGGACTTTCACCAAAGGAAATATTAACCCCAGACCAGTGCCAATAACCAAAAAGGCATTTGGGTTTGTTATACTAAGAAACAGGAAAGGTGGTTCTATCTGCTAATAATCTTTTAGTATTGAAAGCCAAAAGTCAAAGAATAAAATGAAGGAACTGTCAATCACACAATATTGACAGCAAAGAGCCGAGACCCACACCTGCATACACATCCTCACACACACGACAGCATAGAGCCCAGACCCACACCTGCATACACATCCTCACACACACACGACAGGATAGAGCCCAGACCCTCACCTGCATACACATCCTCACACACACACGACAGCATAGAGCCCAGACCCACACCTGCATACACATCCTCACACACACGACAGCATAGAGCCCAGACCCACACCTGCATACACATCCTCAC
>JAODJX010000119.1:14864174-14877750 GCA_026776945.1 Isichthys henryi | reverse complement strand
CCCCCTCCCCCCCCCCCCCCCCCCGCCCCCCCCCCCCCCCCCCCCCCCCCCCCCCCCCCCCCCCCCCCCCCCCCCCCTGGACACCATCTATTCCCCAGGCATGATGAAAGTCACACGGCGGGCCTGACTGTACTGCTCAGAGAAATTACGTCTTTGCTCTGTTTGACTGAGAGAGCATGGTGACCCTAGAGCGTACCTGCTTCCAGTACAAACCCATTGTGTGCATTCACATGGATCTTGATAGATCTGAATATCTGGGGCCACCTGGAACATGGACTCTGATTGGAGGGATGGTGGCTCTTTCTTGGGCTATGATTGGCTGGGCTTTGATACATTATGCAATCATGCTGTCTAGCAGCAACTCCAGACCAGAGGGCTTTGTGACAAAGCAGGAGAAAGGTGAGATCCTCCAGAACTGTTGATTCCAGGTGCCTGCAGTCAAAGAATAGAAAAGGCTGAGAAGCCAGCTTCTCCTGCATAGACTGCATTTCTGCTGCTGAGGTTGAGTAATTTCCCTTGTTGTGAAGATCCTGTTAGTTACAAAGAACTGCAATATTCTCATATCATTAACTATGTACTAGAGATTATAAACCTGAGAGATTCGCAACAAAGGAGCCGTCATCAAGTTACAATATGAGTCTATAGAAAGTGATTTAAAGAAATCATAACCATTTTTTTAAACATGCATTGTCATCAGAGGTGCTTTATATTGCAAAACTTGCACAGATAAGAGAAGCTCAAAAGAGAGGAAATGTAATCCGGTATTTCTGCATTTGGTTTGATGTCTTCTTACAGCCACAAGAGAAATGTAAGGAAATCCACATCTTCTAGAGTAACTCAAACTGCATGGAACATATCTTCTGTATCTGCTGTCATTCTGGGCTCCTGTCACAATGCCAACACAACATCCATGAATGCATTTGTGAGATGTGACCCCTATAACAATTCACCGTTGAAAGAAGTAACCTGATAGGTGGTCAAACAGTCCATATAGCTTCTTTTACAGGAAACGGCGTGGTTTTAAATATACCAGACTCTACCATTATTTCAGTGAAACTGAATCACCTTTCTCCAGAAGCTTTTATAGTTGATTTTATTAGCCTTTTTATGTATATATAGCTTTTATTGATATTCTGTTGTTATGGAATACAGGATCCTGTTTACACCGTCTCAAAACGTCCTAAGCAAACTCTCATGCTACTTGACAATTATTGGACATTTTCTGTGTTCAACAAGGAAGTAGCACATAATATTGGTCCTCCAGTGGAAACACATATTCGCAAACTGCTGCATGTCACACCATGTCTCCACAGCAATTCCTTGAGAAATCCTGGTTGAATTACCCGGACAACAGAACTTCAGTTCCGGCTTTGGTAAATTTTGTTCGCAGTTAGTCGAGGCCTATCAAGCTTATCGGAGAAGTTGCAGGCACCTGCCACCAAATGGATCATTCATCACTTATCCAAGGACAGTCTTCACTGGTTGGGTACATTACACTGGCTGGTGATAACCCTCCTGAGACTGATAACCTTAGATGCGCTGTGTACGTTTTTTTCATTAGCCTCTAGGTACAAAAGGTGACAGGATGTCTGAACACAAAAAGGCTTTTATGTATTTATGATCTCACTTCTTTTTGTTAACTTTACCTGCATGGGCAGAATAGTAAGTAAGTATCTTCATTGCCAGGACCCATCAGCTAGCAGAAGATAAGGAAACATGTGTGCTGCTAGCTGAGGTTTCCTTGGATGAACGTTCCATTCTCATATCTGCATTCTTTGTTTCAATGTGCAGGATATTATGTGCTTGAGCTTAAAGATTCAATAAGGAATATGCCTACTGCAATCTTTAATCATGTGACCTCCTGTGTGGCCCCCAGAACCCAAGTCTTAAATAGCATGAATGGTGAAACGTTACTTTCGTTTGCTAGCATGTCCTACACAGGAATTACAGAGCTGTTTGTGGCCAGATATAACACTAGTCTTTTTGAGACGACTTCTTCTTTAGTCACATAGTCAGAAGTTTGAATAGTGGTCACAAAATACTCTCTCTCTCTCTCTCTCGGTTGACCTGAATTTTGGCTTCGGCTCTAGGCTCCGAGTCCAAAACGATTGCCAAGACTGAATCCAAGATTGAGAGTGAATCCAAATTTTTTTCTATGTAATCCACTACACATTACTGCATTTGTGTCTTAGCCCAAAGACAAGTCTGACTTCTCACCTTTGTGGACACGCCCAGCTCTGTCATATACTACATGCATAAACAGAACTAGAATAGCAGGAGAATATCAACACAGTATATTTGTTTAGAGCTTTAGAACCTTCAATCCAAATATAGAAATCCATAGAAAAGCTGCATTGTATATATTATATTATATTTCAAAAGCCTCTTTGCCTCTAACTCTTCAGTCTGGTCTATACAGTATGTGTTCAGCTTTAAAAAGTTAAGTGTGCTAGCTGGTGGTTTAGTGCTCTGAAAAGTAAAACTTGTTAAGGTCACTCTCTGGTGCTCAGTGTCATGTTCATATGTTCTAATAAAAGAACCATAATGAAGTGGGTTACCATCAAACACTACTTCCTCTGACAAGAAGTAACGAGAGTCATCGGTATCTACCAAGTATTTCAGAAATGTTTCACATTTTTTATCTGTGTGACATCAAAAGTCATTTGACTCGTATGGCCTAAATCTGTTTGGTCTCAGACGACCACTCCAATGTTCAACAATGTGAGGATCCATCTTTTTGTCACGCCATCATTTTGTAATCTTTTGATCAGACATTATCAGACCTCTTATCCCTCAAGCACCATTTCTGCCTTTATATCCACTTTCTAAATTTTGTGCATTTACTGCCGTCACTTGAGAGCTCTGACTGACGACACACTCCTGTTGGGTTTTCACCAATATATACCCGAGGCCTCGTATGTCATTTGTAGCAGAAATCCAGTCTCCTGGACTCGCTGATTGAGCCTCACTTTGTGTTGAAGTTCTTCTCATTTCTTTGAAAGCACAGTCGGTATTAACAATAATTGTTTGAAATACAATAGTATGTCCACTGAATACATAACAAATCGCAGTTCTTGTTATCACAGAAAATTACTTACTCTCACTTGGTTTAAGAAATTTTTAAAACACAATGTGATTGCAGCCTCCTGCACCTCACAAATACTGTAAATCAAAATGTAAGCCATTGAGGGACCATTGAATATTCTGTGTGAAATTAGTACGAGGAAGTGTGAAGAGAGTGAGTATTGTTAAGCAGTTTGCTTGCTTTATAATTCATCTTTTGATAAGAATTGCAAACCAGAATAGTGTGAGAGACTTTGGGATGTAAAATTCTCACTTACAAGGGCGAACTGATACAAATGATCTGATGTGTGAACTGTGTTTGTTAAGCATATGCAGACAGGAAAACTGTGGAAAACTGTGGAAAACTCCAGTCATTGTTTAATAACACAAAACTGCATAAAACAATGTGGATTATCATTAACCTTCAAAAGCAAACTTAAATAGTCTGCTCAGAAAATGTGTTTTTATTACTAAAACTACGAATAACATCTTCATTGTCTGATTTTCATCAGAATTACATTACACTTTTTAATCATGTAATAATCGGTGAAAACAACGTCACTTCTATTCAGGAACATTTTGAGCAACATGTGCAGAATTCTGCCATTAGCTTTTTATCTGTATGTGTTTATGTGAGACCTGAGGGAAGGTGAATTTGTTCTTTAAGCCAGATAACTGACCCAAACAACAGCATGAGTGTAGGATGGTGAACATGAATTGTGCCTAGGAGGCTCTGCATTGAATAGACTGTCCCGGCAGATTAGGAGATGTTCCCGAGATGTGCATCTCTTAAAACAAGAAGGTTTTAAGAGAAGATGGGGAAGGAACTGCAGAGCGAAACTTTGGACATTAACTCTTTGGAGTGATTGTAAACGAGAGTCGATGCCCCTCCCTCAATAAACTATTGATACCTCCTTCCCTCAATTGTATACATTTTAAGATAATGACAGTAAGAGATAAGTGAAAGAAAATCAATTTCGCAGAGAATTTTTCATTTCAACAGGCCAGGTACTTTTCAAATGTATAACATTTTAGTTCAATTGAACATGCCAATTGCTTTTCAAATATTGCGCTTTTCAATTGAAGATGTGTCAGAGTTGGTTAAGTTCCTTGAAAACACAGAAAGTACTTTCTTTCAGCGAAATGTACAATATAATGTGCTATCTTGTTAGGGGATTTCTTTACCACGGTTCCAGAAGATTATGACCTTCTTAGCAGAAGGGAGAGAGCCAAAAAAAAAAACTCTTTAGGTGGACGAATACCATGGCCAGTTAAAAGTTATGAAACCTAACAGGGTCCATCCATCTTCCATAAGTGCTTGCCCAGTACATGGCCAGCAGTTTGGATCTCAGGAAGCGGATTGCGATGCTGGCCCATTGCAGAGCGCACACTCGCACACTTTATGCAAAAACACAAAATGACAAGTCTTTGAGTAGAGAGAGGAATCTGAGGAGAACATGCAACCTCAATGCTCACAGAGATGGTGTTATTGTGCTGTAGGGAAGCTGGCTAGTGTGTAATGTTGTATGTTACCTCTGTTTTCCCCTATACATGGTGTTCTGTTTTACTGCTATTTACTATCTTTTTCTTATAGCCTGTAGTGTCATTAAAAATCAATTGAGCTATTTAATCTAATCTAATCTAATGAGCTATTTGCTCGAGCCTCCTGTTTTACTTATATAATGCCAAATTATTATTGGTTGTTATGATAATGGACATCATCTTTTCCTGATAATGATACAGTCTGTTTTTATATAATAATATTCTTATTATATTTTTCTAGTAATTCACACTTAACATACAGTGCAGCCTTCACACTTTTCCTTGGGTTACTCATGGACGTGGTACCATTGTTCTTCTGTTAGTCCTGCTTTTTGAATCTGAATAAATGACCCCTTATTGTGTTTTCTCAGTCTGTACTTCTGCCAGTGGAAACTCTTTTATTTGAATGTCTTGGAAAACACCCAAACAAAAAAATGGAGACAGCAGGTCACATGGGCCACACAAGAGGTTTGTGACATGTGATGTTGCCAAGCGTATCTCCTAGCTGCTGGTGCTTCTAGTTATCTCTGTGTAACCATGCTGTGCTTCAAGTTCAGTATGATGAGTAAGTAGTGAGTACAGCTGCTTGGACAGACGATTGATTGTGTGTGAACCTGAATGGGATGTAAGTTTGGGCAAAAAGACAGAATCTATTATCCCAGTCTGGGCTGTAATTCCATTTTTAGGAGGACAGTAGAGTCCGCCTCTTTTAGCAAATGATGATAGTTTTATATGTGGACATTTTCATTTTTCCTGAGCTTGGAATAATTAATTAAATATTAGCTGGATAGTATGAAAGCTCCCTTATTTACATTTTATCAGGTGCTAATGAAAAAAAATCTCTTTGAATGTGATAATGAAGAAGAGCGTTTGCAAACTGAAGAACAGTGTGGTGTAGCTTCAGCAGCAGATTCTACACATAGAAAATTTATTTCACGTTTGCAAACCATTTTAAGGTGAAATAATCTATCAGTCAATTAATTGGTATTTACTGTTGTTTAATTAACATGGCATTGCTGTGTTGACTGATCTGATTAAGAGCACTGTATAAATGATCTCTGGATTCTCTCACACGTAAGTGACCAGAGGAAACAGCAATGGAGTTATCATGTAAGACAAGACAGTAATAAGGCGAAAGAACTGTGCTGAACTAAACATGGATTCTGAGCATTTCTTAGGCTCCTAGACCTACACACCATGCAAGCAGTAGTGTATAGAGAGTCTACTGACATAGATTATTTGCATCTGCCATATTTTTGCAGTCTGTTCCCAGCTGCCAGATCCCATAATCACCGAATCATTATCACCAGCCTCAAGTGTCTGTCAGACGAGAGTAAAGATGAAAAACATAGCTACTCTTTTTTTTCCCATGATTCTGTCTATGATTTGCGGTTTATATGTATTCTGCATGTACATTTGCTCAGAAAATCATTGATTGTCTTCCTTTAAAAAGTCAAAGAATCATTTTCCTAATTTTTATTTTTTTTTACAAATTTAGCAGTGGGGCACAAGCTACAATCTTGGGGACATGACACAAGTGACCAGAGTTTTGCATGCTGTTGAGCTTCACCTGTCCCATATTCTATGCATCACTGTATGTATAACTTTCTAAGTTCTGTCTTGTTTCAGACCCAGTAACCAGGATCTCAGTGTTGATACCAGTGCTAAGGTCTATGGCCAGGGTAGGGCTCACGTCCCCAGGGGCCCAAGGCTGCCATGGGTAGGGGCCCTTAAGTGGGCCTTTTGAACCGAAAGAAGAAGGAACCAAGAATGACTGAACATGAAATATATTTTAACCGGGATGCCAATGGGAAAACTTACCAATCAGGGTGGAATGCGGTCGGCAAAATTAGCCAATGGGAGGGCGAGGAGTATCACACTGGAGGGTCGATCGGGCAAATTTAGGAAGCAGATCCATTCCTTATTTTGCTAAGTTTAGTCTTGAACTTTTGTATATGCTCATTTAATTGTGTTCTCTCCACATCTCAAATTATCTACCACTCTTGCTGGATGGTATCAAAGACACGGGGGATGTAATGTTAGTTTTGTATCTTTGCACTGTTTTCTTCTTCTGTTAGGTTATTTTGTGCCGGTTTACTGGGCAGTGAAATAAGTGGTAGAATCCAGTTTTAAAAGAAAGCTGGGTAGCGCAAAGTATCAAAGTAGAACAGTCCATTTCAGCTGGGACAAAGGGCAACTTTTTCTATCCTGAAAATTATAGTGAACAATGCAAATACCACACATGCTGTTAAACTTTAAAAGATCATGTTATGTTATACCCTTAAATGCACCTTCTGTAAATTCTTCACCCCCCCCCCCCACCTACCTTGCCTAATGGTACAGTCTGTAGCTGTCTTGTTTTGCTTTCCTTCATCCCTGATGCATGTTTGACTTTGTTCCTTTTGCTGTTCCTGCATGCCAATGTGACCCCTTTCATTTTTATGGTTATTGCCTGTGACTATACTGACCATGTGACCATCCATCAGTCACAATCCCATTAGCCCTGAACTGGAAACAGTGCCCCCAGTAAAGCCATTTCACCATGCCCAATCTCCGTATCAAAGGAAATCCTATTCCAGTGAACCTGTTCTTCCCTGTCCAATCCCAATGTCACATGCTTCTGTTCTCTGTTGCGACCCCATTTTGGGAAAATGTTCCTTGGGACAACTTGAAAAATGACATATAGGGCAGGAAATACCTTGCTCTCTATATAGTGACAAATGCATGAAACTACACACTCTTGGCTGTACAGGGTAATATCTGGATACTTGGATGTTCTGTGACGTTTTAGCAGCACTTCTCATGAGGGTGCCCCCTCAAGTAAAGTGTTACCCATTATTTTTTTGCACCTCAGCCTGAATTATTCATTTAATCAAATGCAAATCTTAATATAGTCTGATCTGTAACTATTCTGAATAATTACTGGACTCCCACAAAGCAGGATTCTCAGCCTGTAGGGGGAAAGGGTCTTGGAGGATAACAATACCTGAGCAAACAGGGAATTTTAACACAATATGTATGAAGAGCGAATACAGAATCGTCATTAATTATCACTAGAACATTATTAGTGTTGTTATCAGTGGAAAAGTCTTTCTTTATATAATAACTCATAAAAAGTAATATAGATCTTCTAAAACTGCAGAACCATCAGTACTGTCACACGGTGAGCGACGTACGTATTAATAAAGACAGACCCAGCCCTGACTGTTATGTGTAAATATTTGGGGGACTTTTAATATGTGCCATTCTGTGCTAATAAACAAACCAACAAACAAAACAAATAAATAAGTAAATAAATAAATAAAGTACAAAAAGTATATATAGATATTTCCTTAGGCCTTTGCCATGTGCTTGTGGTAGGATAGAATGATCCCAAGCTTGTGAAATCCTGCTTAATGAGGCCCAGCTGGTTCATGTTTGCTTGAATAACAAGCTGGGTATTTAACCAACTGGACCAAAGTAATGATGGATAAAGAAGCCCGATGGGACTAGAAAAGTAACTGAACGAAATATCTTCTCAGTTTCCATCATAAAAAAAGCTCCGAAAACCTCCTGTCAAATTCCAGTAATAAAACCTTGTATTTTCATATTTCCTGCTTATCACCGGTACCTGTGCTACCCATCGTCAGCAGCTGCCCCCAGCGAGCTATAACAATTACAGATGAATGTTTTCGAGAAGCTCCCCTCTACCTGCTTCCCTGAGACAAATAAGTACACTTTATGTAAACGTCATAGCAGATGTTACATTAGTAAAGTAATGTAACAAAGTCTCCTTTACAATATGGGTATTATATTACCATCACAGAAATGATGATTTCCTTTGTTTGTCTATGCATTATCACTTTTGTTGTATTCTGCCTGCTGGCACGCAGGGCAGCAGAGGCACCATTGTCATCTTTCTTATTTGCCGGCTGCTCATATTTCCTGAATGGTTTGTAATTATCTGCAAGCCTCCCTTGGGCTTCGGACTTGGCTCTTAATGTATGGCCAGCATTTATCCCCAGCTTTCACATGTATGAAAGGTCAGAAAGATAAACACTTTATATTATTCTCCTTCTCTTTCTTCTGATTCTGAATTAATGTGTCTCGTTTTCTATTGGGCTAAGTTCTTAAATAATTTCATTACCTCCTTTGGTAAGATGCACAAATGACAACAACATGCTAAACTTCATCCATAATTACTGTAAGTAATGTACTGTATGGTCCCTTCCTTCATCAGAACTATAACATTGTGTCCATATTTCAGTGAAATGGGCAAACAGAATGTAGTCGGGATTCTTAATTTACATATACTGTAGAGTAGGGGTGTCAAACTCAGTCACGGAAAGGGCCATATTAAAAACCATCAAAATTCTCTCTTTAAATCAAATGCATCTGCTTGGCTGATGAACTACTACTGTATGTATCTCCTGTTCTCTGACATTATTAAGATTAGGCTTAGACTTTAGTGATCTCACTGGCAAATTGTTGTGCATACAGCAGCAAGAAGACATGAGGCAAAACACATATAATGCAAAGAAGACAATTATCCACTTGGGGGGGGGGGAAGATATAGTGCAGATTCACACAGGATGATCCCAACTTCCCAGGTAGGGCTGTAACGGGGCACGTATTTGGCGTGTAGTTCAGGTTCGTACGGAATGATCCCCACTTCCCGGGTCGGGCTGTAACGGGGCACGTATTTGGCGTGTAGTTCAGGTTCGTACGGAATGATCCCCACTTCCCGGGTAGGGCTATAACGGGGCACGTATTTGCCGTGTAGTTCAGGTTCGTACGGAATGATCCCCACTTCCCGGGTCGGGCTGTAACGGGGCATGTATTCGGAATGTAGTGCAAATTATTACAGGATGATCCCTACTTCCTGGGTAGAGCTGTAACGGGACTCGGATTTCACATGCAGTGCAGGTTCGCAGAGGACGATCCAAACTCCATGGGTGGTTAAAGTCCTGCGTTTTTGGTGGTATTTATTATATTTTAAAAAATTTATTCTGTTTTAATTTTTTTCTGTACTTATTGTTGTTTCTTGTATGCTTATTTTAATTCCTGTATGATTATTGTAATTATTTTTCTTCTTTTAAAATGTCTGTAAAGCACTTTGCAAACTGCGATTAAAACTGTGCTATATAATGACTGACTGACTGACTGACTGACTGACTGACTGACTGATTGATTGATTGACTGACTGACTGTGTCCACAGCTTCTCGGATAACCCTGCCTATGACAGCTGGATACAGAAGATGTATGGATGGTTTGATGAATGGATTTTTTTGTTACAATGTACAAATAAGCTTCCCTTAGGTTTTGATATTCAGATACGTCAACATCAGACACATTTGGATTACAGTTGTTCTTTATTGTGTTTGCAGCTTTAGTAATAAATAATTTGCACAAATTCAGTTTTCCCTGCAATAGCAAAATTTACAACGAATCGCAAACGTAAAACCACTGCACTCTTATTCCCGGAACATTTTTAACAGAATATCAAAATCATTTTGCTGGCTGCAGGCCGGGTGTGACCTTCAGTTTGACATACTGTATACTATATTGTCAAGTACTGGGACACCCCTCCAAATCATTGAATTCAGATGATCCAATCAGTTCCATAGCCACAGGTGTGTAAAATCAAGCACCTAGGCATGCAGACTGCCTCTACAGACATTTTCGAAAAAATGTGTCACTCTCAGGACCTCAGTGAATTCAAAGGTGGTACTGTGCAGTGAGTCCATTCGTAAAAATTTCTCGCTATTAAGTATTCCACTGTCAACTGTTATTTATAATAAAGTGGAAGCAACTGGGAACAACAGCAACTCAGCCATGAAGTGGTAGGCAACGTAAAATCACAGTAGCTACAAACTTTGTGTAGCCTTCAGCTTAGCTCAAGAACAGTGCGTAGAGAACTTCATGAAATAGGTTTCCATGGCCCAGCAGCTATATATAAGCCTTACATCACCGAGTGCAATGCAAAGCGTTGGATGCAGTGGTGTAAAGCACGCCACCACTGGACTCTAGAGCAATGGAGATGTGATCTCTGGAGTCTGGCAATCCGATGGATGTTTATAGGGTTTGTCAGTTGCCAGGAGAACAGTACATGCCTGACTGCATTGTGCCCAGTGTAAAGTTTGGTGGACAGGGGATTATGGCGTGGGGCTGTTTTTTAGTAGTTGGCCTTGACCCCTTAGTTCCAGTGAAAGGAACTCTTAATGCTGCAGCATTAGAAGCCATTTTGGACAATTTCATGCGCCCAGTTTTGTGGGAACAGTTTGGGGATGGCCCCTTCCTGTTCCAACATGACTGCGCCAATTAATGCGCTATACAAAAATAAATTTGTTGTTGTTGTTGTTGACTGCGCACCAGTGCACAAAGCAAGGTCCATAAGGACATGGATGAGCGAGTCTGGTGTGGAGGAACTTGACTGGCCTGCATAGAGCCTTGACCTCAACCCTATAGAACACCTTTGGGATGAATAAGAGCGGAGACTGCGAGCCAGGCCTTCGCGTCCAACATCAGTGCTTGACCTCACAAATGCTCTCCAGGAACAATGGTCAAAAATTCCCATAAACACATTTACTTTTCTTGCTTTGTTGTTGGAAGTTTAGCCCAGCAGCATATCTGCTTAAGTTAGGTCCTTGACAACTGCCTCACTTGTTTGTGTAAATTTAAATAAGTTGTATTTACGACTGTTTATATTAAAATAGTTATTGGCTTTTAACTCATAATTTCAGCAAAGTGGAAGACTCAATGACATTTAAATGGGGTTCTCCTGACACTTTGTATATATATCAGTCCTAAGGTTTACAGTTTGACCGAATGATTAACTTAGTTATCTGTTAAAGTTACAAGGCAAAATCAATGAAATTGTATCAGTGGAGCCCGAAATCACCTAGAGCTTTTTATGGAAACCCCGGTATATGGGCAAAGCCATGTGCAAAATAGCCTTAAAAGAGAAAAGGGTCACTTTGTCATGTAAGATGAAAATGCACCTGGTCTCTGCAGAAGCTGTGCACAAGTGCAGGGCCCAGTGTTCCTCTGCCACTCCAGTCTGATCAAAGGAATTCCCATCGTGGCCATCAGGCCAGTAAAGTACCCTATAAAGGATTTAGCTGCTTCAGTCAATGTCAGTGTTGAGTATCCACTATCCAGGTGATTCAACAAAGATATCTAATGAGCTTGTCAGGGGAACTATGTGCTGTATTATCATTAAAGGGTCTTGTAGTGGGCGTATGTTCAACAGAACACATTAATTAGTACTTTCAGAATTGTATACAACACAAAAGCATTGAGTACTTCAAACTTCCATACTCCACCTGCCCTTCATTACTCCGGTTTTTGCTCTATGACTTAACTCATTTTAGCTTTTTTACCTCTCTGCTGTTCTGGCATGACCATGTTGGTTTACATTTTTATGCTTTGGTTAAATATATACACTTCAATCTGAATAAGTTGCCTGTCATGTTTGTAACATTTTGTTGTGTTCTTACCCAGTTTGCCTCCATTAACAATTTCATACTTACATCAATCAAATAGGGATAATTCTGCCACCGTCCCCAAAGCTTTTACAAGGAATTCTGTTTTACACACCTGTATTTATCTCGAGCTACACAATTACAGGTAAGAAACACCAGAGGAAATTTCAGTTATTTAGTAAAAGGTCCTTAGTTTTCATTGAGTGAAGTGGAGGGGAGGAGTTACTTGCAGCCTGTATTTTACACCATGTGGAAAGCAAAGCTATGACTGAAGAAAAGCAGGATGTCCTTAAATTATTTAATTGTGGTATTTAGGCACTGTTCGCAATATGTTTGCTGTGTTTGAGCAGATGAGCGTGAGCAGACATAAACTCCAAAGACTGTGCATGTGGTACCTGCAGTGCTTAGCATTTCTCCTTCTGCCCCAAACCGGCCATTCATACTCCTAGCACTACTGCCCCCTTCCAAGCACTAAGTGTCTTTGATAGCTGTGTCTCAGAAACACAGACAATGCCTAGAGCTGCCATATCCTAAGGCCTTAGTGCTTATGTCAGGCCACATGGACACATTAAAAATATTATAAACGATTGAATAAAAAGCCTCAGTGTTCTCACACATTACACACGGTCTATATGGTGTTCTCTGTCCTAAGAAGCACTATACTGTAAATGCAGCATTCCACACACATTTGTTCCCACTTGACAGTGCTCTATATATTCAGTGCTCTAGGGCAAGGCACAGCTATTAAACTTCCGCTTCACTAAGGCCTGTGGGACACTGAGCTTGGCAAACGAAAGACGTCTGTAATCTCAGTCATGTACACCTTCGCCAAAGTACCGCTGTTATTCTCTCGGGCCTCTTAGATGCATATGGCTCTGACTCCACACCCAAAACATACCTATAACATGCCCTGCACCCCAAAAAGTGTCTCAAACCCTGGATTTTTCCCTTTATATAAAATTTTTCTCTGTTATGATTTTATATGCATGTAGACTTTGGGAAAATCGATCCTCTGAAGTTAAAAAAGTTAAGGTTGGCTTGAAATGATTTAACCAAAATTTAATGCGTTCAAAACAAAAGGGGGGGGGTCGTCATGGCAAGCTGTCAGATAATGTGAGCATGTCTTTCAGTTTTGCATCACATCAGTAACTTCAAATTAATTTTCTGTGTTGTCTGAGTAAATATGTCTTATACAGATTGTTCTCATCTGTTTGAAATGGATTATGTTGGCTTACAGAATGGCACAGATTAAAAATAAAATTTAAAAACTTTTTATATGCTTAATAAGATAAGGCATATAAGACAGTGTCAGTGAAAGTGCATGGTTTCATTTTGTCTTATTACCAGTTATGTAACATCGAGGTTAGGCTCTTGTTACTGCCCACAGCCTGCACTAGCCCTTCCCCATGTAACATCGAGGTTAGGCTCTTGTTACTGCCCACAGCCTGCACTAGGCCTTCCCCATGTAACATCGAGGTTAGGCTCTTGTTACTGCCCACAGCCTGCA
>JAODJX010000119.1:14844921-14863681 GCA_026776945.1 Isichthys henryi | reverse complement strand
GTTACTGCCCACAGCCTGCACTAGCCCTTCCCCATGTAACATCGAGGTTAGGCTCTTGTTACTGCCCACAGCCTGCATTAGCCCTTCCCCAATCTTCTTCCTATTCTTGTGTCGCACTGTTCACATGTTCATCCTGCCCAGTCAACTAGTACACTATGGTAACATATTCTGATGTTTTCCCATCTGTGGTGATAATTTTATCCTTTATCCTTTAATTTTCAATACTCATCTACGCGATTGAGTCTATCCTGTCCTATGAGGACAATACATTTTTTCAGTATATGCAGCCACATTTAGTCTGAATACGTCATTTTGACATGGGCAGAGCCTAAGTGCAGATATTCAACATGGAAAGCCTGCAGGTTGATTATGGCTAATACTGGTTAAAGTCAGTCGTAATCACTGGTTTGGGAACATTTTCCCAATAAAGCACAGCAACACCAGAGAGAAAGAATAGCTGATAAGACTAAGACCACCTGTCAGTTCTGTGATGCTCAGATATATTGCTGGAAATACACCCAATGTGCTACGACAACATCCGAGTGTGTGTACGACCGGCGCAATGCAGAAACATTCTCTGCGAGTTAGTATGTGGCACTTTTGCCAGGAATTTCAGACTCTTTTTCCATCCTATACCGACTAGCTAAGAACCCAAAACTGAGGAACCATTTGTTTTGTGAACCATTTCACCTGTCCTACATATACACTGGAAATACACTTAATCTAAATCATACTGTGGACATCTGGGGCCTGTACTATGAAGCGAGGTTACTGGCTTATCGGGGTAACTTGTCGGATTTAAGGTAGTCTGGGAAAACTGTAAGTGAACGATTATGAAGTCCATTTAAACTGTGGTACTGTAAGTTTTCCCGATAAGCCAGTAACCCCGCTTCGTAGTACAGGCCACGTATCACATAGGCTAGGCTAAGGTAACCTGTGTGGCCAAGCCACCATTTGGCGTTCGTTAGTCCAGAAAGTCCAGAAAAATCACACTGTAAACACACTGTCCGCGATCGGCGAGTTGTTAGTCTTCATTATGATTGCATCTGTATTAGTGACCAAGCAATAGTAGGCACAGTGACACCCATTACATGGTCTATGTTGGTCTCAGCTTGGGCCCGAATCAGTGGCTCGCCCTGGGCCCACCCCTCCTAAGAAGCAGGCCTGACTAGACACCTCTCCATACAGAGCAGGCAGTGTTCTGGGTAACACAGCTAGGGTTAGGGTTAGAAGGCACTGCAATATGGATGTCATGCCATTTTTGGACTGATCATTTCTGAGCACTTCTGCAAACATGAGAGAAAAGTTTAATCATTTAATAGGAACAACTTACACACACCCTGACCTGCATAAGTATCAGGACAATGGATGGATGGATCAAATACATTGAAATGGATGTGGGTTGTTCACAGTAACAATAGGCAGCAAAAAACTGCTGTAAGATGACACCTCCAAAGTTATGGTGTCTAAGCATCATAATTCGATGGAGTCAATGATGGTGCAACAGAGAGTAAACCTATCAAGTGTATGTGACACATAACTGTATGCAGAGAACACTTTGTGTTACTGGGTTGAAAGGCATAGTGTTAAATCAAGATAAAACATGATAGGACCAAGGCAAAGAAGAACTGCCACGACAGATATGTTATCTATCCAGAAGGGTTTTAATTTATCTGCCAACTACCAGCATAGTCAGAAAAGTTTTATATCCTGCCGTCAGCTTAACCCTTGAGGTTGTTTGTTAGCATTCTTTGGCGTGAGTTTTAACAGCAGAGGGGAAGTGGTTTGACTCTTTGCTCTATTATGACCCCAATATGCCTTGTTCCTATAATTGTGATTTCATTCAACCCACTTTACTGTTTCAATGCATATTTATTGTTATTTCACTTTCTGTACTACTAGTGTCTACATGCCTAAGTGGCAGAGGGCTTTTTAGATACACATGAGCATGAATTTTGCTAGAATAATTATGGCAATGTAATATAAGTTGCCACCTGTGGTAGAGAGCCACACCTCTCTGCGCTTTCCTGTGTTCAAACACAGCAAAACACTAGAGCAGCAACAAAGGCTGCCATCTGTGAGAAACTGCAAAGCATCATCAGTCAGTGGTGGACAGACGGGAATTCGTGTAGTGAGTCAGACTGCTGGTAATTCCGAGTGAATTTGAAAAGTGCACGCTGTTTTCTTCTGATAAGAATATGCAATTTTTATTAAACTGCATAAAATGAGATTATAATTTGGCAATGGCAGCCAGCATATCTTACTCATTAAATGCATTGGTGCTGCCAGGCTTTCATGTTCCGGCCAAGTTATATCAAATTTTATTAGTGAATGAGTTAGTGGTCTTATCAGAACTGGAACCTATTTCTTTCCCGTAAATGCGGCGTCTGATTCGGTTTGAAGGAACTGCTCAACCTTCCATTACCGACTCCTCCAACTCAAATTACTGCATGGTGCAATCAAAGCAGATGGTCAGTGCTTTATTATAGCTGTCAGAACGATAAACCTGAATCTACCTCCCCAGGAACTAAAACCAGAGCGGTAATGAGTTCATTCTGTGTTTGATTACAAAATGATGAAAAAGGCTAGAAATCGAGACTTTTGAACTAAACATTTATCATTTTTCCCGAAGAATCTCACAAAAACATTAATAACAGAAAATTAATAATCAGGGCCAGAATTGAAATTACTGACCTTCTTACATAATGTCTCAAATTAATTAATTCAAGTCATTAGTACGGGCTGTCAGTTCCTAAATGAACAGTAACTGATCATATTCCCTAGTGGTACAGTATATGTGCTTCTGTTTTTTTCAGTTTGTCACAAATGTAATTACTGCTTCATTCTCACCCACACACATACATACATACATACGTATCGGGGAGGAAATTATCAAGGGAAATTTTAACAAAAAAATAAATAAATTTTTCCTCACACTCCGAGTGGAGAAAACACTGCCAGTACGTAACTGGTGTTAGCAAATGAGGGCACATGTTGCTCATCTATGAGGGTTTGATATAGTACCAGGCATCTCTTTTTTCGTTCAGATTTCAACTTTGCAGAAATAAATTGATTTTCTTCCAAAGTCCAATAAATGTCAGTGCATTTTTATTGTGCAATCAGTCTGTTGCTGTCTGAAATGAGGGCCTACCAGTCTCAATGCGGCGCGATGGCGGCTGCTCACTCAAGTGGAACAGCATTTGACCAGGCGTGTTTTTGAGGGCCCATTACAACAAATGGGATCTGTAAATGTGATTGATGGAGGAAAGGCGAGGTACTCTGACGCTGCCGAGAAAGGCTAGAATCAAACATATTCAGCACACGGTGATTAAAAAGAATAGCCGACACAACTTTTCCATAATTTGATACTTCGCTAGACTGTTTTGAACAATTTAGCTGTTGAAAAGTCACACAAAACTTCAAATGAAAATATACTATGGGTAGGTGGTTGGCCAGGTTTGAAAGTAGACTAACTGGAGCTGTGGCATTGTTACCTACCCAATGCGCAAGTCATTTAAAAGGCTGTTCGTGTGAGCGGCATTTCTTTACCTTGTGGTAGGGAAGCACTTGCAGAAAACCCATGTGAGCATTAGGAGTGGCATGTATGTCTACTGTTGATCACAAGATTTTTTCTGGAAGAATATGCTGATTTTTATTATTATTTTTTTTATTATATATAATGTTTAATTTTGTCGTGAAGGAAGATCCAAGTGGCGCTTGGATAACGCCTCATAACACCTCCCTAACATTACAGAACATTTTTGAGTTTCAGGTAGATCCCTTCTGTGACAAACTAGTCAGGCGGCCAACCAATCACAGGCCAGCTTCTCTAAGAAGAAGGAGAGAGTGAAAGAAACACTGGTGCCAGCCTACGCAGGCCTATAGCGGCCCAATACTGACAGCCGGGGAGAAAGCTGAAGGCGCGGAGCTCATCACACAGCTGTCTGTCCTTTCATGATCGCAAGAAGGTTATATGAAAAGGAGAAGCTATGTAAGAAAAGGCAGGAGCAATTGGGAAGCAGGTTACAATGTTTCACAGACTGGCAACTTACATCTCTGTCTGTTAACAGACAACCTTCCATAAGCTGAGCCGAAAAAGTGAACTGCTCACATAGCTTCACTTTATATATAGCTACATATGCGGCTTAAATCACTCAACAGTGAAGCCAATTATGGTGACTGATATGAAATTCCTTGGAAACTCTATGCACATCATACAGGATGAATACTTTGTCCTCTGTTCCATCAAAAGATACTTTTTCTCCTTATTTCATAATCCCCCTTCACAGAACCTTTGGATTTATTGATTTGGGAGACTGATGGGGATTATCTAGTAGCACGCCTACCTGTGACTTGAAATGTATGTGTTTAGAGCAGACAGGAGTGGCTAAGAAATTCAACTAGACAGATGGAAATGGTGATTAACTAAGCTGAGCACTTACCTCCCAAGGGAGCAAATTATTTACTCATGTCCAGGGGTGCAGCAGTGCTGGCGAGGGAAAAGTGATTTACTGCAAAATGATGCCCTGCTGGCTTTCAGCGCGTCAGACAGTGGCTGTGAACAGCTGCACTGAAACGGGGTAAGGGCAGACTGAATATGCAAGCTTTGTAAGGATTTACCGATACCAAGAAGCTTTCTCTACCTGCATCAACAGAATAAGATGGAGTGCTGGATTGATGAGATCTGATTCCCCAAGTTTAACTCGTAATTACAGATTTTCTGCTTCTCTCTTGCAATTTTTTTTTTATCAGTGAACCTGCAGACATCAGTGTTAAAGGGATTAGAATTATAATTAATTAAAACCTTGACTGTGATTTTATAAAGACTTGGAAGCAAATTATTATAATGCACAAAAAATTGCCCTGGCTTTACACTGGAGTAAATGGATGCACATTTTGTACAGTGAATGTTATGTTTGTACTTTTGTCAAATGTAAAGTAAATTAAATGTAGTGCAAATAGGATAAAGTGAGATGTATTATTGATCCTGAGGGAAACAGTGTGTTTGTATTGCACAGTGGCTGTGATACGACAGCTTTCGGGGCTCTGTAGCAGAACCTCTCCACTATATTTGTATCGGACACGATATGATATTGCGACTCATTATATAATTGCTTTACAATTAGTGACCAAACATCCAGTTTGTATTTGTAAGATACTAACTTCAAATAAATTGTATATTTGCCACCACAGGATGACAGCAGACTAAAATGATTACGAAATAATATTTTAATGTCCATACTGATATTGACTGTATTCAGTTAAGTTTGGTTGATTCTCTTCTATGTTTTTTGAACTGTGGCTTGACACTGGAGTGCCCTCAGGAAGCCGGAACAAGATGCTGACAGCATGTAGCCTCTATATACACAGAACTGGAGGTGCGATTCAAACCTCCAGTCACAGAGGTGTGAGACCACCCACCAAGACCCTCATTATATTATCATTTTCTAAAAATGATTAACTATGTTACACAACTGCTTATCCAACTTGCATAAATACTAGAGTGCACATTTATTTCATACAATGTGATATGTGCATTTGCTATATTACAGTGTATGTTTTTTTTTCCACTCAAGTTTCTCTCTCAGATTCCTAGAAATAAGATTTAAGGATTATTACGCCAAATCAGGGATGGGCAATCTTACCCAGAAAGGGCCCTTGGGTATGCAGGCATTCACCGCAGCTCCCTAATTGGAGGACTGACTGGCTGAAGAGTCCGCACACCTGGATTTGAACAGCTGATCTAAAGGTTACCCGACAAACCGGCATACACACTGGCCTTTTGTGGACAAGATCGCCCACCTCTGCAATAAATGAAGAACATCTTATAAATGCGTAGGATTGCAGTTATCATAATTATAATGATGATACAGAGTTTTAGGCCAATTCCATCACATTGTGGATCAGAAGAGAGCTATTATTGGCCAAAATGAATACATAGCCACACATCCCACGTATCTTTTGTAGTTTGGGTTTTCTCACTGAGTAAATTGATTTATTGTTGTTACTTGTTTTTTGGATGTCAGTCAATGGAGCTGCAGGCCTTTCCCTGCGTGAAGCAGAGGAGGAGACACCTCCAACAACTTTGTAACAAACTGAACCAACTTTAACAACTGACCCGGACAAACAAGGACGTGTCCATCTCATCTACCCAATGCTTCACAGAAACATGTCTATACTAGTCAAATCTGGAAAGTGCCCCATATCGTCTTGGCAAACATCTATTCAGAACAGATTGTGAGCTGCTCCTTTCCAGAAATACAAGTAGAAGAGGAATCAGCTCCTTTGTTAATGAAGGCTGGAGTAACAACGTTACAGTGCTTTTGAAAATATGTTCTTCTGACCTGAAACACACAGCAAGTGGTGATTTTGCTCCCCAGAAATTTCTCTCTTATTCTGGTTGGCATATGTATTCCTTCACAGTCCTGTGTATGTGAAGAACAACAGACAGAAGCTGAGCAGTTAACTGGGGTGGAACGGAACAATCCGGATTCCCTGCTTTTCATCATAGGGGACTTTAAAAGGGTGTATCCAAGTGAGGATCTCTGTAATAAAGACAGCACATGACAGGTGCCACCAGAGTAGGACAGAGAACTTAACCGTTGACCTACAGCACAGTAAACAATGCATCCAGCACCCCCCCCCGCCCCCTGCCTCATGTGGCTCTGGGGCATTCCAGCTACACCATTGTCCACCTTATAGCGAAATAAAAGCAAAACGAAACTGTGCAGAGCCCCGCACACCCAAGGTGAAAATATGGACTAGAGAACCAACAAAAGCTACAGAGCTGTTTTGATTGGATAGCGATGTTTTCAGGGTAGCAATCAGCAACCTCGACAAATGACTATGACATCGTACATCAGTGTTTGTGAGGACAGATGTATTCCTACAAGGATCGGGGTTATTTACAACAATGCAAAACTATCACTAACAACAGAACCCAGACAGCTTTATAGGGCAAAGGAAGAAACCTGTAGGAGTGGGGATAATAAACTCTTCAAGACTGCCAAGTACAGGTTGCATAAGAGTATCAGAACTGTCAAGCAAACGTACTTTGAAAACTTCATCTTTAGTGTGAACAGGCATGCAGGAAAGCTGTAGAATACAATAAGAAGAGCATCGCCCACTCCATGGATGATCATCTTTTGGTTAACCATCTAAACAAATTATACTGTACCAACAAAGCTAATCCTAGACCCTCTTCCTCCTATGATTCACACTTCACCCTGCATGCTCCCTCTCCCCCCACATGAACTAATGATCTGCCAGCAGAATGTCAGTAGGCTCTTCACAAGACAAAACCCAAGGAGGCCTTGGGCCCTGATTTTGACTCCGTGATACACTGTGCCAATAAAAAGGCACCACTGACATGAAGACAATTCGAATCAATCTCTGGACCTGTACATAGTAGTGCAGAATGCAGGCAGGACAATCTTCAAAATCACAAATCAAAAGTTCTAAATAATTACAGACAAGTTGCCCTGTCCTCTGTGGTCAGGAAGATCTTCAAGAATCTTGTACTCTCCTGCCTCAATACAATGACAGACTCCTAGCTGACCCCCCTTCAATTGCACACAGGTCCAATAGGTCAGCAGACAATGCAATCAGCGTGAACCTTCTCTACATCCTTCCATACCTAGATTACCCAATATCTTACATATGGCTACTGTTTGTAGACTTCAGCCCTGCATTTGATACAGTAATTCCAGAACTTTTTCAATCAAAGCTCTCTCAGCTTACTGTGCCTGACTCCATCTGTCGATGGATCACTGACTTCCTGACAGGCAGAAGACAGCATGTGAAGCTAGGAAAACACACATCAGATACTCTCTGTTTTGCACTAGAATCCCAAGCGGCTGTGTGTTCTCTCCACTGTTCGACTCTCTCTTTACAAATGACTGCATCTACAACAACCCAACCGTTAAACTCCTGAAATTTGCAGATGACACAATGCTAATCGGGCTCACATGATGATAATGAGTCCACAAACACTTAAACCAATCTGTAGCTTAATTCTCTGAAGCCCTGACTTTAGGAAAAGCACACCCCGCCATCTATGGCGTAAAAGTTAATGCAGTTAATACCTTTTGATTCCTGGGAACCACAATCTCTCAAGACCTTTAATGGAAGAACAACATTGTCTCACAATGCAATATGTACTTTGTGTAGCAGCTGAAGAAATTCAACCTTCTGCAGAATATGATGGCATAGTTCTACACAGCCATCATCATCCTCACATCATCACTGACTGCCTCGTTCAGGTCCAGCACTGTGCAGGACAGGACCAGACTCCAGGGCATCATTATATCTGCTCATCGGCTGAAACTTGCCCTCTTTACCAAGGGCCAAAAGAATTCTATTATGGGGAATACATTGGAGCCATTTTGGGTTTAATGCCCACCCAAGCAACAAGGGAGTAGAAGCAAGTGATACCCCTGCTTTACAAAGACAGTATCAAGAATAGGTTGTGAAAAGTTAATGTTCAAGATGGGCAATTATGGAATCAAGGTACAGAGAACAGGTTCTGTGTAGATCTCATTTAGATAGTTGGTCAAAGAAGTAAAAAGTGGTCTAGCAGATGCCAAATCACACTTTAAAACCTCACACATTATTTATCCTCAGGAAATTACATACTGAAATTCATACTTCAGTGTCTTGTTGACATAATAGCCCATTAAGTTACAGTATATACACAATATAGCATCACAGGGAATGGGCAGAGTTTGGAGCTAGGGAATGGCTGGAGATGTGAGAAGAGAGTTCCTGAGACTTCTGGACACTGACTTTATATCGAAGGTGTTCCCAACGCCTCAAAAACAAGCATGATGGCTTGATGAATGGCCTCTGCTTATGTTCCATCAGATACATCTCTGTTTATCTTTCCATCTGATTATTCAGTGATTTATCATCATTGGTCATTGTCATGGAAATCTTAATTATGTGTAGTGAAAGATTATTCCGTTTAATTGTTGAATAACCTGGCAAGGCCGTGATATTTCGTTCATATTCAGAGTGCGATATATATATCATTGATCTTATAATATCTTTTGCTTATAGTACATTGCAGAAAAGCTTGGTCCAGGTCTATAGTTCGCACCCACACTCCAATGCTCATCTGACAATTGAGGCAAAGTGATTCATCCTGATTATTTAGACCTACTGGCTATGTAAAGAATGACGAGATGATGAATGATTCAGTTGCTAAGTGTCACAGCTTCAGGTTCAACCACCCCTGGTTTCCTGTCACTCTCTGTGTTAGAATGGCCAACAGAATTGGTCTGTTTGTCTACTGAGGCTCAGCCGGGTGAGTATGATTGCAGTTTGGGCTATCCTGAGGCTCAGCTGGGTGAGTATGATTGCAGTTTGGGCTATCCTGAGGCTCAGCCGGGTGAGTATGATTGCAGTTTGGGCTATCCTGAGGCTCAGCTGGGTGAGTATGATTGCAGTTTAGGATATTCCATACCAGCCTGCCATTACACTAAGACATTTATTATTAGCAAGTTAATTTGCCTTTTCTGTGCCTATCAATGGTTCAGGCAAATAAAGCCAGGTTATTGTGTTGCTTTCAAACTATTATTGATATTGCACTAAGTCTAATTTCTATAAAAGCTCTGACAGTGTTAACATATGCTTATAAATGTGAAATCCTGTAGGTCATCCAAGAATTAGGAAATAAATATTTAAAGCAATTAAATAATTAAAGGCTTTGTACAGTATAAATGCTGTATGGAAACCCTGAGCACTATTTTGCTTATGTGTTAGGATCAGAGTAATACGTAAAAACAGAATATATGCTGGGTCTTCCTACAGCAGCAGAATAAGTAAATGAACTGATGATTTGGATGTGAGTACATGAATATGGAACCGAAAAGATCGTCCTTCTCAGCCCACTGGTATCTGTCAGATTTTTGACAGCTGTGGAGATGGGAACTATACTGCAGAATAAACTCTGCCAGCCAGAACTAAGGGTCTGCAGGAGAAGTGGAGCACAAACTGAAGGCGAGACAGAGAAACTCCATGTGTTCCACTTAATTATCACTTAGATCATCTACACTGTGTGCCAGTGCTCCCCACGCCACAGGAGAAACCCCAGAATCCCTGCACTCTAGCCCCTATGCATTTCAGGCACCTGCCACAATTTCTGAGAACAAGATGAAGGGTAACTCATATAACTAACTATTTCTCCAGCTGCTTGGTGTTTTACCGACCCTTTACCCCCTCTATTTTATTGCGTAATAATGGATTCTTGCAATTCTAGGCAGGTCATACCATTCCTCTCTGAGAAGGGCTAAATAGACTTTATTAAACTATCCGATTACACTTTTTACTTGACTTTAACAGCTAACAGATTTGGATTTAGGTGATTCATTGGGCACCATTATAGCCTCACACTTCCCGGGCTGTGGGTTCAATTCCATACGCAGCTTCTCCTTCTGTGGAGTTTGCATCACTCACAATTTCCTGCAGGTACTTCAGCTCACTAATATAATATTTGGATTTACCCGGAGAGTATAACATGAAGCATGGTCATTGTACTATTTGTCTATGTTATTAGTCTTTACAATGTTTGCACGCAGTTTTTGTTTTGCCTGTGCTTTTCTCTCTGTTTTCGTTTGTGATTACCGGAAAGCTAAAAAGCTTCCATACTGCCAATTTAAGATTGGATGGATGGACGCACCACCCCTTTTCAGAAACCACTTAATACCAACTGGGGTCACAGGGGGGACCAGAGACTATCACGGGAACAATGGGCGCAGACAGGAAACAACCCTGGGCAGTCGGCAACACAGCACAGGGCACACACACTCACACAACTACAGGGCCAATTCAGACTCACCAATCAACCTGTCCTGCACACTTTTGGACTGTGGGAGGAAACTGGAGCCCCCAGCAAAAACCCACACAAACACGGGGAGAGCGTGCGAACCCCACACAGGAAGGGTAAAATATACCCTCTTGGATTTTATAATAGGTGATCATTGTTTTCATAATATTTCAGTTATTATAAACTAATATTCTGCATATAAAATATACTCCCTTGGATTTTATAATAGGTGATCATTGTTTTCATAATATTTCAATTCTTGTAAACTAATATTCCATGTATAAAATATACCCCCCTGGATTTTACAAGAGGTGACCAAATATTTTATATATTGCCAAAGAGCAAAGTGCGTAAGATCAGAACTTTTTCTGAGGTACTTTTCTTCAATTTTCCGGTGGAAGACCTTTATTTAAACTACTGTATAGTCCTGAGTAATTCAGTAGGACTAAGGGAAGTTCAGAGGTCTGGAGATTACAGAGCAGGGAGGAATGGATACACAACCACACAGAGATATCTGGGACCAGTGGCTCTCTAAGGACAGGAAGTATGACATACAGTACATGCAGAAACATCTTAAGAAGTATAGAAGACCGTCAAATTAAAATAGAACTCACCATCTTCACTCAAGATGATATTTTGGCATACATGTACAGTACTACAATTTTTCAGTTATTCACTTGAATTGCTAGAATACATTTAATGTGCAGCTCTAAGTTTCTCTGTAGAATGAGGCATGTTATTGCAGTTCTATTTATGCACATGGTTCAGAAAAACAAAGAGTGGAATGAAAGAACAGTCCTCGACTTTTGAACCTGGCAATCTGTGAAGCAGTAATGAAACTCTAGCAATGTGAACTGAGAAGCAGCACTGAATTGTTATTAAAAGGATGAATTTAATGCATTAATATGCATGGTATTTGAAACATGCAATTAGCAATGTACTGTAATCCATAGTCAATTCCTCACTGAGTACATCTTTCTCAGATAACGATGTTCTGAAGATGTCTGTACACATCGATCCACACGGACTGGCTTTATTCCTGTCAATTGTCTCCTCAGCTGGATGTGAGAAATCTGTGCTTATACAACTGGGCCACTGACGGCGAGGTAAGCAGTGAAGGAGGCTGCGAAGGCCTCAAGTCGAAGTAGGTATAGGCAACAAACTAAGCCAGGTGACCAGAAAACAGAACCTTAAGCAAGACCAGAAACAGAAAAAAAATCCAAGGCAGAAAATGGAAAACAGAGAGCGGGGAGATCAAAAAGCGGATTGAAAAATAGGCCAGACCAAGAAAACAGATTGAGCATGTATGAGCAAAGGGAAAGACTAAAGCATAAAGCATTAATCACATAGGTTGATTAATAGATTTTCTGCAGGTATGAGTAATTATAGATTTAAAGCATCTGGAGATGGGTGTGGCCACGCCCATGGAAGGGAACATGTCACACTTGTGATTCTGGACCAGATGTGACAGCTGTATCTAATGGGTCGCAATGTTATTGGATGGAAGGACAGAGCAATATTTTAGTTAGTTAAAAGCATACAATTTTCTGTTTCACATACAAAGAGCCTCATTGTTGTAAAGTGACTAGTACTTTCATCACAAAATGAAGACTCATCGTGATCATCATTATAATCGAAACTGATTCGTAACTGAATGAACTATATGTGCTTATGCATTTCTGGCTGTTTGGATGGAAGAAACTGCAGCAAAATGGGTTAGTGTGGGTTCGCTTCATGCTTGTGTGTGTCTCTGTGCGTGTATTCGCCCACAGCAAGGCCCAATCTCAACTTGGCGTGGCTGAGTGACTTGTAACCCATAATCTCATTGGTTAAAAATCAAATCCATGCTTCCATGTATTGGTAGCAGAAGCAGTGCCATAAGGCTTCAGTGTAATTCTTTTAAGCTTCCCATAACATTGTAGTATTGGACACCCAATGGCACTATTACATCAGGCTTGGTGGTGTTACGATAGGCTTGCAAACAGAATTCCAGTCGCCATCATATTCCTGCTCCATGCAGTGCGTGTAGAGAGGGAGAGTGAAATGTAGCAAATCTCTTTTTGCAAGCCACTGTAAATAATGCTTTTTGCTGAATGGTGATGAGCATAATTTCTCAGTTTGAGCTGTGAGTTTTTGTCCCTTTTCCTCCCTGTACCTCATTCAATCTAAAGCTCCATCAATGCATCACACATCTCGCCTCCCCTTAAGTGAATCACACAGGTTTAATGAAAAGGGAAACAAAAAAATAATCCCAAAACTATCTTTTTCTCTTAGGATGTCTGGTTTGACTTGAATTTACTCAAATATTAATGCGCTGTCAATCCTGCATGCTGTGAATTAAAGATGTTCCAGAGTTAGTCTTCCAGTTTGAAGCTGCTTCAGCAGAAAGCTGCCCCCAGATGCAACTCCTCCAGATTTTAAGCAGCTCTGAATTTCAGCAAGCTGACTGCTACACGTTAGGTATGCTAAGGACCACTGAGAAAGTGCGCTCACCAGGAAAACTCAAGGCTACTCGTGTTCAACCGTTTTAAAAGCTTTAAGCTATATTTAAGCAGCCAGGGGACCTTGTGCTGTACCTGTTATAAAAGTCTTCCTTATTCTCAGGTTCCCCAAATTTCCTTGCAGTTTGTGTATTATGCCTGGGGAACTGGAAGGTGTAGAAGTTGCAGAGGTGAAAAGAAAAGGCAACAAACCAAAACATTAATTACCACAAATCAAACAATTCTCCCAGTTAGCCGATGTGGCCGTTCCGGCTCCCGGAACAGGTACAGCCCCTTAGCTACAGCCTGTGACTCTGGCAATGGCCTGTTCCTTAAATACCATATAAATTAATAGTGCAAATTTCTTTTACAAAGAAAATAATACGGGAGCCACACACTGTGTGGACCATCCATCGGTAGTTTTTGCCGACCAATCAAGTGGGGGGAGTCTGATTGTTGCAATCGACTATGAATGTCTGGATTGACCTGATTAATGCAGCCGCTGCCATAGCTCCTGTTAATATGGCTGGATATCTGTCCTGCTCTCCCACATTCATCGTGCGGTTCCTTAGCCTAGTTATCCCTCCTCGGTTCTCATTTTTGATTGTCTCCTACTCCTTGTCACTGACAGGTCTTTTGCATTTAAGTCCTGAAGGTAAGAGGCTGCCGAAATCTCAGCCATTACAGGATGTTACATCATAAATGCTCGGTACAGTTTTCTTTCCATTGCTCTGAAGTGAAAAGAAAACACTCATTTATTGTGTTATAACAAAAATGAATGGGTGTTATTTAACTATGATTACTTTGAACAGAGGTGTAGCAGTTATCGTGCCACATGCCGCTTAAGTGGGCACGACTGTAGGCTCACATCTCCGCAGTCGGGGTTCAGCTCATGCCACCAGCCCTGTGCCTAAACAGTTGACATGTTTTCCCAGTATTTGCATGGGCTTATTCTAGCTGGTCTGGTTTCTCAGTCTAAAAACATGCAGGTTAAGTGAATCTGTAAACTGTAAGTTGAGCATGGTGTGACTGTTTGAATGCACGCCCTATGATATACAGGCATCCATCCGGATCATTCACAGTGTCACACCCTCTGCATCCTTTCATGGGCTCCAGGCCGACCCCACAACCCTGCTCAGGGTAAGTAGTTGGAGGATGGATGGATGCATGTAGAGTTTCAGTGTTGCTATTAGCCATTGATACCTTGTAACATTTGGTGTTGAACCCAAACAGCATCCACAACTGGGTTGGAATGTGACTCAGCTTTTCTGAGAGCTGCAGTCTAAAGCAGCTTTGAAGCAGCTCCAAGTATTTTCTTTTTGGAGCAGTTTGGATTGTAATTAGGAAAGAATCATTGCGATTTGTAAATGAATCTTATAATTTTGCAGTGAAGCTGGCACTTTTTCAAATCACTTATTTAATCATTTTCAGCTAATTCATCGCTTGTGCAGAAAAGAGAATTCACACCAATGATTTTGTTTGCTGATGCATATGACATATTGGACTCAGTTGTTAGATGGTGCATAAATAAAAACTAAGTGTCCTCGCAAACGTTTGACAGAGAATGCCATTGAATAATCATTGCTTTGTCTGGTGATTATTAAAAAAATTTTTTCAACCATTTTGCATAAAAAAAATATATCAGGAGAGAAAGTAAGAAAAGAGAATGAATTTTCCCTTCGGCATTTTTCTGTGCCAAAAATATGGTTCCAAAGCTGATCAGTAACGGACCAGCACTGTATTAGAACATTTTCTAATATTATAATGCTAATTTTCTCTGATAATTTTTGCAGCATTTATTAAGTAAAAGGTAGATGAAAATGTACACAAAATAAACTTTAGCCAAATAGAACTTATCATCTACCAATAAAGTCTGTCAAATAAGTCGGTGGTGTTTCTGCACATTGAGCTCAAGAATGTGCCATTTGGCGAAATTTTATCACCAAGATTTCAAAATACAGGAATGGTGTTGCTTTTGAAAATACCGTCAAAATATCATATACTGGTGGATACTGTCTGGACGATATGACAATATGAAAAATTAGATACTGCCCAAGCCTAATATCTGCCCGGCTGACTATCATATGCGATGTGACATGCATGTGCATAATGTACCATGTCGATATTAACATTGTGCAGGCCTAGGTCACCACGACACATATTCTTTCCAAAAATTTGGCTTGGCACAACTGCAAAGTCACAGTGGGTCTTCCACTTACACATTTGGTTTTGCATGCTTCTATTTATTTTTACCATTTCAGCTTTTTATGTGATTCATGCAATCAACAGCTCAGTCAAACCTAATTAATTAAGCATTTAGCTGGACTGGAAACCAGTGTTCTATCTGTCGTGAGTCTGGAAAACACAGAGCAAAGCCAAATCATCACAGCAGTAAAAGGTCTGTTTCTTTTCCGTAACCATGATGAATGCGGTAGCCTTTAGTTGCCGTGCACGCCTATAGACAAGCAATCTAACTGCATGTTAAGTATTTATGGCTTACAGTGCATCGGGAACAGCCTTCGTTCTTGGTTCAGCTTTTCTCTGAATGTTATAGCCCATCTGAAAAACAGAAAGTATTTCTGCATTTACTGCGTTGTATTTGAAGTATATCCTATGGCACAAGCTGATGTAAATGCATTCATTGTTAATAAGCTCAGATGCTGTGTTTCATGCGATACAGAGAAGCCCTTCCGTTCTCTTCCTGCTCTCTGAATGGTGGAATGGTGTGTGGAAATACTCCAGATATTGATTTTTACCATATTTTTTATGGACTTTTACTCACAACATTGAAATTTTATCACCTCTTGCATGTATAAATGCTAAGTGTTTGTCTGTCTACCATAGTGTTATTTTCTGCCATTTATTGTATTTATCACCAGCTGCTGTACTTGTTTTGATTTAGGTCCCACAGTCTGTGAGAATTACATGGGTATGAATTTCATTGTACTATGTATACAATGCAACAAGAAAGCATTGAGAAACCTTTACCAACCTTCGGCCAGTAAGAATGCTAAGGACATGCTTTGCTGTAACATGCATCTTTGAACTGCTGTTCCCACGCTTCTTAAGGCACAAGGTGGGACTCCACGTGGAGGTGTAAGGAAACAAACCTTGCTTATTCGAAATTCCCATTTTCACGGTTATTGTTATGCCACCCAGAAAGTCCCTGCAAATGGACACTCGACACAGTGACATCATGCATTGATATCTCACCATTGGCTTGGCTTCTATATCCTAAGCTTTCCTGGTAAGTTCCAAGACAACACTAAGTATCTTTTTTCAACTTTCTCATATGACTTAGATACCAAAATGGTGCAACATTGTCTAATATTTCATCAAATAACCCCCTACGACCCTGACCAGGATAAGCAGTTATAATATGGGTGGAACATCTAATCTTAACAATGTTTAAAATATATTTAATAAACAAATGAAGAAAAAACTAAATAAATTACAAGGAAAATTTTAATAAAAAAGGCAGAAATTTATCAGCCATCAATCAAACTACGCCCAGGATTCTATAAATATGAACCGTGATTAAAATGCCAATCAATTATCCTGTAAAGCCACCAAAAGGAGGTAATGGCACTTCTGTTATTCTTCACCCAGGTTCTTACCTGCGTTTACACTCCTGGACAAAAGAACAAGCAGGAGGGAAGGTAGGTAAATATAGATAAAAATATTACACACTCACACACGATGAAACACGGTCCTCCTCCAGACACCCAGGCCTGGCAGGCAGAGATTATCACATACAGCGTGAACACTTCACACACTCAAAGACTTGTCACTTTGCCCAGAAGCAGCGCAGCCTAAGGAAGGACGGGGAAAGGAAGCAAGCAAAAGATGCATCACTGTGCTCTGTGTCTCCATGCCTGTGTGTGCATGTGTAAGTCAGCAGGGTTTGGGATGCTGTAAGGCCCCATTCAGATTCAAGCCTCTATTTTCCATGCATTCCATACATGAAATATTTTATTTTAATGAATTCAGCAGGCGGGGGAGTGTTTGTGAATAAACATCTAATAAGTTTTGGTGAGATTTTTAAAACAAAGTTACTTTGAATGTACAGTATGAGCCCCAAAACACACAAGCGCATCCACATGACAGTCATGTGGAAAATAGTAATATTCTTGCAGCATTTTCCAGTATTACAGCAACAAACAAAAATGCTGTCAGTGTCCTCTTCCCATGATGCACGTTGATTTAATGGGCGAACATTGCATGTTGCTTTAAATTAAGGTTTAGCAGTACACATAACTGTGATGCATCTCTGATTATTCTGAGAGAACACGCATACAATATTCTGCCCTTCACTGATGAACAAATAAAAACACATTATTAATGGTTTTAATATGACGGAAATACGTATTTACCTGAAAAGGTAGGTTGTTACGTAGAAGAATTATGAAAATATACTATAACATTTGTTTCCTATTCAACTATTTCCGATTTCTCTATTTTTAAACATAGTTGCGCGCTCCATATTATATTGCTTTGTCCTTTAGCGGCTCAACTCATAAAGCACTGCTTCTAAACCCATTATCAAAACTGACTTTGAGTGAAAGTGCAGAGGGCGGCTCAGGACTGAGGAGAAAATTAAATATATCCTTGAGAAAAAAATTGCCTGTGAACAGGTGATTGTGACCTCTTGGTATTTGAGATTCTGACCTCATTTACAGCTGTTGCTAAAATATTTTCGGATTTTTTATGGTTTTGGGGTGTTTACCTAAGAAAATGCTGAATGAGAGCAAGATGGAAGATGGTAAGAATGTCACATCCACTAAATTGTGCTTTGGGCTCTAACAGATTAATTAAAAAATGTATTTTAACTGTCCAAAGTGGTTAAATTGCAAGCTTTTGTACTGCATAATGCTGCCAACCTATTATTTCAGTTACAAGATATATGAGAAATATTCATTTTGATCACAATTTCAAAGGGAGATTTATTAATTCGCTTGCAATTATTTATTATAAGAATAGAAGGGTCAAATTATTGTGTCTTTAGGACACCTGCCTGAGCATCTAATTCCTTTTAACACATAACTTGAATTTTACTTAAGAATATTTAGGAGAACACTGGAAAAAAATCAGTAAGCAGGTAGGTAGTTCCTTCAGGGTCTTTCCACCTGCAAAAATCACATATGAAAAACTCTACAGCCCGCTGCCCATAAGCCTGGTCAGAGAGACTACCAAGCTGCCCGTAAGCCTGGCCAGAGAGACTACCCCGCTGCCCGTAAGCCTGGCCAGAGAGACTACCCCGCTGCCTGTAAACCTGGCCAGAGAGATTATCCCACTGCCCGTAAGCCTGGCCAGAGAGACTACCCCTCTGCCCGTAAGCCTGGCCAGAGAGACTACCCAGCTGCCCGTAAGCCTGGCCAGAGAGACTACCCCGCTGCCCGTAAACCTGGCCAGAGAGATTACCCCGCTGCCCGTAAGCCTGGCCAGAGAGACTACC